>CM069084.1:27351208-27991832 GCA_035578085.1 Solanum pinnatisectum | reverse complement strand
TCGAACTTCAACTCCAAGGCCCTCTCCATACCCTCCAAAACAAAGGGGCAATAAGTAGATAAGATACAGACCATTTTCGAACTGCCAATCATAATAAGTAAGCAGTATACACACAATCATCATTACATAATCAATGCTCTCTAAGCACATGTTTATCTATATGCAAATCCTTAGCTCGTCACTTGAATTAGGAAAAAACTTAAATACAGAGAAGCAAACTATTACGAAACAATTCCTCAGAAATAGAAATATGTTTTAATCCAGAATGAACACATTGCTAATTTCATCCTAGTAGCTCTAGTAATTCAGCAATACATTTAATAACTCTGAGGAGTGTACTAAGTTCTACACATTAATGAGGCCCATATAGCTTTCTAATTCTATGATATCATAGCAATAAATTCAAAAAATCAAATTTTGAACCACTGATCTCTCAGCCAAGTCAAAGATTTTTCATAAGAAGTGCTAGCACGATATGTTTTCTTATGCTTGCAACTGAATGAAATTCTGTTTTGTTAATGACCAGGCCAGCCGCCATGCTGATCCACTCTAAATACAAAACGTTAGGTACATACAGCAAAGATCAGCATTTGTTATTAATTTCTAGTACACCAACTATACAATCTGATAGGAAGAGAGCTCCGAAAGAAGATATGCCAAAATACCTGCTACTGGTGCCAGTTCCAAAGCCAGCTAGTAAATCATCGAACTCAGTGGAACCAGCCCCTACTCTTTGGTTGTACAAAGCACCTTCTCATTCCCTCCCGAAAATTCCCAAGAGATCATCAAAATGAGTGTTTTGCTGGGGCGGGAAGTAATTGTAGGCAAAACATCGTCCTCAAATCTCAGTGTAGATGAAGAAGATAGGGGTTTGCTCTTTACTCCTGAGTAAGCCGTCAGATATATCATTTAATCGTCGTAGACTGGCTTGTCACATAGACAGGGAAGGAGGAGGTCTTGATGTTGTCATCATTATTTGTTCATTGGTCTTGCCGGAGATGAAAATAGAATCGTCAATTGAAATCGGCAGAGTTATTGGTATTGGTGTATTTAGGAGGGCCACCGAAGACATCGTTGAATAACATAGCATCAGGATCAGAAGAAGAGGTTGATCGGACGTCGGATCTCATTGGTGCGGATTTTCCTGCGTGCCGAAAACCCAGAGTCTCGAGCTAACACATCGAGGTCATCCATTGGTAAATATAGATCTGATTCTGACCCAATACTGCCCTTCAAAACAGGCCAATTGCCGCCGGATGGATCTGACTTGGTTGGGTTCTGTCTTTCTTGCTTCTTCTTGCTATGGCTCTTCCTCTTCCTCCACCTCCGGCCCTGTGCTTCCCTTTTCCCCTCTCTCCTCTCTTTCATTTCTTTCTTTCTTTCTTTTATTTCACTCATGGAAACACCCTTCATCTTTCCTAAATCTATATTCTCTCCCAAATGGTCTATTTTTACCAAATCTTTTACTATTAACTACTTTCATAAATCGTTTATGTGTGCAGTATTTTTGTCGATCAAAGAAAAAAATGTCATTTTATATGGAAAGTATTTAAAAGGTATACTTCATCTTTTACTCCTTGTTGAGTCCACTTAATCTTAAAGATAGTAGTCCAATACATTTATGAGAAGAGAGAAAATTTGACTATTTTTTTAAAGGGTAATTTGGTAAACATTTCAAAGTCTTTATTTATTATTTAAACTTCATGCCTGATCAAATGTTGCCACATAAAATGGGACGGAGGGAGTACTACTTTTTACTTGTCCGTCTATTCTGTTCTATCTATATTTATTGACGTAAAAATTACTAAGAAGTTAGTTGATTAATTCAACTTTCACTTTATGTCACTATGAGGATGTCATGACTCAATTTAGGGACCATGACCGGTGCTTAGGAGCTAGTCCAAGCAAGCCTCATCGATATTCTATCGAAAATCGAATAGAGTTTCTCCTTTTTCTTAGGTCTATCTACTCTTTCCCTATCTCAAAATTCAACAACACAGCTAACCAACATTGCCAAAACAATACACATTTTTTGACAATAATCTATTTGTGATGTACTAATTTTAAATCCATCATCAAATATGAAAAGAAGTCTAATACTAGTCACACAACTATAATAATAAAATACTACTAATGACTCTAATAAAGGAAATTACTAATGGAGCAACACTAAGAGTTTCAAAAAAGAGAGACAATAGCAATTCAATAAACTTCTTGTCATGTGGAGCAATGTGGGACCCACCAGAAACTGACAATTCACACGCTCTAATTAATGAAATCCTCGCCAACGTCATATGTGTTCTCTAAAAAATATTTAGCAGGGGTGAGACACAAGCTTAGTGAGTAAATCATAGTTGTTTTTAATGGGGACAAGTCAGAAACATGTTAATCATAACCATAAAATATCATGAAATAAATGCCAACCTTGTTTGTTTCATGTAAGCGAAAATCAATTTAACAATTTAGTAATAAACTTAGTATCACACCTCGAGCCTACACTCTAGAAGAGACCGGCACTCGAGAATCATTTATGGTTCCCAAGCAAACCATTGGCCTGACTAACTACTTAGAAGGGAAATTGACTCAAGCAATGATAGGCTCAAAACAAAATTGAATCAGTTAAACTCAAATACTTATCTCATAAATCTGGAAAATACTCAATAATAATATTATAGTTTATAAAACAACTCAAAGAGAGTAAATACTGATAGACACATCGACTTTGTTTATCTATGAAGCATCTACTATTAAAGAAGGATGTCAGGACAAGATCCATGACATTATCCAAATGCGCGAGGCTACCAAAAGCTATATAGAGTGTAGAGTGATTTCAACGAAGCGCCTGTTGATGATCATTAACACTTGTATATGCATCATAAAAAGATGTAGGTCGAATGACATAAATACATTGAATGTACGAGTATGTATTATAGCCGAAGTGAAACAACCGAAAGAAAGGACTACAATAGATAAATATATACTTAAGCTGAATGTGAAGAAATAAAGGAGTTAATTAAATCATTTAAATCTTTACAAAATACTTACTCAACTCTGAATTCAAAATAATAAGTGATATATTAAAATACATTTTTACTCTATTGAGAGATTCTCTAACCGACAACTATCACTATGAGCTATATGATGATACAACATCTTGTCCAAGCTGTCAGAATTTTCCTATACCATGTCGGGGTATAGAAACTCTCAACTAAGTGGATCCACTAAGAAATAAGATCAATAAGATTTCATATAAAAAGTATGATCCTTTACCCATTTTGGTGGACTTGATTTATGAGGATTTTGAGTTGTCTGAACTCATCCCCATATTGATGCTCAATACTAGTATACTACTCCCAAAATATATACTCATGATCAAATGTATAAAATATACTCTTTCTCTGTTTTGAGGTAATCACTCAAAATATCCTCTTATAAGAGGTAACTGTTCTGAAATATCTAAGAACTTATACCTCATTTAAAAATCAAAGTTTCTCTTTTCTCAATGTAATAAAAATATACATTTGAGACTTCTTAGTTCTCTTATACTCTATGTTAAATCATTTTTGAAACTCTTTCTCAAAATTCCTCTTTACTTTCTCATAACTCAGTTTAAAACAATTATGTTTGTTTAAAAGATTCTCAATGAATACTCAAGGATAAGGTTCATGTTGAAAATAGACATGAACAATCAACTCAATAAATCTCAATACACAACATACAACAGTCCAATAATTAGGAATAGAAATTGAATAATCATGAACTCAAGAACTCAGAACTCAACATCAACTCGTCTCAAGAATACTCAAATCTACGGATAGAACCCTAGATTACGCTTTTACTGATTTAAAAGTAGATGTAGGGTGTGAGGATGAACTAGTTCAATATTATGATGGCCTTACATACTTGGGAAAACAAGGTGCTTGGCGAAATTAATGGAAACTTGAAGAACGCTAAAAAAACTAGTTGTTTCTCCTCTTGAAACCTTACTCTAATGATTTGAAATGTTAAAGAACGTAAAAATGATGTTTAACAAGACCCTTAACTAGGTGTAAAAGGGTTGGAATTTAGGCTTAGAAGGGATGAAAAAAGTTTGAAATACCCTTAATTAATAGAAAATGCAAAACCTTAGGCGCGTATAACGGAGGTCCTGACTGCCCATCGCGAGTGAGACAGTCTATCACAGTCAGGACGTCATCAAGATCTGAAACATATGTCCAACTCTTGTTGGCGCAAAGCTACTGATGACTTCCCATCACCAAGTTGACTGCCCATCACCTGTCATCATCAAAAACACCTGAAACTTCTATTGTCAGGGCCAACTGACTGCCCGTCAAGAGGTTGACTACTGTTGGGGCTGCTGTTAGTTTTTTTTTTAATTTGACAGTCTCTAGTAAAATGGACATAACTTTTTACCTCTAACTCTAAATGAGACAAACTCGGTGGCGTTGGAAAGAAGACTCAAAGTCATTCAATTTGGTAGGTCATGGTACACCTAATTCATTATGTGTTGGGAGATATGATTGTTTTAAATTGACCTAAGTAGAATCTTATGTCCAAACTTAATTGGTAAGGAATCTTTCAACTCAACTTTGTGCTAGGGGATTCATGTGACCTTAATTCATATCCAAATCCATTCCAACACTAAAGAGTTTACCTTTACAAATATGAGCAATTTAAGAACCACTATATAAGACTTCACATGAAAATAAAATATGGTTCGAGCCTTAGCTTAGAAATTTTTGGGGTGTTACAATGTCTCCCCCTTTGAATCATTCATCCTTGAATGATGGATGAACTAATCATGAGCAGGGTAGGGAAATGTTTAACAGCGCAATTTAATGTAAAATACACATAAAACTCATTAACTCAAAACACTGAAGGATGGACTGAATTGAATGAGTACTTTAGGAAGAGTTAATACATTGGACTAGAACTAAATCAGAGGAAAAAATATGAAGGTATCTAGTCTTCATATCCTCCTCATCCTCCCAAGTTGCCTCCTCAACAAACTGATTTCTCCATAAGACCTGGACTAATGCAACCTCTTTGATTTTCAACCTACGAACCCGACGATCAAGAAACTTAATGGGAATCTCCTCATCAGATAGGTTGTCCTTGATACCAATATTCTCGATAGGCACAATAAGTGAATGATCACTCAAGCACTTCTTTAGCATATATATGTGAAATAGTGGATGGACTGCTGATAACTCTGACAGTAGCTCCAATTCATAAGCTATCAGGGGTTTAACTTCCCTTTCTTACCAAATCTCATAACACCCTTCATGGGTGAGACTTTCAGATACTCCTAGTCATCAACTTCAAACTCTATATATTTTCTTCTAACATTTGTATAGGATTTCTGACGACTTTGTGCTGTTTTCAACCTCTCTTGAATTATCTTCACCTTCTCCATGGATTGATGAACTAAGTCTGGCCCTATCAACTCAGCTTCACCAACCTCAAACCAACCAATAAGAGATCTACACTTTTGCCCATAAAAAGCCTCATACGAAGCCATCTAAATGGTAGAGTGATAAATGCTATTATATGCAAACTCAATAAGAGGAAAGTGGTCATCCCAATTCTCTTTGAAGTCCAACACACATGCTCTAAACATATCATCTAAGGTCTGAATAGAGCGATCTGAACATCCATGCTGGGATGAAAAGCGCAGGTTTACCTTCGAACCCAAACCTTTCTGAAACAACTTCCAAAATTGAGCGGTAAATTGAGCACCTCTATCCTATATGATGGACAAGGGAATTTCATGAAGTTGAACTATCTCACGAATGTACAAACCAACATACTTCTCTGCTGAATTGGTAGTCTTTACCAGCAAGAAATAGGATGATTTAGTCATTCGATCTACAATCACCCAAATTGAGTCATGTTGCCTACGAGATCACGACAAGCAAGTAATGAATTCCATATTAATCATTTCCCACTTCCATTTCAGAAGAACTATGGTCTGAGCCACACCATACCACTGACAACCTAGTCCTTATTGACCAACTTGATTTGCCACAACCTAAGTCAACATTTTAATATCATTCTTGAACTCAACATTGGTTATATCTCCATGAAGGGGTTGCACTTCTGGTGCATTGGGAGCTTCTTGACCTTGAGGAATAGCAATCCTCCTAGTAGGATATCCTCGAACAGCTCTTCGTAGAGGCATAATCTAAAAAGACACACGTAAGTATGAGTTAGAAGAAATTATTTTTGAGTTGAACTCTATCGCACGAACTAGAGTAAGAAGAAAGTGAAAGGTTCTTAAATGTTGTAGCTTTCTCATTATAGATGTGACGCGATTCACACCAATAAGAAGGACTCCACTAGACATGACTTTATAGACACCCTAGGACTCTTGAACTCTATACTCTGATACCATGTTTGTCACGCCTCAAGCCTACACCCTAGACGTGGTCGACACTCGAGAATCATTTATGGTCCCCAAGCGAACTCTTGACCTAGATGACTACTTAGTGGAAAAGAACCATGACATCTCAAAACTACAAACTATAAAGTAAACGTGAAGTCCTCTGGAATGCAAGGAGGCTTACCAAAAGCTAATTGGAGTGTAGAGTGATCTCAACGAAGCATCTGTTGATGATCCTAAACATCTATATCTGCATAAAAATAAGATGTAGGTTGAATGACATCTATACATTAAATGTATGAGTATGAAATATAGCCGAAGCGAACAATTAAAAGAAAGGACTGCAATAGATAAATATATACTCAAGCTGAATGTAAAGAAATAAAGGAGATAAATTATTTAAAGCTTTACAAAATACTTACTACTCTCTAAACTTAACATAATAAGATATATTAAAATACACTTTTAATCTATTGAGTGATTCTCTAACTGAAAACCATCACTATGAACTATGTGATGATACAACATCTCGCCCACGCTGCCAGAACTGTTCTATACCATGCCGGGGTATAGAAACTCTCAACTAAGTGGATCCACTAAGCAATAAGGATTCATCTAAAAAGTATGATCCTTTACCCATTTTGACAGACATGGTTTATGAGAATTTCGAGTTGTTTGAACTCATCCCCATATCGGTGCTCAATACTACTCCCAACATATATACTCATGCTCAAATGTATAAAATATACTCTTTCTTTGTTTTGAGGTACTAAATCAAAATATCCGCTTAAAAGAGGTAACTGCTCTGAAATATCACTGAACTCATAACTCATTTAGATATCAAAGTTTCTCTTTTCTCAGTGTAATAAAATGATACATTTGGGACTTCTTAGTTCCCTTATACTTTTTCTCAAATCATTTTTCAAACTCTTTCTTAAGATTCCTCTTTGCTTTCCTCAGAACTCAGTTTAAAACAATTATGTTTGTTTAAAAGATTCTCAATAAAAACTCAATGAATACTCAGGGATAAGGTTCATGCTGAAAAATAAACATGAACAGTCAACTTAATAAATCTCAATGCACAATATACAACAATTCAATAATTTGGAATAGAATTGAATAATTAGGAACTCAAGAACTCAGAACTCAACTTCAACTCATCTAAAAAATACTCAAATGTAAGGATACAACCCTAGATTACACTTTTATTGATTTGAAAGTAGATGTAGGGCATGAGAATGAAGTAGTACAATACTATGATAACCTTACATACTTGGGAAGAACAAGGTTCTTGGCGAAATTGATGGAAATTTGAAGAATCCTCCAAACCCTAGATTTTTCTCCTCTTGGAATCTTGATCTAATATTTGAAGTGTTGAAGAACGTAAGAAGGATGTTTAACACTGCCAAGACCCTTAACTAGGTGTAAAAGGGTAGGGATGGGAAAAGTTTGAAATACCTTTAATAAATAGAAAATGCAAGAACCCAGGTGCGTCTGACGGAGGCCCTGACGGCTAGTCGCGAGTGAGATGGTCTGTCACATTCAGGTCGTCATCAAGATTTGAAACATATGCCTAACTCATGTTGGCACGACGCTACTGATGACTTTGCATCACCTGTCATCGTCAACAACACCTGAACACCTAAAATTTTCGCATGTGTGATGGGCCAGCTGACTGCACGTCCAGAGGTTGACTGCCCGTCAGGGCTGTTGTTAGTTTTTTTTTAAATGTAAGTCTCTGGTAAAATGACCATAACTTTTTACCCCAAACTTGAAATGAAGAAAACTCGGCGGCGTTGGAAAGAAGACTCAAATTCCTTCAATTTGGTATGTCATGGGACACCTGAATTATTATATTTTGCGAGATATGATTGTTTGAAGTTTACATAAGTAGAATCTTATGTCCAATCTTAATCGGTAAGGATATTTTCAACTCAACTTTGTGCTAGGTGATTCTTGTGACCTTAATTCATATCCAAATCCATTTCAACACTAAATAATTGACCTTTACACATATGAGCAATTTATGAATCACCCGATACGACTTTACATGAAAATAAAGAATGGTTCGGGCCTTATCTTCGAAATTTTTGGGGTCTTACAATATCTCTCCCATGAAATCATTCTTCCTTAAATGATGGATGAACTGAGCATGAAAATGGTAGTTAAATATTTAACAACCTAGTTTAATGCAAAATACACATAAAACTCATGAACTCAAAACACTGAAGGATGGACTGAATTGAACGTGTACTTTAGGAAGAGTTAATACCTTGGACTGGAACTAAATTAGAAGAAAAGAGGTGAGGGTATATAGTCTTCATATCCTCCTCATCCTCCCAAGTTGCCTCCTCAACAAATTGATTTCTCCATAAGACCTTGATTGATGCAACCTCTTTGGTTCTCAACTTGCGAACCTGACGATCAAGAATCTGAATGGGATTCTCCTCATAAGGTAGTCTTTCCTTGATACCAATATTCTCGATAGGCACAATAAGTGAATGATCACCCAAACACTTCTTTAGAATAGAGATGAAAAATATTGGATGAACTGCTACTAGCTTTGACGGTAGCTCCAACTCATAAGCTTCATTACCAATTCTCTTGGATATCCTATAATGACTAATGTATCGGGGATTTAGCTTCCCTTTCTTACCAAATCTCATAACACCCTTCATGGGTGAAACTTTTAGATACACCCAATCATCAACTTCAAACTCTTGATCTCTTTTTCTAACATCTGTATAGTATTTTTGACGACTCTACTCTATTTTCAACCTCTCTTTAATTATCTTCACCTTTTCCGTGGATTAATGAACTAAGTTTGGCCTTATCAACTCAGCTTCATCAACCTCAAACCAACCAATGGGAGATCTACACCTTCGCCCATAAAGAGCCTTATGTGGAGTCATCTGAATGTTGGAGTGATAACTGTTATTATATGCAAACTCAATAAAAGGCAAGATGTCATCCCAATTCCCTTTGAAGTCCAACACATATGCTCTCAAAATATTTTCTAAGGTCTAGATAGTGCGCTCTGCGTGACCATATGCCTAAGGATGAAAAGCAGTACTAAGGTTAACCTTCGAACCCAAACCTTTCTGAAATGACTTCCAAAACTGAGCGGTAAACTAGGCACCTCTATCCGTCTGATGGACAAGGGAACTCCATGAAGTAGAACTATCTCGTGAATGTACAAACCAACATACTTCTTTAGTGAATTGGTAATCTTTACCGGTAAAAAATGGGTTGATTTAGTCACGTTGCCTGCGAGATCGTGGCAAGCCAGTAATGAAGTCCATATCAATCATCTCCCACTTCCATTCTGGAAGAGCTATGTTCTGAGCCACACCACATGGCCTTTGGTATTCTACCTTGACTTGCTGGCAATTTGGCACTTAGCATCAAAATCTGCAATACACCTCTTCATACTATTCTACCAATAGACCTCTCTCAAGTCATGGTACATCTTTATGAAACCCGGATATGGAATTATGAGCTTCTACTGTGATCTTCTCTAGGAGCTCATCCACATTTGGAACACACAATCTACCTTGATATCTCAACACACCATCTCCCCCTTGTTCAAAAGCCATCACTTTCTTCTTATTCACATTTGCCTTCAACTTAAGCAAAATGGGGTCCTTGTCTTGCTTCTCCTTCACCTCTGCCACTAATGACGACTTAGCTCCATTCATCACAACTATTCCACCCTCGCTGGAGTCTAATATCGAACACCCAAATGTGCAAGTCAGTTCACTTCCTTATCTAACTCTTTCTTTCCTTCCTCAACATGAGCAGTATTCCCCATGGACAACCTTCTTAAGGCATCAGCAACAACATTAACTTTACTTAGATGGGCGAGGATATTCATATCATAATCCGTGAGCAGCTCTAATCACCTTCTTTGTCGAAGATTTAGCTCCCTCTGAGTGAAAGCATACTGAAGGCTCTTATGGTCCGTGAATACATCCACATCGACTCCACAAAGATAGTGACACCATATTTTGAGAGCAAAGACTACTGCTGCTAACTCGAGATTATGGGTTTGGTAGTTCCTCTCGTGAATCTTAATCTGCCTGGAGGCATAGGTTATAACCTTATCATTCTACATCAGTACACAACCAAGGCCAACTCTGGATGCATCACAATAAACAACAAAAACCTTTTTACCCTCTGGTAGGGTCAACACTAGAGTAATAAATATCGAGTTTTCAATTCCTGAAAGCTTTGCTCACAAGCTTCAGACCATTGAAACTTAGCTTTTTTCTGAGTCAACAGGGATGAAATAGATGAAAACCCTTTGACGAACCTTTTGTATGAACCAGGTAACCTCAAAAACTCCTTATATCAGTTGGGGATGTAGGTTTGGGCTAATTCTACATTGCCTCAATCTTCTAAGTGTCAACTCGAATTCTTTTGCCATATACGATGTGGTAAGAATGCCATGGATTCAAGACAGAACTCACACTTAGAAAACTTGGCATATAACTCTCGATCTTTGAGAGTTTGAAGGACTATTCTGAGATGATTGTCATGATCCTCCTCATTCATCGAGTAGATCAGAATATTGTCGATGAATATAATTACAAATATATCCACATATTGCTTAAATACTCTGTTCATGATATCCATAAATGTTGCAGGAGTGTTAGTCAAACCAAAGGACATACCAATGAATTCATAATGACCATAATGGGTCCTGAATGCTATCTCTGGGATGTCATTTTCTCTCACTTTCAACTGATGATAACTATATCTAATGTCTATCTTAGAGAAGCAAGCGGCACCCTAAGTTGGTCGAAAAGGTCATCAATTCTCAGAAGGGGATACTTATTTTTTATGGTGACCTTGTTCAACTGGTGGTAATCGATACATATCCTAAGGGAACCATCTTTCTTTCTCACGATTAAGACTAGAGCGCCCCAATGTGAGACACTTGGTCAGATGAAACCCTTGTCAAAAAGATCTCTCAACTGCTCTTTTAACTCTTTTAACTCAGTTGGATCCATTATGTATGGTGAAATTGATATGGGTTGGGTATCATGAAGGATATCTATTCCAAAGTCTATTTCTCTCTAAGGAGGGATTCTGGGAAGATTGTCTGGAAAGACTTCTTGAAACTCACTTACAACTAGAACTAACTGAATAGGTGGTGTCTCAACACTAGAGTCATTAACTTGGACTAAGTGATAGATACACCCCTTAGAGAGTAACTTTGTGCCTTAAGGTATGGAATAAATTGACCCTTAGGCACAACTGAACTACTCCTCCACTCTAAAGCTGGTACTCGAGTTCTACAATCGACTGAGGCATAAAAAAACATGAAGCCAGTCCATAGCTAGAACAACATCAAAATCCATCATTTCTAACTTAACTAAATGAGCTTTTTTTTAAAAAAAATATGATAGTCTCTAGCAAAACGACCATAACTTTTTATCGTGAACTTGAAATGCGGCCAGCTCGGTGGCCTTGGAAAGAGGACTCGAAGTCCTTCTATTTGGTAGGTATGGGATACCTAATACATTATGTTCTGTGAGATATGATCATTTGAATTTTATCTAAGTAGAATCGTATGCCCAAACTTAATCGTTAAGGAAGCTTTCAACTCAACTTTGTGCTAGGAGTTTGTTGTGACCTTAATTCATATCCAAATCCATTCCAACATTAAATAATTGACCTTTACACATATGAGAAATTTAAGAATCACCCGGTCTGATTTTATATGAAAATAAAGAATGCTTTGAGCTTGAGCTTAGAAATTTTTTAGGTGTTACACTTAGTAAATAGTGTCACAAAAATCTTATATTTTAAAGGTTTTTAAGAATGAATTATGTAATTGATGTGGCTTTATTCTTTAAGAAATAGTCAATAATAATGGAGCCCTTATAAAATAGTCAGATACTCATATTAGAAGGGCCCTAGTCAAGGGAGATCAGTCACATTATGTTAGTTCTACCTTCCCACTAGCGAGGTTGTAACAGTAACCTGTAAATACAAGGTGCATCATGTAAAACATTGCAAATTCTATGCTATGGATTGGAGTCATTTGTCGTGAGCATATTTAATTGGATTTTGTGATATCCTACTTGTACATGTGTGTTAAGGTTCATTCCTAAGTGTGGGAAGTGTATCAGATGTGGTTTGGAGTTATAAGAGATCTAGAATACCAAGTCAAGTTCTAAACATTTCTATTGGCTAAGTTTTCGCATGAGTCCATATGAGGGATAAATTTAAATGACATGGTGAATAAGACCCTGAAAGATCCTAAACAAGCCACTTGACATAAGCATGACATAAAATAAATATAATGAAAGAGAATAGGCAACATAAGTCTCATATTATAAAAGGAATCTGAACATAAATGGGAATACCAAACTGTGTCGAATATAGCCTTTAAACATCATAAGAGTGGTTGGGACGTAACCTATACACCACGTACAAGTCTGAAACAAAAATACAATAAAAGAAATAAAGCATCAATGGTCTTGTCCTCAAAGCATGAGGATTCACCAATCCAAGGTACTAGTAGAGCAATCTAAGCTAGCCATGAGCGGGAGGAGGAGCTCGAACCCTATATTATGAGACAATATAGACATAAATATGCATTAGTATAGTGAATGTACTAAGTATGGGGAAATGCATAAAACATAGGCATGATCATATGAGAAATTTTAAACATGATATACATGGCCAAGTAAAATGTGATAAAAGTCTTTATAAAGAAATCATAAATCATAAACAAGGTCAATGCATACTTAAACCACCTGAGAAACTTTCATAAAACCATTGATAAAAGAATAGTTCATTTGTGGGATATTTACTGTTAGCCGACAATAAAACTATGTGAGCCATAACATTAAATTCGTGTCACGACCCAAGGTACCCTCTATGCGTAACTTGGCGTATAGGACCCCGCGAGGCCCCATACAAGCCACTTAGCATTATTAACATAAGAAATAGAACAAAAGAGATAAAGAACAACATTTCAAGTCCAAAATTTTAATAAAAGTAAAGTGGAAGACTAAACACTTGTCTCATTAGCTTGTTAGTACATATGAATGAAATTGGCCCTAGCCCATACATCATGTCCAAAACTAAAAATAAGGAAAGAAGTGAATACAATGATAGACCACCCTCGAAGCATAAGAACTCGCCCAAAGCTCGAAATCTCTCAAATCAACCTCTTGCCACGAAACTGAGAACCTGATTGTCGGACCCTACATTTGAGAAAATGTAGGCAAAAGTATGCGTTATTAAAAAAAATGTACCATGTATGATAGCCATGCATATAAACATTTAAGACATGCTAAAAAGGGACATTTTCATGAGTAAGCAATGATCAATCTAAAACATCAATCTCGTGAGTTAGAAAACATAAGTCATAAAACATGATCAATGCAAGTGAACATCATTTTAAAACATACTTACGATACTTCTTGAAGTAACCTTGGTTCATCATAACTTTGCTTGTTTGTGGGAAGTAGCCTTAACCGGCATATAAAACCATGCGAGTTATCAACATGGAATCCGGTGTCTCCCACACCGAAAAGAGTTGTCCTACTTGCCAAGGTAAGGACCATGAACTTCTAGCTATTGTGGATCCACTAGCAAATGTCTACTTAGACAAAACTATGTTGGCACATAGTTTATTGGACTTGAGTACTCACCTCTTTTCCACTCGGTGCTATGTTTAATTTCCACGGAATAGTTCTTAATCCTATTCATCTTAGCTCTTAAAGGAACATGGGTAATCACTTCTTGTCTTTCTATAGAGAGCATAGGTAATCGCCTCTTACCTCAACATTAATATAATTCCTTAATCATTCATTCATTTTTGGTGAGAAAAGCCTTTCAACCTTAGGAACCCTTATTATGTGAGAAAACCTTTCACAATCATGCTTTCATATGTGTATGAGAAATCCTTTCAACAACACAACAACAATCATCATCATTGATACTTTACTCTCAAAGTATCCTTGCAACATTTACATAAATTCCATAAGAACATACTTAATTTCATAATATCCTCTTTCATAATCCAAAACCTACATTCTATCATCATAACTTGGAAAACACGAGAATTACATGGGTTCATGGGGAATCATCATAAAACCATAGAGTTTCATCAATTCATGCATAAGAGATCATAATTCAATCATTTAAATCAATAATCAAGAAAACCCATAACATGCAAGAAAAATCCTAACTCAATTGGGGAATTTCTAACTTTGAAAATAGGATAATTTGGGAATTCCATGAATGGAAGGAATCCATGGATGAAAACTATCATACCTTGAGGCCAATTGCACAACTTCAATGGAGGAATTGGAGACATGACTTGAAACCCTAGGTTGAATCCTTCTTCTTCAAGCTTTCTAGAGAGAGAGATATTTTGGAGAGGAGACTTGTTATTCTTTTGTAAATTTGAGAGAATGATTTCAATTAGGGAAATTTGGGGATTAAAACACTTATATAGGGGTTTTAGTGAAGGCTAAAACAAAAGAGTATTAGGATAAAATAATTAGGAAAAAGACCACCGCTCTAGAAAATAAATCAGATACCAAATGATCGCATCGAGGTCTGTTGGTCAATCCATGGACTGTCCTGCTAGAGTGTTATTTAGATCTGAGGCTGGGATCTGAGACCTTGATCGATGGACCTCGTCCATGGTTTGTGGGTCCAATGACGGTTCGTTGATCCCGGCCGTGGATCTCGACCTTTGATCCTAAATTTTCTCTAAGTCTGGAACTCACCTATAGGACCTATCTACGACTCATACATTGGACGACATACTGTGCTGGTAGACCGTCGAACATATATTGAAACTTAATATTTTGGAGAAGTTGGCTGGCCAATCCACGGACCTGACCTACGGTCTATGGTTCGTTACATGTGCCATGGTTAGCTTCCATCAGAATGGCTCCAGATTTTCTAAAAACAATATTTTCTACCCTTTTCGATTTCGAGGTGTTACATTATCTCCCCCTTGGGATCATTTGTCCTTGAATGAGATTCAAAACATCATAAGGAAAGTAGAAACTTAATATAGTAACCCAACATGAATGAAATCACATAAATGCACATATCCGAGGAGGAAACATCAACTTCAAGATAAAGCATGTTCAAAACATCATATCATGAAGTCGATATGTAACTCATACTCAAATGCACATAAACATGTAGAAATCAATCAAGTTGACTCATTTTCTCAAAACTTAAACTTTTCATGAACATGCATAAATAAGGAAACCATGGGAATATCTAAGACACATGACACCAAAAGAGTAAATCATGAGGAACTCATTACCTCAAGCTAGAGTAGGGGTAGAAGGAAAGAGATGAGGATATCGGGACATCATATCGGCGTCGGCCTCCCAAAGAGCACCCTTAGCTAACTGATTCCTCCAAAAACTTTCGCAGAAAAAACTTCTTTATTCCTCAACCTCTTGACTTGCCAGTCTAGAATCTCAATTGAAACTTCTTCATAAGAAAGATTTTCCTTAACTCCAAAACCTTCTAAGGGAACTATAGATGTCGGATCACCAACACATTTATTCAACATAGAGACATGGAAAATCGGATGCACCGATGCCAATTCCTTAGGCAATTCAAGTTCATAAGCAACCTTACCAATATGCCTCAAAATCTGATATGAGCCTACATAACACGGACTAAGCTTCCCTTTATTTCCAAATCTCATTATACCCTTCATGGGTGAAATTTTCAAGTAAACCCAATCGTTCACATCAAATTCTTGATCTCTTCTTCTAACATCAGCATATGACTTTTGTCGACTTTGACCTGTTTTCAACCTGTCTCTAATAAGTCAAACTTTCTCCATAACATCATGTACCAACTCAGGACCTATTAGGGAAAACTCACCCACTTCAAAGCAACCTATAGGAGATATACAACTCCTACCATACAAGGCCTCAAATGGAGTCATACCAATACTTGAGTGATAACTATTGTTATATGAAAGCTCAATCAAAGGCAAGTGATCATCCCAATTACCCTTGAAATCAATCACATAAGCTCTCAACCTATCTTCCAAAGTTTGGATAGTACGCTCTGCTTGCCCATCGATTTGCGGATGAAAGGCCATACGAAGCTTAACACGAGTACCACGATTAGAGATAATTGATGAAGACACTCCATGCAACTTTACCATTTCCCTCAAGTACAACTTAGCATAGTCCTTCGCTGAAAAAGAAACCTCGACGGGAATGAAATGAGCTGATTTTGTTATTCGATCTGCAATAACCCAAATTGGTTCATGTTGTCGCTGGTGATGAGTCTAAGATTTGGACTCATTTAGGGCTTTGTTTACATAGATTTAGTGTCCTCAAATGCCTAATTTGTACTATAAACTGATGAAGAATCCTTGTTTTTCAGGTACATGGATTGATGAACAAAGCAAGGGCACTAACATGCAAAAAAGAACAAAACAAACCGAAGAATTAAAGAAAGGAAAGCCTAGTGATCGCCAAGAGCGTTTGGCAAAACGTCGAAAGGCCAGTGCCACTGCCTAAAGTTCAGTATGCCAGCCCTGAGGGAAAAAACCAACTCGACGATAAGAAGGAGCAGTCGGTGAATCGCCGAGTAGTTCCACGATGCTGTGATAGATCACCTAAAGTTACAGAACCCAAGGATGCTGAATGATAAGGCGACAGAACCCAATGATGTTGAATGATAAGGCGATGGAAGAGAGCAAAGGGCAGCTCGCCAAGCCTGACTTACTTCACCAAATGGGCTTTCGCAACTTATTTTCGGCAACTATAAATACGTTTTTAAACATTTAGTTTAGTATCTTGGAGACATTAGAGATAGTTTTTACTAAGTTCTATCATCTGGAGACAGTTTTCTCTGGAGTTTTCTTTAGCTTTGAAGGATTGAAGAAATTCACTTTTGAGAATTTGGAAATGGGTCTTTAAGATTCATCAAGTTGGATCATTGTAAAGACGAAATCACTATTTCCTAGTTGATGGATAATCAATTTGATAACTGTTTTTACCTTTTTATAATGTCTAGCTAAAACTCCAATTCTTGGGGTGTGATCATGTGATTATGGGCTGATTTAGCTTATGAATATTGCTAATTGTTAGTTTAAATGCTATTTAAAAGTTATTTTAATCATTAATTATTATTTAATTTAAGAATTATAGTTGCAAATGCAGTTCTATGTTTGTGTTCTTGGTTTGCTCGAGAGAGAGGTTTTAGAACTAAGGTTTTTGATTAATGGTTTGTGGGTATTGGGTTGATTTGGGTTTAGCTCGAGAGAGTGAGTCCTAAACCCAATCTCACACATTTATCTTGATAAAGTGATGGATTAAGGTGTGGGCTGCTATTCATTTTCATGTTTGTTGATGTTCGAGAGAAATCACCTGATTTGGGGTAATTGTTCGAGAGAAAATTACCTCCCTTATAGCCTAGCCTACTCACTAATATCTATCTATTTACTAATAGTTGCAATTATCCATATGTCTATATTTGTTGATAATCGATCACATCCCACGAATACGTCTCATTATTGTTATTTCTTAGTGTTTGTGACTGTTTGTAGTGATAATTTCAAACCAAAACCCCCCATTTTGACATTTGTGTCACCCCTTTAATTTAATGTCTTTTTCCAATAATATTTATTCCTATGGCTGATTAGAATGCATTCATACTTCTTAATTGAATTCCAAACACGTACCGCTTCCCTCGATTCATTCTAACTCATTTAGTTTGGTTTTTTTTTACTGATATACGATCGTTGACACTTAGAATTGGATTAAGTGTCTTTGAAACATTATTAATAAAAAAACGTTAAGAAACTATTATTGCAGTGTCCAACTCATGGAATCCTAGATAAGATGTTCTTGTAATATTTCTATAGAGGTCTCGATTCTGTGAATAGAGTATTGGCTGATCAATTTTCTCTGGGTGGTATAGTGCGACGACCCTATGCAACAATATCCTAACTCCTCGATTGCATGAGTAAGATCAACAAGGATCCAGATAGGGACCAAAACTTAGCCAAAGTAACGACTCAGTTGGATATCTTGGCCAAAAGTATCGAGGAATTTGAAGTGCTGTACAAAAATAAAGTAGAGTTCCTAGCAAATCAAGGAGGAAGTCAATATGAAAATTACTCAAGGCCAGGTTGTAACCAAGGATGGAATAGAGGGAGGAAGAAGGATAGGTACGTTCCTCCCCATGAGCGCCAAAAGCCCAAGGATAATGAGAGTGGTCAAATAGAAGATACACTTTTACGTATTCTCAACAAAGTTGAAGGGTATGGCAGAGTGTTGAAAGAGATAAAAGAGAATGTCTCGAATCTCAATCAGATGGTGACCTCTCATTCAATCTTGATTACTAAATTGGAGACCCAAATGGGTCAGATTTTATCCCATTTCAACCCAAGACAATAAGGGGGATTGCCTAGTGATACTATGGCAAACCCCAAGAATGAAACTTGAGTGGGTACTTGCGTTGTGCCTCGACATTAACTAAGGCGCTTCTTGGGAGGCAACCCAAGTTTTTATGGCTTTGCATTTTTTTTTGGAATAATGGATGTTGATTGTGCAGGTTGAAGTGTGGAATGTGTTCAAAAATTTCAAGTTGGCGAGCCAAGAGTCCAGTCGGTGACTCGCTGAAGAGGTCGATGAGCCCGACTTAGATCATTTTTGGACTCTCAAAAATAGCATGTAGGAGTCAGTAAAACTTGGCGGGCCCATGGACAAGTCAACGACACGCTGAACAAGTCAGCGAGCCCGACTTTATCTGCCGTTTGGACCCCCAAATCAACTGGGGGTCCTATAAAACTCGGCGAGGTAAGTTGCCACTTGGTGAATCACCAAGTGGTTCGGCGAGGATGACTAATATCACTGAAAGGGCCGCGAACTGAAAGGTTTTAAAAGGTCAAAGGTTTAAAATTTCAAACTCTTTCATATTCCCTCATTTTTAGCCTCGTACACTTGCACTCGCACTATATAGTTTCTATATTTTTGCATTTTTATCACTTTTTGCTCTTGATCTTGTGCTCGGAGTTGGATTACGTTGTCGCCTCGTGTTTCAAACTCGTATTTCAACATTAAAGGTTGGTTTTCTGAACCTCGAAGTCTTGATTAGTGGTTAAACTCAAATGAATGTGTTTAAATCTTGTTGATGTGTGCTGGGCCTATTCTGAAATCGTAATTGTGTTCTAATTGCCTATTTTAGTTTCAAAATCGTGCTTAAATTACTTAAAATAACGATTTCTGGAATTTTGTGCTTTAAAATTGACCATAAATTATTGGGTTGCGGTAAATTGTTTTGGGTCTGTATGACGAAGTCCGAGTAACCCCAAATTGTGCTAAATGACGATTTTTCCCAATGATGGAGCGTTTGACGTCATGGGTGTAGTGGATCTATGCTTAATTGAATAAGTGTGTGGTTTGATTTTATTTTCGGGGGCTGTGGGCTTGAATTTGGCATGTTGGGCAATTCAGCGAGCTGGGTCGAGCTCGCTGAACCACTTGGTGGTTCGCCAACGTCCCCCTTGATGGCCTTTAATTTCGTGTTTTGGCTGAGATAGAGTCTGTAACTTTCGGCGAGAAGCCTGAGTTAGCCGAGTTCACTCGGCAACTCACCGAAAGTCTCCTTTGATCGCCCTTTCTGCGCCCCTAACCCCTAAAACACACTATAACTTTCTTGGCTAGTCCGAGTTCGCCGAGTGATGCCGCACTTTCGAAAGGCCTGTATCGCCGACCTATCTTTTTCTCGGGAATTTTTCAAGCCAGTCCTTTCGACGAGCCCGATCTGGCTTGCCAAAGTAATTCGGCGACTCATGGAGTGGTTTGGTGAGTCTTTCTGCAACTTGAATTTTGAGGTTTTTCTCAGATTATGTCTAACTTTTTCCCGATGTATTTTGTAGATATGGCTAGGACCAACTGGGATGAGAGTGGTATGCCACCCCGCAAATGAGCACGGGGTATCGTCATTAATGAGGGAGCAACTACTCTTTCTAAAAAGGGAAAGAAAGCACCTCCAAAAGGAGGCAAGGGCAAGGGCAAAGCACTCGTAGCTGAGATACTAGAGCATAACTCCGGCAGTGAGGGGGAGTCTCTTAATTCTCAGGTCTCACTTTCCATGCGTGATGATGACTAACCACTATAGTCCCGACGAGCAGAAATTTGTGCACGGTCTCATCAAGATTCATCTAGGGTCCTGGAGTCTACCCTTCCCGTTACTAACTCAATGCCAGCTCCGGCACAGACGGTGGTTCCAGCACCACCAGTTCAGGATCCTCCTCCCCGGCTACTCAATAGGCTAAAGGCTGAGGGATTGAGGACCATACTTGAAGAGAAGAGATTGTCCACAAACGGAGTAGTGGACAGGTACCCTAATGTGTGGTACACTCTCCGGTTCCACAGGTTTGAGCAGTTCACTAGGCCTCATGGCTCCTATATTCCCACTTGGGTCCAGGACTTTTACACGACATACAATGACCTAGTGTCGAAGGGAAAGAAGAAGGCCAATGCCTTCAGACCTGTAGATTCTGTGGTGGTCCGGGGGAATACAATGAGATGTAGTAATGAGTATATTAACGTTGTCTTAGATAATGGACTAGAGGCTGACTATTTGAGTTTGGAGACCACTATGGCGACTCTGGATGACCTAAAGGGATGGATAGCCCCCCTTATTTCTGACACCACCTTGAGGTGGATCGAGATTGAAGCTCCGATTGAGAAGAAGGACTTGAATATAGCAGCTCGATTCTAGTTTGGGTTCATTAGCAGCTCCATCATGCCTTCACAAATTAAGTCCATCCTACGCCACCCAAAGACGGCCTGTCTCGGATCACTCATAGCTCAGAAGAGCATAAATTTGGGACTAATCATGGAGCATCCCTTTCTTTCCCAGTGCTAATCATAGTGTTATGTCGGAGAGCTAGAGTTCCACATGATGAGAAAAGGGACATTGAGGTCACACCTGTATCCTCCACAAACATCCGGCACATAGAGGCCGAATACACACGGGATGAGGCAGATTGGAGAAGAGCAACTCCGGTGGATGTTTCCCTGGAGGTTGATGTTGAGTTCATACCTGCAGAGGCATCTTAGCCTACTCCGGCCTCTGGGCCTTCAAGTACACCCGCTTCCACTCCTTCCCAGGCCCTAGGTCCTTTTACAGCTTCCTAACCTATTAGGACTACTCAGGCCATGCTTCTCAAGATAGGGCACCTAGCCTATTTAGCCGATGTGCGGGCTTTCAGGCTCAAGGCTGAGGTGCCTTGGGTGATTGAGCGAGCTATCTTAGCTGCTTTGACATCCCCTCCAGACATCTATTGATGCTCTCACGGTGAGAGTAGAGACTTGTGAGAGTATACCGAGGGTTACTACTTTAAAAGACAAGGTTTCAGATTTGAGGAAGGATGTGGACTATCTGAAGTCCACAAACTTCACTTCTTTCTTTGAGTCAGCTAAGGCTCAAGATGTCCCGACCAGTTTTGAGATGCCTCTGGCTACCACCGGAGATGTGCTTATGGATGATGTAGCAGCTGATGAGTCAGAGGCAGAGATGGATGAAGAGCAACTTAATGCTCAGGAGGCGACCATATACGGAGACCTGCCTGATTTAGAGGAGATGATAGTTCAGTCCATCATTCATACATCGTTGACAGAGACTTTGATGGCAGGCTCTAGTGGAGCCAATGTTGATATTACACCGTGCACTGATGCCCAAGATCAGAGTTTGACACCGAGCATTGATGCCTCGATAGATGAAGCGACTATGTAGACAATATTCTTTTTTACCTCCCTCTCTGTCGTTTTTATTGACTTTTGATTACCTTAGTTGCATTTGAGGACAACTGCTGTTTGTTTGTGGTGGGGTGAGGTATTTCCATAACTACCTCTTGTGACTATATTTTGTATATATATTGGGTTTTTGTGTTTTAAATTGTGTGTTGATTCTATCTTGTGGATGCTTGAGCTTGTGGGTCCTTGTTTTGAATGGAAATGGTTTCTGACCAATTTTGAAAAAATTTGCCACCTCTTGTGTGTTTGATTATGGTTGTTCTTGTACAAATTCAAGTATCGGTTATGATCAATACCGATGACTTGGATAGTGCTCTTAATTGAACAAAAATGAATTCGCGGCTGCAATGAGGCCAAATGAAGTTGCATAGACAATATGTGGAATTTTTGCATCTCGTTGTGACTAGCCGGTTATAAAATGGAGTCTCTTGTGATGAACATTTCACACTAGCTCAAATGAGTCTCTTTTGATATTGGTGCCAATGCCTTATGTGATGCCTTACCTTGAACATTGTGTGTGGTGACACCTAAAATTTGCCCCGTTGGTCTGGTTGACTAAGTGATGCAAGCTCTTGAAATTATCTTAGGCAACGATTTTGATGAGTGAAACAATTTGACAATATACCTCTTTTTTGTGGCCAACCTTGTGAGTTCTGTGAACCCTGCTTGAACCCCTTTGAGATTTATCCTTTTTTTGGAAGAAACTTGAGCAAATGTGACCCCTCTTTATCCATTCCACCCATGACTTTCATGAAATGTGGTTTGTTTGAATAGCCAACTTAGGCTAAAAGCCTAAGTTAGGGTGTGGTGAAAAGAGAAGGTAAATCAAGAAGTGAGAAGAATCTTGTTCAAGTGCACAATTGATCCTTGCATGAGTAAGTTGAGTCTTGTTGTGTGCATTCACAATTGAGTCTTATGTAGCACTGTTTGAGACGTCCTCTTTGAACTGCTGAACTTGAATTTTACTTGATGACAAGCAAAAGTATAAGTTGGAGGTGTTGATGAGTCCGAGATTTGGACTCATTTAGGTCTTTGTTTACATAGATTTAGTGTCCTCAAATGTCTAATTTGTACCATAAACTGATGAAGAATCCTTGATTTTCAAGTACATGGATTGAGGAACAAAGCAAGGTAGCTAACATGCAAAAAGGAACAAAACAAATTGAAGAAAGACAAGCCTGGTGATCGCCAAGAGTGTTTGGATAATCAATTTGGTAACTGTTTTTACGTTTTTACAATGTCTAACTAAAACCGCAATTCTTGGGGTGTGATCATGTGATTATGGGCTGATTTAACTTATGGGTATTGCTAATTGTTAGTTTAAATGCTACTCCCTTCGTCCCATTTTATGTGGCACCATTTCCTTTTTGGTCAGTCTTAAAAAGAATGTCACATTTCCTTATATGGTAAGTATTTAAAGGTATAATTCCTCTTTTACCCTTGTTGGTCTCACTTAATCTTAAAGATAGTACTCCAATACATTTATGAGGAGAGAGAAAAGTGAGTCTACTTTTTAATATGACTATTTTTTGAAGGGGCAATTTGGTAAACATTTCAAAGTCTTCATTTATTTCTTAAACTCCGTGCTCGGTCAAATGTTGCCACATAAAATGGGATGGAGGGAGTATTCAAAAGTGAGTTTAATCATTAATTAAGGTTTAATCCAAGAATTGTAGTTGAAAATGCAGTTCTATGTTTGTGTTCTTGGCTTGCTCGAGAGAGGTTTTAGAACTAAGGTTTTTGATTAATGGTTTATACGTATTGGGTTGATCTGGGTTTAGCTCGAGAGAGTGAATCCTAAACCCAATCCCACACATTTAGCTCGAGAGAGTGAATGGATTAATGCGTGGGCTGCTCTTTATTTGCATGCTTGTTGATGTTCAAGAGAAATCACCTGATTCAGGGTAATTGTTTGATAGAAAATTACCTCTCTTATAGCCTAGTCTACTCACTAATATCTAGCTATTTACTAATAATTGCAATTACCCATATGTCTATATTTGCCTATAGTCGATCACATCCTAAGAATCTGTCTCATTATTGTTAATTCTTAGTGTTTATGATTGTTTGTAGTGACAATTTCAAACCAAAACCCCCCATTTTGACATTCATGTCACCCCTTTAATTTAATATGTTTTTTACCGATAATGTTTATTCCTATAGCTGATTAGAACACATTCATACTTCTTAATTGAATTCCAAACACATACCGCTTCTAGTGGGATTCGATCCTAACTTATTTAGTTGGGTTTTATACTGATTTACAATCGTTGACACTTAGAATTGGATGAAGTGTCTTTGAAACGTTATTAATCGGCTGGGTGCGAGGCAAACCAACAACAAAGTCCATATTAAAGTCTTCCCACTTCCAAGTGGGAATGCTAGTGTCATGGAACTAACCTCCCGATTTATGATGCTCAACTTTTACTTGTTGACAATTAGGACATTTAGCCACAAACTCTGCAATATCCTTCTTCATCCAATTCTACCAATAGATCTCCCGCAAATCAACATCTTGGTGGCTCCCGAGTGAATGGAATACCGAGAACTATGGGCTTCTGACAAGATCTGTTCCCTCAAGTCATCAATGTTAGGTGCACACAAATGACCTTGGTATCTAAGTACACCATCTCCCCCTTGGGAGAAAGCCTCTACGGACTTTTTAAGCACAACTTCCTTCAATTCAACCAAAGTCGGATCAAGATCTTGCTAGGCGTTCACATCCGCCATAAAAGAAGATTTTGAACCATTGTGAACCATAACACCACCCTTCGAAGAGTCCACTAACTGCACACCCAGCTGGGCCAATTTATGAACATCTCGAACCAGCTTCTTTCTATCATCCTCAATATGAGCAACACTACCCATAAATAACCAACTAAGAGCATCCACCACCACATTCGCCTTACTGGGGTGATAGAGAACGCTCATATCATAATCTTTCAGTAATTCAAGCCACCATCTTTGGGGAAGATTTAGATCCTTCTAATTAAACACATATTACAAACTCTTGTGGTCGGTAAAAACATCTACATGAACACGGTACAAATAGTGCCTCCAAGTCTTAAGTAAAAAACAACTGCCCCTGGTTCAAGGTCATGGGTAGGATAATTCTTCTCATGAATCTTAAGTTGCCTTAAGGCATAGGCAATAACTTTCCCGTTTTGCATAAGTACATATCCTAGCCCAATTCTCGAGGCATCAAAATAAACAACAAAACCATCAGTCCCTTTCGGTAAAGTCAACACTTGAGCGGAAGTAAGTCTATCCTTCAATTCTTGGAAACTCTTTTCACAAGCTTCAGACCATACAAATTTAGTCTTCTTTTGGGTCAATTCTTTTAATGGAGAAGCTATGGAAGAAAACTCCTCAACAAACCTTTTGTAATAACCAGCCAAACCCAAGAAGCTTCTAATATCCGAAGCGGATAGAGGTCTAGGCCAACTCTTGAATGCATCTGTCTTCTTAGGATCTACCTCAATACCCTTACTTGAAACAATGTGGCCAAGAAAAGCCACTGACCTGAGCCAGAATTCATATTTGCTAAACTTTGCAAAGAGTTGTTGGTCCTTGATAATTTGCAACATAATCCTCAAATAATTGATGTGATCTTCCTCACTTCTTGAATAAATCAATATATCATCAAGAAACACAATCACAAACATGTCAAGATATTATCTAAACACCCTATTCATCAAATCAATAGAAGCGACTGGAGCATTGGTCAAACTAAAGGACATCACCAAAAACACAAAATGACCATATCGGGTCAGGAAAGTCGCTTTCGATATCATCATCCCTCACCCTCAATTGGTGATAACCCGACCAGAGGTCGATCTTGGATAAGTAATTCCCTCCTTGAAGTTGGTCAAACAAATCATCTATCCTTGGTAGAGGATACTTATTCTTAATCGTAACTTTATTCAATTGTCGATAGTCTATACACATTCGGAGAACCATCTTTCTTTCTAACAAACAAGACTGTAGCACCCCATGGAGAGATACTCGATCAGATGAAACCCTTATCCATCAAGTCTTTCAATTCATTAAGTTCTGCCAGAGCCATTCGGTAAGGAGGAATATAGATCGATTGCTTATCTAGGAGAAGGTCAATACCGAAGTCTATTTCCCTTTCCGGAGGAATATCGGGTAGATTATCTAGGAACACTTCTGAGAACTCATTCACAATGGGGACCGACTCAAGAGTAGAGGTTTAGAAATCTACATCCCTCACCCTAACTAGATGGTAAATGCAACCCTTAGCAATCATCTTTCTAGCTTTAAGACAAGAAACAATTTGACCCTTAGGCATAAAATTTTCCCTTTTCCACTCTAGGAAGTGTAAGATAAAATACTTTAATACACATCAAGATCTTGAACACCATAATCATACATAGAGATCATTAGGGGCACATACCTGATGCAGAAGACATCATCACAGAGAACATCCGAAGCGTTAGTCGTAAATTGGTTTCTACCTCCTTGCCCTAGCCTTACATTACCATAGCCTTCAATGATGGAATTTGTGTAGAGAATATGTGGTAACTCTAATAGGTGAAGGGCGGACCAATTTATAGAAGTTAAGACTTAATCTGGTACGTCCATCAAGTAACCAATGTATGGACGAGATCTATTATTTATTAAATATTATTTATGGTATTACATGGGTCACAAGTAAACTTGTGCCATAAGTAAGAATTATTCTTACATTCTCCCACTTGGCCCAATGACAATATAAAATTAATATTTCATAAACATTAGTTGCACATACAATATATCTCTTCTATAATGTCCATCATGCATACCATAATATAACAAACTACTAATGCGAGTTATGGCGGCTGTACATAAATTTTAAGCTATATATTTCCTTCCATATACTACTACATTAGCAACTTATCATACTAGGTTCATAAGCTATAAAACATATAATATTATGGTCCAGAATAGTGTCTCATAGAGACTTATCTTGTAATATCTCAAAACAATAATGTGTACACCATTATGAGAAACAAGAGATTCATTAATGTATATTAGAAACACATATTGATCTCAGAGTGTAAAACATCATGAATATATCAATCATAAGTAAAACCAAGGCCCATTCTTTGAATATGTTCTATAAATTTCTTTGTTGTAAGCCCTTTGTTAACGGATCTTCAATCATAAGATCAACTCTAATATTCTCAAGTAACACTCTTTGTTCTTGAACTTCCTTAATAAAGAAAGTACTTTAATTCCATATGTTTGGCACCTTTGGAGTACTTATCGTTCTTGGAGAAGAATATCACGCAATATTATCACAATAAATTTTTCAAGGCACGGTAATGGTGTCGACAACCCCAAGTCCTGAAATGAAGTTTCACAGCCATAATGCATGAATTGTGGCTTCATAACATGCCACAAACTTTCTTTGCAGCTTTCCAATGATCAATTCCAGGGTTACTTTGATATCTTCCTAGCATTCCGACCGTAAAACTAATATTCGGTCTTGTGCAAACTTCCAACAATAGAAGAGTAAGAAGATTCCATTTCCTTTCATCTTACATCATTCTTTGGGAATTGCATGAGATTAAGTTAGTCCATTTTTTTTAATAGGAACTATTCCTGCTGAACAATTGTTCATGTTAAATCTCTCTAGAACCCTTTCGATATAACCTTTTTAAGACAGTCCCAATAATCCTTATGATCTATCATGGAATATTTCTATCCCTATAACATAGGATGCCTCACCCACATACTTCATTTCAAAGTTCATAGACATAGAGTCTTTCGTCTCACATAATATGCCTAAATTATTAGCAAACAAGTAAAATGTCATCAACATACAGGACTAAAAACATAAACTTCATCCCATTGATCTTATGGTATATACATCAATCAATGGTAATCTCCTTACATCCAAAAGATGTTATGGTATCATTAAAATTTATATACCATTGTCGCAAGGCTTGTTTGAGTCCATATATTGACTTCTTTAGTTTACACACCATTTGATCTTTTCCTTTAATTTCGAAACCCTCTGGTTGGTCCATGTAAACATCCTCCTCGAGGTCTCCATTAAGAAAGGCAGTTTTCATATCCATTTGATGTAACTCTAAATCATAATAAGCTACCAACACCAAAACAATTCTTAACGAGTTTTTCTTTAAAACCGGTGAAAAGGTCTCTTTATAATCAATGCCTCTTTTTTGAGTGTATCCCTTGGCAACAAGTATGATTTTATATCGTTCAATACTACCATTTGAATCGCGGTTGGTCTTTAAGACCCATCTACACCCGATTCTTTCAGAACTTTCTGGTAATTGAACGAGATTCCAGACTTTGTTGTATTCCATGGATTTTAACTCTTCATTCATGGCATCAATCCATTTATCACACTCATTGCTTTCTATGGCCTGTGAAAATAAAATCGAATCTTTATTAATTCTAATGTCAAAATGTAAATCTTGCAAATAAATCACATAATCATCTGAAATAACCGATTTTCTTTCTCTTTGAAATTTTCTTAATGTCACTGTTTGTGGTTCATTTGCGTCAGATACTTGTGAGTTAGTTCCTTCTTGAAGTGTTTCACCCAAGTATTGTTCAACATTGTTAAAGTGTTCTTCAACAATAGGAACAACATTTGTTATTGGTGCAGATGTAGGTACATTCATGGGCAATGAAATATTTACCCTTACCTAATTAATTTCCATACTTTGTCATTCAGCACTCCCAATAACTTCACCATTCTCAATGAATTTTGCGTTACTGGTTTCAACAATTCTCGAACTATGATTTGAACAGTAAAACCTATACCCTTTAGATTTCTCTGGATAACCAATAAAGTAACCACTTATTGTTCGAGAATCTAATTTCTTTTCTTGTGGATTATTAACTCTAGCTTCCTCTTAACAACCTCAAACATGTAAGTGTCTTAAACTAGGCCTCCTTCTGGTTCACAGTTCAAAAGGGGTCTTTGGAACTACCTTACTAAGAATCTTGCTTAATAAATATACAACGGTTTTAAGAGCATACATCCACAATGATTTGGGTAATGAGGAATTACTCGTCATACTCCTAACCATATCTATAAGTGTTCGATTATGCCTTTCTGTAACACTAGCTTGTTAAGGTGTTCCTGGCATAGTATGTTGTGCACATATGCCATGTTCTTCAAGGAATTTTGCAAATGGACCTGGACATTGTCCTAATTTGTTATACTTTCCATAATATTCACCATCTCTATCTGACCTAATGATTTTCACTTTCTTATCTAATTGTCATTCAACCTCATTAACATATACTTTGAGAGCGTCCGCTTCTTGAGATTTTTTCTTTTAACAAATAGATAAATTCATAACGTGAAAAATTATTGATAAAGCTGATAACATATTTTTCTCCACCAAAAGAGGGAACATGGAAGGGTCCGCAAATATCAATGTGTATAATTTCAAGAAGCTGAGTAGTCCTTGTGGCACCTTTCTTGGTATGTTTGGTTTGCTTTCCTTTAATGCAATCCGAACATACATCAAGATCAGCAAAATTTAGATTCCGAAGAATCTCATTCTTTACTAATCTTTTTAATCCTTCTTTGGATACATGATCCAAACGTCTATGCCATAAATAAGCAGAACTTTCATTTAGTGAACTACGTTTAATTCCAACATTTTGATGATTCGTAAGAAGGGATTCAGAAAAAAATATTATCGAGTTTCAATCTATATAAGCCATCAATAAGAACACCAGAACCATAAAAACAATATTCTTACATATATTGAAGCATCCATGTCCAAACTTAAAATCAAATCTAGAAACATCAAGTCTTGAAAGAGAAATCAAATTCCTAGAAACTGAAGGAACATAAAGAGTCTGTAATAGATCAAGGTGATGTCCAGTCTCCAAGATCAACCGATAAGTCCCTATATCTTCAATTTGAGCCTTCATGCGATTTCCCATATATAAGAAATCCTTATTTGGATTTGTAGTTTGAATCGTTGTGAATCCCTACAACATAGTGGATACATGAGTAGTTGCACCAAAATCAACACACCAAGTATTATTAGGAACTTCTACTAAATTTGATTTGAAACATACAAAAGCACTAAATGTACCTTTCTATTCAAACCAACCTTTACGTTTCTCACAATCTTTCTAATAGTGTCCTTCCTTTCTATAGAAACGACACACATCAACCTTGAGTTCCTTATGAGAATCCTGTGGAACTTTAGCAGGTGCTTTCTTCTTCTTAAACTTGTTGGCCTTTACTTTAAATCATTTACCAGCTCCTTGACCCACGAGGTTAATGGAATGACCTCCTTGTTTCTTAAGTCTTGAATCTTCTTGAGTATACATACTGGACAATTCACTAACATTCCACTTATCTGTAATAGTGTTATAGTTAATTTGGAATGATCCATACACAAAAGGCAAGGAGATCAGAATAAAGTTAACTAAAAAGGTGTCATTCACTTTCATCCCCAAGGTCCAAAGTCTTGATGTAATGTTAGTAATCTCAATGATATAATTTTGCATACTACGCAACCCATCAAACTTAATGGTTGTGAGTTCAGTCATTGGTATACCAACGAGAGACTTATCAGCCGAACGAAAACGTTCTTCCATAAACTTTAGGTATTCCCTGACACTTTCTGTTTGTAGAATAGTACTCTTAGTGTTGTTAGCAACAGTCATTTACATAAACATAAGACTTAATATGTTAGAGTGCTCCCATGATTTATGCAAAGACTTCTCATCCTCATTGCTTTTATCAGTAATGTTAGTAGGTTTTTCATTCAGCAGAGCGTAAGTGGAACTGGACTTGTTAATGCCATTTAGAGAAGTTCAATTCATTGAACACAATAACCGACGAAGCATGCGAATGAAGAGCAATAACTGCAAAATAGATATACATGCTCACAAATGTAAATTCAGTAAAGCGATAAAAAATATATCGTAATTCTCCTTTGGGTAAATACTACGACACATTATCATAATTTAAATGTTTATATTTAATGGGTAATTAAATATTTTTAATCAAATATATATGACATCTTTGGATATACAATATATGTTTGACTAAAAATATTAAGTTACCTCATAATTTTAACTATTCGTACAATGATAGATTCACCTTTGGGTAAATTCTTAAGTTCTAGCAATAGTGAAAGTCGATTTATATATTTATTTTTCAATTTAAGCATTTAATTAACCTTCATAGATAAATGAAAATTTTATGAATGCATATTTTTCTTAACCATACTAGTTTGATCAATTTGGTGACTAACAAGCTATATGAATACAAATGCACACATAAATCATAATTTTTGTGCATGTGAATAATTTTATACATTTTAGTTTGACCACTTTGGTGACTAACAAACTATAGAAACATAATACATGCATCAAGTGATCATAACTAATTTCTCTAGTTTGGTCACTTTGGTGACTAACAAGCTATATGAATACAAATGCACACATTCTATCATAATATTTTTGTGCATGTGAATAATTTTATACATTTTAGTTTGGCCACTTTGGTTACTAAAAAACTATAAAAACATAATACATGCATCAAGTGATCATAAATAATTTCTCTAGTTTAGCCACTTTGGTGACTAACAAACTATATGAATACATAATATCATAAAATTTTTATGCATGCGAATACTTTTAGACATTTTAGTTTGGCCACTTTGGTGACTAACAAAATATAAGAACATAATATATGCATCAAGTGATCATAAATTTTGTATGTGTAGACGTTAATTTCTCTAGTTTGACCACTTTGGTGATTAACAAACTATATTGCACTAAGTACACACATATTATTTATTGCTTAGTATAACAACCACTTTAATTTATTGCATAATCTAAAATAAATATAATTATTACATTATGGGAAGATTAAGATTTTGAGATTTTGTGTAATCTAAAACAAAACATAATTATTTATTTATTTAGGGATGATGGGCAGTGACTAGTCATTATTACTATATCAAGGCAGATGCGGTTATATAATTTATGAAGATTTTCCATTCAAACAATCCAGGCTCACATGCCACATGTAAGATTAAATACTTTAATACACATCAGGATCTTGAACATGATAGTCTTACATAGAGATCGTTAGGAGCACATACCTGATGCGGAAGACATCATCATACAGAAAAGCAGAAACATTAGTCCTAAATTGGTTTCTACCTCCTTGCCCTAGCCTTATGTTACCACAACCGTCAACGATGAAATTTGTGTAGAGAATATGTGGTAACCCTAATAGATTGAGGGAGGACCAATTTATAGAGGTTAAGACTTAATCTGGTATGTCCATCAAGTAACCAATGTACAGACGAGATCTATTCTTTAATAAAATTAATTATAGTATTACTTGGGTCACAAGTAGACTTGGGCCATAGTTAAGAATTATTCTTATAGGACGAGCTCATTTGGAAACTGGAACTTGAATACACGGGTTCTACAATCAATAGAAGTATAACATGCATGCAGCCAATCCATACCAAGAATAACATCAAAATCTAACATATCAAGCTCTACCAAGTCAACAAGAGTAACTCTATAGGACAAGGAAAAGGGACACTTTCTATAGATCCTCTTAGCCATAACAGAATAACCAACAGGAGTAGAGACAAAAAAATGATCTAACAACACATTCAGACGAACATCAAACCTCGTAGCCACATATGTCGTCACAAAAGACAAGGTAGCACCCGAATCAAGTAAAGCATAAAAATCAAGTTGAAAGACTTTCAACATACCAATAGCTACATCGGGAGAACCCTCTTGCTCATGACGAGTCTAAAGTGCATAAAATGGGTTTTGCTTGGGAGCAGTAGAACCTGAACCACTTGGACCAGACGAAGGATTGGGTTTGGCCCTTCGATGATTATCTGCTTCATTCTTAGCAACTGAAGGACAATCTCTTGTCTTATGGTCCATCTTACCACACCCAAAACAAGCATTGCAACCTGTTAGACACTTGCCCTCGTGCTTCTTTCCACACTTAGCACAAGTAGGCAATAGAGACCCACTACCATTTCCTTCTTGAGGTTTAGGGTTAGCCACCCTATCTCTGTTGAACTTAGAAGGAGCATTGGAGGAACCTTGATCGAAAAACCTTTGTCGGAACCTAGAACAACCATGTCTATCAGACCTTGAATGTGAGAAATTGCAACCACCGATCTTAGTCCTCTTTGTCTCCCTAGACATTTCCTTAAGTTTCTGCTCTTCAATTTGTTGAGCATGAACCATGAGACGGGAAATATCCATGTCATTAAGAAGCATGGCGGTACGACATTCCTTAACCACCATTTCGGACACACCCAAAATGAACTTGCTCATCTTTACCCTAGGTTCGACAACCATTGTAGGAGCATATTGAGACAATTGTGTGAACTTCAAAGTATACTCTTTCACACTCATGCTCCTTTGATGAAGGTTAATGAATTCGAGCACTTTTGCCTCCCTCATATCAAGGGGAAAAAACCTTTCAAGGAAAGCAACTTTGAACTTTTCCCAATCTAGAGGACCCGCATCTTCCAGCCTCTCTTCTTTCCATTGGTTGAACCAAATTTGAGCAACACCCTTAAGTTGATAAGCGGACAACTCCGCCTTTTCCACTGGTATCACTCTCATAATCATCAACACTTTGTAAACCTCATCAATGAACTCTTGAGGGTCTTCCTTAACCTCAGAACCATGAAACTCTGTGGGATTCATTCTAGTGTATCCCTAGCTCTAGATACTGCCGTACCCATATTTGGGTGTACGGGAACCACAACCTCCCTATTGGCTTGGGCCGTCCTGGCTTGAGCCAATACTTGAAAAGCAACCCTAAACTCTGCATTAGTTACTTGCTCGGCCAAAGGGTCGACCAGAGCTTGAGGAACAGTTTCTTGTTCCATATTCTCCCTCACATTCCTTTTGGCATAAGCTCTTCGTGTGGCCATATCCCGTAGAGCATCAGGTAGGGATCAGGAGAGAGACTTTATAGAGTTGAAGTCTATTGCACGAATTTAGAGTAATGAAAGAAGTGAAGTTTCCTAAACATCTTGTAGCTTCTTATTCATAAATGTGGCGAGCTTCACACTCATGAACAAGATTCTACTCGAATTGGCTTATGAGACATCCTAGGACCTTTCTAAACATTGTGCTCTGATATCAAGTTTGTCACGACCCAAGGTACCTCCTAGGCGTAACATAGGTATAAGACCCCAAGAGGCCCCATACAAGCCACTTAGAATTCGTAACATAAGAAATAGAACAAAAGAGATAAAGAACAACATTGCAAGTCCAATAATTTTATAAAAGTAACGTGGAAGTGTAAACACTTGTCTCATTAGCCATCTAGTACATAAGAATGAAATTGGTCCTAGCCCATACATTATGTCCAAAACTGAAAATAAGAAAGAACTAAAAACAATGAAAGTCCGTCCTCGAACCATGATGACTCATCCAAAGCTCGAACTCTCTCAAATCAACCTTTAGCCAAAAAACTGAGAACCGTGACTGTCGGACCCTACATTTGGGGAAATGAGAGAAAGAGTATGCGTTAGTACAAAATATTTATTAAGTATGATAACCATGCATATGAACATTTAAGACATGCTAAAAAGGGACATTTTCATGAGTAAGCAATAATCAAGCTAAAACATCAATCTTATGAGTTAGAAAACATAAGTCATAAAACATGATGAATGCAAGTGAACATCATCTTAAAACATACTTATGGTACTTCTTAGAGTAACCTTGGTTCATCATAACTTTGATTGTTTGTGGGAAGTAGCCTTAACCAACATATAAGACCATGCGAGCTATCAACATGGAATCTGGTGTCTCCCACACCGAAAAGAGTTGTCCTACTTGCCAAGGTAAGGACCATGAACTTCTAGTTATTGTGGATCCATTAGCTAATGTCTATCTAGATAATCCTATGTTGGAGACTTGGGTAATCTCCTCTTGTCCACTCAGTACTAAGCTTAACTTTCATGGAATAGTTCTTAATCATATTCATCTTAGCTCTTAAAGGAACATGGATAATCACCTCTTGTGCTTACACCACATGACATGGGTAATCGTCTCTTATCTTTCTATAGAGATCATGAGTAATCTCCTCTTGCCTCAACATCAACATAATTCCTTAATTATTTGTTCATTTTAGGTGAGAAAAGCCTTTCAGTCGTAGGAACCCTTATTATGTGAGAAAGCCTTTCAAAATCATGCTTTCATGTGTATATGAGAAATACTTTCAACAACACAACAACAATCATCATCATCGATAATTTACTATCAAAGTATCCTTGCAACATTTACATAAATTCCATAAGCACATACTTAATTTCGTAATCTCCTATTTCATAATCCAAAACCCACATTATATCATCATAACTTGGAAAACATGGGAATTACATGAGTTCATGGGGAATCATCATAAAACCATAGAATTTCATTAGTTCATGAATATGAGATCATAATTCAATCATTTAAATCAATAATCAAGAGAACCCATAACATAGAAGAAACACCCTAACTTAATTGGGGAATTTCTAACTTTTAAAATAGGAGAATTTGGGAACTCCATGAATGGAAGGAATCCATGGATGAAAACTATCATACCTTCATGCCAATTGCTCAACTTCAATGGAGGAATTGGAGACTTGACTTGAAACCCTAGGTTGAATCCTTCTTCTTCAAGCTTTCTAGAGAGAGATATATTTTGGAGATGAGACTTATTCTTCTTTTGTAAATTTGAGAGAATGATTTCAATTGGGGAAATTTGGGGATTAAAACACTTATGCAAGGGTTTTGGTGAAGGGTAAAATGACATAGTATTAGAATAACATAATTAGGAAAAGACCCAGCTGACCCTAGAAAACAACTGCCGACACCAAATGATGGCCAGACCGACGGTCCGTTGGTCAATCCATGGACCGTCCTGCTAGGGCGTCGTTTGGATCAGAGGCTGGGATATGAGGCCTTGATCGACGAACCTCATCCACCAGTAGCTAAATCATCTTAATTTTATATTTGGAATCGTCCATACTTGTTACCATCACACTACAATAGATTAGATCACAATTTGACCTCGTAATTGAATTCTTCCATATACCACTCCCTGTGGGATTTGACCACAACCTCATATGTTGGGTTATTATATTGCTAACAATCACTTATTCATTCAATGGTTTTACGTGTAATTTGAGTGTTATCAATGGTACGTGTAAGGATTCCGTGTTTAGGCCCACCAATTTTAAGTCAGGGTTAGTTAGGTCTTTTCCCACTCCTTTTATTCCTATACTATGTCGTTTTGGCCTATTATAAGTGGGTACAACTGACTCCTAAAGACCCTAACCTCCCAATTCACTCTCATTCTGCCAAATCAAGGTTCTTCTCTCTCAAATCTTCTCTCTCAAGTAAGTTAGGGCTCCAAAATTCAAGCCTTCATTAAAAGATCAAAGCTAGGGTTTCAAGGTATGTGGGAACTTCATCAATGGGTCTTTCTTCACCCATTGAGTCCCAAAGAAACCTTAATTTCTCAAATTCTGATTTTCTCAAAACTAAGGTTTACGCGATCTTCATGGGTTCTTATCAAATTTCAGTTTCTTCTTCATGATTGATCTGAAGTTCTATGAATTGATTATAATTCCATGTTTTCAATGGTATTTACATCAACCCATAGAATGCAAGTATTTTCATGACTAGAACTAAGTTATTTTCATATGCATATCTCACATTATCAAATTTTCATGAATTATGATGCTTCCGAATGGAGTATTTCCTAGTATATATGATTATCATTATTAAGATGCTTTTTATTAAAGTATCTTTCAAATTATATTTAGTTATCATGATTTATAAGCTACTCAGTACTTGGTCAGATTACCAGTATGATTCATTAGTACATTTATTACTTGTCACGATCCAAAGTACAACCTAGATGTGACATGGAGAATAAGACCCCGAAAGATCCTAAATAAGCCACTTGACATAAGCATGATGTAATAATAATACAATTCAAGATATATAACTAATATAAGTCTCAAATCATAATATGACATAAAAGATACCAACAGAGTACATAAGAGATATGTGGAATACTACGGAGTCTGACATTTTCCTTTCTAACATCATAGGAGTGGTTGGGATGTAACACATACACCACGTACAAGTTTGAAACTAAAAGACAATAAAATAACTAAAACATCAGTGGTCTTGTCCTTAGAGCATGAAGACTCACCAATATAATATGCTAATAGAACAATCCAAGCTAGCCATGAGTGGGAGGAGGAGCGTCAGACCCTAGAATATGAGACAATATAGTCACAAATATGTATTAGTACAATGAATGTACTAAGTATGGGGAAATGCATAAAACGTAAAGCATGATAGCATGATGAACTTAAACATGGTATGCAAGACTAAGTAAAACGTAATAAAGGCTTTTAGAAAGAAATGATAAATCATATAGGAGGTCAGTGCATACTTAAAACCATTTGGAAAGCGTTCATAAACTTTGAAGAAAACATATTTCATTTGTAGGATATTTACCGTTAACCGAGAATAAGACCATGTGAGCTATAACATGGAATTTGGCATGACCGTCACACCAAAATGGATAATCTATTTGCCAAGATAAAATTTTGCCACATTCATTATTGCTATTGTGGATCCACTAGCTAGGTCATTTAAGATAATCCTGTGGGGATACATAGTTTGGACAAGGGAATTGCTACTAAATACCAAACCTCTACTAGCAATAGGGCCTTCATTCCAAAGTTCTCTCGGTGCTAAGTAAATCCCAATGAGAAAATACATAGTCATATTCATATAAAATGCTTGGAAGGCATAATTAAAACTACCAATCCGATCATAAGTTCATATTAGAGTAGCTCCTTTTAAATCATGATTTCATTCATATGTGAGAAAACCATTCACAAACTATTGATACTTATCTCAAAAGCATTCATAGTTCATAAATCATCTTTATTTATAAAACATGCATAGATTTCATAAATTATAATTTATAAGTTCATAAGCTTAATACATAATTAATGTTCATAAAGTAGCCATAGACATGGGTCCATATGAAATCAATTGAAAACCAGTAACTGAATCAAATCATGCATAATAATATTGAAAATAAATAACTGAATCATAATAAATAGGATTCATGGAGATTTGCATGAAACCCTACATAATTAGGTAAAGTTGAATTGGAGATTTTGAGTTTCTTTTGGGACCCAACATATGAAAGGAATTCATTGGTGAATTCTCACATACCTTGATAATCAAAGACAAAAAGCAATGGAGAATTGAACCTTGAATCTTTTGAAACCCTAGTTCTTCACCTTTAAGCTCTTGATGGAATTTGAAGAAGAAGACTAGAGATATTTTAGGGGAATTGAGTGAATGAGAGGAATTAGGCTAATTTTGAAGGGTAAAAATGGTTATAAACGTAGTTATAGGGGCAAAACGACATGGTTTAGGGGTTAATTAGGTAGGAAAAGACCAAAACACCCTTAATTAAAATAGGTCAAACATGTCTACTTTTGCACCTACAGTCCGTAGGACTTTATACCGATTATCCTAGTCAATCGTAGAACCTGTTATTGGGGCCCATTATCTCTAGTCGATCCCACAAAATCTTCCTATGGTCCGTCCACTTACTATGGATTGTAGACCCCTATCCATAGAGCCCATGTTCAAGCCCAAATTTCACAAAGTCTGGATCACTACTAAAGGTACTTTCTACGGCCCGTAGAACACTCTACGACCGTCAAACCCTCTCGTAGACCTGAGGTCTCAAACCACTTCTCTAAATCAACTCTATGGATGAATCCTACATCCCATGGAACACCATATGATTCATCTTATTATTTCACAGGTCAACTTATTGGGATGTGAAATTTTCCAAATCTCAAACCAATACCTACGACTTCCTTCCCACGGCCCGTGAGACTACCTATGATCTATAGGTCTGACTCATACATCATTGCATTAGTGTCAAAGAGTAACTTTTCTTTCCAAATCTCAACTTCCAACTTTCGAGGTGTTACAATATCTCTCACTTAGGAACATTCATCCTCGAATAGGACTTAAGCTGGCATGAATAGAGTACGGAGAGAAACTAACAATCCAACATGAATGCAAATCTCATCAAAATGCTCATAACCAAGGAGAAATCACTCAAAGCTAAATCATAGCATCAAAATAAAATTTTCATGAACATTCATGCATATCAAAACATGAGAATGACTAAAACTTATGAATCCAAAAGAATGAACCATGTGGAACTTAGTACCTCAAGCTAGAATAGGAGCGGAGGAAAAAAGATTAGGATACTTGGACATCATATCGGCTTCGGCTTCCCAAGTAGCACCCTTAACTAATTATTTCCTCCAAAGGACTTTCAAGGAAGCAACTTTCGAACTTAACCAGAATCTCTATATATAAAAGACTTTCCTTAACTCCCAAATTCTCCAATGTCAGTATGTACATCAGATCTCCAACACACTTTTTCAACAATGAGACATGGAATACCAGATGTGCCGATGCTGAGTTAGTAGGTAACTCTAACTCATAAGCAACTTTGTCAATACGCCTCAAAATCTAATATGGGCCCACATATCAGGGACTAAGCTTCCCATTCTTTTTGGATCTCATCATACCCTTAATAAATGATTTTCAAGTAAACTCAATTATCAACATCAAATTCAAGCTCTTTTATTCCAATGTGGCATAAGACTTTGTCGACTTTGAGTCATTTTCAATCTTTCACAAATAAGTCAAACCTTTTTCGTAGCCTCATGTACTAACTCGGGCCTTAGCAAAGTGACCTCACCAAGTTCAAACCAACAAATAGGAGATCTACAATCCTATCATTAACAGCCTCAAATGGATCCATTTTGATACTTGAGTGATAGCTATCACTATAAGAAAACTTGATCAAAGGCAATGATCATCCCAATGACCCTTGAAATTAATCACACAAGCTCTCAACATATCTTCAAAAGTTTGAATAGTATGCTCGGCTTGTCCATCAATCTGATGATCAAAAGTTGTGCTAAGCTTCACTTGAGTAACAAGACCTTTTTGGAATGACCTCTAAAATTGAGATGTAAACAGAGTACCACAATCAAAGATAACAAAGAAGGGCATTCTTTGCAACCTCACCATTTCCCGAATATAAAACTTGACATACTCTTCATCTGAAAATGAAGTCTTTAGGGAAAAAGGTGAGCAAATTTCATCATTCGGTCCCAATGACCCAAATTGAATCAAACTATGATGGGTACAGAGAAATGTAACACCATGAAAGTTGGAAAGTCGAAAATAAAAAAAATGTAGAAATCAGCTCAATCACATGGTCTACGATTCTAATATACAGACCATACAAAGTCCTACGAGTCGTAGGAAATGAATCGTAGAAACCCACGATGGGTTTTTGGAAATCAAGTCCTACTGACTCGTTTTATGATTAAACAGGATGGTTTGTCGAATTTTCTAGGGCCCTTAAGAATGTCCCTTCGAAAGGTTCCAGACTTAGTGAAATTTTGGAGTGAAAGTTGAATTTTATGATACGCCCAAATTACACCTCCCTAAAGAAGTATAACCGGTCGTTGTCAAATAAAGAACCTAACTGAGGTTAGGTTCGATACCACAAGAAATATGGTATAGACTTGGGCCAATTTACTATTGATTGTACGTTTTATCAGATAACTTCCGTAAAAAGGGGGGATTTGTAACATAAAGTAACAATTTATCGATTTTTAGTAATAAGTAAGAAGTAACAGGATTTGCAGTTTGTAATATCAATATGAGATGAAACTAGTGCACAGGTGTTCCCCACAAGTTCTTAACGCAGTAATCCTAATAATAGTAACTTTTTCCTAGTGTTTAACATGCAAAGTTGGTAAGTTAGGTATCTCCTAAGTGATTTGTCATCCAGGTAGGGAATTTCACCATGCAACTTGGTCGATCTACGGGTGTATGCTTTACTAACCCTTACCCTTGACCCCAAATTAGCCCTCACTTATTTAGGTTAGGCTATTATATGGCTGAATATCACACTAAATATCCGTTATTTAATCTCTTTCTCATTCATTACTTCCTTGGTCGGGAAAGTAGGAATGAGGTGAGTTCTAACATTGCGCACCATTAAAAAACATTCAAAACAAAGAGATTAATGATACTTGCATAAACACTATTCTAGAATTACTTAATTATTAATTTTACGTTGTTAATTACTCATGGTTCCAACAACCCTAGTTGTGGATTTAGTTAATTATGTTTGTGTGATCACACTTCATAATAGGGTTAATATAATAAATCATGAACTTACGATTAGTATGGATGAAATCTAGAATCTTGAATTGAAGAACAAAAGCAAATTTCATAAACCAACACTCGAAGAACTAAATGCCAAAAGTGTTAGCAAGATAATCCTCAAAGCCAAAAGTAAGTATCTCAAAAAGTCTAACAGCCCAAAAACATAAAATACAACTAATATTTATAGAAACCAAATCCTAAATCAAGTAGGAAAAGGAAAACTAAGGAAATTCGGCTTGGGCAATGTTGTCTACGGTTGGTACCTACCACTCGTAGGAGTTCTTATGGATCGTAGGTACCTTCAGTCAGTTAGCAATTAGTCTTTCATCTGGATAGAAATTTCTACGGGCATGATCTACGGCTCGTAGATCTTTGTACGACCAACTCTCTCACTCTAAGTTGCCGCATCTCCTCATCAACTCTTGACTGCCGTTGTGCCGCCTCAAACTATTGTCTCTCCTTCTTCTTTACTCTCCACTCATCCTCTATATCATTAGTATGCTTAGAAGATTATGTGCGCTTTCTAGCGACATGAGGGGGTTCAAGGCAAGACTCATCATCACTAAATAGGAAATCTATCACATATTCTCCATCATCCTCGGGGGGAGGTGATGTGCCACGCAATTATGGCACATTTGATGCTCAAAACAAAGTATTAGTGTGAGAACTTGAGTGTATTTGTATGGATATAATGTGTTTGTTGATGGTTGAACAAGTAAAACACTTGGATGCAAAAGATAGCAAAAGGTGAAGAAAGTGGATTTGAAGCGAGCACCACGAAGCCCTAGAAGGGTCGTGGTTATGATGACGAGCCATCTGAGGGATTGTGAATTAAAATAGTGAAGAGACAAAAGCTGATCAAGTGGAAAGTGAAGACTACGAAGCCCCAAACGGGTCGTGGTCCTCTTGACAGACCATTTGACAGCTCGTGAGAAAGAGATGGGGCGAAGCTGTGGAGACTAAGTGTTGGGTGAATTTCAAGTGACCTCAAACGGGGTGTGGTGAAGCACACGAGTTGTAGTGATGCTCGTGAACAAATGTAGGAAGATCCAATGAAGACTCAAAGTGGTGCACAAGTTAACGGAGCTCTAGACGAGCCATCTAGCCTAAGATGAGTCGTCTAGTAGCTCGTAATGGTTGCCAAGAACAAAATCCCACACTATCTAAGTGTGGGATGACGATGGGTTTCACAGGCCGTCTAGGCACATGACGGGCCGTCAAATTGATCGTGGAGCACCCAAACAAGTTAGTCCTACTTTGAGTAGGACTCATTTTTAGAGACTATTTGAATTTAATTAGCTTTATTTTTGAAGGACTACTCATCATTGTATGAATGAAGCGTAACTTTCCATATATTTATCTTTGGTTTTTGTCGACTATTTTCTGATCAAGACTTCAAGATTGTGATTAAGTAATTGATAGTCAATATTTGTTATGAATTCGCACTTATTGTAAGTGATTTCCTATGCTTTCAATGACAATTATTGCTTATTTTAGTGAAAACATGAGCGGCTAAACACCACAACTAGGGTTGTGGGAACCATGACGAAAATCAAGTTATGAATTCGAAATACGAGTAACATGCTATTGTTAGTTGCGCATGTGATTTTTAATTTCATTATACAATTATTCTAATGAGTGCACGCATTAGAAATGGCATGTATTTACATCTTATTTGAGAGAAAAGTGGTAATTAGGAAAAAGTAAAGTCAATCTATCTGTTTGTAGTGAAAAGTCAAGTTTGAGAGAAGAGATTTTCAGCAACAAACATGCAGGGTAAAAATAAAACATTCTAAGACCGAGAGGAATAGAGTGAAAGTCATCTAATGGGATTGAAAATGTTTAGATGCATTTAACTCGGTAGGAACATGCAATGTTAAAATTGATCAATACTTGTTTACGATTCGGCACTAAAGCAAAGTCATGGGGAACACAAGCCTAGTTTCAATCATTAATTACTCCAATATTGAAGTTATACAATTGTTACTCCTATTGACTTGAACAATAAGTTAAACATTAGTTACTTAAAATGACAACCAAACCCATATTTACTTTCTGCAATTAATTTCTTTTCGAAATAATAGCCACAATTGAATAAAAGTGTCAATAAAGCTATTTCTATAAGCAAATTCTCTGTTGGGTCGACCTCACCTCAGTTGAGTTCTCTAATTTTCCATCGACCGTGTAAGTTCAGACGTATCAAGTTTTGGCGCCGCTGCCGGGGAATTTCAATTTAGAAATATTTTACTAGCAATTGATTTAGTTGTCGTTATATTTCCTAATTTTACTTCTTGTACCATGTTTGTGTCCTCTTCAGGTGAGTTCAATAGTGCATGCCAAACACTAGAAGTAAGGGAACACCTTTGATTCCTTACGACCTAGAGCTAAGTAAGACGATACGGAAGATGGTGAATGCACAAGAACTTGAAGCCCAGAGGCAGAGATTGGGACTTGAGGTAGAGACCATTGCTAGATGTGCTCAGTGGAATGTTGTGAACGACCCACCTAGGGTGGTGGAGGAACATGAAGAAGTAGAAGAGATAGTACCTCATCACCAACAACCACTAGCGCCACAAGGTCGAGTGCAACAACAGGTACATATGGTCTTTGAGGAAGATAACCTAGATTTGGATGGGGCTGGATCTACTGGAGCAAAGTTTTGCCCATGTTACCTCTAGGAGTGAAGTTCACTATCACCAACACCATAATCCAACTCCTGAACTTGAAGGGAATGTTTAGAGGAGTTGTTGGTGGCGTTGACAACCAATATCTAATGAACTTTGTGCTTATTTGAAAATAATAGGAGATTTCTGTGGTTAATCAAACCGCCATGATGCTGAGGTTATTTTTGTTGTCTCTAACTGGGTCGGCGACAAACTGGCTGAATGAGTTTCCAAACGACTCAAAGTTCAAATGTGGAAGAATCTAGCAGTTCGGAGGTCCAGACCAACACTGCACCCGAAGATCACTCCACTCGAGCCACTAGATCCTGGACAGCCAAGGCTACTATTGAGCACACTCCTTCCTAGTCTGAAGAGGAATAGAGCGAGTCTAGGAGCAGGCAGGATTCTGATGATGAGTCCCGAGCATCTACAAATGAACCTTAACCAGAAGAGGATGCAGAGGAGGACAATGAGGTCCAGGAGGATGATGCTGACGATACATCAGAGGTGCCGATGGTGCAATATGTTCACCAGTGAGAGTCGGACCCAGTAGTGAGATAGTAACTAATTGAGTGCTTTTGCCGAATGTGTTCCATGCCTACATCAGAGGAGTTCTTCAAGCATGTTATATTATTCAAGGCTGGTGGTTTTGGAGGGTGACCTATTATCCCCGAGTACAGAGTAGTAGAGGTAGATATTCAAGCGTTCCCAAATATTCACTGGCTTTTCAAAAACCATCAGTTTGAAGGGATGAACATACCGGGAGAGTTGATACGCTTAAATTACACCTCCCTAAAGAAGTATAAGCGATCATTATCGAGTAAAGAACCTAACTTGTAGGTTGGGGTCGATCCCACGAGGAATATGGTTAAGACTTAACTTTAACCCACAATTATATTCATTTAGTCAACGTACTTCCGAAACAAATAATTAAAGGGGGGGATTTGCAAAACAAATTCTGGAAATTATAGTACTAATTAGTGAGCAAGATTCAAACTTTAGTTGTTATCAAGATGAGAGAGAAACTAGGGTGTACATGTTCCCCATAAGCTCATAACGCGGTAATCGTAGTAATAGTAATCCTTTCCTAGTGTATTACATGCAAAGTGATAAGTTAGGTATCTCTAATTCCTTGGTCTGGCAACTAGAGAATTTCACCCCGCACCTTGGTCCGGCTACGTGTGTATAATTTACTAACCCTTACCTTTACCTCATATTAGACATCACATCAATGTATGGGTTACTTTTCACCCTCGCACCAATTGACATTAGACTATTAATTAGTATCACACTAAATTTATGTTGATAATTCTTTTCTTATTAACTACCTCCTTGGTCCAACAAGTAGCAACAAGGCGAATTCTAACGTTCACTCGTTAAAAAGACTTCTAAAAGAAAGAATTATCAATGCATGCAATAACACTATTCAAGAATTACTTAATTAGTATTCATACTTCGTTAATCGCTCATGGTTCCCACAACCCTAGTTGTGGATTTAGTTACCCATAGTAGCAAGAACAAAATTCATATTTTTAGATGAAGAAATCATGAACTTACGTAATGAGAAGAATAAACCCAGAATCTCAACTTGAATTTCAAAGTCAAAATCTTCAAAACGAACTTAGGAAATCAAGAATTGCTAAATTTGCAAGTTAATCTCCAAAGCCAAAAACTAGAATAAAAGTAATAAGGTCTAACCCCCAAAAATGAGGTTTACATGCCCTATATACAGAAAAACAAGTCCCAACTAAAAAGGAAACGAAATAAGGAAAAAAAGTTTCTGGACGCAGTTGTAATTGACGAGAGTGACTTGCGGATCGTGGACTGACCTACGGTCCCTTCCGTGATTTGAGACTTTGGCAATATTTCAACTTCACAAATCTCCAACTTCTCAGTACCGAATGACGACTCAACAGCACAGAACGTGACTTGATCCACGGGCCGTAGATCCTCCTCCATAGTTTCATACTTAGACTTTTGAAATCAGGTACTGGAACCACCTTCTCTGAACCATTTGATGGAACTGCAGGACGGCCCGTAGGTCGATCTACAGTTCGTCACTTGTAATCATGATTCCACACTTAGTCAAAAATTCCCTGATTTTACTCCAAGCCTTGCCCATCGATATACTCCCTTCACCTACGGACCGTGATTGGACCAACGGTCCGTAAGACACGTCCATAGGTGGCTTTTTCTGCAACATTTCTTCAGCTATCTCCTAACTCCCACGTCCGAACTTATTTCCTGCAAACATAATAAAAACACATTAATACCAATACAAAATGGCTCTAGACACATAACTCTTAAGTGAAATGTATTAAAAATACCGTAAACTCATGGTATATCAACACCCTCAACTTAAATTCGTTGTTTTTCCTCAAGCGACGCACTAAGACTCTAAACAACACTTGTATAGAAACAAGCATTCAAGCACAAGAAATCACATGGCTCTCTATCTCGACTCTCTTTTTTAGTGCAAATCTTTTCTATATGACTCAACAAGCTAACTCATGCGGATAAAAATATGACAAAGATTGACCAATCAACACACAACATACATTGTTTTACTATCACTAAGGTACCAACTTTTCGACAATGTAACTAGTGCCCTTACTTCAAACGAAATCCCTTTTTCACACAATGAATATGATTTTGAGTACAAGGATTCATTCAACACTCACGCTTAGAAGTAATTTCAAGTACAGTTAGTGCTCAATACCATAGGCTTGCCCTTATTTTCACTGTTTAGACTCTCCAAACTAGTTGCTAGGATCACTATAGGACTTTTCTTAGCTTGTAACGTACGCTAGGGGTCAGGTGTGGTACATTTAGGTACTTTTTAGTGACTTTTTGCCCTCCTTGACATTACATTGGCTATTTACCTCTTCCTTGACCTATTTTTGGCAACTTTTCATCTCAATTTCTTTCCCTTAACTCTTTTCAACCAAGGATGCGGCTTTTGACTGTTTGACTCTTATTTCTCATTTTCTTCTTTTTCTTTTTATTTTCCTTTCTTTTCTTTCATTTCTCTTCACACTTTTCTTTTGCACAAAGTCACATCCTCTTTCATAATTTCTTTTTTTTTTCAACACGAAACTCTTTTCATACCCTTTTTCCTTTTTCATAGCCACCCTCAATTTATGCATTTTGCATTAGTTGAGGTGCACAATGTATGATGTCGGACTAGGGCCAAGATCAAGGTAACTTTTGGGCTTATCCACCCTCAACTTAGGCTTTTGGCCTAAGTCAAGGTGCACATGTCCAAGGAGGGACCAGAGCCAAGACAATGTTTTTAAGGGAAGGTGAGTTACGTGAATCAAAAGAATTGGTCAATTTTAGGCTCAAATATTTTGATCAAAAGGGAATAATGCTACCATTTGGTTAGATCATTTTCGGCTTAAGTGGACTAATTTGAACAATAGCCTATGATCACTTCCTAACTTCTAGCCAACATTATCCTAGCAGGACCAACGGAGCAAGTTCTAGATTGGCACAAAACTGTCTGAACAATCAACTATTCTCACACACTCTTGGCACATATTTTCATTATCAGATTATCAGATTACCCAGTTCAAGTTGTAGCTTAATTCATGAGATCAAGTTGGTTCTTTATCATGTCATACTCAGAGCCAACACATTCAACTCATTCTAGCCTATAGATTTTAGCAAATATCACAAATTTTGGACGGGTATAATTTTTTTCATTCATTATTATGCCATCATGCTTCATTCTTTCTCATGCTTCTACACATACATTCCTAACACATGCCAGTTCAATAGAAATTAAAACAATCTCTTGGGAAAAAAGAACACAGGCAAGAAAACCCCAAGAGAGGATTATGAGTTGGGTTACTCAGACTTTACCCTATCACTCACAATCCACTTACCCCACCCCCAACAAAATAGAGTTCAATTGTCCCTAATGCACAAAAAGTAAAGATTAAAGGATTGGGTGAAGCAAACCTATGACGTATAGCGCCGAAGACTCATAACCAAGCGGGTGGGTCTGATTTCCCGAAGCTTGTTGGAACAACACTTGGGTCGCCCTCAGTAGTGCCCATATAATCTATCACAGCACCATGTGTAGTGCTATTAATCACTCTTACCGCACCATCAGTGGTGCTCACATCATCTCGCACAGTGGCCTCAGTGGTGGGCCTAGAACTCGAGGCTCCAAGAGTACTCTCACGAACCTCTACTGGCATAATTCCTCATCCACAATGGAGACTTTTCTCACGTACTCATGCTGCTGGCACTCCATTTTCTTTGCCATAGCATCTTCAGTAGTGTCAGAAATATGACTAGAGCGGTGCCTCTTCCCACAAGCATGGGTGGGCTCGGGATGTGCTACGTCATCTCTGAATAAAACATCAAGCATTGTATCATCAGCCAGTGCAGTAGGTGCACACTCTCGCTCATCTGTGGTTGGGGGCAAGGATGGCATCAAGGTCGGTCCAGAGACTGTTTAACTCGGTTCGGATAGAGGAGAGATCCGTGACGGGGGCTAGTTGTGCAAGGACCCTCAACTCCAAGGCGTCAGGAGCTTATGACAGCTTGGACCTTCTGGTCCATCATGGTCTCCATCCTAACCTCGGACTCTGCAATAAACCGCCGCATCAACGGTCTCACATGTTGGAGCAGTGTGGCCATCTGAGCCTCCAATTTCTCAACTCGAGCCAAGGGCACAACAGCAACTCCTAAAGACGGGGTGGCTTTGGATGAGCTAGCGGCTCAACTGGCGACCGAAGATAGGGAGGCCGCGGCATCATCAGTGTAGGCTGGAGGGGCAAGGTCCTCACCCTGCATCTGCTCCATATCAGCCACTAGATCTGCTCCTAATGGCGGCACCGCAATCTGTGGACCACATCATGGGGCAGCGACGTTGGCCTCATCCCGAATAAGGACGATATCAAGGGTCTCGGTCACCTGTACCAAAGTGTCACAATGCCACATAGGCACCCCAAAATCCCTGCACAACTGGAAGATCATACACGAGAATGATAAAGTGGTGGTGGTCCTGAATGCCCTCTCATGGATCTCCACCAACAACATGCGGGCAAAGTTGATCTCGAACCCAGCTACCAAGGCCACAACCATCACTGCTCTATCCCAAGAAAGCGCATTATCAACCTTAGTGGGCGTTAACCTGTTTCGCATCAAAAGTCAGAAGAACTTGGCCACCAAATTGAGGGTGGCCTTTCGAATACCCAAGCGGGTATGCCAACCCACTCCGCACGCTCTCCATCTACATCTATGTGCCTGGCCAGCCAATGTAATATGACCTCCCTCTGCTCTTCATTCTACTGGAACACTCCACTCCTCACAATGTCCCATCGGTAGTCAAATTTGATGGTGTTTAGTTCCCACCTAATACCCGGACCGTAGAGGAATTGGCTGATGGTGATCTGCGATATGTCCACCGAAAGCCTCAAACTAGAGTGGAAGTGAGAGGGTCCTGGGCTATGGGCTTAGACCTCTTGTCGATAGAACCACGGAGTGTGGCAGCATAGGAGGCATGGAATTCTCTCACTATCTCCTCGCTATAGGTCCCAGAGCTTCGATCCATCCACTCGCATTTGTGTTTCTGATAGAGTCGGTAGATGTTGGGTATGGTGTGTAGGCTCCCCGTGAGAACTCTGCGTTCCTCAGTGATCAACTGGGCCTTCTTCCTATTCTCATTTAACATCGGGGCATCCCGGTATATCTTCCATTGACCCTCCACACACCATCTATTGGGCTCCTCAGCAACCAAAGCAGGGTCGGTGTTTGGTGGCAATGGAACCGCCCCCGAACTAGTAGCCTCATTAGATGAGGCAGCCCTATCATGTGAACTCGAGCATGTAGCGGATCCAGTAGCAGACCCTGCAGCAGAGGCGGACTCAGAACCTGAAGCAGACCCAGCTGGTGATCCAATCAGTATATCCTCCTCATCAGACTGGGAGGTAGTGGCTACGTCGGGAACCACCTGCTGAGATTGATTTTGAGTCGTTCGGGATGTTGTGGGTGATGTCCTCCTAGTGGGGGGGACATATTCGAGATCTTTCTCAGCATCGGTATCCTCGTTGATTAGCCGACGGGTTGATGCCGTTGATTTTGATCGACCCTTGATGGCTAGAGCTTTCTTCGAGGCTATAGTACATGTGGAGGAAGAATTAGTACTAATATAACCTAAAAACACACTCAAAATTTTTTTAGAACAAAGAACGAACTAGACAAAAAACTAAAAAAAATTCAAACTGTGGCTTCAGTGGCCACCAACGATGGGTACCTACTGTCCGTAGGTTGAACTACGATCCGTGGATCCCCTCCTTAGGTCAGAAGTCCCAAAATGTTGGGTTCTGATGGGAACCACAGATGTGCAGAACGGTTTGTAGATTGACCTACGGACCGTAGTCCACCTCCGTGGTGCAACACTTAGTGGAATTGCTTTGTGCCATAGACCACAGACCTAATCTACGGTCCATAGACTAACCTACCATCCGTAGACGGGGTCTTGTGGATCAGGTCTGTGCCAGATATCAGACATGCTTCAATTCGAAACTATTTTTTTTACCAGTTCAAACAATTGACCTTAGTCTAATCATGCATTTCAACACAATTTATGATAGTTCGTCATCCCAAGGGTTCCAATTACTCAATTGTTGTTATAGATATCACCTACGAGACTAGAAACCCTAAGTCAAAACTTGCATTTAGACTCTTATTTCACTGATTTAACATATTACAAAGACAACACAATCACAATCTATCATTCCAATGGTGTTTCTAAGTTTAGTTTAACATACAATTTCATACCATCAACAACCCAAGGTCAAGATCCACTTCCTGACTTTCTATAACAACAATGAACCGGAATTCAAAGTGAAGGGAAAGTCGATTACCTTACAAGCAAAGTAAATGGGTGATGGTGTGATGACTCTAGAGGTCCAACAACTTCTACTTAGCCTTTTGCACTGAACCCGGACACCGGAACCTCTGGGGAATGGGGAATGACGGAATTTGGGAGAGAGGAGAGTGAATTAGGAATATGGGGGGAAAGAAGGTGGAGTGATTAATGGAATATTGTGGTAGTATGGAGGGTTTTGGGAGAGGAGACATTACAAAAATGGTTTGGGTGAATTTTTGTAATGGGGGGGATGTTTAAATAATGAGGGGTTTTATTTAAAAGAAGTCTGGGTCGGGTCAGGCAGAACTAGGTTTGGACCCACGAGACCCGTTTACGATCTGTGGGTTGACCTACCATTCATAAATGGGGTCCGTAGGTCACTTTCATACTTAGATATTTTAGAATTCTTACTTGGGATCTACAGACACCAATCACGGTCCGTGGAATGAACCACGAACCGTCAATAGGGTCCGTAGACCTCTGCAATAGACATTTTCTGCAGATTTTGCTTCTCAACCCTACACATGTAGAAATCGTTAGGCCTTTCTTTTTACATTTTCTTGACACTTTTTAGACACGGACCCTATGCTATATCTAGCCAACACTAAAGCAAAAATAAAGCACATATCTAAAGGAACACAGAAAAGCAAATAAACAAAGAAAACTACTAAACCGGAAAAAAAAACCTATAGTTGGCTAGATTGTACATCTTGGGTTGCCTCCCAAGCAACACTTGATTTAACGTCGTCGCACGACATAGGCCTCTTGATTACTCAGACTTCATCAAGATAGTAGGCCTCAACAACTTCTTGCACACTTTCCGTGTTTCCCAGATAGACCTTGATCCTTTGCCCATTTACCTTGAACCTTGTTCCCTCACTGTTCTCAAGCTCAACCGCTCTATGTGGGAGCACTTGCATGACTAAGAATGGCCCGGTCCACTTGGACTTGAGCTTGCACAAAAACAAACGCAACCTAGAGTTGAATAGAAACACAAGATCACCCATAACAAATTCTCGCTTCTCAATCCTTTCATCATGATACTTCTTCATATTCTCCTTGTACAAGGCTGAACTTTCATAAGCTCTTAGGCGAAACTCATCAAGCACATTTAAGTCACTCATTCTCTGATTCGATGTGCCACCCCAATCCAAATTTAGCTTCTTTAGCACCCACATAGTCTTATGCTCTAGCTCTACCAAAAAATGGCAAAACTTCCCATATACAAGTTGGTAGGGGGACATACCTATGAGAGTATTGAATGCGGTGCGATAGGCGCAAAGGGCATCATCAAGCTTCCTTGATCAATCCTTATATTAGCATTCACAGTCTTTGCCAAAATTTGCTTGATCTCTCTGTTGGACACTTCAACTTGCCCACTAGACTGCAGATGGTAAGGAGTGGCTACATTATGACAGATGCCATATTTCTCAAGTAACGCCTTGAACAACTTATTACACAAGTGGGAACCTCCATCGCTGATAATCGCCCTAGGTGTACCAAATCTGGAGAAGATATTCTTTTTCAAGAATGCGGTGACACTTTTACCTTCATTGTTGGGAAGCGCAATTGCTTCCACCCACTTCGACACATAATCAACCGCAATAAGAATATACTTCATCCCATGTGAACTCACAAAATGGACCCATAAAATCAATGCCCCATACATCAAACAACTCTATCACCAATATAGGATTCATAGGAAGCTCTTGCCTCTTTGAAATTCCTCTTTCTCTTTGGCAACAGTCATAAGACTTGGCAAAATCATGAGCATCTTGGCAGATGGTAGGCAGGTAATACCCACATTGCAAAATTTTATACGCAGTCCGAATACCATTATGATGCCCACCAATAGGCGATGCATGGCACGCCTTTAGTATACTCAACATATCGACCTCGGGCACACAACGACAAATAATCCCATCAGCACAACTACAATACAAGTAAGGCTCATCCTAAAAGAACTTTTTCACATCATGAATAAACTTTTTCCTTTGGTGAAAAGACAAATCCGATGGCACCAGATCACTTGCCAAATAGTTAGCAAAGTCTGCAAACCAAGGAATCAAATCATGAGAAGCAGCCAATACCTGTTCATCTAGAAAAGCATCATTAATTTCAGCCCTATCACCAAGCCTGAGCATAGCTTCTTCCTCCAATCTTGACAAGTGATCGGCAACCTCATTTTCTGTCCCCTTTCTATCTTTCACCTTAAAGTCGAACTCTTACAGCAACAAAACCCATCTAATCAACCTCGATTTTACATCCTTCTTAGTCATCAAATACCTCAATGCAAAATGGTCAGTATTCACTATGACCTTAGTACCAAGCAAGTAGGATCAAAATTTCTTGAATGCAAAAACCACTGCAAGAAGCTCTTGTTTAGTCACTGTATAGTTCTTTTGAGCCATATTTAAAGCTTTGCTAGCATAATAAATAGGATGAAGAATCTTCTCTCGCCTCTGTCCTAATCCCACACCAAGCGCCACTCCACTCGCATCACACATTACCTCAAACACTTGTCCCCCATCCGGTGAAATAATGATAGGTGCAGTAACTAACTTCTCCTTTAACTCTCCAAATGCTCTCAGACAAGCATCATCAAAATCAAACTTATACTCCTTTTCGAGTAGTTTGCACAATGGATGTGCAATTTTGGAGAAATTCTTGATGAACCTCCTATAGAAACTTCCATGCCCAAGAAAACTTCTAACACCTTTAATAGAGATAGGTGGTGGAAGCTTTTCTATTACCTCAAATTTTGCCTTATCAACCTCAATACCCTCCTTAGAGATCCGATGACCCAGAACTAGGCCTTCTTTCACCATGAAGTGGCACTTCTCCTAATTGAGCACAAGATTGCACTCTTCACACCGTTTAAGCACCTCAGCCAAATAACCCAGACAACGATCAAAAGAGTCACCTACCACAGAGAAATCATCCATAAATAGCTCAATAGTTTCCTCCACCATATCAAAAAATATCGACATCATACAATGCTGGAAGGTCGCTGGAGCATTACACAACCCAAATGGCATCTATTTAAAGGCAAAAGTCCCATAAGGGCAAGTGAAGATGGTCTTCTCTTGGTCTTCCGGAGCTATAGAAATCTGATTGTAGTCCAAATAACCATCAAGGAAACAATACCAACCCTTACCTGCAAGTCGGTCCAACATCTGATCCATGAACAACATAGGAAAATGGTCATTTTCTGTCCGAGCATTTAATTTCCTTAGTCCATGCAGACTTTCCATCCAGTCATGGGCCACATCGGAACAAGCTCGTTTATCTCATTAAGTACCACAGTAATCACACTTTTGTTGGGCACCCACTGAACAGGACATACCCAACGACTATCTGCAATGGGATAAATAACTCCAACATCCAACCACTTGATGATTTCCTTCTTAACTACCTCTTGCATAGGCAAATTTAGTCTTCTCTGGTGATCAATACTAGGCTTGTGATCCGATATGAGTTGAATTTTATGAGAACAAATACCAGGAGGAATCCTAATAATGTCCGCAATAGTCCACCCTATAGCTTGCTTGAACCTCTTCAACACAGAAACCAATGCCTCAACTTGTGCCACATTCAAATCTGCCGCAATGATGACCGGTAAAGTACCATCTTTCCCCAAGAAAACATACCTCAAATGTGATGGTAGAGCCTTAAGCTCCAATTTCAGAGCCTCTTCAACAGACAATCTAATAGGTGGAGAGTCGCAATTCTTTATGTCTAACTCCAATCTCTTTGGTTTTGAATGGAATTCAAATATGTCAAGTGTGGCAACGAATTTATCGTAGTCTTCAATACCATCACCCTCAAAGTTCATCATTACCGCTGCTAGTGCATCAACACCCAACCTCTCTTCAATAGGCACCTCAAAACCACTCTCTACAATAGGTGTCACCATAGGTACCGATTTGAGCTCACTACTCTACTTCATGGACCTAGAGATATTGAAAGTTGCCTCTTCATTGTTCAATCGGAACTTCATATGGCCTTTCTCCATATCAACCGAGGCGCGCCCAGTGGCTAGGAATGGTCTCCTAAGGATAATGGGAACCTCAAAGTCAACATCATAATCATGTATCAAAAAATTTGTTCGAAAGATAAAAGACTCCAATTTCACTAGTACATCTTAGAGCACACCAATGGGCTTTTTCATAGTTCTATCGGTCATAAAAAGTCGCATAGCAGTTGGTTTTGGATCCCCTAAACCCAACTTCTTGTAAATAGACAATGGCATCAGATTGATACTAGCACCCAAATCGCACAACACCTTTGCAAAATGTAGCAACCCAAAGGTACAAGGAATAGTGAAAGCACCAGGATCCTCCTTCTTTTGCACAAGGGACCTTGTAGCAATAGCACTACAATGTTGCAACATATCATCATCCTCAAAACTCACAACCCACTTTTTAGTTACCAAGTCTTTCATAAACTTCGTATACCCAGGCATTTGCTCCAAAACTTCTATCAACGGCACATTGATGGAAAGCTTCTTCAACATACTAATAAACCTGTGATATTTGCCTTCTTCAGTCTTCTTTACTAGCCTCTATGGGAAAGGAGGTGGAGGTCTAGGCATAGGAACAACTTTCTGTGTTACCTCCACTTCTTTATCTTTTGCATTCTCGGGCTCTTCATTTACCTCAACACATCATCATTTTTACCAGCCTCAAGTTCAACCCCAGACGACATCAGTGGATCAATGGTATGCTTACCCCCTCGAGTAGTAACTGTCATACAATGCCCATCACTCTTTGGATTTTGGATGGTGTTGCTAGAAAGTGTGCCAGGTTGACGTGGTTTACTGTAGTAAACAAATGATTCATCTGTTGCCCAAGATGCTTGATTGACACTACATGGGCATCAAATTTTTGACCAATACCAGACAAGTCATTTCGCATCTCCTTCACATTCTCATTAATCGAATCAAACCTCTTCATCATCTTTTGCATCACATCCTTAATACGTGACATATTACCTCCAGCTTCCCTATTACCAGATTCAAGATTTTGAGGAGGGACATAAGGCCTAACCTGATCATTTCTATTGCCATAGTTGTTCCGATTGTAGTTGTTGTTGAAATTGTAGTTCCCATCCCAGATATATTGACCCTCTCGATTGTAGTTGCCATAGTTCCGACCTTGGTTTCCTTGACCTTGGCGCTAATTATCGATATTGGAACCTTGGGGGTTTGCTCGGAAACCCTTCGTCTGATCATACACCATATAAGTATCATCTTCATAGTAACACTCCTCAACTGGTGGTGGATTTCTAGTTAAATAATCCACAACATTTACCTTTTCAGTACCTCTGCTCACATGTTTCAACACCAACCGCAGTTCGGTCCTCATCTGATCCATCTCCTCACGAATCTCATAGGCAGATTGATTAGTTGTAGATTGAAATGTAAATGTGTTTCTCCCTGTATCCGACTTTCTAGTGCTCCAAGCTTTATTGTTCAAGGAAATCTTCTCCAGTTTCTCTGTAATCTGCTCAAAAGTGCACTCACCATAATAACCTCCAGCGATAGTATCAAGCACTGCCTTACTATTATCATCCTGACCTTGGTAAAAGTATTCCTTCAGCGATTCACAATCAATACGGTGATTCAGGACACCTCTTATGAAATCAGTGAACCTGTCCCAAGAACTGCTCATAGACTCTCCAGGTAGTGCTATGAAGTTGTTAAGTTTATCTTTGTGGTTCAGCTTCTTTGACACTAGTAAGTATTTTTCCAGGAACACATCAGTTAATTAGTCCTATGTGTAGATTGAGTTATAAGGAAGCTCATTAAACCACACAGCAGCATCTCCAATCAATGATACAAGGAATACTCTCAATCCAATTACATTCATGTCCAAGTCCGGTCGACCCACACAACTTTTGCAAGCACTCATCGTCTTGGCTATATGCACATATGGATCCTCTGATGCCAAACCAGAGAACAAACCCCTCGTTGTAAATATCTGCATCAAATTGCTAGTCACCACAAATATATGCCCCAGATGTAGAGGGGGTAGAACAAGAGGTCCTTCAGATTCAGCGGCATTAAATTTGACCCTATAGTTATCACGTATTCTTGGTCCTGGTGGATCATGCACCCTCATGCATCTCCCAGTAGATTTTCACACTGAACCTGATTATTCTCATCACCAACCCTCGGAGGCTGCAACTCAACCCCATCACCTAGATCTCCTCCGGTAGGATTGACTAGGACTCATTGGTTATTCATTCTTCGCAAAGTTCTGTTCAATTCTGGATCGTAAGGAGTAAGTGGTTCACCTTGGCTTCGTGTACTTGGCATACACTAGAGTAGGAACCTGAGAGAAACAAAAACAAAAGAAAAAGTAAAATTAGGAAATATTTGACTAAAGTTCAATAATGTAGTTAAATTTAACCTAAAAGTCTTATTCCCCGACAGCAGTGCCAAAATTTGATACACTCAAATTACACCTCCCTAAAGAAGTATAAGCGATTGTTATCAAGTAAAGAACCCAACTTGTAGGTTGGGGTCGATCCCACGAGGAATATGGTTTAGACTTAACTTTAACCCACGATTATATTTGTTTAGTCAATGTACTTCCGAAACAAATAATTAAAGGGGGGACATTTGTGAAATAAATTCTATAAATTATAGTAATAATCAGTGAGCAAGATTCAAACTTTAGTTATGATCAAGATGAGAGAGAAACTAGGGTGTACGTGTTCCCCATAAGCTCATAACGCGGTAATCCTAGTAATAGTAATCCTTTCCTAGTGTATTACATGCAAAGTGATAAGTTAGGTATCTCTAATTCCTTGGTCCGGCAACTAGAGAATTTCACCTCGCACCTTGGTCCGGCTACGTGTGTATAATTTACTAACCCTTACCTTTACCTCATATTAGACATCACATCAATGTATGGCTTAGTTTTCACCCTCGCACCAATTGACATTAGACTATTAAATAGTATCACACTAAATTTATGTTGATAAAGACTTCTAAAAGAAAGAATTATCAATGCATGCAATAACACTATTCAAGAATTACTTAATAATTATTCATACTTTGTTAATCGCTCATGGTTCCCACAACCTTAGTTGTGGATATAGTTACCCATAGTAGCAAGAACACAATTCATATTTTTAGATGAAGAAATCATGAACTTACGTAATGAGAAGAATAAACCCAGAATCTCAACTTGAATTTCAAAGTCAAAATCTTCAAAACGAACTTAGGAAATCAAGAATTGCTAAATTTGCAAGTTAATCTCTAAAGACAAAAACTAGAATAAAAGTAATAAGGTCTAACCCTAAAAATGAGGTTTAAATGCCCTATATATAGAAAAACAAGTCCCAACTAAAAAGGAAATGAAATAAGGAAATAAAGTTTCTGGATGCAGTTGTAATTGACAAGACTAACCTACGGACCGTGGACTGACCTACGGTTCGTAGGTCCCTTCCGTGATTTGAGACATAGGCAATTTTTCAACTTCACAAATCTCCAACTTCTCAGTACCGAATGACAACTTAACAACACAGAACGTGACTCGATCCACAGTCCGTAGATCCTCCTCTGTAGTTTCTTACTTAGACTTTTGAAATCAGGTATTGGAACCACCTTCTCTAAACCATTTGATGAAACTGCAGGACGGCCCGTAGGTCGATCTACGGTCTATCACTTGTAATCGTGATTCCACACTTAGTCAAGAATTTCCTGATTTTCCTCCAAGACTTGCCCATCGATCTACGACCTTCACCTACGGACCGTAATTGGACCTACGGTCCGTAAGTCACATCCGTTGGTGGCTTTTTCTGCAACATTTCTTCAGCTATCTCCTAACTCCCGCGTCTGAACTTATTTCATGCAAACACAATAAAAACACATTAATACCAATACAAAATAGATCTAGACACACACAACTCTTAAGTGAAATGTATTAAAAATACCGTAAACTCATGGTATATCAAGAGTATGCACGACACCTGACTAGAGAGTTATACACCTCATATGTAGCGACCCTAATGAATTTTACCATAGACACTAAATAGAATAAGAAGAAGCAGCAAGTTGTTGCAGCCATATAGGGACCACTATATTTATTGATCGTGCGAAGAAAGTCTGTGCATATATATAAAACCATGAGAAATATGATGTTACATAGCCCATAATATACAACACTTGTGTCAGTGGGGTTATTTGAATGCCAACACCATGCATTGACTAGTGAGGCTGGGATGGATGATCCTAGCTCGTTGGAACGTGTTATGTAATGGATTGAAAAAAAGATTGCTACAAAGGGAGAGGCAGAATCATGGTTGGCCAATGCATAGGTGCAAATTACAAAGGCATCGCTTTCACTTCCTGCCAAGGTTTGGTTGGCAGTTATCTGTGCACAATTCCAGCCTACCATTAATGATAACACTTTATCACCTCACTTGCCTTCTTGGTAGCCTGCCTCATGGCTAGTTACCCATTGAACGTGGGTCGGATAATCGCCACAGAAATGCAGGACAGAGTACTAAATGAGAGAGCAGGTTTGTCATTTCCCTGTCTGATAGGTAAACTCTATTTGCAAGCAAATATTCCACCAAATAAATTGGTGGGCAGGTGGGTAGAAGCATCCAATGTTACTGCGGCATCAAAAATAAAATATGTGTCAAACCATCATTATGGTGTAAAAGAATGTCCGGTAGGACCATTGGCGGTAGTTCCACATATGTCGATTGAGATCCCAAGAGTTGAGGGAGGTAGTGAGCAGGGTGAATTCTCACAGCCAGCTGCGAAAGCGCAACCACCACCAACTTCATCTTCATAGGCTATAGTACCTTCGTGTGTGTACCCACTCCAATTTTGGAGCGGTTGGTTGTAGAGCAGAGGCAGACTCGGTCCATAGTCGACCAAATAATGCTCAAACTACCTCAGGTAGTTCAGAAAGATGTGTTGGCTATAGAAAAGCGGTTGAGAGATAAAATGAGATAGGAGCTAGCAGTGTTGAAGAACCAGATGGACGATTTAAAGTCCCATGTGAACAACCAACTACAGGCTGTTGGTTTTATAGATGGAGCGGCATTGCAGACACAGATGACTGAGATGCGAGCTGACATGGATAAACATGCTAAGAAGCCAATCATTATGCCCCCTCCAGTTGTTCCAGACTCTTTGATGAGTCTATTCAAGATGCCCCACCACGCAAATCGGCTTGATGACCTTCGAGTGACTTGCCTAGACCGGAGACCGGCAAGACAAAGGGGAAGGATTTGGGCACTGATAATGAGCAAACTACTGACCTTTTGAAAGAAGAATGGAGGCAGCACAAGAAGGAGAGTAAAAAGTCTAGGAGGTTGGGTAAGAAGCAAGAAGCCTTAATGCAGCAGAGGCTTGATGAAATTAGATCTGGAACCTTTGGCAATGTGAGGTCTGTTACTACTGATAGTAGATAGCTCAACCTAGCTCCAACACCTGAGAGCATACCCGTTGATATGGGTGCCGACACCACTTCGGCAATCCGCGCCTAGTGCGCCGCACGTATGACCCCTCCTCATAGCCCTTGTTTTATGTTAATTTTTACTTTGCAGTCAAAGTACTTTCATTTGGAGAGGGGGTGGTGAGCAACCTGCCATTAGTGGTTAGAATGCATGGAAGTTGGCCCTATTGGTGACATATTTGTGTGTGTTTGTTGTGATGTTTTAGTGAAGTCTGGGTTGAAAGTTTGTTATTGGTCTTATGTGAATATTTTCTAGCAGCAGCTAAATCTGTGTGTTTTTTTTAAAGTAATAAGAAAGATGTATGTAATCTGAAAATTTGACTATTAAGCTCTTTGTGCTACATCTTAAAGGCTAATATGTTGATCAGTGCTAGCTCGGAACATACATCGGTTGACCAAAATACTGATTTTGTAATCACATGCCACGTGAATATGAGAGTTGTCTGAAGTCTAATACTATGAGTAGAAGCTCGAGCTTGCCCGAGTAGTCTTGTTGGAGTCTTAGAATAACTGGACAGGAAGTGATCAACATGCCATTTTTGTTAAAGTTCACTTAAAACCAAAAATAACTACCAAATGAAATCATGAACCCTTGAACCCCATTTGAGCCTTGAAGTTAATTTTATTCTGACCCTACTGATATTAAATCCTTGGTTCTCTAAAGGCACAATGCCACAACTCAGGCCAATAGCCTAAGTTGAGGGTGATCATATCTTGAGTAGAAAGAAAGAGCGTAAAAATATCGTATCCTTGGTCATTTTGAAGGAGTGAAACAAAAATGCTTGATTGAACAGGTCTAGTGTGCATGGTTCAAAGAAAATGGTAGTACAAAAATATAATAAAAGAAAAAAAATGAAATCAAAACAAAAGGAAAGAAGGAAATAAATGGTAGGTGTCGGGATGTACTCAAAGAAGAGAAGTCGGAACCGTTTGAGTAAAGTTGTGAGATAATGAGAACTTTAAAGGAGCAAGGTAAGTTAGTCACTCACAAAACCAAAATTTCCACTCCCTAGCCCAAGCCAACATTATAAGCCTATAAAAGTCCTACAGTGATCCTATTCCAGTTGTTTAATAGACGAAGCATAGAAAATATGGGTAAGCCTATGGTCTTTATATTTGCAGTGTTAGAAATTCTTTAGGAGTGTGAGCATACTAGTTAGACCCTAATTATCATGTGTAAGGGACTTCTTTGTTGTAAGGGCACTGTGTTTTCATTTTATATTCGAATTGTGTTAGCTGATAGTTGGTACTGGCATAAGCATGATTGATTGTGAGTAATGGGATGTCGTACATTGATCCTTACATGTTAGATAGATGAGTTTAGACAAAATGTTGGTTGATATAGCTACAGCATAGTAGGAATGTGTTTGTGTCTTTTAGGCGTCGAGTGTTGTTTTCATCGCTTGAGGACAAGCAATGGTTCTAAGTTGAGGGTGTTGATGTGCCGTGAAATTATGGCACATTTAAAGCTCTAAACAAAAGATGTGTGAGAACTTGAGTGTGTTTATATGGATATAATGTGTTTGTTGATGGTCGAACAGGTAAAACACTTGGACGCAAAAGATAGCAAAAAGTGAAGAAAATGGATCTGAAGCGAGCACCACGGAGCCCCAGACGGGCCATGGTCATGATGATGATCCATTTGAGGGCTCGTGAAGCTGAAGTAGTGAAGAGAAAAGAACTGAGCAATTGCCAAGTGGAGACCACAGAGCCCCAGACGGATCGTGGTCCACTTGACAAAATGTTTGACAACTCGTGAGAAAGAAATGGTGCAAAGTTGTGGAGACTGAGTGTTGGCTGAAGTTCAAGTGACCTCAGACGAGTTGTGGAGAAGAACACTAGTTGTAGTGATGGTCGTGAACAAAAGTAGGAAGATCCAGTGAAGGCTCAAAGTGGCGCACAAGTTCACAGAGCTCTAGACGAGCCATCTAGCCTAAGACGAGCCGTCTAGTAGCTCATAATGGTTGCTAAGAACAAAGACCCACGCTGTCTAAGTATGGGATGACGATGGGTTTCACGGGCCATCTAGGCAAGTGACGGGCCATCAAGTCAACCGTGGAGCACCCCGACAAGTCAATCCTACTTCGAGTAGGACTTTGTTTTACAGATTATTTGAATTAATTAGGTTTAATTTTGAAGGACTACTCCTCATTATATGAACGAAGCGTAACTTTCCACATTTTTATCTTTGGTTTTTGTCAGCTACTTTCATATCACGACTTTGAGATTGTGACTAAGTAATTGATAATAATTCTTTCTTGTGAATTCACAATTATTGTAAGTGATTTCTTCTATGATTTCAATGAAAATTATTGCTTATTTTCGTGAAACCATGAGCGGTGAAACACCACAATTAGGGTTGTGGAAACCATGACAAAAAATCTAGTTATGAATTCGAAATATGAGTAAAGTACAATTGTTAGTTGCACATGTGATTTTAATTTCGTTATACATTTTTTTTCTAATGAGTGCATGCATTAGAACTTGCCCGTATTACCACTTGTTTGAGAGAAAATTGGTAATTAGTAAAATCTAAAGTCAATCTATCAGTTTGTAGTGAAAAGTCAAGTTCGAGGGAAGAGATTTTCAGCAACAAACATGCGAGGGTAAAACTGAAACACTCTAAGAACGAGATGAATAAAGTGAAAGTCATCTAATGGGACTGAGAAGAGTTTAGATGCATTTAACTTGCTAGTAACATGCAATGTTAACAATTGATTAGGACTTGTTTACGATTCATCACTAAAGCAAAGTCATGGGGAACACAATCCCTGTTTCATTCATTAATTACTCCAATATTGAAGTTAAACGATTTTTACTCATGTTGACCTAAACATTAAGTTAAACATTAGTTACTTAAAACAACAACCAAACCCATATTTACTTTCTGCAATTAATTTCTTTTGGAAATAATAGCCACAATTAAATAAAAGCGTCAGTAAAGCTATTTCTGTAAACAAATTATCTGTGGGATCGACCTCAACTCAGTTGAGTTCTCTAAATTGACATTGACTATTTACACTTCTTAATTGAAATGCAAGTTTAGATGTATCAGGAGGCTCCAGTACAGTTGAGCCTATAGTAGCTAAGGCCTCTATATCAGTCCGAAGCTTGGCCAACTCCTTCTGTAAGGTAGCTAGATCAACAGTCGGCCCAGGTTGGGGTCTATCCAGCATCCAAAGCTCAAAAGCATCAATGCTCTGGTGCACTGCCTATATTTTAACCTCACAGTCTTTTCTACCATTTTTCTGATTCCTTAATGGTCTTCTTCATCCAAGGCTAAATATGTTGTAAGAGGGTCGCCATTTGAGTCTCCAAATTCTGGACTCTATCTAGGGTAAGTAGAGCGAATTTTGTAGTAGTAGGAGGACGTGGTATGCTCACAGCTAGGCCTGATGAAGAAAAAGGTGGAGATGCCATATCAAGCTCCATAGTAGGGGTTAGAATGGTGCCCTCATCGGCTGCTCGGATACAAGTATGTCGCTCATAGGTGGCAAGTCTATCTGAATACCCCGTTGTGGTATTGTAGGGTCTGACATCCCGGATAAGACCAATATCCACAGTCTTGCTAACCTCAATATAACTATCACCAAAGTACACTGGGACTGTCGTCTCTCTGCATAGCCTGAATATTAGATAAGGAAAAGGATATGTGGTGGTCCTCCAGAAGGCCCTCTTATGGATCTCAACAATGATAATATGGGAAAATTCTATCTCATGTCCAGCCATCAGACACGCTATCATCACAGCCCGATCAAATGTCAACTAATTATCGATCGTTGTGGGGGACAGTCTGTTCTGAATAATCGACAACCAAAACTTGGCCTCCAACTTTAGAGTGGCCTTCTTAATGGAGAGCGTAAGGTCTAGGACCCACTCATTATCTACTCATTGATCAGCAATGTAACCGGCCACCCATCGTATCAAAATTTCCCACAGCTTCATGTCTTTTATCGCTGCTCTATTTCAAACCAACTACACCCGTTAATCAAACTCATTCGTATTAATCGGCTGCTTGTGAGATGGGCCGTAAATAAAATGGAAAATTATGGCCTCACAGATATCCACTGGGATGTCTCGTCCTAGTGTGGATAGAAGTGGAGGCTGATCTAATACCTTCGCCCTTGGGGGCATTGTGTTGTTCATTATGGCTAGGTATGATGCATAAAACTCCTGAACCATGTTTGGGCTATATTTTCCCGGTGCATCCGCCATCCACTCACACCGATGTTTATTAAAACACTTATGTAAGGCAGGAATAGTATGGAGGCTACCCGTGAGAACCCGGTGGCTCTGTAATAGCCTCGCATTATTTGTTTTGCACATTTTTCTGGACAGCGTCGATATAATTTGGAACATGCCCTTAACACCCCATAGATTCAGCTCGTCGGCCACCCAAATAGGTACAGTTGGGCCAATGGATGGAGAATCATGTGCCTCTCCAGTCTCAGATGCGTAAGAGCTAATGTTGCAACTGAGTCTGATCTAGAGCCGACTGTGATTGTACATCATATTGTGACTCCCCACTACCTTCTCTCATGCTCTGTTCCCCCTCTATATCATTACATTTTATTTGTTGCCGAGTAGCCCAGGGTGTCTTAGGAGAGCCCTTGGTGGTCCCCGAATTGAACTAAGACCCGCTCGACTCTATATTTTGGTAAATAAGTTGACGTCGGACCTCAAGGGTGACTGACTTGAACTTCCACTTCCAGTTGTAGGTGTTTAATTTCTTAAGCGGCGTTGTACCTTTGGAAGAGTCATTAGTACACAAAACATATAAAGGAAAACAAGAAAAGAAGAAAATAAAACTACGAAACAAAAAGAAAACTAAAAAAATATTTCAAGAAACACTGTATTTTTGCACCTACGGTTGGTTCTTACAGACTGTCGAAGCTTCTACAGACCGTAGGACCCAATTATAGGTAAGAAAGTCAATTTTTTAGTCCAGAAGTTGGAATGATGGTTCACCAGTACAGTCTGTCAATGTTTATACAGATCGTAAGCCAAATCTCCATTCCTAACTTATGCCACTAGTTTGTGCCTCAGGATGACGGGACCTGATCTACAGTCCATACGAATACCTATGACATCTAGATCAAAGGCGTTAACCCCAATTTTGTTACAGTTCAAGCCCAACATTATTAAACAAATATTTTCAATAGAAATACATCCTAACCACACCTAGATCATGCATTTCAACACATTTTCATGTTATTCTATCATCCTTAGGGTATAATCAAAAAAAGAAATAGTATCATCTCAAACCCTAATTCAAGAACACAATTTGTAGCTTTTTGTTCACAATCTTACACATAATCGACGAGACTCGCAATTAATTTCATCCCAAGGGTACAATTCAATCAATTTAAGCATACTCAACAAGCAATATATACCCTAAGTCAAGTAACAACTTCAAAGTCAACTAAAAAAATTAATTTACTTAGTTCAAAATAAGTACCTGTCAAAAGAAATATGAAGTTCTGTGTGTGCGTACATCTAAAGCTTGACAACCAACTTGCTAGATTCCTGACTCATGACCTTTGATTAAGAGAAGAAAATTTTTGGGGGAAATTGAAGAAAAGAAGAAGAAATGGAGAAAATGGAAGAGGAGAAGAGTATATAATGGGTGGTGAGATTTTGAAGGGTTGGGAATGGAAGTGAAAGGGTGGTTATTTGAAGGAGTGTAACTAATTTTAAAAGTTGTAGAAGTTGGGAAGAGGGAAATGGGGAATGTATTTGAAAGGGATGGTTTTTATTTGATTAGGGTCGCAGGTCGGGTCCCTTTATTTAACATTGATTGGACCTATGAAACCCCATCTACGGTCCATAGTCAGTCCTATGAGCCATAGATGGGTTTCGTTATTTCACTTGACACTTAGTAAAATTCAGAAAACATACCTGGGGTCTACAATTGCTAACTACGGACTGTCAAAATCAGTATGGTTCATACTGTGCAACCATAGACTTCAAGCTGCAACTATATTTGGACATTAAACTCTATGGATGCCATTTATGGTTTATTGAATGAACGACGACTCGTAGATAGGAACCATAGAACTAGTCCTTGAAGACCTACCGGACACCAAGATCGTATAGATAAGACCTATGGTACGTAGGTTGCCCTACGACCCGTAGGTCCAAACCGTAGAACCTTCTGCACTTATAATTTTCCATATTTCTTTCTCTTCCTACACATGTAGCAAATATTAGGACATTCTTTTACATCTTCTTGACTCTTTTTGGACACAGGCCTTATACTAACCTATTCTAGCCAATCACTTAAGCTTTAAAAAAATCACTAAAAAAAAATAAAACATAAAAATCACTAGAAAACTTTTTGAATTGGATAGATTACATCTTGGGTTGCCTCCCAAGTTGCTTGATTTAATGTCGTGGCACAAAGCAGACCCATTGACTACTCACACTTCATCAAGATCCCATTTTTCGATCACCTCATTGACCTCTTCCAATTGACCTAAGTAGATTTTGATCATTTGACCATTTACCTTGAATCTTGTTCCTTCCTCATTCTCAAGTTCAACCGCTCTGTGTGAAAACACTTGTACCACTCTAAATGTCCCCGTCCACTTGGACTTGAATTTGCCAAGAAACAAGTACAACCTGGAATTGAATAGAAGTACCAAATCACCGGGAGCAAATTCATGTTTTTTGATCTTTTGATCATGGTACTTCTTCATATTTTCCTTATACAAAGCTGAACTTTCAGATGCTTTTAGGCAAAACTCATCAAGCTCATTCAACTCATTCAACTCATTCAACCTTTGACTTGATGCAACATCCCAGTCTAGATTCACCTTCTTAAGGGCCCACATCGCTTTATGGTCTAACTTTATAGGTTAGTTACAAGTCTTCCCAAACAAAATTTTTTAGGGAGACATACCTATGGGAGTTTTGAATGCAGTGCGACAGGCCAATAGAGCATTATCAAGCTTTCTCGACCTATCAGTTTTGTTAGCATTGACAGTATTTGCAAGGATTTGCTTAATTTCTCTATTTGACACTTCGACTTGCCTACTAGACTGGGGATGATAAGGAGTTTCTACGCTATGACAAACATCATACTTCTCAAGCAACACCTTGAACGACTTATTACAAAAGTGGGAGACTGCATCGCTGATAATCACCCTTGGTGTACCAAATATAGAGAAAATATTCTTTTTTAGGAATGCAGTGACACTCTTTCCTTCATAGTTTGAAAGTGCAACTGCTTCCACCCATTTTGACACAGTCAACGACTACAAGTATGTACTCCATCCCATTCGAGCTCAAAAACGGACCAATAAAGTCAAGGCCCCAAACATCAAATAGTTCAATCACCAGAATAAGAGTCATTGGGAGTTCTTGCTTCCTTGAAATACTGATGAGTCGGGGATTTCCACTTATTTAGGGCTTAAAACTTTAGTGTCTTTAATGCATGTTTTATGCTCTAAACTGATGTTAAAATGTTAATATACAGCAACGAAGGCAAAAGAGAAAGGCAAGGACAGTATCGGGCAAAAAGGAGTGAAAAAGCTGAAGAAAAACAAGGTTGTTGCTTGCCAAAGGCACTCGGCGAATGGCTCTTCAGCTCGCCAAAAGTTACAACAGGCGAGCCCATGGACAAAGCCATCTCAGCAAAGAGATCAGTGTTTTGGTGAAGCACTAAATGGATCGGTGATGGAGGTTTTGATCGCCTAAAGTCACAGGAGGGAAGTGGTGAAAAGCTAAGCCAAGAAGGCGATGGAAAGGAGCATTCGGCGCATCACTAACCTGGTCGGCGAACCTTGACTTATTTTGTCGAGTGGCTCCGAAGGTGAAATTTTAGGAACGTATAAATGCAATTTTCAAAAGAAAAAAAAGAGTTTTGGAGTTTTTGAGAGTTCCCACAGTGTCCAATTCTGGGTTCTTGATCCCTAACATTGTTCTTTAACTTTTTGAGTAGAGATTTAGGGTTTATTTGATTTGGAACTCAATTTGAGCATATGGAAGACATGTGGATTGTTGCCTAAGCTGATGGAAACCATAGTTAGTAACTATTTCTTGCTCTTTATTATATGTGGCTAAAACACTCATTCTTGAGGTGTGATTATGTGATTGAATGCTTCAATTAGCTTATGTGTGTTAGTATTTACTGATTTGATTATTGATTTGAAGTGGGTTCTATTGATAGTTGAGTTTTAATTGATGAATTGTAGTTACAAATGCAATTCTAGCCTAGCATTCTAAGCTTTCTTAAGAGAAAAGTTTTAGAGTTAAAACTATTGATTGATGATTGTAGTGATTGGGTTATTGTAGACTTAGCTTGAGAAAGTGGGTCTAAATTCAATCCTACTAATCTAGCTTGGAAAAAGTAGATTGATTGGAGTATTGGGTTGTTTATATGTGTTATGCTTGTCAAGGTTCGAGAGAACTCACTTGATTCATGATAATTGATTCAGAAATGGCAATTACACCTAAAGCCTAGCCTGTCCACTAAGATTCAATGATTTCTAGTAAATAATAATCACCCATTAAGCGAAATTGACATTCAATTAATCACACTCCCAAGGACCCCCTCTCTACTTATTTATTCCCAATTGTTCGTAGTTGTTAATTGCTCACTCAAATCCCCCCCCCCCATTTGACATTAATTGTCAAACCCTTGCCATTTACTTTATTGCTTCAAAAATGTATACACCTACAAACGATTAGAACACCATTTCACTTCGTAATTAAATTCTCTACCGTATCACTCTCGGTATGATTGAGAGAGCCATTGTTGTTGGCTTATCTCCTATCCAAGCTGAGTTGAAATAGAATTAGGAGCTGATCATCGCACATAGCCTAGATTTTGATGCCCTCACGGTGAGAGTAGAGGCATTGAGCAGAGTAGACGTTGGTCGACTGATGTGACAGCTTTGAGAGCTGATGTTATTAGTTTGAGACATGATGTGGATGAGCTTAAATCCACGGATCTGTCTATGTTTTTCAGTGTGGTGGACCTTTCCAAGGTCTCGAGTATAAAGTAGCCATCCATTTCTGAGATCCCTCCGTTACTATGACCTGTGATTTTGTTGTGGTCGATGATGATGCCGAGTCAGATGCTTTCAAGACTGATGAGGAGGAGCTTGGTACCCGTGATGCAGCGGTATATGATGACCTAGAGTACCTAGAGGGTATGATGGTACAGACAACTATAGAGGTCTCTCTTCGGGACACGTCGATGGTGGGCTCCAGTGGAGCGAAGGATGAAGATGAGTCGGGCGTTGATGCCCAGATTGAGAAAGTCCCAAATGTGCAAAGTTCACCTCAGGCTTAGCTTGACAGGGGGGATCTTGACTCTCTTTTAGTTTTATATTGAGCTTGTTTATTTCTATTGCATTAAAGACAATTTTTAGTTTTGTTTGGCGGGGTGAGGTATCTTCATAGCTCACTCTTTTGGGCTGATTTTGTGAATGATTGGTTTTTGATAGATTATTCTAAATGCCTACTTCTTGTGACTATAGATTTTTGGTTTTTAATGTGAATGTTGGTTTTTGATCCAAATTTAAAATTTCACCTCTGATGTTTGTGAATGTGGTTGTTCTCTTACATATTTGAATATCGGTTGCGATCAATACTGATGACTTAAATAGTGCTCTTGACTAAATGATATGTTTGTGAAATTCCAATGAGGTAAATTTGAGTTGCATAAGTCATGTGTGAATCATTAGCATCTCATTGTGATTGGCTGATTATTCAAATGAATCTTGTGATGATCGTTGCATACAAGCTAAATTTGTAAAATCTTGAATGATGATTGTGTTGAATGCCATGTGTGGTGAGATTCATCTTGAAATATATGCTTGGTCACACCTAGAACTTGCCCCGTTGTTCCAATTGACTAATGTAGGTAATTGAAAGAAATGATCTTAGGCACAAATTTTGGAGAGTGAACAAAATTGCCATTATACCTCTTTGTGACCACCGTGTAAGAGTGTGAGCCTAGCTTGGCACCATTTAACCCTATCCTTTTCTTTGGATGAAACTTAAGCACATCTGACCTCTTTCCTTCCCACCTAAAATCTTCATGAAGCATTGATTTTTTTTAATAGCCAACTTAGGCCAAAAACCTATTTGGGGGTGTGGTGAAAAATAAGGAAAGTCAAGAAGTTTGAGAAATTCGCCCTTGAAGGATCGTGTTGAAAAAAGATGGAACCCATATATATATATATATATATATATATATATATATATATATATATATATATAAAAGCAAAAGAAGAAAAGTATTGAAAAAAAAATGTTGCAATGGAGCTTGAAAAAAACAAAAGGGGTGTCCAATGAGTCATAGAAGAATACATGTGCTTGAAACGACTTTGGGTGAATTGTGAAAATTGAAAAGAGTGAAAGAAAAGGAGAAAAAGTGAAATGCAGGCCTTGCTTCATGAAGGTAGAAGTCACTAAGCCAAAATGATCATACCTTTACCCTCAGCCCCGTTGAAGCCTTGAAAGACCTTTGTGATCTTGATTGAGCTTAATGTCATTTTGATTGGAAAATACGGGCAAGCCTATGGGTAGAATCATGAATGTGTTTATCTTTGAGAGTATGAGAGTTGCTTTTGATTCCTTAATTCTGAACTTTTGATGAGCTTTGTGTGAGCATGGAATCATACTTGATGTGAGGGCATTCGAATTTGCATTTGAAGCAAGCATTGTGAGCTTGATTTCTGTTTGATGATGGCTAGTCACAGTTTGAAACTTGTAGTGCACAATTGAACATTGCATGGGTGGATTGAACCTCATATGCATTCATGTTGAGTCTTGAGTAGCACTATTTGTAGACATCTCTATTGAACTGATTGATCTTGTGTTTTACTTGAGGACAAGCAAAAGTTTAAGTTAGGGGTGTTGATGAGTCTGGGAATTTGACTCATTTGGGGCTTAATATTCAAAGTTCTAGTGTCCTCAATGCCTGTTTTATGCTCTAAACTAATGCTAAAATGCTAATTTGCAGCAATTGAGTCAAAAGAGTAAGGCAAGGACATTACCAAGCAAGAAGGAGCGAAAAAACTAAAAGAGCTGAAGAAAAGCAAGGTTGATGCTCGCCAAAGCCACTCGGCGAGTTGCCGAGTGGCTCTTTAGCTCACCAAAAGTTACAGTAGGCCAGCCCATGGACAAAGTCAACTCAGCGAGGAGATCTGTGTTTCGGTGAAGCGCCAAATGGATCGGAGATAGAGGTGTTGATCGCCTAAAGTCACATAAGAGAAGTGGTGAAAAGCTAAGACAAGAAGGCGGTGTGGAAAGGAGCACTTAGCGCTTCGCCGACCTGGTCGGCAAAGCCCAACTTATTTTGCCGATGGCTCCGAAGGTGAAATTCCAGGAACGTATAAATGCAATTTTCAAAAGAAGAAAAAGGAGTTCTGGAGTTTTTGAGAGTTCCCACATAATCCAATTTTCGGCTTTTGATCCGAACATTGTTCTTTAACTTTTTGAGTAGAGATTTAGGGCTTATTTGATTTGGAATTCAATTTGAGCATTTTGAAGACTTGTGGATTGTTGACCAAGCTGATAGAAAACATAGTTGGTAACTATTTCTTGCTCTTTATTATGTGTGGCTAAAACCCTCATTCTTGGGGGTGTGATTATGTGATTGAATGCTTCAATTAGCTTATAGGTGTTAGTATTTACTGATTTGATTGCTGATTTGAAATGAGTTCAATTGATAGTTGAGTTTTAATTGATGAATTGTAGTTGCAAATACAATTCTAGCCTAGCATTCTAAGCTTGCTTGAGAAATAAGTTTTAGAGTTAAAACTATTGATTGATGATTGTAGTTATTGGGTTATTGTAGACCTAGTTTGAGAAAGTGGGTCTACATCTAATCCTACTAATCTAGCTTGAAAAGTAGATTGATTGAGGTATTGGACTGTTTATATGTGTTATGCTTGTCGAGGTTCGAGAGAACTCGCTTGATTCGTGATAGTTGATTGAGAATGGCTATTACACCTAAAGCCTAGCCTACCCACTAAGATTCAACGATTTCTAGTAAATAATAATCACCCATTAAGCGAAATTGGCATCCAATAAATCACACTCCCAAGGACTCCTCTCTACTTGTTTATTGCCAATTGTGCGTAGTTGTTAATTGTTCACTCAAATCCCCCCATTTGACATTAATTTTCAACCCTTTTCCATTTACTTTACTATTTCGAAAATATCTACACCTACAAATGATTAGAACACCACTTCACATCGTAATTGAATTCTCTACTATATCACTCCTTGTGGGATCGACCCCAACTCTTACTTGGGTTTATACTTGATTGCGACCGCCTACACTTAGAATCGGATAAAGTGTAGTTGAGCGTTATCAAATACCTCCTTCTCTTTTGGCAACTATCACAAGACTTGGCGAAATCATAAGCATCTTGGTGGATAGTAGGCCAATAATACCCACACTATAAGATTTTATGAGCAGTCTATATACCACTATGATGGCCACCAATAGGAGATGATAGGCAAGCTTCCAATAAACTTATCATCTCTACATCAGGCACACAATGACAAATAATCCCATCAGCACAGACACGACAAATAAGGCTCTTCCCAAAAAAACTTTCCACATCAGACATTAATTTTCTTCTTTGGTGGAATGACAAATCTGAAGGCACCACATCACTTGCAAAATAATTAGCAAAATTTGTTAACCAAGGGATAAGATCAACAGAAGCAGCCAAAACCTGTTCGTTTGGAAATGTATCATCAATCTCAACTCCATCAGCTAACTTCAACATTGCCTCTTCCTCTAATCTAAAAAAGTGATCTGCCACTTGGTTTTTTGTTCTCTTTCTATCTTTGACTTCAAAATCAAATTCTTGCAGCAGTAGTACCCATCGAATCAATCTTGGTTTTGCATCCTTTTTTTCCATCAGATAACCTAATGCAGAATGATCGGTGTGCACAATGACTTTAGTGTCAAGCAAAGAGGATCTAAACTTTTCAAACGCAAACACTACATCAAGCAATTCATGTTCAGTGATCGTATAATTTTTTTGAGCAACATTCAAAGCTTTGCTTTCATAATATATCGGATGAAGAATCTTCTCCCGCCTCTGATCCAATATTACGCCAAGCTCCACCCCACTCGCATCACAAAAAACTTCAAACGATTGTCTCCAATCTAGTAAAATAATGATTGGTGTAGAAGTCAACTTCTCTTTCAGCCCCTCAAATGCTCTCGAAAAGCATCATCAAACTCAAATTTCATCTCCTTCCAGAGCAGCTTGCACAATGGGTGTGCAATTTTTGAGAACTCTTTGTTAAATCTCCTATAGAATCCAGCATGCACTAGAAAACTTCTAACACATTTTACGGAGTTGGGTGGTTCCAACTTTTAAATCACCTCGACCTTTGCTCTATCAACCTCAATACCCTTTTGCGAAATCTGGAGTCCTAGAATGATGCCCTCTTTAACATGAAGTGACTCTTCTCCCAATTGAATACAAGATTACATTCTTCATTGCGTTTCACAACACCACTCAAATGTGCCAAGTAATCATCAAATGAATCACCAACCATCCCATAAATACCTCTATCGTATCTTCCACCATATCAGAGAATATAGACATCATGTAACGTTGAAAAGTCACTAGTCTGTTACACAACCCGAATGGAATCCTCTTGAAAGAAAACGTCTCGTAAGAACAAGTGAAAGTAGTCTTCTCTTGATCTTCCGGAGCTATAGAGATCTGATTATAGCCCGAATACCCATCTAAAAAATAGTACCAACCCTTTCCAGCAACACGATCTAACATTTGGTGTATGAACCGTATTGGGAAGTGATCTTTCTCAGTCCATGCATTCAACTTGCGGTAATCCATGCAAACCTTCCAACCAGTGACAGGCCTTATTGAGACAAGCTCATTCTTTGTGTTGGGAACCGCAGTGATTCCTCCTTTCTTTGCATACGTTGAACCGAACACACCTAATTACTATTGGCGATCGGATAAACCACCCTAACATCTAACCACTTGATAATCTCCTTCTTCATAACCTCTCACAATACTAACTGGCGTGAATGGAATCTTATGAGAACATATACTCGGTGGAAAACCAATAATATCAATAATAGTCCATCATATCACCTTTCTAAATCGTTTTAACACCTATATCATCACCCCTACTTGCCATTCGTTCAAATCAACAGTACAATGACAAACAAAGTACTATTTTGACCCAAGAACGCATACCGCAAATAAGAGAGGAGAGCCTTTAGCTCCAATTTTAGAGGCTCATCAATAGATGATTTTGCAGGCAGAGTGTCGCAATTCTTCAGATCCAAATCCAGCTTCTTTGGTTGGTGATGAAGGAAATCCACCCCATCAAGTGCAACAACTAACTCATCATATTCAAAAATACCCTCTCCGTCAAAGTTCATTATCACAACAACTAGCGCTTCAACACCCAATCTCTCATCAACAGAGATCTTTGGTTTCTCCTCAATAGTATAGTTCACAACGGATACCGACTTAAGATCACTTTGATGCTTTATTGATTTGTAGATATTAAAGGTCACCTCTTCATTGTTCAATTGGAACTTCATCTGCCCTCTTTCCATATCAACTAAAGCATTTCCAGTAGCAAGAAATAGTCTCCCTAAAATGATAGGTACTTCGAAGTCAACCTCACAGTCTAGTATCACAAAATATGCTGAAAATATGAACGCCTCAACTTTTATAAGGACATTTTATAGCACCCAAATTGGTTTCTTCACAGTTCGATTAGTCATAAGTAGCCACATAGACATCGGCATCAGATTTAAGCTAGCACCCAAAGTCACATTGGGCCTTAGAAAAGTGCAACATACCGATGATACATAGGATGGTAAAAGCTCTGGGATCCTCCTTCTTTTGTAGTAAAGATGTAGTAGAAATGGCACTAAAATGCTACAACTTATCATCACCTTTAAAACTAACAACACACTTTTTAGCCACAAGATCTTTCATGAACTTAGCATAACCAGTCATTTGTTCAAGCGCTTCAATCGAAGGAAAATTTATCGATAGCTAATTCAACATGGATATGAACCTTCGATACTTTCCTTCTTCAGTATTCTTAACCAACCTTTATGGGAAGGGAAGTGGAGGTCTCGACATTGGTATGATCTATTGCGTAACCTCAGCCTCCTTCTCATTTTGATCCTTAGGTTGTTCCACTACCTCAACTTCATATTCTTTCGACTCTTTCATGCTTTCCACTCTAGTCGGTATAGGAGGGTTAATAGTCTACTTTTCACCCCTAGTAGTTACTGTTATACAATGTCAGTCATTCTTTGGATTTCGAATAGTATTGTTGGGAAGTGTTCCTTATTGGCGCGGATTTGCACTTGAATATAAATGGCTTAACTGTAGCTCAATCTATCTAATCAATTCTGCATGTGACTCTACTTTTTGCCCAATGTCTAGAAAAGCATTATACATCTCCTTCATATTATCATCAGTTGAGTCAAACCTTTTCATCATCTTAGCCGACATTTCCTCAATGTGATTCAAACTCAATCCACAATCTCAATTTCCTAGTGGAACATAAGGGTCATTCTTATCATTTCTGTTGTTATACCTATTCTTGTTGTAGTTGTTGTTACGATTATAGTTCCCATCACGAACATAGTTCCCTTTGCAATTGTAACTATTGTAGTTTTGACCTTGATTTCCTTGACCTTGGTGTCAATTATCCTTATTGGATGCTTGGGTGTTGGTCCGAAAACCCCTTATCTGATCATTCACAAGATTTGCATCCTCCTCATAAATATACTCATCAACCGGTGGTGCTCTAGTCTAATAGTTCACTCATTCACTTTCTCAACACTTCCATTCACATGTTTCAATACTAAGCCAATCTATTTCCTTAACTATGCCAACTCCTTGCAAATATCATCATGAGACTGATTTTATTCTTGGAGATCATTTCAAGTTTCTCAACAATCTCCTGAAATGTGTTAGCCCCATAAGAACCTTCAACAATAGTATCAAACACAGTTTTCTCATTGTCATCCAAGAAGTATAAGCGGTCGTTTTCAAATAAAAAACCTAACTGAGGTTAGGGTTGATCCCACGCGGAATATGATCTAGACTTAGGTCAATTTACTGTTGATTGTACATTTAGTCAGATTACTTTCGTAAAAAGGGGGTATTTATAACATAAAATAACAATTTGTTTATTTCTAGTAACAAGTAATAGGATTCACAGTTTATAATATCAATATGAGATGAAACTAGGGCACGTCTGTTCCCCACAAGTTCATAATGCGGTAATTCTAATAATAGTAACTATTTCCTTATGTTTAACATGCAAAGTTGGTAAGTTAGGTATCTCCTAAGTGGTTGGTCGTCCAAGTAGGGAATTTCACCACGCATCTTGGTCGGTCTACGGGTGTATGCTTTACTAACCCTTACTCTTGACCCTAGATTAGCTCTCACCTTTTTGGGTTAGGCTATTAGATGGCAGATTATCACGATCTCTGTTGTTTAATCTCATTCTCATTCACTACTTCCTTGGTCGGGTAAGTAGGAATGAGGCGAGTTCTAATGTTGTGCACCAATAAAAAGCATTCAAAATGAAGAGATTAACAATACATGCATAAACACTATTCTACAATTACTTAATTATTAGTTTTACATTGTTAATTACTCATGGTTCCCACAACCCTAGTTGTGGATTTAGTTACTCATGCTTGTGTGATCAAAATTCATAATAGGGTTAATAGAATAAATCATGAACTTACAATTAGAATAGATGAAATTTGGAATTTTGAATTTTGAATCGAAGAACAAAAGCAAATTTCATAAACCAACACTCTAAGAACTAAATGTCAAAAGTGTTCGCAAATTAATCCTCGAAGCCAAAAGTAAGTATCTCAGAAAGTGTAACAACCCAAAAATAAAAAATACAACTAATATTTATAGAAATCAAATCCTAAATCAAGTAGGAAAAGGAAAACGAAGGAAATTCGGCTTGGGGGTGTCATCTATAGTTGGTACCTACGGCTCATAGGTACCTTCCATTAGCTAGAAGTTAGTCTCTCATATGGATAGCAATTTCTACGGGCATGATCTACGGCTCGTAGATCCTTGTACGGCCCATCATGTTCAACCTTCACTTAAGTACTCGAGATCAACTTTTCTAAACTTTTCTACGACTCTAATTGTATAGCTCATAGATCATCCTATGGCTCGTCATTAAACTTCTGTTGTTTAACACTTAGCCCCAATTTTAGTAATTCAACCTACGACTGATACTGACGGCTCATAGATCATCCTACGGCTCATCGGTCAAGTCATCAAAACACAAAATTTCCTACTACTGCAACATTTCAGTGCCAACTACTCTAAAACCTATTTTCTACAAAATCCAAGAAAATACCATCACATATACTACCAAAATGCTTAAGACTTATGCAAAACTCCAAGTTTAAAGCATCAAAAGTATCGTAAATCCACGGTACATCAGTCTCCGAACCGTAGAAGGTTCTACGGATTGTAGAAAGGACTCGTTAAAGATTAGATGAAATTTTAGGATTCAGTACTTTGTCTATGGTAGACGGTCCGTAGAAATTCCTACGAACCATAGGTCACAACCGTAGGATCAATCCGATAACTATTTTAAGGGTATTTGGGTTTTTCCTATACTTCTAATTCTTATACTACGTTGTTTTACCCCTAATTCTAAAGTTCTATAACTACCCTTCACCCTTTTAAAGTTCCCCGAACTCCCTCATTCAATAAAATCCTCAAACACTCTCCAAGGTTTTCTCCAAAATCCTCTCTAGATCAAGGAAGAAGAAGCTAGGGTTCTTCAGTTTCAAGTATCCTGTATTCATCATTACTTAGGGCTTCAATCAAGGTATGTATGGAGTTCATCAATGGATTTCATTCACCCATTAAGTCCCTAAATAATCTTGAATTCTCTAATTCAATTTCTATTCAATTAGTTAGGTTTTCATTCAACTTCTTATGGGTTCTATTTATATGACTTTAATTGCTTAATTTTGATCATATTATAATGATTTAGACTCAATTACATGTTTTGCAAATAATTCCATGTGAACTCATGCATTGATGATGATTTTGACTATAACCCTAATTTGCATGAACTTATGAAGAAGTTATGAAGCTATGAATGATGTTTTCATTAACATATGCATGATTTATAAAAATAAAGTTTTTATGATCTATGTTGCTTTAGATGAGAATCAATGAAAATTGTGAAAGGTTTTCTCACAAATTAAGGAATCATGGTTTGGTGAAAGGTTTTCTCACTTAGACTTGATTCAAGATTTAATGAGCTACTATATGATCTTTAAGCTCGGATTTGTATTTTACTTATGTTTTTACATGTATAATAATAACTCTATGAAAATGACTATTCTGTTGGGATTTAACTTAGCACCGAGAGAACTTTGAGATGGAAGCTCAAATAGGGTAGTCTCTAATAGCAACTTCTAATTCCAAACTACCGTGCCCCCTAAGGTTTGCCTTAAATGGCCTATCTAGTGGATTCACATATAGCATATGAAATGATACAAATTTCTACCTTGGCAAGTAGACTCTCCCTTCTCGATGTGGGAGTTACATTGGATTCTATGTATAGATCGTATGTTCTATTGTTGGCTAAAACTCATGGACCCAAGAGGGAATATAGGGGCCTCAGGGTCTGGTAAACTGCTCGAACCTGTGGAAATGGAGGGTCTCTCTCATATCTGGATACTTCCCTTCCAAGCCTTCTATCGAAAGTAATTTCTCCTCGAGGATAATTCATAACCCATCTCCTTTCAATCTATTCAGAAGCCTGGGAGGAGGAATGACAAGGAGCACAGGGGTCACAGGAGGTGCCTGAGGTGGCACTGATTTTGTTGCAGGAGGAGTGGCAGTTGAGGGAACTCTGGTGGATGTGGGTTGAGATCTAGCCCAAATCTCATCCCTTCTAGAGATCAAAGGTTGACCATCTTCAGGCTCAGATAAATCAGCCTGGGTGTTAACAGCCACTCTCTCAGTTGTGTGCTTCTTTCATTTGCTTTTGTATCCCGGTGGAAGTTCTAGCCTTCTCTTCTTTGGAGGACCTGATCCCCCTTCGTTTATAATAACGCCCCGTGCTCTCTCTGGGGTGGCCTATCTAGATTTTTTCGCACCATATCTGCAAAATATTGGAGAAAAGTTAATAAATAATCACATCAAAGCACAAAAAAATTCACTTCAGACAGACTTGCCGATCAAGTCGGTGAGTCACCCAATCTCTTTGGCGAGCTAAGTCGGGTTCGCCTAAAGGATTGGCCTAAAATTTTCAGCATGTTGGCGATGGGAGGTCACTTTTGGCGATTCACCGAATCCTTTCGGCGAGCCAGGGCTAGCCTGCTAAAATTTCCAGTGCAGCAAGGGATCAGGGGTACAGAAAAAAAGCGAAACAAAAGACGATCCGCGAGTCGCTGAGTGCCTTTGGTGACATCAAGCTTGCTGAAAGTTACAGTAATCAACAACACATATATCCTAAAATTAAAGGCGATGTGGGGATATTAGGCGAACCACCGAGTGGTTTGATGAGCTCGACCCAGCTCGCCAAACGACCCAACGTGCAAGTTTTCAACCCCACTTCTCAATTTCAACCCCGCAACCCCTGAAAACAAAATCGAAACATGCACTTGTTAAATTAAGTTCAGATCCATAGCACCCATCACACCGGGATATTCAGATTTTTCCCAGTTTTGCCAAATTTGGCTATTTGACGACTTTTGCCCTTAAGAATGGTGTAACCTACTCCATCATTGTGAATTTACACCATTTAGCACAAATACGGGCTATTCAGACTTCACCCAACAAATCTAACCAACATGCAAGCATACCCCACAAGATTTTACTCCATTTAAGACACAAATTTACGAGCATTCAATCATGAAAACAATACAGACAAGATTGTTAAGTTTAAAAATAGGCATATTCAAAACAACGAAGATCAGAGAGGCTCAGCACACGACAATACGATATGATCATTTCAAATGAGTACCAAATTTTTGAACGTAAACTAGGGGTTCGGAAAACCAACCTTTGTGTTGATTAAAGTACTCTGAAATGCTAGGCGGTAATGAAATCCAACTCCAAGCAAAAACCAACAACCAAAATACTTATGGAATGTAAAAGTATTTAAAATACTAATTTGGTGTGAGTTTGTGAAGTTTAAAAGCGAGGGAAAGTGAAGAGTTTGAAATTCCAAACCTTTTGCCATAAATAACCGTCCAGTTCGCATCCATTCGGCGACATTAGTATTTCTCGCCGATCTACTTGGTGACGCGCCGAGTGGTCACTTATCTCACCGAGTTTTACAGGACCTTCAGTTACTTGGGTATCTAAATGGCGGACAACATCGGGATCGCCTACCTATTCGACGATTCGCTGAATGGAACTTTTAGCTCGCCAAACGCAATTTCCACACACTCTCCACAATTTAACCTGTACATTCAACACACCATTATTTCTAAAACAAAAAAAAAAAAACACGAAAGGGTTTTGGGTTGCCTCCCAAACAGTGCCTTAGTTAACGTTGTGGCACGACGTGGGTTAACACTTAAACTTCACTTATGGGGTTAGCCAAAACATCACTTGGCAACCCCCTTCTTTGTGGCGGATGGAGATGAGGCATCACATGATCCGTAAGGTTCTCGAGCAGCTGAATGGATCTGGAATGAGAACCAATCATTTATTTCAGCACTTCGATGTTCTCCTTCATCTCCTCCAGCACCCTATGCTCACTTACCTTGTTGAGAATGATTGAGAGTATTCCCTCGACATATTTACCCTCATTGTCCTTGGGCTTTCTTTGCTCATGAGGGGGAACATATATGTCCTTCGTTTTGCATTGGACTTCAATCTCCACTATCTTTTTGGCCAACTCATCCATCTGAGTCATCAGCGCGGCCAACATGAAGTCCTTCTCTAATTCTTGGTTTTCTTCAGCCATGTGATCAAGCAGGTGGGCTGCTATCGCATAGGGCTGTTGTGTAATACCACCCGGAATGAGTTGGTCAGCCAATGCTTTGTTTCCAGAACCAGGACTTCTGTAGAAGCAGTCCATGAGGACTATATCGAGAATTTCATGAGTGGGGCATCGAATCAGAAGCGATTTAAACCTTGCCCATGCCTCATGAATCCATTCACATTCCAATTGTTTGAAGGCTAGAATGCGATCCCTGAACATCATTACTTCTAATGGAGGAAACTCCATTTCCTCATAAGTATTGCTTGACATCCTGACCTCCTTTGTTTCAAAGCTCAAAAAAGTAAACTACGAAACTAATAATTAAGTAAAATACGACTAAGAAGAACAAAAATTTTACTAAACTAAAAATTCTCAACTAACACTACTCCCCGACAGCGGGGCCATTTTGACTTCACGTATCAGGACACTAATTCGGTTCAAGTGCCAACAATCGCGTGTAGTGATATAACCCAACCAAGGGTTGGGATCGTTCCCACAGGGAGTGGTTTCGAGAATTAATAGAAAAATAAAATTTAGTTATAATCAGTCATAGTTATAAACATTATTGAATACAAACATACTAAATCTAAGGGGTGACGCAAGCGTCAATTATCAATGGGGGGTTTGTATTAGCTAGTCAACAAAAATGACAAAAATATAAGGAAACGAGATAAGGAAACGGGATTCTTGGGATGTGATAGGAATATGAGATAAAAGACACTATCGGGTAAATGCTATTGATAGTACATCGCTGAATATTTGTAAGTAGGCTAGACTTTAGTCGGGGTAAATTCTCTCTCGAGAAACTTACCCTAAATCAACTCAGTTTCTCTCGAACACCTAGTTGTCGTATTTAAGCACAGTCTCCACCTTAGCCCATTTACTCTCTCGAGCTAAAAGTGTGGAAGAGGGCCTAGGATTCACTCTCTCGAGCTGAACCCACGACGACCCAATAACCATCGGCTATCAATTTAGTAGTCTTAGTTTTAAAACCTCTCTCTCGAGCAAGCCAAAAACGCTAAGATTAAATCATATTTGTGGCTACAATCTCATTAAGTTCAAACACAACTACTAAATGAAATAACATTTAAATAGTGAATATACCAACAATAAGCAACACCCAACAGTAAATTTAACCCATATTCACAAAATCACACCTCAAGAATTGTGGTTTTAGCTAGACATGAAAAAAGAGATAGAAATTGATACCAACAAGTGTTTCCATGAAGTGGGTACGATGAATAAAGTCTTTCAACACATCAAGGATGAAGATTCTTTGAGACTCACTTCCAATTTCTTGGAATTGAAAATCTTTAAATCTTCAAGTTCAAGCACCATGTCTCCAAAAACTCTAAGAACTAAAACTGAAATATTCTCAGTCTCAAAAATAAAAATTGTCTAAAGTTTGATACTAAGCTAACAATTTAAAAAGATAATTGAAAGTTCTTTTTTTAACCACACTTAAAATTAGGCATTACCCCTAGTGCCTCAGACAAGGCAATAAATGAGTAAGGTGAAATAAAAGACTCCTTGTTCAAGGATATGCATAAGTCTCATCATCACTCAATGCAAAAGCATTATCAATATCATCATTGTGCTCTGACCTCAACATCAACATTTACAACAACACGAACCCTGGAAAATAGAATAGGTATATCGTTATACAGTAGCTCAGCAAAAGATGGACCAACTTTACAAGTCATCTAAGAGTGTTTGCTGAGGGGGTAATACTCATCTAGATCAGTCATTTCAGGCATGTCACTGATCATTAAATGTAAGTCCAATCTTCCATAAAGTCATCCCACGAGGTTATCATTTCTGGCATAACTCTTAAGAGCACTCATACTGGATCACTGACTCTCCTATGGGATCATGCTCACTATGACATCATAATGTGAATCATTGTAGGTAGACGGGTGTCTGTCTTATTCTCAAATACACTTTTCCTACAAAGAAATTGTGTAAGTATACCACCATACTATGAACTCCTACATGCTCCTCTCTGCATATTTCATCTTCTCAATCATAACCTCCCCTACATTGATTGGTTTCACTCTCATCAACATGTAGACCAAACACACTGTGTCTCTAGTCACTACTGTGAAGTGCTCTCAAGGAATCAATCTACTACAACCAATCCTCAACCAATATTTGACCTCTCTGGTGAAGTAGCTCATCCCCAAAATCTTATGAGTATTCTTGTTCTTATGCCCTCGCCATCTAATTATTGATATAATTTTATACAAAATGTAATGGATATGAACGGCTAAGGAGGGAGAGCATACATCATTGTCGGTACAATAGGATCATTTTTTAGGAGTCCTTAATAGGTCGCATAATTTATCAATATTAATCTTCACTATCAATCCCCAAGTAACAGATACCTCGGGGTCATATAAAAGTTGTTATTTGGCATAAAACTCTTTGATTAGGCTTAGGTTTCACTTTCCTGGATCAATAAATATAAATTGTAGGTTCATCGTGTGCACTCTCTCCCATATGTATAGGAACTCTGTCCTCAACTTAGCCTCATTAATTTGAGGCTCATCAATGTAAGTAAGTTATGCCCAATGTAAAAGAAATTAATCCAAGACACAAGCTATGTGCCAATACATAAGTAGAGGGACACAAGTTATGTCTGAAGGCAAAAGAAACTAAGCCCAAATCATTAGTTTTGTGACCTGATAGAATTTTAATGACACAAGTTATGCCACAGGTTAACATAAGTTCAGTGACAAATGATATGCATGTGATATGATCATCAGGCTGACATATAATATAAGACTTACGAAATGTGGGACACACACACGCCCCCGTGCACACACACACGCCCACCGTGCACACACACATATATCTTCTATACTACCTTAGAAGTATGAACTTCCACATTTGAATGTTAAATTACTATTATACCCTCAATTAAAAACACTAAATTTAGTATATTTTCAATATTTTATATTTGTTGATTTGTTTATTATCTTATATTAAGAGTAGATACCTTTTCACATTGAAAGTTTGCAACATTTCTGATGATTTGTGACTTTTCTTATTAATTGTGACTTTTTTAAAGGCTTGTCAACTTTCCAAAGGGTTGTGACTTTTTCACACGGTTGTGCCTTTTTCCAAAGAATGCGACTTTTTCGATCAGTTGTGACTTTTCTGAATGATTGTAACATTTTCAATAAGTTGTGACATTTTCGGCGGGTTGTCACTTTTTCTGAGAAGGCACTATTAATCGGCACCTATTCATACTACTATTTATTAGCTATAAATATAGGGTGTTCCTCTCATTTTTAAATTATGATTTTTTTTAATTTTTCCACCTTTCTTCTTCTTAGAAAAATCTCAAGTGTGATATGCAACTGTTGAATAAATTTGAAGTTCAATAAAATTCAAGGTATCACACAAGGAAGAGTTGGAGAACAAATGGTAGAAAATCATTCATTAATTCGCACTTATATTTTTCTCCTACGATTTTTTTCACATACGTACTTCAATATTATTTATATCATTTTAAAATAATAATAAATTTAGCATGGCATACACGTGCAACACATGTGTTAAAGAACTACTTTTGCGTAAATACTATTTTGTATAGTTTAATCCAATATTATATTTTTTGCGTAAATACTATTTTGATTTTTATTATTTATTTTATACTAAATTTTGTTTATCCTGGATCACTAATAAAAAGAAATAAAGATATTCAAATATTCAAAACAAAAATTATGCATTAACTTGGAATGTTTGAAAAGTTTATGATTATATTATTTAAAACAACTAAATAATAATTATCTTGTACAATAATCAATATAGAATAGGATTATTCATAATTATCATGTTAAGTAATCAATATAAAATAGGATGGATTCATAAACTATCAACAAACAATCTTAAACCCTAATAAATAATACACTTAAACTTAAATCTTACAAAAAGTAACCAAGTGTTGGATTAATATTTTGTTAGTTATACACAAAATTAAAATAACTAAGTGTTGAAGTAATATTATAAGAGCTATATAGCCCGCTAATTTTGTGCTCTATATGACTTCATTGACCTTAACAACCATTGAGACATGGTATGTTAAAGAAGGTTATATAACACACTAAATTTGTGCACTGTAAGTAGTTTTTAGTAATATTTTATTTTTTCCTACATCATTTAAGTAGGTGTTTGACACTAAATTGTTGCACTATTAGTTTTGAAGGTTATATAGTATATTAAATTTACTATAAGTGGTTTTTAGTAATCTTAGTTTTGCCTATTATTTTTGTTTTTTCCCACATCATTTAAGTAGGATTTTAATCATTTTTCATTGTGAAAATTGAAAAAAAAAAATTTATTTTCAAAATAAAATATGATATTAGAAAATTGAAGTTGTATTTGACCATCAATACAAATTGGAATTGTTCTGTGAATACTTTGAAGTAAAAAAGGCAAGAACGTACTTTTTATTTTTAAAATTCATTAAAAAAAATTGAGTAATTTTACTATAAAAGATATTTTTTAGAGTTCGAAAAAAAATATCATTGATAAACGACCTTACTTGAAGAGGATTGTTCTATAGGATCTTATTATTGTATCATTGACTTTTAAGAAGACAAGAAATCAAGTCTGATTCATAAAGTCTGACCATGTGACAAGAGCGCGTGATTAGCAACTATCTATGGCTCCTTGAGTTTAGTGTATTAGCTTATCGTTCTTAGACATGATCTCCAACCTGATAAGCCTGTTTGGATTGACTTATTTTAGATGCTTTTAAATTAAAATAGCTTTTAAGCAGTTTTACAGTTTTTAGATAAAATAAAAAATACTTATAAGCACTCGTTTTAAGCCAAAATAATCTAAATAAGTCAATCCAAACAGACTCTATAGTTTCATGGTTATCTGTTAGACTTTTATTCTTACCAAAAAGGGTGTAGTTGAGTGATAAGTACTCTCTCATTGTGTACTATAAGTAGTTTTTAGTAATATTAGTTTTACCCAATATTTTGTTTTTTTCCCACATCATTTAAGTAGGCATTTGACTGTAAGTTTCTGCACTACATAGTTTTGAAGGTTATATAGCACACTAAATTTGTACACTATAAGTAGTTTTTAGTAATCTTAGAATATGTTTTGATTGATTTAAAATTTGGTCAAACCTACTTTTAAGTCATTTTTAGCTTTTGGAAGTGTTTGACAAAGTCAAAAATAACTTAAAATAAATTTAAAATGACTTTAAAAAGGTTAAAAATCAAAAGTAGGTCTTCCACGACTTTTTTATTTTTTGACTTAATAGTCATTTTGACTTTTTTATTTTTTTTACTTAAAAGCTACTCTTTTAATCCATTCCAAATGGGCTCTTAGTTTTGCCTATTATTTTTATTTTTTTCAACATCATTTAAGTAGGCTATTGACCATATTGTGAAAATAGAAAAAATGAAATTTTTTTCAAAATAAAATATGATATTTAAAATTGAAGTTGTATTTGACCATCAATACAAATTGGAATTGTTTTGTGAATATTTTGAAGTAAAAAAAGCGAGAACATACCTTTGTTGTTTTTAAAATTCTTTAAAAAAAATGAGTAATTTTATTGTCAAAGATATTTTTTAGAGTTCGAAAAGATAAAAAAATATATCATGGATAAACGACCTTAATTGAAGAAGATATGTTCTATAAGCTCTTACCATTGTATCATTGACTGCTAAGAAGACAAGAAATCAAGTCTGATTATGACCATATGACCAGAGCATGATTAATAACTATCCACGGCTCCTTGAGTTTTGGGGTATTGGATGATCGTTCTTAGACATGATATCCAACATTATAAGCCTGTTTGGATTGATTTTTTTTAGATGCTTTTAAATCAAAATAGTTTTTAAGCAGTTTTATATTTTTTGGGTAAAATAAAAAATTACTTATAAGCATTCATTTTAATCTAAAATAATAAAAACAAGTCAATTCAAAAAAGCACTATAGTTTCATGGTTGTCTGCTAAACTTCCCTTCTTACCACTAAGGGTTGTAGTTGAGTTATAAGTACTCTCTGATTCTTAATTACAAGTCTTGGGTTTGAGTCCCCTCAATATGAAATCACCTTTATTAGGAAGTCTTTACCCAACAATATGAAAATCTTAGCACGAATCCAAATTTAATCAAACTCTAATAAAATATCGAACACCGAATGAAAAAAAATAATCTCACCTCTCCGTTAAAAATGTAAAACAGGAATACTTAAGGTAGACCCTCCAAACCCAACCTCTAATTTGAGTCCCCTCAGTAAGAAATCAATTTTATTAGGAAGTCTTTATCCAATAATGTAGAATTTTTAACACGAATTCAAATTTAATTTAGCTTTAATAAAAATATCAAACATCGAATGAAAAAAAACCTCGCCTCGAGGCGATTCACTTGAATATCTGTTAAAAATGTGAAAAAAGGAATACTTGAGGTAGACCCCCCAAACCCAACCTTAATTCGAGTCCCCTCGAAATAACTTTTCTTAGGGAGCCTTTACCAAACAATATGATTTTTTATCAAAAATCTAAATTTAATCGAGCTCCAATCAAAATATCAAACATTGAATGAAAAAAAATGTCACGCCCCGAGGCTACCCCCTTGACATTAACATGGAAACAAGGATCACGAGTGACCCCAAGCTAACCCTGAGCTGGCATAGTGTAAGCAAACTGAGCATATCTATGAAAAGATGGACTAATGCGAAAGCTAAAACATGAGAAAACTGAATGGGGGAAAACCCAATACTGATCTGAATATAAATAATATGACAGAGTTTAGTGATACTTAACAGTCACTCAAATACTAAAGTTGAATCTAATACTCTATCTGAAAAAGCCTCTAACTGCCTAGAATTGTTGCGACATGTCCCCAACTAACCCTAGCAAAACTAAAACTGAAAAGAAGGACTAAATCTGAAAACATGTCTATTGTCCTCGAAGTATGAGGACTCACCACTGAAGATGCTAAATGTGGATCGGGAACAGATCTACGCGTGATCTGAATGCTGAGAACCTGAACCTACATCATGAAAAGATGTAGCGCAGAGTATGCGTCAGTACTTGAAAGGTACTAACCATGCAAGATAGGATAAAAGCTGAACAAAACATATAAGTTGAACAAAACATATAAGCTGAACAAAGCATAACTGAGCAATGACATAATCTAAACATGATGAAAATACTAAGATATACTGAAAAAGAACTGAACTAAAAGCAATGACCAAGTACATAACATGCTGAGACTAAATACTGAGGTATAACTGAAAACCTGGTCAAATACACTAGAGTCTGACTGTGGGAGTTACTAGTAACCGACATAACCACCACGTGATCTAATCGTGGTGTCCGATGTATACACCTCATTGAAGGGCCCGATATACCTTGCCAGGGTATAAAGGCATGCCTGGCGTGATCAATAAAACTGATGTCCAAAGAGGGGACTTAACCTACAGGGGCACGTAGTTCTGGGACTATGAGGGTACGCTGAAACCCTAGTCCACTCGGTGTTAAGCCTACTCCCAACTGAATATGTATATGATACATTATGACTAAAATACTGAATAGCTCAAAAACTGACATGCAAATATGAGAATGTAACATTCAAAACTGGAGCATGTATATCTGCTTAACTAACCTAGCATGTGTAATTTATGAACTAAGACAATCTACACAACGAGGGTTGTGAGTTTGTCATGACCTAGGGGTACCCCCTAGATGTAAGATGTAACATGGCATATAGAACTCTGAAGGACTCCTTATAAGCCACTTAGCATATCATAACATAAAGTACTAGAATAATAAAGAGTAAAACAACATTTAAGTCCAAAAAGAGTTTTTATAGAAAACAGAAGTCTAACTCATGTCTCAACATAGCAATCTATTACAATCGAATGAAAGTGGGTCTAGCCCATAGATCATGTTCAAAAAAGGAAAACAAAAGTGAAACTACAATAAGGAAAGTCCATCCTCGAACCATGAGGACTCACCAAGCTCGGAAACAAACCAAAGTCCAAGCTCTAGCCACTAGAATAGGAACCCTGCCTGTCGGACCCGACATTTGGGGAAAATACAGACAAGAGTATGCGTTAGTATAAAAATGTACTACGTAAGATAGCTATGCATAAAAAGATTTAAAACATGCTAAGAAGGACATTTTACTTCATGACATGCAAGTTACCAAGTTTAAATCATCATAATAGAGATAGTTGGAAAACATAGTTCATAACATCATAATTAATAAAAGCTAAATCATCCTTTAGCTTTTAAACACATAAAAGATACTTCTTTAAGTAATCTTAGTTCATTAATCATCTTATTGTGGGAAAATTAGCCTTAACCTACATAGAGACCATGTGAGCTAAAACATGATCACCCGGTGTCTCCCACACCGAAAATGGTTGTTCAACTTGCCTAAGGTAGAACCATGAACTTCTAGCTTAAGTGGATCCACTAGCTAATCAACCTATGGGGGCATATAGTTATGGAATAAGGAGATTGCTACTAGAAAGCCGGCCTCTACTAATGGGAGAGCTTCCATCTCATGAGACTTCTTCTAGAGACCCGGCCTCTACTAATGGGAGAGCTTCCATATCAATGTCAATATCCACTCGGTGCCAAGCATAATTCCCACAAAATAGTATTTTCGTACTTATTCTCATTATTCATGGAAAGACATGTCATCTTGTCAATCCAAATTAGTTCATTAGGATAGTTCTTATTCATTTATTCAATTAGGTGAGGATAGCCTTTCAACCTAAGAATCCATATTGTGTAAGAAAACCCTTCACATCATGCTAATATGTGTTTATGAGAATAACCTTTCACAACACAACATCAACCCTTATCATTGGAACTTTACTCTCAAGCACCCTTAAACATCCACATAGGTTTCATAAGATCGTGCATAATTTCATATTTTGCCCTTTCAAAGTTCAAAGCTACTTTCAATCACCAAATCTAGAATTCTAGCATTAGATAGGGATTTTATCATAATTTTAGGTAGCTCTATTACTTCATGCTTTAAATAAAAAAAACTCATCTTTCATAATCAATAACCTAACTCTATGAGATCACAATTAGGAAACATTGGGGTTTTACATGGGTTCATAGGGGACACATCATAAAAGCATTGTAAATCATCAATTCATGTATATTTAAACATAATTCAATTAGTAAGATCAATAATCAAAATAACCCATGATGTTTGAAGATAACCCTAGCTAATTGGGGAATTCTACCATTTGAAATAGAGGAATTTGGGAACTCCATGGATGGAAGGAACTCATGGATGAAAGCTACCATACCTCAAGTCCAATTTCCTATCTTCAATGGGGAATTTGGATCCTTAATTTAATTAAATTCGGGAAAGACCCATATGCCCTTAAAATAATTGACAGCTCACAACCGATGGGCGCTGACCGACGAACCGTGGATTGACCTACGGTCCGTCTAGGTTGGCCGTGGTTCGTGGTCAGTGACTCGATTCTGGGGCCTTGACCTACAGACCCTCGACCATAGTCCATGGTCTCACCGACGTACTGTTGGTCATGCCGTGGTCTGAAGGTCCTAAATTGACCCAAGGTGACCAATCCACAGAACCCTACCTATGGTCCGTGGGTCTGTCCACGAGCCGTGGGTGCTGGCCGTGGATGGCACCTGCAACTTCCCTTAAACTTTTATTTTGCCTAGTTTCGAATTCGAGGTGTTATAGAGTTTCATGCAAAGAACTAAGCAATGATTCCACGAAAACATGATAATCTGATTAGGAATACTCTAACAGCTTAATCACAACTAATATCTAAGGTTTTAGAAACCCTAGGTCTAAGTAGGATATAGCGAATCAAGAATCTGACTGAATTCTAGGGACCTAGTGGATGAAAGGAATCCACCAATGAAATACCACATACCTGGTGACGAAATTCACAAAGAAATCTTTTGATTTCGGGGCTGGAACTAAAGAAAACTTGTTGCGTTCTTGGAAGGGTTTTGAATCGCCTCTTTCTCCTCTTTTGTTTTAAGCTTGGTGAATTCTAGAGAATAATGGTTTAGGGTAAAATATGACTAGAATAATAGGCTAAAACTGACAAAAATGAAGTAGTTTAGGGATAAAATAATTAGGAGAAGACCTATTACCCCTAAACTAAAAGTCGACTAGCCCATCGACGGAGCTGACTGATGGGTCGTAAGTCGACTGACGGTCCGTCCTGTTAGTCGTCATTTGGCTGTCAGAGGGCTGAAATCTAGGGCCTGAACTATGAACCTGGACCACGGACCGTGGTACCACCTACAGTCTGCAAGTCCTGGCGTAGTCGAGAGTTGATTGAAAAATTTGGGGAGTTCGGGGGGAGTTGAGATGGCCAACCACGAAACCCACCTATAGTCGATGGTTCAACCTACGGTCCATAGAAGGCCTCAGTCGATGGAACCTACAACTTTCTAAAATCTGGAATTTTTCCTTCCTTGAATCTGGGGTGTTACAAAAAAGCTCGTCTCGAGGAGATTTACTTGAATCTCTGTTAAATATGTGAATAAATGAATACTTGAGGTAGACCCCCAAATCAAACCGCAATTCGATTCCCCTAAGTATGAAGTCATTTTTATTAGGAAGTCTTTACTCAACAATGTGATTTTTTTAGCAGAAATCCAAATTTAATCGAGCTCCAATAAAAATATCGAATACTAAATGAAAAAAATAGCCTTTCCTTGGGGCGATTCAATTGAATCTTCATTAAAAATGTGAAAAAATGAATACTTAAGGTAGACCCCCCAAACCCAACCTCAATTCGAGTCCCTTGAATAGGAAATCACTTTTATTAGGGAGTTGTTACCCAATGGTTGCACTAAAACGCTCACACAAGTGTACGTGGTCGTGCGAGTAATAAAGTAGCTATTTTTAAGAGCCCAGAATCGTACCCACAGGTAGTTAAGATTAGATTGTATTTAATTCTTCAAATAACTAAAACCTAACGCAAGTGTTTTCAGAAAGAGTGATGTATTATTCTAAATTATTAACTATGTGAAATAATTAAGTAACTATAATGATTCAATTTCAACTTGGAATTCAATCAATGACTTGGGAAATTCCAGGGCTATGGATTCATGCATATTATAATATTCTTTAATGAATGTCAATCGGTTATCAAATCACTGATTACAAGGTTAAATGTATGATCATGGTCTCCCAACCTCTAATCACCTACAATAATTGACAATCTAACTACATCGTTCAGCGGGGATAGACTGAACCAATTACTGAGCATTACGTTTTAATCTTGTCTACTAACCAAGTAAGGTTTCTAGGTATATTCTATCCTAGATAAAAATCAACCCTAAATCTAGAGAAGATCATTCTCCTTTTGTCCCACATTCTATCATCTTATTCCTCTCCCGAGTTCAATTCGGACAATACATTTATTTCAATGGTGGCCAGTCACAAAATACTAATATTAAGAACAAAAGAGAGATTCATACGATAACCAAAATCAATTCATCAAAGTCAATAAAATACAACCATCCCATAGCCATATTCCTAAAATTAGGAAATTTAGCTACTCATAATACGTTTCTCAATCTTGAAATATTCAATAAACCTAAGAGAAATCAAATGAAGGAAAGCTTAAGAATGAATCCTAAGAATAGATGAAATAGCTCCCAAAGTCGTCATTCTCCAAAAACCAGAAAAAAAAAAAGAGAATCAATAAAACAATAAAATCTTAGTCTATTTATAGTTTGAGAAAATCAGCAAAAATTTAGGACAACGGTCCACGACGCGCCATGGCCTTTTAATATCAGCTTCTATCAAACTTGTCATCTCTGCAACACGGAGATCATACGTAGTCTTATGCCTCAATATCATCAGTGTACAAATAAATGATTCCCTCTCCGTGATGTGGATAGGATACGTAGCACTTGATATTCTCACTTTGGACTTCCTTTTCTCTCTTTACCCTTTGTCCTTTGCTTTTTATTGATCAGATCCATGTCCACTTCTTATGCTTTCATTTTTTGTACCCTTTCTTCTATTTCCCATCCTACAATCATTAATCATATTGGTTAGTTAAAATAAAATAACATGACTCACATACTAACAATAACATAAGAAATTGTCCTCAAACTTAGCTAAAGTAAGGGCATTATTTGGCTCCTAGGCATGTAAATACACCCAAGATCACCAACAATGTGGAATTTTTAGCACAAATTTAAATTTAATCAAACTCTAGTAAAAATATTGAATATAAAATAAGAAAATGAAAAAACAAACCTCACCTCAGCACGATACACTTGAATCGCCATTAAAAATATGAAAAAAAAAAACTTGAGGTAGACCCCCAAATCCAACCTCAATTCAAGTCCCCTCAAAATGAAATCACTTTATTAGGGAGCATTTACCCAACAATGCGGAATTTTTAGGACAAATATAAACTTGATCGAATTTCAATAAACATACTGAACACCAAATAAAAAAACAAATCTCGCCTCGTGGTGTGTAACACCTCAGATTTGAAAAGATGAAAAACTGCAGATTTACTGGATTTGGTGCCAGTACCAACGAAGTCAGTGGTCTGACACATGGTCCGTAGGTAGGGCCGTGGTTGGCCAGCCCAAGTTTTCCAAAAAGTGTCAAAGTTTCAGTACCTTTATACTATTCATCAGGACGGTCTGTTGTCCTATGCACGAGTCGTAGGTAGGTATCGTAGGTGAGTTCCAGACTTAGAGAAATTTTAAGATCAAAACTCAGGACCCATGGTTGAGGTGCACGACTTGTAGATGGACCCACGAACCGTGCATGGGTCCCGTCATTGGGGGTCCAAAATAAGTGGTCTCTGAACCCACCAACGATGACCAGGATGATCCGTGGTGAGACCTACGGACCGTAGGTCAGGTCATTGGTGAGGTCGGTAATTATTTTTAAGAAGGGGCTTTGGGTCTTTTACTAATTATTCTAACACAATACCATGTCATTTTACCCCTTACCCCAGGCCCTATATAAGGATTTTTACCCCTCCAATTAACCAATTCAATTCATTCTCTCAAATTCCTAAAAGAAGAACAAGTTCATCCTCTCAAATATTTCTCTGTCTAAGGAAGAAGAATAAGAGAATGGGGTTTCAAGGTCAAGCCCCCATAATCACAATTGATTGTAAGCTCTTGACATAAAAGTATGGTAGCGTTCACCTATGGAGTCCTTTCCCCCATAGGGTTCCTAACTTCTCTTATCTTTCTCAAGGTAGAACCTTTAATGAAAGTTAGGGTTTGTACTCAATCTCATGGGTTCTTTTCAGTTATGATCTAATTGATTGTTTTATGTCTTTTTATGCATGAATTGAAGAAATTGGATTTTTCTAAGTTGAATCCCCATGAACCCATGTGAAATCCATATTTTCTAGAATTGACCATATGATGAAGCTTTTGAATCATGAAGGATAAATTTATGATAATATGAATGTTCTTTATGAAATTAATGTAAATGTTTTAAGAATGCTTTAAGAGTGAAGTATCAATGTGATTGTTATTGTTATGAAAGTATTTCTCACACACTACTCATGTCACACCCCGAGCTTACACCCTGGGCGGGACTGAGACTCGAAAACCATTGTTGGCCCCAAGCGAACCCTTGGCCTGGCTAGACTCTCAGCGGAAGACTTACTCAATGGAAAATGTACTTAAATACAATCTTAAATAAATTGTCTGAATAGATAAACTGAGAATGTTTAGAAAATAACATTCAACTTAGTCAAAATGGCAACTCAAGTCTTTAAATTCAAACAACTGAACTATCAAGACTAAAAAACTCATATCTAACTATCTATGAAGCCTCTAGATAATAAGAGGGATGTCAGGACAAGACCCCCGATCATCCTAACAACTGAAATAGTCAAAAGCAATTAAACAAAACATAACCAAAGGGATCCTGCGGAAGCAAGGAGGCTTACCAACTGACTCTGAGTGCTTAACTGGATCAACGAGGCACTGGATGCTAATACTAGTTACCTATATCTGCATCATAAAATGATGCAGGCCAAATGGCATCAGTACATTAAATGTACGACCATGCGAGGGGAAAACTAGACATGACATAAGCTTGAACTGAATTCTAAAAGAAATACTTACGTTAGCTTTACTCAACTCAATGCAGAAATAAACACCAATAAAGATGCAGTTTATATAAAGCATTTAAATAGTAGGTAGCGACTCAATGTATTAAAGAAATACAACAACAACTCAGTTTATATATAATAAATTAATATAATTCTGTGGGAGTTTCTCTAAACGACAACCATCACTATGAGCTAATGTGATGATACAGTGTCTCACCCACACTGCCAAAACTGTCTTATAACTTGCCGGGATATAGAACTCCTCAACTAAGTGGATCCACTAATCTATGCTAAAAAGCACTAAGGAATCATCTAAAAAGTATGACCCTTTCTACCCACATTGGCTACATGGTTTATGGAGACATTGAGTTGTTATGAACTCGTCCCCACATCGATGCTTAATACTACTCCAAAAATACTCAACTCATATGTTTATAAACAAAAACTCTTTCTGCGGTTTGAGATAATTACTCAAAAACTAACTCAAAGGCTCATCTTGGAAATCGGTGTTTCCTCTCTTGTTTAAATGTGAAAACATGTACTTTTTGGGAATACTTAGTTCCCATATACTCTTTTTAAAGAAATGAACTTCATTTGTTACTCTTACTTAACTCAAAACTCAAGTCTTAGAACAAGTTTAAAGCATTTGCAAAAGACTTTTTGAAAGGACTCTAAGAACTCTCTAGACTTGGCTCTTAACTTTTCTTGAATTTGAATTTATGGATTCAAGGATTGTGATTTGTGATATGAAAGATCTCATAATGTTTAGAAGTGTCTTTAGATAGTTAAACATGAGAAACAATCAAGAAATCACTGTATGGAAGCAAGTCTGTAACGCGAAGATGCATTTAAATATTTGGTCGCAAAATAAATTTTGAGGCAGAAGGGTCTGTGACCACTCCGCGACGCGGAGAAAAATTCCCTAATCTTGAGGAACAGGTCCGCGATGCGGACCTGGTATCCAGATTTGCCTAACTTTTTCCTTCTTCGTTTTCCAACCCCAATTCGCCTAAATTTGATTCTTTTTCCCAAATTCTCTTTAGATTCAGATACCCAGTAAATGTACACAAGAACCTATTCATAAACAACTCAAAAATTGACATGATTTCCTCAAGAACTCAACAATCCCAACTTAACTCAAGAACAAAAACCCATATTCAAGAAAACAATTTAAAATCATCAACTTTCAACTTTCTAGAATGAATTTTGTTGAACTAAACATGATTGGCGCAGGGTGAATGAACCCAACACTATGAAAGTCTCACATACCTCGTAGAATTGAATCCTTGGCGAAATCCACAACCATCGCAAGAATCTTGACGAATCTTGAACTTTTCTTCTCCTTTCCTCCTCTTTTCTCTTCTCGCAAAGCCTTAGCGTAATTCTCAATTACGTCAACTAAACTAACCCAGTTTAGACCCCAAATAATTTACTAAAAATAGATTTAATTAATTGGGTAATTAAAATACCAAAATACCCTTCTAAAATCCGGTTTTGACTTTCCTTATCTAGCAGCCCGACTTCAAATGGGCATATCTCCCTTATATGAACATGGAAAATGAGCAAACTCGGTGGCATTGAAAAGATAATTCAAAGATATTTCCTACGATATCTTATAGCATACCTAACTTGTCCTGAGCTAGAAGTTATGGTTGTTTAAACTTCAACCAAAACTCATACTTAGCTTAACTTGTCAAACTTTCCAAATTTGATTATTTCCAAAAACGATTTATTTCAAATTCTAGTTCTCTCAAATAGCGAGGTGTTACAACATCTCCCCTTTAGGAACATTCATCCTCGAATGAGATTACTCTTAGTAGGCTAAGGATGTAACATCTAACATTCAACTCAAATACCCAACAAGCAATCTAACACATTAATCATATCAATTAAAAAGTAATAAGAAGAGAATTAGTACCTTGCTCTGGAATTTCTCTAGGCTCAAAGAGATATGGATATCTCTTCTCCATATCCTCTTCATCTTCCCAAGTAGCTTCCTCAACAAATTTATTTCTCCAAAGAACTTTGACTGATGCTACCTCCTCCATTCTCAACTTGCGAACCTGGCGATCTAAAATTTGAACAAAAATCTCCTCATAGGATAAGCTATCCTTTATACCAATATCATTAGTAGGTATATTAGTGAAGGATCACCCATACACTCCTTCAACATAGAAATGTGGAATACTGAATGAAACGCTGCTAACTTTTGTAGTAGTTCTAACTCGTAAGCATCATTGCCAATCCTCTTGGATATTCTATAAGGACTACTATACCGAGGACTAAGCTTCCCCTTATTACCAAATCTCATAAAGCCTTTCATGGGTTAAACTTTCAAGTATACCCAATCATCTACTTAAAACTCTAAGTCCCTTCTCATAACATCAGTGTAGGATTTCTGACGACTCTGCGCTGTTTTTAACCTTTCTTAGATAACTTTCACTTTCTCTATAGCTTGATGAACTAAGTCTGGTCCTATTAACCCAGCTTCACTAACTTCAACCATCCAAATTGGAGATCTGCATCTTCTCCCATAAAGAGCTTCATAGGGAGCCATTTGGATGCTAGAATGGTAACTATTGTTGGAAGAAAACTCAATGAGAGGTAGGTGATCATTCCAATTACCCTTGAAATCAATCACACAAGACCTCAACATATCTTCTAAAGTCTGAATAGTGCGCTCTGCTTGACCATCTGTCTGAGGATGAAAAACGGTACTCAAGTTCACCTTTGAACCCAAACCTTTCTGGAATGACTTTCAAAATTGTGCAGTGAATTGTGCACCTCTCTAATATAATTGAAACTGTAACTCCATGAAGTCTAACTACCTCTTGAAGATATAATTTGGCATAATCCTCTGTTGAATGGGTAGTCTTTACGGACAAAAAATGGGATGATTTAGTCATTCGATCTATAATTACCCAAATGGAATCATGTTGCTTGCGAGACCGCGACAAACCTGTAATAAAGTCCATATTAATCATCTCCCACTTCCATTCTGGAATCTCTATATTCTCAGCCATACTACTGGGCCTCTGGTGGTCTACTTTAATTTGTTGGCAATTCGGACACTTAGCAACGAACTCTACAATGCCCTTCTTCATACTACTCCACTAATAAACCTCTCTCAGATCACGATACATCTTTGTGGAACTTGAATGGATAGAATATCTGGAGCTATGAGCTTCCTTCATGATCCTCTCTTGAAGTTCATCCATACTTGGCACATACAACCTACCTTGATAACTCAATACACCATCTCCCCTTGTTCAAAAGCCATTACTTTTTGCTTATGAACATTGGCCTTCAATTCAAGCAAAATAGGATCTTGTTCTTGTTTCTCTTTCACATCAGACACTAATGATGATTCAGCCCCATTCATCACCACAACTCTTTCTTCACTGGAATCCATTAAACGAACTCCTAATCGCGCAAATTTATGCACCTCTTTTGCTAATGTTTTATTATCTTCCTCAAAATGAGCAGTACTACCCATAGACAATCTACTCATCAAAGCATCATCAACAACATTAGCCTTACTTAGGTGATAAAGAATACTCATATCATAATTTTTGAGTAACTCTAACCACCTTCTTTGTTTGAGATTAAGCTCTTTCTAACTAAACACATACTGAAGACTCTTGTGATCGGTGAACACATCCACATGAACACCATAAAGATAATGACACCATATTTTCAAAGAAAATACTACGGCCACCAACTCTAGATCATGGCTTGGGTAATTCTTCTAATGAACTTTCAACTGTTTGGAGGCATAAGCTATAACTTTACCATTTTGCATTAACACACAACCCAAACCAACTCTGGACGCATCACAATACACAACAAAACCTTGAGTACCTTCTGGTAAGGTCAATACTGGGGTAGTAGTCAACCATTTTCAATTCCTGAAGCTTTTCTCACAAGCTTCAAACCATTGAAACTTGTCTGTTTTCTGGGTCAACTTAGTCAAAGGAGACGAAATAGATGAAAATCCCTCGACGAACCTCCTATAATTGCCAGCCAATCCCAAGAAACTCCTAATGTCAATTGGAGATGTGGGTCTAGGCCAATTTTGCATTGCCTCTTTTTTCTGAGTGTCAACTCGCATACCATCACCGGAAATAATATGGCCTAAGAATGCCATAGACTCAAGCCAAAATTCACAGTTGGAAAACTTAGCATATAATTCCTTATCTTTGAGAGTTTGGAGAACTATTCTGAGATGACAAGAATGATCTTCCACATTCCTCGAATAGATTAGAATCTCATCAATGAATACGATAACAAACGTATCTAAATAAGGCTTGAATACTCTATTCATAAGGTCCGTGAATGTTGCAAGAGCATTGGTCCAACCAAAGGACATAACTATGAACTCATAATGACCATAACGGGTCCTGAAAGTTGTCTTTGGAATATCACATTCCCTAACCCTCAACTGATGGTAGCCTGATCTGAGATCTATTTTCGAAAAATAAGTGGCATCCTGAAGCTTATCTAAAAGATCATCAATTCTCAGAAGAGGATACTTATTCTTGATAGTAACCTTGTTCAACTAACGGTAATTTATACACATTCTAAGGGAACCATCTTTCTTTCTCACAAATAAGACCGGAGCACCCCAAGGTGAGACACTTGGTCGAATGAAACTTTTCTCTAGGAGACCTTTCAACTGCTCTTTTAACTCTTTCAACTCTTCCGATGCCATCCTATATGGCAGAATAAATATAGGGCAAGTATAAGGAAGAATATCTATACCAAAGTCTATTTCTCTCTCAGAAGCGACTCTAGGAAGATCATCTGGAAAGACTTCTGGAAATTCATTAACAACTGAAACTGACTAAATAGGTGGTGTCTCAGCACTAGAGTCATTAACTCGGACTAAGTGATAGACACAACCCTTGGAAACTAACTTTCTCGCCTTAAGGTACAAAATAAAATGACCCTTAAGCACTATTGAACTGCTCTTCCACTAAAAAAATGGCTCATTAGGAAACTGAAACTTAACAACTCAAGTTCTACAATCACTTGAGGCATAACAGGCATGAAGCCAGTCCATACCTAGAATGACATCAAAATCTACCATGTCTAACTCAGCTAAATCAGTCATGGTACTTTTGTGATTGACGAAAACGGTACAATCACGATAGACTCTCTCAGTTAGAATAGACTCACCAACAGTGTAGAAACACTGAAGGGCTCAAGAAGTTGCTTAGGAAGAACATCAAGATTCATTGCAACACATGGGGTCACAAAAGATAAACTCACTCCTGGGTCTAGCAAAGCATAAACATCATAAGTAAAGACTTTGATCATACCAGTGACAACATCCAGTGAATTCTCTTGCTCTTGGTGGCTAGTGATAACATAAAGACGGTTTGCTCCTCCGCATGCCCCTGAAGTAGCTCCCCTAGATACAGTTCTGTCTGGTGGAGCAACCGATAAAGATTGGGCTCTATTGCCCTGATTCCCATTACCTTGCCGGTTCTTAGGGCACTATTTCATGAAGTGACCCTCTTGACCACACTTAAAACAACCAGTGGAGTCATCGCGACACTTACCTGGGTGATTCCTACCACACTTAACACATGCAGGAGTCCATTTACCTCTTTGTTCCACACTACCTTGAGACTGTGCAGGTCTAGCTCTGAACTGTTGGGAATTCTGAATATTGTACTCACATTTGTTCCTAGGTGCAGGTGCACTAGCAGATGATGGAGCAGGTCCCTTTTGTTTTTGTTGGAAGGATTCCTGGTTGGCTTTACTTTTCTACTGCCTGGACTCATTCCCAGATGTCTTAGCCTTTTTGTTTCTGAACTCCTCTCTATCCCTCAGCTTATCCTCCTCAACCCGCTGTACATGAATCATCAGCCTCTCTATGTCCATATCACCTATTAGCATCGTAGCCTTACCTTTCTTACTCGACAGATGAGACAATCCAGCAACAAACAGACTCATCCTACTCATCATATCCACAACCATCTCTGGGGAATAACGGGAAAGTTGGGTGAACTTCAGACTGTACTCATGAACACTCATTGACTCCTGCTTAAGGGTGAGGAATTCTCGTACCTTGCTTCGCTCAGTTCCCGGGGAAAGTAAAGAAAGCCTCCTCAAACATAGCCCAACTCACATTTGGTGCACCCTCAGCTCAACCCGTCTTCCATTTACCATATTCTAGCGACACCATTTAGTTGTATGTAGCTAATTCCACTCTCTCAGCATCGGTGACATGCATAATTTCAAAAACCTTCTTAAGCTCCTTAACGAAGTTCTCTGAATCCTCAGTAATGCTTGAACTAGTGAAGCTCGGAGGATTCATCCTTAGAAACTCTCAAATCCTTTACATATCAGCTACATCCTGTTGAACCCCTCTTTGTCCCACCTGGTTGGTCACTGCTTGAATCAGCATTCGGATGTCTTCCCGAAATTCAGCATTGGTGACCACTCCTTGGGGTTGCACTTTAGGTGCATTAGGTACCCCTTGCTCCTGTGGTTCAACATTCCATCTAGCAGGATGACTTCTGATAGCTCTTCATAGAGGCATGATCAACTGAAAGACATGCACAAGCACGAGTTAGAAATAGACTTTAAAGAGATGAACTCTATCGCACAAAATAAGTATGAAATAAGTGAGATAGTTCCTAAATATTGCAGCCTCCTAATTATAGATGTGGTGCGCTTCACAGCGATAACTAGGACCCTACAAACACGGCTTCATAGACTCCCCAGGACTCTTGAACTCTGTGCTCTGATACCAAGTTTGTCACACCCTGGGCGGGACTAGCACTCGAGAACCATTGACGGCCCCAAGCAAACCCTTGGCCTGGCTAGACTCTCAGCGGAAGACTTACTCAACAGAAAATGTACTTAAATACAATCTTAAATAAACTGTTTGAATAGATAAACTAAGAATGTTTAGAAAATAACATTCAACTAAGCCAAAATGGCAACTCAAGTCTTTAAAATCAAACAATTTAAATATCAAGACTAAAGAACTCATATCTAACTATCTATGAAGCCTTTAGATACTAAGAGGGATGTCAAGACAAGACCCCCGATCATCCTAAAGACTGAAATAGTCAAAAGCAATAAAATAAAACATAACCAAAGGGATCCTCCGGAAAACAATGAGGCTTACCAACTGACTGTGAGTGCTCGAATGGATCAACGAGACGCTGGATGCTGATCCTGGTTACCTATATCTACTTCATAAAATGATGCAGGCCAAATGACATCAGTACATTGAATGTACGACCATGCGAGGGAAAACTAGACATGACATAAGTTTGAATTTAATTCTAAAAGAAACATTTACCTCAGCTTTACTCAACTCATGGATACTCAACTCAATGCAGAAATAAACAACAATAAAGATGCAGTTTATATAAAGCATTTAAACAGTAGGTAGCGACTCAATGTATTAAAGAAATACAACAACAACTCAGTTTATATATAATAAATTAATATAATTCTGTGGGAGTTTCTCTAATCGACAACCATCACTATGAGCTAATGTGATGATATAGCATCTCGCCCACGCTGCTAGAACTGTCTTATAACTTGCTAAGATATAGAACGCCTCAACTAAGTAGATCTACTAGTCTATGCTAGAAAGCACTAATGAATCATCTAAAAAGCATGACCCTTTCTACCCACGTTGGCTACATGGTTTATGGAGACATTGAGTTGTTATGAACTCGTCCCCACATCGGTGCTAATTACTACTCCCAAAATACTCAGCTCATATGTTTAAAAACAAAAACTCTTTATGTGGTTTGAGATAATTACTCAAAAACTAGCTCAAAGGCTCATCTTGGATTGGTGTTTCCTCTCTTATTTTAATGTCAAAACATTTACTCTTTAGGAATACTTAGTTTCCATATACTCTTTTTGAAGAAATGAACTTCATTTGTTACTCTTACTTAACTCAAAACTCAAGTCTTAGAATAAGTTTAAAGCATTTACAAAAGACTTTTTGAAAGGACTCTAACAATTTTGATTTGTGATAGGAAAGATCTTGTGATGTTTAGGAGTGTTTTTAGATAGTTAAACATGAGAAACAATCAAGAAATCATTGTTTTGAAGCAAGTCCGCGACACAGAGATGCATTTAAATATTTGGTCGCGAAATAAATTTTGAGGCAGAAGGTTTCATAATCGCTCCACAACGAGGAGAAAAATTCCCCAATCTTGAGGAACAGGTCCGCGTCGCAGACCTGGTACCCAGATTCACCTGACTTTTTCCTTCTTCATTTTCCAACCTCAATTCACCTAAATTCAATTTTTTCCCTAAATTCTCTTTAGATTAAGATACCCAGTAAATGTACACAAGAACCTATTCATAAATGACTCAAAAATCGACACGATTTCCTCAAGAACTCAACAATCCCAACTTAACTCAAGAATGAAAATCCATATTCAAGAACGCAATTCAAAATCATCAATTTTCAACTTTTTAGAATGAATTTTGATAAACTAAACATGATTGGCGCATTGGTGAATGAACCCAATGCTATGAAAGTCTGATAGACCTCATAGGATTGAATCCTTGGTGAAATCCACAACAAAAATCGCAAGTATCTTGACGAATCTTGAACTTTTCTTCTCCTTTCCTCCTCTTTTCTCTTCTCTCAAAGCCCTAGCGTAATTCTCAATTGCGTAAATGGAACTAACTCAATTTAGATCCCAAATAATTTACTAAAAACGGATTTAATTAACTGGGTAATGAAAAGACCAAAATACTCTTCTAAAATCTAGTTTTGACTTTCCTTATCTAGACAGCCCGACTTCAAATGAGCATATCTCCCTCATACGAACTCAAAAAGAGCAAAATTGGTGGCGTTAGAAAGATAATTCAAAGATCTTTCCAACGGTGTCTTGTATAATACCTAACTCATCCTGAGATAGGAGTTATGGTCATTTAAAGTTGACCCAAAACTCATACTTAGCTTAACTTGTCAAACTTTCCAAATTTGATTATTTCCAAAAACGGTTTCTTTCAAATTCTATTTCTTTCTAGTTCTTTCAAATAGCGATGTGTAACTCATAACATGATTGTGAAAGGGTTTTGTCACATAAAGGATTCATAAGGTTGAAAGGTCTTCTAACCTAAAATGTATCAAAGTTTAGGAGCTATTCTAATGATAAGGCAAGTGAATCATCCATGTCCCCTAATGATAATACAAGCGGAAAATACACATGCCTCATGAATGTTAAGATAAGATAAGACGAAGGACTATTCCGTGGGAGTTATGCTTAGCAGTGAGTGGACGAATGGCGATTACCCATGTTCCATAAACTATGTTCCCCCATAGGTTGTCTAGATAGATATTAGCTAAGCTAGAAGTTCATGGTTCTCACCTTGGCAAGTGAGAACACCTCTTTTCAGTGTGGGATAGACACCAGATTTCATGTTATAGCTCACATGGTCTCTATGTCGGTTAAAGGTAAATTTCCCACAATAATGAACTAAGGCTACTTCAAGAAGTATCTCACGTGTGTTTTAAGATGATTTCTACTTGCATTGACCATGATCACGATGATGTTTTCTAACCTCTTATCTTATGTTTTAACTTGGTCTTTGCATATCACGAAAAGTCCTTTTGGCATGATTTTATATTTTTATGCATTGCTATCATACTTGGTACATTGTTTGTACTAACACATACTCTTTCTTACATTCTTTCCAAATGTAGGGCCTGACGCTCCCGTTTCACATCTCCGTGGCTAGGGATCACTTTAGTAGATTGAAGATTGGTGAGTCTTCATGTTCCAAGGACCGAACATTTTATTGCTTACTGTCTTTATTTTCAGTATTGTATGTGATGCACGGGTTAAGTCCCGATCACTCTTGATGTACTAGATGACTTTGAGACTATGTTAGACATCCACTACATTTTTATCAGCTCTTATATTTTGAAACAATCTTTTGAAATCTCTTAACTCTCTATTATCTTGTATGATGCATGCTAAGTGGCTTGTGTAGGGCCTCTTGGGGTCTTAAACGCCATGTTATGCCTAGGGTGTACTTTGGATCATGACAGGATGATTCACTTGGATCGCCTTAAAATTATACTGTATATATTGAAAATTGGAACGTGATGGTATCATCATTTTCAAAAGCTCAACCCAATGCTCAAAATTCAATGGAAAATAGTAAAGTATGAAAAATACCAATATTTCCCAAATAGAAGTTAGAAAAAAGTTATCATTCAAGAATGATACAATTCAATTAGGTGCAACAAACTAAAGAAGGACAAGCATATGGGCAAAACATGGACACAAATAAATGAGCTAAATCAAAGAAAGAAGAGAATACCTACCTTAAATGCAAACACATGGCAGGACCAAATTAGAATAGAGCACACTACTTTCAACAAAAGCCACCACTAGATCTGGGCACCAAAAAGAACACACGTACAAGAGATCTTTGAGGAACAAAATAAGAAGAAGGAGAAAATTGGAAGATGAACAGAAAAAAAACAAGGAAAATATCAAGAGGCTGAAAGGAGAATACAAAAATTATACCTTAGCTGAATGGAGGAAATGATCGATGCATTAGAGCTTGAAAAGATGGCTAGCAAAAGGATGAACTGAATCTTCCAATTTCAATTTGGAAACATACTATACTTTTGTTTCTCTTGTGTTTTTTACTTTAATTTAACTCGAGTACATTTTGTTTTGTTTTGTTTTGTTTTGACTATTTAATAAAATAGTCAGTGGGACCTAGACCCACTAACCTTAAAACTTAAATCACCGTTAAAAATGTGAAAAAAGAAATACTTGCGGTAGATCTCAAACCCAACCTCAATTCGAGTCCTCTCGAAATCACTTTTATTAGAGAACTGTTACCCAACAATGTGGACTTTTTAGCACAAATCTAAATTTAGTCAAGCTCTAATAAAAATATTGAACACTGAATTAAAGAAAACTTGTCTTGGAGTGATTCACTTGAATCTCTGTTAAAAATGTGAGAAAAGGAATACTTGAGGTAGATCCCCCAAACCCAACCTTAATTCGAATCCCCTCAATAAGAAATCACTTTTATCAAGGACCTTTCACCCAATAATCTGAAATTTTTAGTACAAATCTAAATTTAATCAAGCTTCAATAAAAGTACCAAACACTGAATGAAAAAAAACCTTGTCTCGGATCGATTCACTTGAATCTCCCTTAAAACTGTGAAAAAAGGAATACTTGAGGTAGACCCTAGACTAGGGGTGGTCATAAATACCGGAAAACAGAAAAATCGAAAAACCATTCAAGCTAATGTTTGGTGGCTTCAGTTCTTCGGTTTTTTGGTTTGGTAAGTGTTATTTTTTCAAAAGTTCGATTCTTCGATCGGTATTCGGTGTAAAGGTCTCAAAACTTTGGTGCACCGAAGAACCAAACTTTTATTCAAGGATTTATATATATATATATATATATATATATATATAATAAAATCAATTTTATCACTTTTATTAGGGAGCCTTTACTCAACAATGTGGAATTATTAGTACAAAGCTAAATTTAATCAAGCTCGAATAAAAAAAATCGAACACCAAATAAAAAGCATAAAAAAACCTTGCATCGGGTCGATCCACTTGAATCTTCATTAAAAACGTGAAAAAAAAGGAATACTTGAGGTAGAGCCCCAAACCCAACCTCAATTCGAGTGTCCTTGTTATGAAATTATTTTTATTAGGGAGTCTAGGCCTCATTTGTTTCCATTAAGATTAACGACGTCTAAATCTGAATAAACATTTGAATATTATGATGTGCATTAAGATCTGGATGTCTAGATCTGAATGCACATCTAAATATTAATATGTGGTCTCTAGATCTGAACACTGAATGATTAAGATTGTCTGTTTTCAATATCAGAATGTCCATATGAAATTAAACATTATAAAAATTTCATTTCAACAAAAAGTACTACTTTTTAATTAAAAAAAAACTAATAATTTAAATGTTTATATTTGATTAAAAAAATTATATGATATGCAAACACAAATTATATATCGATATAAAAATTATCGTAATGTGATTTCTTTTAAGAATTCAACATAAACATCTTTTTATAAGAAAATATATCACGAAAAATATATATTTCATAGGCATAATATAATATCAAAAGGTTAAAAAAATAATATTAAAAAGTTCAATAAATATGATAAATACTAGTTGAAAAATAATGAGTTGTCAAAACCTAGCATAAATTCTAGCTAATCAGAAAACTTAATGAATTCCTATTTTTTCTCTAACTTGTGAACCTCTAACGTCATCATACCTTTTGGTAGTTGCCACATTCACAAAATATGCTAAACAACTGTAATGTATAATGGTTCTTCTTATCCAAGTCCATCTAATTTTTTCTTTGCATTCTTCAAAGCTTGGGTGCACTATTTTTTTTTAATCAATAGCTCCAAAGCAATACTCATCTTCTCATCAATTTCTTCCTCAAAACTTTTCTTTCAACCGAAATAGAAGATTGTGATGAAGAATTATTAGAAGGTCCATCATTTTTGTCACCAACTAGATGTATGTATAACTTGGACTTCAATCATGAACTCCTGTTGCAGTACAACCTTCAGAAAAAATTGTACACAAATTTGAAAAGGGTAGAGGTGAAGTCTTCAATATCTTTGGCTTAAACAAATTAAATTTTGATAAGAGACCTCATATATGTTATATAGTTGTTGTTTTTAATCATGACTATTATTTTTTTACTCAAAAATCTTGAGTTGTTGATAAACATCAATACACCCAAAAAAAATTATTAGAACAAGAGTTCTTGACAAAAATCAATACAAATATAAGAAAATACTTGTAAAGATTCTGAAAACTTACTAGTTTAAGAGGAAAAACTTGGCGTTTGGTTGAGAAAAGAGAGGAAGAAAGTTTGTAGAGAGACAGAGCAAGTCACACAATGAGAGAGAAAGAGAGATGACATGATATTTTTTTGCTAGCGTATTAAATAAGTCTGAATGTTGTTAAGACTCTCCTACATATCTGAGTCGTTCAATTCTTTTCAGATTCATTCAAAGACTTTTTTTAAAAAAGAAACAAATGAACTTAATGAGTTAAATTTGAATGATTTAGATTCAAACCTTTATTAAGTGCAAATAAATAAGACATTTATCCAATAATATTGTATTTTTAGCATAAATTTAAATTTAATTAAACTGCGGTAGAAAATAAGCAACACCCAATAAAAAAAAAAAAAAATTCATCTCTGACATTCACTTGAATATCTTGAAAAAAGCGAAAAAAAGAAATATTTGAGGTAGACCCCCAACCCAACCTCAATTCAGTTTAGGTCGTCCCCCCCTCTCTGCTCAGTCTCTGTAGTACTGCCCACAAAACAAAGAAGAAGAAGAAAAGAAAGGGTTTCAGCAAAGAGGCGATCAAAATTGTCATTTGTTTGTTGAATTTTGAGTTTAGCGGAAGAGAAGGGAAATGACGGAGGTGAAAAAGGAGGTGACGCCGGAGGAAGAGAAGCTGACTATCAGAGATATATCTATTGCTGCCGAAGCCCAAACCAAACAAGGCGATACCTTTTATTTAATCACTCAACGGTAAATTTAATCTGCTGCTCTATTGCCCTCTTATTTCTAGGGTTTCTTTTTTTCACCATATCTGCCGTATGATAGGTTTAAGAGAAGCATTTTTGAATGCCATTACCCTGACCAACTATTTCATCTTAGACTTTTATCCCAGCTAAAAGAAAATAAGATTATTTTGCTTGTTAACATTAAAGTCAGTGTTCTTTTATGCAAACACATAAATTAACAAGGGATTACAGTCCTCCACTTTTCATTTCTACAAAGATGCTTTTCCTTGCCTTGACCTCATTCCCTGCACATCACCAAACAACCAACTATACCATTATGCATGTATACTTTGAAACAAAAAAAAAACTAGTTTTGACGAAACCATTTTTCAATTCCAATTAGGGTATCAAATAAAACACTATACCATTCCTCCCCCTAAATTTAGGGTTCCTGACTTCTCCTTATTTTATTAGAGGCTTCTGTTCCCAAAAGAGTAGAGAAAGAATAAATTTTTAAAAGGGGAAAGAGTAATCTCTTCTGCACCCAAAGCTGTTGTCTACTGGTCAAGTATTTAATGAAGTGGGTGAAAACCATGGGGATTTGGGTTCAAATCCAGCAGAGACAACATTAATTCTTCCTATTTGCCTAAACCTTGATGGGCAGAGTCAGCATGTACTGGTGGAATAGTAGAGATTTGCATAATGTGGTGCGGACACAACCCTTGCAAAGAGAAGGCGTAGGTTCCTATTTGTCTGTAAAAACTATGTAGTACTCCCTCTATTACATTTTAAGTTGCAGTATTTTTCTTTTAGTTTATTCCAATAAAAATGACACAATTCTATATTTGGAGATAGTTTAGCTTCAAAATTTTCATTTTACCCTTAATGGCCTGATTTTATAGCCACACAAATATCATGGGTAAGGTCACAAGTTCTAAAAGTATTCCTTTCTTTCTTAAACTTTGTGCCCAGTCAAACACCACATTAAATAAAATGAAAGGAGTAAACCATAAGCCATGTTTCTTTTACTGGTGGGCATTGCAATTGCAAAAAATGACCCTTCTGAAGTATGTTTCTATTTCATCCCCTAATTTCTTCTGAGTTTTTTCCGAAAAATGCAACTTTCTGTTCCTTAAGGAACATTGGGTAGAAGTTATGCAGCTTTCGCATTTAACTTCATTTTAACAATAAGGACAAAATTAGGAATTATACTTTTGGTTTACTGAAATAGAATCTATTGAAAGAAGAGTGCGGACTTTGAGGAGTTATATGCTTCTCTGGAAGCCATTATTCAGTTGTTATGTTCTTCTTGGCACTTTGTTGGCAAAAGGTAAGGTTATGTTATAGATAAACAAGCAGTTTTGTTTCTTTTTTTTTTTTGAGAAGGGAAACAACTAAGCAAGCACAAAAGATGTGTAGTAACATCTGTACAGTAATTACAGAAGCAAAAATCTGCCCCTTCTAATTTAATTTTCTAATCCTTTTGGACTCCTAACATTGTAAGACTGACTTAGCATCATTACCTTTTCCATTCTACACCACGAGCAAAACAAAATAGTACATCTGGACTTTATTCTAATGATAGAACTAGCAGTCTTCAAAGTATCTTTTGTTCCTCTCAGTTCAAGTAGTCCACCTAATAAATGCAGGTATCATATTCAACCAAAGTTTTCCTGTGTGTAGTCCCATTTTGTTCCAGAACTATGGGGTCTTAGGTTCTAATTCCAACCGAGGCAAAAAATACTAGGTGATTCTTCTCATCTCCCTAATCCTTGGTGGGCAGAGATATCCGGTGCCTGTGCATGTGGGAGGTAGCAACTACCCTATGGAATAATTGAGGCGTGCGCAAGGTTGCCCGAACATCGCCATCTTAAAAAAATATGCTTGAGAAGGACTGCCGCAGTTAGACAGCAATTTGGCATTGTAAAAACAAAAACCGACAAATGCTCTCTGATTGTTCCCCACATAGAAAGCATTACTGCTTAGAGCCAGACCTTTTTTTTTTTGTGAAATTCTCACGGACACACTGCTTTGCTCACTATCAAAGGTAAACCAAGCTTAACTTGAGTGGGGTTTTAGATCACAAGTTTCCTTTCTTTAAATTGAACCAGAGGAAGTATCTTTTTGTTGGTTTTCTACATTTGTGTTCTCCTTGTATACAGATGTTTCTGCTAATATGTGCAATAAAATCTTGTTACTTAATTGGAAAAAAAATGATGCCATCTTCTGATTCAGTAAGCTGTTGGAATGCGCATAAGTGATTGAAAAATTCAGCAGTCCTGTAAACCTCCCAGTCATTGGATCTCCTCCTTCTGAAGTTGATATTCCAATCCCCATTTTCTCTATTTTGTGCCAGAAAAGCTGAAGCTTTTTCTGTCAGTTTAAATAGATCAGGAAACCAGTCCATCAATGGCTCATGTCCAAATACAGTTATCCTTCCCGGCAGATGGCCAGTGGTCCAAAGAAACGAAAGAATCCGTTATGTTTTTCACCCCTCTTTTTATTTATTCTTTTATTTTTTCTGAAATTGAGTAAAAAAATAAAAAAATATTCGAGTTAGTTAGAAATTATGAACTAATGAACTAGCCCTTTTATTGGTTATTGGAACACTAACACTTACTAAAAAGAGTTTCCCTTGGTCTATGAACGGGAAGGATGAAAGATAATCAGTAGGCTAATTCCTCATCCGCAAATCAGAGAAGGATATTTTTGTTCCACTAGCCACTGGAAACCTATTTCTAGATTTGAAACAAGGCATGTGAGCTCTAATATTTCTCCAAACTGATGCTCCAGATGCAGTTCTTACTTCTTTGGTGTACCAATGATCCTCAACTCCATATTTGTTCTTAATCACGCCAATCCCAAAGGACACATACCTCTGAGTTTTTCTTCTAGCATTGTGGCCATTGATTAATCCTTGAGAGGTTTCGGTCCTTCAGGAAAACAATATCTATGAGTTTCAGACCTCAGTGCATCTATTATTTGAATATTTTGTTATAAATGTCAGATTATCACTTGAAATTCTGAGAGGATATGCGCGATAAATGTGTATGTAAATTCTTTTCTGCAGAGTTAGACTGTTTGGGTAAATGATTATCAAATTTTTAATGGGTTTCTACAGATGGTGGCAAGAATGGTTGGAATATGTGAACCAAAACCAGGCTAATACTTTAAATGATGGATCTGCTTCTGAGCATTGCACTGGTGGTTCTAGTGCTTTGAAGAGGCCTTCCAGTATTGATAATTCTGACTTGATATATGAAGCAACCTCAGGGGATTCTAGTGCGGGGATTGACCTGCATGATACCCTTGTTGAAGGCACCGATTATATATTACTTCCTCAGGAAGTGTGGAATCAACTATATGAATGGTGAGCTTTTTCTAGAAAATGTTCTTGCTTATACCTTTTTGTATACTTTTATATGCTGTGTGTTAGCTAGGTAGTATGTACAGTCATAAAAAACAGCTAATTTATTAGATTATAGAACTCGGAAGGTTACAGAAAATGAAAGATATAAAACTATTGATAAGTAGTTTAAAGAAATCACGGTATACCTACTTATAGGACTTTGGATTTATGTAAAGGTAGATCTTCTACAGCTGCAATTACGTCTGGAATAAAAACTACCCCCTCCATCCCAATTTATGCACACACTTTCCTTTTTAGTTTGTCTCAAAAAGAATGTCACCTTTTATATTATTAGAAACAACTTAACTTTAAAATTCCTCTTTTACCCTTAATTCAATGATTTATAGCCACACAAATGTCTAAGCTTTGTTTTAGGTCACAAACTTCAAATGTATAATTTTTTTCTTAAACTTTGTGCCAAGTCAAACGGTGCCACATAAATTGGGAACAAAGGGAGTATTACATTATGGTGGTTGTGTAAAGAGACTTGGAAGGCAAAAGCATTTTGTAGTAGCCGATGAACTTTGAAAAGTACCTTTTACTTGACCCTTCACCAGTGCTGTCAAAGGCTTATTTAAGGCTCGCTTAAGGCTTGAAGTTCAGAAAAGTTCAAGGAGGGCACTTTGTGTCGCTTAAGCTGCGGTTGGGGGTATGGAAGGGCATCAAGATGTGCGCCCCATTTCCCATGAGTTCTATCTTGAATTGAGTGGTAATAAACAACAAATATAATCAGCAAATTAAGTGTACTTTAAGAAACATATTATGATTGAATTTTTTTACTTTTTCTTTGGAATTACATACATATTTTTATTTTTTTCAATCATTGCACATTTTTTACTCAAGCCCTTATTTAAGTTGCGCTTTGGGCTTAAAGCCCTTATAAACCTGGAGTGCATTTTAGATTTCACCTTCAACAATACTTCCTTTCATTTGTTGCTTGGTTGGGGTGGGTTGGAGTAATTGTTTTTTTTTTTTTCTGATGGGTGTAATTGTAGATGATGTCAAATGTCTTGGTTCAAGTGTTTCCTCCTTTACCAGAGAATGGGTTACCTACAACATTCTGAGCTTCAAGAGTAGGCTGGGATTGCAATATCCTAATCATACACATGTAAATTATTTAATGCAACAGCTCATAAAATAAATGGTCCCCAAGGCTTTGGTCTATTGGTAAAAGTTCAAGATCATGATGTGTGGTTGGGCATGTGTTTTGGGTTTGACTTGTTGCAGACCAAATCTTAGTATTTAAGTGGAGAAGGGTAGAGGGGCCATCTATTATCCACTGAGTTTCAAAACTTGCGTTAGTCACGCCCTCTGGGATTTCTCGGTTATTAAAAAAACGCTTATAAAATAAGTGACATGTAAAAGTGCAGTGTCCTTTTCTTTAATATAAGTATAGCAAGTATTATTTACAATTGAAATAGCCAAGCACTACACTAGTGCCGGAGGATACAAAAAAATGGAGGATCATTTACAAAATCAGATCTGCAAAAAAAAAGTCTTTCGTTTTATTCTACTCCTACTCATAATATTTTCAAGTTTATAGCAAAAGTCAAAAGTCCTAAGCATTTTTTCTTCAGAAGGTGTATTGTTGTTGTCTTATCTTCACATATTCTTCAAAGGATCAGCACTATACAGGCTAGGATAGTTCCTCTGTCTTTAATTTTCTTTGCACGTCTATAGCCCCACCGACAGCTAAAGAGCTCCTTTGCTGTATGCAGCATCACCCATCGAGTCCCGAACACGTTTAAAAAAAAAGTTCCCAGCTTTGGCTAGCCTTCTCCTACCTCCACTGTTAATAAGTGACCACAAGACTCGAATCCTGGACCTCTGCCTGCTCTACTATGGTGAATTGTGTGAAGTTATGCAGACTCTTCACTTTGATGCCGCACCTGCATCGGATTCTCCAAAAGTAAACAACTTGTGGAGAACCCGACACACACCTGCTGACATTTTGGAAGAGTCCGAGCAACATAGTTTGCTAGCAATGGTACAATGGATGGTTACTATTCTTTTCCATTTCACACATATATGTAGTTTGTGTCCTTGTGAAACTAATAGAGTTGATGCAAGACAAAACTAAGCTTGACTTTCTTCTATATAGTTTTTCTTTTAACTGAGAAAATCCTAAGAGCCATGCATGGTTCGAAACTCGATGGATAATGGGCCTACCCCTCTGACATTCTTCATTTCAATACTAGGCTTTTGTCTGCGACAGGGTTTGAACATGTGACATGCACCAAAAAGTTTGAGGAGATGGTAAACTCACTCCGGTGTCCTGAGAACTCACCATTTGTCCATTATATGTGTTACTGGACTATACCTTTTCTCACTGCCTTTTTCTTCTTCGTTCATTTTTAGATTTCTAATAAGGGTATAATAGAATGGATGGTACTTTGTTTCAGGAAATGACAAGTTCCGAGAATACAGTATTTTTAAAAAATTTGGTCCCTTGAATTATAAGCTCCTACACTAATGTTCTCACTATCTACAGCTATAATTAGAATAGGGCACTATTTTAAAATAAAATTAGAAAAAGGACATAGAAAAGAAAAAATGAAACTTGATTTGGCCATCTCTTATTCGCTTCCATAAGTGCTGTTGACTGCTGTCCCCTTCCAAATTATTGATTGTAAAGGTATGCGTCCTCCGTAAGTCACAATTTATTTTCATTTTGCCGAACACCTATATCTTCTCTCGTATTTGATGGTCTTTAGTCCTTCTCTTTTCACTGTTTTTGGTTTAGAGAAGAGATTTTGTTTGGGTAAATTTATATAAGCACTAAAGGTTCCCAGGAGCCATATAGAGGAAGTATTTAGGAAATTTAATAGCCATTTTTGGTTGAAGCCACTGTTGAGGAAATAGAATAACCATTTCTTGGTTTAGGTACAGAGGAGGTCCTATATTGCCACGGAAGGTGATCAACTCTGGCCTCTCCCAGACTGAGTTGGCTGTAGAAGTTTATCCTCTGCACCTTCAGTTACATCTGATGCCAAAAGATGAACGTTCTACCATAAGAATAAGTAAAAAGGTAAGATCATTTAACCCTTTACTTAAACACAAACCAATTTTTGATAAAACATAAGCACACAACCGCTGTACACTTATTTCTCTTTAATTGTTCTTTAACTGTCTCATTGAAGGAGGGGAAGAAAAAGTCCGCTTTTTCCATTCCCTCTTTCAATGAGACGGTGAAAAAACAATTACAGAGAAATAACCTTACAGGAAAGTTTTCGTTATTTGATACATGTTTCAAAAAAAAAGTTTTCGTTATTTGATCATGAAGCCTCTAACCTTATAATGTTGTTTAAGAGGTCATTTCTTTGTTGTTTTGTTTGAGCAGGAAACAATTAGACAACTTCATAAGAAAGCTTGTGAGATTTTCTCTCTCATTCCAGAACTAGTAAGAGAATCTGTTTGTATACATTTTTGAGTCTTCAGTGGGTTCTTGAAAGATATTAATCATTCTTCTCTTCTGTAATTTGAACCCTTTCTGTTCTTTTCAGGTATGCATTTGGGATTACTTTAACCATCAAAAGCATGCTTTGATGAATGACATGGATAAGACGCTTGATGATGCAAATATACAAATGGATCAGGATGTATGTTTCTGTATGCTGCACTTAATTATTTTAAGACTATTATCTCTGCCACAGACAAATTAGTTAAAGATCTAGAAATCTGGTGTAACTTCAGTGCTCTTTGGTTTTATCTAGGGGTGGCAAATGAGCCATTTGGGTTTATTTTGGGTGGGTCAAGATGGGCTGAAGCAATAAATGAGTCATTGTCCAACCCTGCCCAAAGTTGAGATGGGTTATGAAGCGTTGGGTTATGATGGGCTAAACAATGGGTCATAGCCCAACCCGCCCAACTTGACTCACCATTTTTATAATTTTTAAACTTACATTTCATGATTTCATCTAATATAAAAGAAACCTATTAAATAATGTACTGGCCATTCATATTTTATAATTCCTTGTGCAGAAATAATTCTTGTTGCTAGCAAGGTTCCAAATCTAGAAGTAAATATTTGCTCCTTTTTAATTTCCCACTTGATGTTCGGTACCTGCATTAAGACCTCAACTTTCGAATTTTCATCTCTTAAAATTCAATCTCCCTACCATGATGTTTTCCACCTCAAAATTTTAAAACCAAGACCCAATCGCTTATCCAAAACTAAAAAGAACATGAACAATACCTATGTGTAAAGAATGAGATATTGTTCAATCTTTAGATGATTTTATGTGTTTTTTTGGTAGAAACTTAATTAGCTATTACATCAGGGATACTAGTGTTACCAAGATTTACTAGATTATTACAAGTTGAAGAGGACAATTGTTTAGTTGTAATGTATCCGCACTTGTCTTCTGATAGGCTCTGTACCGCCCAAGGTGGTGGAGTCCAGAGCGTAACGCAGTCTTCAGTAGTACTATTTATCCTTGCATAGTTTGCCAAAACGTGTGCCACTTTATTGCCTTCCCGGAAGTTATGTTGGATTTCCCAGATCCTTCAGCCAAAACCTGCATGATGAGATAGGAGTGTTATAAATTGGGTTTGTGTTGTCTGATGGGAGTGTTACTTCCTCTGTGGAGTCCGTTTCAATTTCCAGCGGGAGTAGTTTCTGGTGGAATGCTAGTTCTGCACCCTTAAGAGATATGAGATCCATATAAGTTGTATTGATTCCCCACTGCCTCTGATAATAGCCTATCTTGCCGTTACCAAGGTGATTTTATGTTATGAGTTGCATCAACACAACTTTGTTCCTTCCTCGTCCTTTAAATTTGTCCCCAATCTTTTTTACTGTTTTGTTTCCTCTAGAAAAAGTAAGTAAAAATAATATTTCACCAATAATAATAATTATAGTAACCTATATTTATAGCTGTCTATGATAATGATAAAAAATTAAACAATTATCATATGCGAAATCTAAATCTAGAATTGAACCTTAGAAGCTAACAGTAAGCTTTTGCATGGGTCAAGATTGGGCATCATGGTAGGTCTATTTGGGCTATTGATTTATGATGGTCACTTTGGGCTTGCCCAAATCAACCAATCATCAAAATCACTCTAGCCCAAACCCATTAAAACTTGGCTGGCCATATGGGTTTTGGCTAATTTTGCCACCCCTAGTTTTATCCATCGGTAAAACTATATTTGCATTTATTTGTTCAGTTTTGCTTGAATGTCAAATATTTCTCTAGCATTTGGCTCCATCTGGAAAAAAGTTAGAAAAAAACTGCTCTTTGGTATCCTTTATATTACGTCATGGAGATGGAATGGAGCAGTGCTTGAATCCATGCATGGTAGTTCTATTTTGTGATAAATTTAAAGATATTTCATGGCAGTCATTAAAGGTTCATATTTCTTGTGTTTCTTTTCAAATTAATAAAAATAAAAGGGAAAAAAGAAATAGAGCTAATGAATGAGTGGACGCATGTCCTCTCCATTAGACTACTTTGTGAGACAAGTTGGAAGATAGTCGAGGATTGGTCTGCAGTTGGGTCTATTTTGAACCAGAGTAATTGTCTCACTTTCTTTTGGTTTCCTAGTTTTTGGCCTCTAAAGTAATGGACCCGGGAATGAAGTGGGTGCAAAACCTGGACATCAAGGTTCAAATTCCAGAAGAGAAAAAACACTAGGTGATTTCTTCCCATGAGTCTTGGTGGGCAGAGTTACTTGGTACCTGTGCTGGTGGGAGGTATCATGTACACGGTGGAATGATCGAGGTTGCTTGGGTGTCCCCCCCCCCCCCAAAAAAAAAAAAAAGTAATGGACCCCAGAAAATATGTGCCTATTCACAGTGTTATCAAAGGCGAAAAGCGCAACTCTAAGGTCCGTTGGGGCATTAAGCGCAATTAAAGCGTGGGCTTCGCAAAGGGAGAAAAAAATATAAATATATATGTTTAGTCCAAGACTAATAATTGTAAACATGAATGACAAATATATGACCAAAGAAATTGAAAAAAATTATGATAAAGTGAAATATCAATTGTTTAGTGTCACTTCTTTAGAAGAGGCTCATTGGCAAGGAAAATTTGCCTTAGAACCTTGAGGATGACACTAAAGCGCACGTATAGCGAGGTGAAGTGCTCAATATGTTTTGAGCCTCGCTTCAGGGCTTAAGCGCGCCTATGACTACACTGCGCTATCATTATCTTTTGAATAAAGTTCTGCCATGCATTTCCAGTATGAATGAATAAACTTTTATGGTTCCATATACTTCTGAATCTAACTGTTACAGTTTATTGCAGAAAGCCCTGAAGAGTGTAATGATTTTTTATTTATTTTTTTGGAAAAGGTGAAGGTTAAGAGTGTAATGATTAGTTTAGTGCCATTTCTAGTACACAAAATTCTAATTACATGCATTTTCTTTTTCTTTTTCTTCTATGCGTTCATGCTGTCACTAAATGGGTCAGTCTTGCATAAATATGAATGATGAGATTAGGGTGTCAAATAGACGGGTTGAGCTGAATTTGGGCTTGTTAAAAAGGTCTTAGTTAATGACCTGCCCAAAAGTTAACTTGGGATGAAATGGACTAAAAATCGGGTCATAACCTAACCCAATTCATACTAAGTTATATATTCTTTGTTTGTTTTCTTATAATTTGTTTTGAATACCTAATAAAACTTTTTCCCTTATATTATGACTATATATAACATGTCAAATTAAAAAAAGTATATTTTAAAATATTTAAACAAAGTTTCTTATGGGTCGATCTGGGTTGCATATCAGCCCGGTTTCAAAATGGGCTGAATTACGTGATGATTGCTTCAAATAGCCGCCTACGTGATGATTGCTTCTGTTTCTTGTGAAGATGTTCTTTCACTTTGCTGTTTCCAAACTTCCCCAGCATTCTAAGACTTCTCCCCCCTGTTTTGCAATGTGATTACGTTGAAGCAGATTTTGGTTGAGGTTGCTAATGGTAATTCAGCCAGTGGTGTGAATTCTTTTCATGAAAATGGAACGGCAGATAATGGAACTGTGGCACTTGTGAAACCATCTCAGCCTAACTTCTCAAATGCCGAAGGGTTGTCTCTGAGCAAAGGTTCAACTAGAAATGGCACTGCAGAGTTGTCGCAGTCACAACAACTTGCTTCTTCAGGAACAGACCAGACCTACGGGAGCAGTGGTGTTAGTACGAGGGGATCTGCTTGTGGTCTTACAGGGTTGTTGAACCTTGGGAATACTTGCTTCATGAATAGTGCCATACAATGTCTTGTTCATACTCCAGAATTTGCTCGGTACTTTCGAGAAGATTACTATCAGGAGATAAATCGGCAGAATCCTCTGGGGATGGTTGTAAGTTTCAAGACTAACCTATTTGAACGTAGTTTCTCAAATTTGATCTTGGACAGGTTAAAGGTTTACTAAGAACAGTACTATTTGCTTAGTCACAAAAATTGCTATAGGCTAAAATGTTTTAGCAAGTGTATACATATTGTCCCTAGAGGTGGCTAGGATACTGAAAAATCTGTCAAACTAAATCTGGTAGGGATGTAGGGTGGGATGGGAACCTTTCTGATTAATAATTTAGTCGGAAAATTTATTGACTTTTGACTTTTAATCTAAATGTGTAGGGTGAGCTGGCTTTAGCATTTGGTGATTTACTACGAAAATTGTGGGCACCAGGGCGAACTCCAGTCGCCCCTCGTCCTTTTAAGGCAAAGCTTGCTCGCTTTGCCCCACAATTTAGTGGATACAACCAGCATGACTCTCAGGTGGAGTAAATTATCAGAAATTATCACCACTTTAACCTTCTATGAATAGGGTTTCCTTTACACTCAAAATTCTTCTCTTCAGGAACTCCTTGCGTTTTTGTTGGATGGACTTCACGAAGACTTAAATCGTGTTAAACACAAGCCTTACATAAAATCAAAAGATGCAGATGGCCGACCTGATGAAGAAGTTGCTGATGAATATTGGGCAAATCACATTGCCCGAAATGATTCCATAATTGTGGATGTATGCCAAGTGAGTAACATATCGTGAAAAAATGTTAATACCTGACTATTGATGGGTGATACACTTTGCTTCTGCGCTAGTCATTTCAATTGACTAGTTGGATGAGACAAATTTTATTTTTTAGAAGATTGCTTGATCTAACTGTGTACTTAAGTTGCTGGGACTCTTCATTTTTGATGCCGCACCCGTATCAACAAAACGTGGGTGTGGAATTTGTACATGATTTGGTCAATTGATTTTGGATACTTTGACCAAAATCGACTGAGAAATTCGATACAAATACCTATGATTTGTGTAATCCAAACAAAAGCTTAGGTGAAATTGAAGAAAATAAAATAAGCATGTATATAGAAATTTGCATGTCAGTCTTTTTCTCTTTTTTATCTTCTAGGATTCTCCTCTTGGTCAATATTTTCTCTTTGGAATATCTTGTAAGTTTTTCAGATAATGTCTTATAATTTAGACATATAACTCTATTTTGAGATATTTGAAATTTGAATTATGTTTGGCCGAATCCCCTTACCCGTATCCTTACTTGGATCCATACCCCCGAATCTTAAAACTTTTGGATCATGAAGGATCCGGCCTCTAGATCCACACCTGTATCGACACCGGCACCCAAGTCCGAGCAACTTAGTTGTGTACAACTAAATGAATTACTTGATCTTTGATTTGCTATATATTTCTGCTTCTGTGAAGTTCACTTTCCTTTGAAATGATAAAATGTGGACCTAAGCTTGACATTTTTTTTACTGTACTGTACTTCTGTTATAGTCCAGGTTTTCTTTCTTCAAAAATATCAAGGGCTATTTTCATTTCTCAAGCAAGCAGTTTAAATTTTGTGTAGCCCTTCAAGAGCAAAATCTGCCCCCCCCCCCCCCCCACCCCCACAGTCTCTCTACAGAGTCTGACATGTAAAAACTGTTCATAGCTTCAGTAGTACTAGTATTTACTTTTGTAAACTAAAAAGGGAAGAAAGAAAATAAACAAAAACTATTAAGAATGTTATTTTCCTTACCCTTCTATGGCAATGGAATTTATATGTCCTCTCTGTTTTACAGGGCCAATACAAGTCAACTCTAGTGTGTCCTGTGTGTAATAAAGTCTCAGTAACATTTGACCCATTCATGTATCTCTCCTTGCCGCTTCAATCTGCCACAACCCGTAGGATGACAGTAACAATTTTCACTTGTGACGGAAGTGCACTGCCAGCTGCCTGTACAGTTACTGTACCAAAGCAGGGACGTTGCAGGGACTTGATTCAGGCACTTGGTAATTCTTGTTCCTTAAAGCAAAATGAGAAACTTATGCTTGCTGAGGTTAGTCCTCTGATCACTCAAGTTACCATTTAAGTGTGATATACTTGATGTCTAATTGGGATTCACTTGTTTCTTGTGCTGCTCGTAGATACGCGGTCATTTGATTCATCGTTTTCTGGAAGATCCTCTAATATCTCTGTCTTCTATAAAAGATGATGATCACCTTGCTGCCTACAAGATTCCAAAATCAATAAAGAACTCAAAATTTCTTCAACTAATCCACCGTCGGGAAGAACGGTATGCATAGTTTGTAACTTGTTTGCATCACTATGCACTTCCTATTTTCTTCAGTCTCTTTCCAATTCTCCAAGGCGCTTGTTGATGTTTGGTATTCAAAATGCTATTTTAGTAAGAACATATATGCATCTTCTCTCTTCTAATTAATGCTGCCTCTTTCTTTGTAGTGAAATTGGTATCTCTCAAAGTATTGTTGGCTGGAAGCCTTATGGAACACCTCTTGTTTCACCAATCTGTTGTGATGATGTCATCACAAGGGGCGATATACAGTTGATAGTTCACAGAATGCTCTCGCCTATGCTAAGAACAGAAAATCCAGGATTTAACTGTGTTTCTCGCTCTAAGACAGCAGCAGCAGCAGCCAACGCATCCCGTCTTGCCACTTCTAGTGAAGCCTGTGTAGACTCTAGTCTAGCAAATGATGATCCAAGACAGAAGGATGTGCCTAGCTCAAAATTGGTGAACTTGGAGAAACTACCTCTGCAATTGGTTGATGAGAATAATGCATGCATTGACCTAACTGTAGGGGAAGATAAATCTGTCAAATTGTCTTCATCGTCAGTGTCAATACTTGTATTTGCTGATTGGTCTCAGAAGCTTTTGGAAAATTATGATACTCGTTACATAGAGAATTTGCCAGAAGTCACAAAGTATGGACCAGCTACAAAAAAAGCTCGAACTGAACCTCTTTCATTGTACAGTTGCTTGGAAGCTTTCTTACGTGAAGAGCCATTGGTCCCTGAAGATATGTGGTTAGTTTCTTCCTATTCTCATTGCTCATGTTGCCCGAATGTTCACAAAAAGGGACATCTATTTGCTCATTATATGCCTGATGTTTATTCATGCAATGTTTTTCCTTTTCAAGTGATTGATTATATCAATTTATTGTGCTTAAATGTTAAAGGTATTGTCCTACATGCAAAGAGCGAAGACAAGCAAGTAAGAAGTTAGATCTTTGGAGGCTTCCTGAAGTGCTTGTTATCCACCTGAAGAGGTTTTCCTACAGCCGGTCCATGAAGCATAAGCTGGAAACTTTTGTAAATTTTCCTATTCATGATTTTGACTTGACAAAATATGTGGCCAACAAGAACAACTCTCGACGTCAGCTCTATGAACTGTATGCACTAACAAATCACTATGGTGGGATGGGAAGTGGGCACTACACCGCACATATCAAGGTGCGTAATTTTGATATGCAAGTAGTTGTCTCTAATCCTTCCTTTAGTTCATTGAAGTTTCTGGCAGCTCTCTCTTATTGCATTACATTGATGTTCGTCTAAAATTAGAATGATATGGAGCAATCAGTAATTAAATCTTCCAAGTGGTCAGGTCGTCATGATTCATGGATACAATCTCATTGAAGGTTGAAATTGGTTAAAATTTCCTTATTGGAGGTTATCTTTCAATTTGTTAAAAAAACAAACAACTCTCATTGTTCTATTGTCAGTTGTCACAGATCCCTCCAGCCGCAATATGTGCCTCCTGGTACTAGACCTCAATGTGATTTGTTTCTGTTGCAATATGTATTAGATCAATATTATCTCTCAAAAATGAAAATTGTGCAAATATATCCTCAGAGTTGTACATTATAATATGCTAGTCTTTCTGTCATGCAGCTTCTTGATGAAAATAGATGGTACAACTTTGATGACAGCCACATATCACCGATTAATGAAGAAGATGTGAAGTCTGCTGCTGCTTATGTGCTTTTCTATCGGAGGGTAAAAACAGATCATCACCATTCTGTAAGTAATGGAACAGTGTCTTCAGCAGGTCAACAGAGCATTTCTTTGCGGAAGTAGTCTCTCACCAATGTAATCAGTTCTCTTGTACAAATCAATGTATTAATTTAGTGCAATACTAGGAAGGAATTCAAGTTTAGGGTCTGAGTCGTTTCGTAATGTCTTCACGAAGTAAAATATGTGTGCAAGTGATGATCAGCCAGGAATACCCTTTGTACCAATCCTAAGAGGAAAGGAAGAAGAAACATTAGAAAAATGAAGGGAAAGCTTGAAACCAGTTCTACAAATTGTTCCTCGCTTTCCCTTTTGTTTAGTTCTGGGCTATTCTCAAGTATGGTCACTTTTATTGCATCAAAATAATTAAACTATAGTGACGGTCACTCAACATTACCTGAGTACTCAACTTTGACTGAATATTATAGAACAAAAGAGTTGTTTTCAATGATACATAGGCAAAATTGAGTGATTCATTTGTCGCATAAAGTAGTTTAGTAATGTCGTCATACTTGCACTAAGTTGGACGAATTTTTCTTTACACAGAAAAATTTAATGATCCTGGTAAGAAGTGAGTGAAATTACTCCTTATAATTGATATAGTTGAATTTTTTTTTTCCTTTTTGACTATCTATTATAAGTTTACTTGGACGTGCTTTTATACATTCTTTTATCATTGTTTTTAATCACATGAAGTTGTTTGTACTGTGTTAAAATTTCAGAACTAATTACCCCTTTTGTAATTCCTTCAGATGTTTTTGGAAGGGTGGTGTATATGCGGTCTTTATTAGAAAAATTATTTTTAATTAGACCTTAGGTTAACATATCAAAAGCAGCAGGAAAAGGAAAGTAAAATATTTGAATTTGGTGAGGTATGTTTGGGTGCTCAAGGTGATAGGAGAATTCTGTTAAGTTTATTTTTCTTCCTATTAGAAACTAATTTACACAAAGAGTGTTACCAACTAGTAGCGCGTAAGAGATATTGTTATTGGTAGGCCAAAGCAAAAATGCAGAATCTCATGTCAATAATAACATCATTTTTTTTTCCCTGTCTTTAAAATAAAGCCTTCATTGCTATTGGTGCCAACAAAGGGATAATTGCACCTTTGATCCCTCAATTATTAGTAACTTTGCAAGCTTGATCCTTGTAATCATTGATATGTGAATCTTTCCCTTCTCAATGAATTACAAAGTGGTAAGCCATTTAGTTTTGGATATATAATAAGTATATTAAATTGGTAAAGTTGGTAGCCAACTATTAGCAGAAACTAAAAAATAAATTAGTTGATATTATAGTTGAGTACCCACTCCGTATAAAGAAATGACAAGGTCAACTAGTTAATACTGCATGGAGCATCATATATGTAATGCCAAAATTATTATTAGTAAAGATAGAGAGATGAAGGTTTTTGCGTTGTGGTTGTTGTTGTTGGTGGTGCAAGAAGTGAATAGTCAAGATTCATGTACCTCCAATCTTAACCTAAAAAACAAACCTCTCTTTGATATTTCTTCATTTCATTGTGTTTCAGTATGGGATGAACAAGGCTATATCCTCAGAGTAAGTAGACATACTATTAGAGTATTTATTATAGTGGCTTAATACATACTAATTTATTTTTGTTTGCAGTATCTGCAGACGGATAGAGAAGTTTGGAGTTTCGTTATATCAGCACCAAATAGCAATTCATTCATAGGGATGGGTTTTTCAAAAGATGGGAAAATGGTGGGTTCGAGTGCAATTGTTGGATGGGTAAGCAACGATGGGTCTTCCACCATGAAAAGGTATTTTCTAGGTGGAGAATCATCGGCGGAGGTTGTGCCAGACCAAGGGAATCTTCAATTGGTGAATATGACATCTTCCATTATAGCTCAGAATTCAACGATTTATATGGCTTTTCAATTGAACACGCAACTCACACCCACAAATCGACTAATTTACTCCCTCGGTCCTATGGGACGCCTACCTTCTCCCGTTAATTATCAATTGTCACAACATCGGGCACATATCTCCACCTTCTTGGATTATAACTCAGGTACTCCTCTATTATCATATCCAAAATCCCCCTAATTTTTATCTGGCTTGTCAAATTAAAAATATTAAACTGAGTTGAAATGAAAATCAATTTGAGTTTTGATCTGCTCAAACGAATTAGGTCAAATACCCTATATTTGACACCCGAAAATAAAATACTCTTAAATAAATTAGGATATATGGACGGGGTAAATAAATTCAAAAACTCTTCTTTGTTTAGCTTTGATTCCATAATTCCAACTTCTTTTTAGGCATTTTATAATCGAAAAAAATTAATATATTTGTGACCATTAAATAATAATATGAATATTTTTAGATCTAATTATTAGCTTAGCTGTATGAATATTTTAAAATTAAACTATTAACCGTAGGAATATAGTCGTTCAATTACATATTGTTCAAGGACACGTTTTATGATTAAGTTTAATTTTGTGAAAAATGCCGATTAGAGTAAATGGTTAGTCAATGTGTTAATTTAGTACATAAAGACTAAAGTCAGTGTGGGGCCCACGGCAAGTGATGAACGCGTTTTGTGTTTGTAATGTCATTTTCGAGAGAAAGCAGTTTAACTAGTAGTATTAGTTTATCTCCACGTAACCAACTACTTTATCAACCACAACTACTAGCTACACCCTATTTTTGAAATAAATTTTCATTTTACGAATCAAAAAAGATAATTATTTTTCTACGTTTTATCCATAACATTAAATACTATTTCTGAAATTATTTTTTAAGAATTAATACTAAACATCCATTAATGAGGATAGTGTGATAAAATATTCATATTAATAATTATTTTTTTAATAAATATGCCCAATTAAACGGTAATAAGTGAAAATGAATGATAAAAGTAATACTACCACCAAAATATGTTGGTAAACATAATATTTTCACTAATTAATGAAGACTTGGAATATAACTCCGGATCATTGTTTTAAAAAGTGGCATGGTCTTACTATGCGAGGCGTGCGTAAGCTTTATGTATTTCTTATTTTAAATTTATTATATAATAAAATAATTAAAAACATAAAAGTTATAAAAAGTACATTAATAATACTTTTAGAAAAAATTAAAATACAATTAAAGAAATTCATTAAAAAAAAAAAAAAAACTAAACTTCTACCATGATTTTATATTAGTATAAAGGGAAAATGGCATATTATACTCTTAACTTTTTTATTTAGAGTTGATATACCCTCGTTATAAAAGTGACTCATATATATCATACCGTTACAAAGTGGTTCACATATACCCCTTTTATCTAATGAAAGTGAAAAAAATTGATTTAAATTTATTGTTTGGATTTTTTTTTAAAAATTCGTGTAGGGGTATATATGATCCTTCTCAGTTCTCACACGTGTTTTTTTTTTTTTGACTTCTTTGATTATTATTATTTAAGTTTCTTATTCTTATTTCATTTTTTTCGCATTTTTTAGTGTAAAATATGAGAAATAAATAGAAAAAAATGTGAATGAAAAAAAGAGAAAAACAGTAAGAAAAAAATTTAAAACTAATTTTCTTGTGACTATATAGTAATTTATTTTTCACATATGTAAAAAAAAATTGCGGCATCTACAATAAATTTTACAATAGTGAAAAAAAATTAACTACCAAAATAACAAATTTAAATTAGTTGTTGAATCAAAGAAGTCGAAAAAAAACGTGTGAGAATAACCAAATATACATCTACATGAATGGTTTTTTTAATAAAATATTTAAAAAATTTAATTTGAAATTAATTTTTCCACTCTCATTAGAGGAAAAGATTGTATGTGAGTCATTTGTATAATAATAAGGGTATATATGAGTTTTTTTATAATGAGAATATATCAATTCTAAATGACAAAGTTGAGGTGTATATTAGGTCCTCTTCCCTAATATAAATAATCCAATGATATAAAAGGTATTATGAGATGCAAATTAACTCTAGCATCTTAACTTTCAAACAATAAAAGAATCACAATTTCTAAAAACATATTGTTATCATACTATGCAATTTTTGTAAATAAAAAATAAATTTTATTAGTTTATAATTAAATCATCACTTCTTCCACGAATAAAAATAAAATTACTTTTAAGTGGCAATCGAAATAATAAAGTATAGTAGTTTTGAGACACAAGACAAAAACATGATGATTAATGACAAACGAAGATGTAAAATTCGACTATGTACTTTTAAAAGAAATGTTAAGTGACATTCAAGCTCAGAGTATTCTCAAATAATGAATATGCAATATTACAACTTGTTATTTAAATTACTCTTTATTTCTTTCTTCTATAGATGAAAAAAATCATTAAGCATCATTCATCTAAGAAATTTGATATAAAATTTGTATAAAAATTGTTAGGCGAGTTTCGAGCATTCGACCTGTTTAGGACGCGCAATTGGGTGTTTAGGATATAGCCTCACACATTAACCTCAAGACATTTTGTGAGTGGCCCATCTCGAAGCAAATTCCAAGACTACCTTTTAAAACATTGCTCTGGAGTAATGGAGAATTACAACTAAGGTTCAAATTTTAATAGAGATGTACAAAATTATGTGACCTGTCTAAAATATATCTATGTTTATAGGGGTATCAATAAGACGGTTCGGTTGGTTATTTTTAAAAAAGTATATCATCTCAATTTTTCAGTTATTTTATAATGTATAACAAAAATTAGATTTTGTAAAACCATCCCAGTCATATCTTCGATATTGATACAGTTCGGTTAATTTTTTATTTTTTTACTTTTAAAATATCATCTCAAAATATAAAATTATCAAAATATTTATTTCACAAGTATGTTCTTGAAGAAACATTTCAATTCTTCACCTAGAAGTCATGAATGTAAAACCTCATTGCCGTATTGTTTGATCTTAAACATTTAATAGGAGTTCTTGCATAGATTTTATCGTATTGTTTGATGGAGTATCTATTATAGTATCTTTTAATTTTAAACCTAATTAATTAAAGCCTATGTAAAGAACAAAGACAAAGTCGTCCAGTCACCATAGGCCTAGGACTTAGATTATATCTATATTTGAAAAATGTTATAAAATATATTTATGTATATTAAATTTAACATGAAGTATATTTACATACATGTAAGGTTATTTAGTTTGATTAGAGAATTTTTTGAGTTTTTTTTTTTATATATAAATTAAAAAGACCATCCCTATTGTTCGGGACGGTTATACATTCAAATAGCAGTCCATGATTTTATTGAGAAAATGATATAAATCAATTCGATTCGGTTAGGCTTGATGGGTTCGATGAGTTTTTCATATTTTTTGACACCCCTATATGCTTATGTTGGTGATGGAGGTACAAATGTGTGGTGGAATAGTTCATGTGGCCAATTAGCTGACCAGACATGCATCTATATATGTTGGTGAGAGGGAACACATGCAAAATCACACTACATGTTTACTTTGAAGTGGGAGAAGAAATTAATGAATTAGTACTTTTGAATGGTTTTAAACAGGTGAAAGTAAATCAAAGAGCCCTTATGGAAATCTTAGGAGAAGTCATGGAGTGTTGAATATGTTGAGCTGGGGTATTTTGATACCAATTGGGGTCATGGTTGCTAGATACTTTAGGCAATATGATCCAATATGGTTTTATTCTCACACAACTATTCAATCACTTGCCTTTCTCCTTGGATTTGTTGGTATTGTATGTGGTTTCCTTCTTGAAGATCGTCTTAGCGCTCATGTTGATAAACACAAAGCACTTGGCATCTTCATTCTTGTTCTTGCTTGTTTGCAGGTTTCATTTCTTCATCTACCTCTTAATTTTTACTCTTATGAATTATTAAAAAGTAGTAATACTTATTATTTCATATATGGATTGGTTAGGTCATTGCATTTTTGGTTCGACCAGGAAAGGAATCAAAAGTAAGAAAATATTGGAATTGGTATCATTACACACTGGGAAGGGTTTTGATAATATTGGCAGCAGCAAATATTTTCTACGGAATCCATTTAGGAGGTGCAGGCACTGCTTGGAATGTTGGTTTTGCTGTTACACTCGTTGCATTCTTCAGCATTTCTGTCGTTCTAGAAATAAGGTTGTGGCTGACAAAATAAATTATTATTCTTCATATTTCTCCAACAAATTAAACTTATATATATTCAACCAAACAAGTGTTTCTAATTCTTCCTAACAAATTTTCTCAAAAATTAGTTTTCAAATCACTCAAATTTTTATTTGTAAGAAAATATGTAGAGAAATTTTGATGTTGAAAAAGTAAGGTAATCCTAGATATTTATGGCCAAACTTCTGGATTGAATTGATGCCTGTTCATACAAAAAAGTTGTCCAGAACTTATTTGGTGTCTGTTCGAAAGGAAATGTTTGTTTGGAATAATATGACCTTTTAAAATAATTATTTTTCATGAACTTCAAATTACTTTTGCCAATTAGGAAAAACGAAATTAATTTATGGTGTTGATAAATAAAATTGTCTTAAATATTTTCCCAAAAATGTTTTGCAATTTTCTCATGTTTGATTGGCTTAAATATTGTTTTCCAAATAAACTTTTTTTCCTCAAATTTAAGGAAAATGACTTCCCTTTAAAAGTAAGAAAAATATTTTCCAAAATCATTGTGAACCTCACACCTCAACTTTCTATCCTAACATAAGTTTCAAATATTGATTTCCAATACTAATCCTAGATCCGACTCCTGATTCTCAATTCGAGACCAGACACTTGACCTCGATTTGAGACCCAACTCCCGAGTTTTAGATTGAGTCATAGCTGAATCTCAAGTTAGAATTAGAGGTCAAATTTTGAGTTAGGGGTTGGGGTCTAGTCTTGAGTCTAGGTTGGGTCTTGGGTCAGGGTTAGGTCTCGGGTCGAGGTTGGGTCTTAGGGTTAGGGTCGAGTCTCAAGTTGGGTGTTGAGGTCAGGTGCCAAGGTCTGGTGTCAGGGTTGGGGTCGGGTCTCATATCAGGTCTCGGGGTTGGGTCTCGAATTAGGTATTGGGTCGAGGTCGGGGTTAGGGTCGAGGTTGGGTCTTGGTTTGGGTTGCGTCTTGGGTCTCGAGTCGGGATCGGGTCTTAGGGTTAGGGTTGTGTCATGACCTAAAGTACACCCTATACATGACATGATGAATAAGACCCTGAAAGATCCTAAACAAGCCACTTGATATAAGCATGACATAAAAGAAGTACAAGAAGAGAGAATAGGTAACATAAGTCTCATATCATATAAGAAATCTAAACATAAGTGCGGAGTACTATACTATGTCTGACATAGCCTATCTTTCAACATAAGAGTGGTTGGGACGTAACTCATACACTACGTACAAGTCTGAAACGAAAAGATAATAAAATAATTAAAACATCCACGACAATAAAATAACCAATCCAATGTGCTAATAGAACAATCCAAGCTATCTACGACCGGGAGGAGAAGCATCAGACACTATATTATGAGACAAGCTAGTACAATGAATGTACTAAGTATAGGGAAATGCATAAGATGTAAGCATGATAGCATGATGAATGTAAACATGATATGCAAGACCAAGTAAAATATAATAAAGCTTTGAGAAACTCTCATAAAACCTTTGAAGAAAACATAATTCATTTGCGGGATATTTATCATTAACCAACAATAAGACAATGTGAGCGATAACATGGAATCCAGCATGACCTCACACCAAAAAGGAGAATCTACTTGCCAAGGTAGAACTCCGTCACATTCATTATTTGCTAGAGTGGATCCACTAGATAGGTCATTTAAGACAATCCTTTTGAGGCACGTAGTTTAGGACAATAGAATTGCTACTAAAGACCAAACCTCTACTAGCATTAGGACCTCAATTTCAAAGTCCTATCGATGCTAAGTAAATCCCAACGGAAAATACATAATCACATTCATATTGAAATACTTGGAAAAGTAGGCATCTAGTCATGTCAATCCAATCATAAGTTCATATTAGAGTAGCTCCTTTCAAATCATGATTTCGTAAAACTTTCATAGTAGACACTTACCTTTCTAAGCATCTAAATCATGATTCCATTCAATTGTGAGAAAACCTTTCACAAATCATTGACACTTTATCTTAAAAACATCCTTTAGCTGTAAATCATTCTATTAATAAAACATGCATAATTCCTTAATCAAATTCATGATCATAGTTTATAATTTCATAAGATTGTTTATAATTCAAGTTCATGAAGTAGACATACCCGATGAAATCAATTGAAATTTAGATAGAATTGAATCAAATCATGCACAATAAGATTGAATATAAAAAATTGAATCATAATAAATAGGACCCATGGGGAATGACATGAAACCCTAATGGAATTGTAAGTACCGTAAATCCGCGGTACATCATTAATATAAAAAAATTGTCTTCGAGTGCATACGTAACACATAAAATATTTAGAATCTATTTTCTTGCGAACATTTTTAGGCTGCGTGTTGTATGAAGGAAAATGTTTTCTAATTTTCTCATGTGGGGTCTCGGATTGAGTGTCAAGTGTTGGATTAGGGTCAGGCAACGAGGTCGGGTCTCGGATCGGGTATCACATCTTGGGTCAAGGACGGGCCTCGAGGTTGGGTCTCGGGATCATGGTCGGGTGTTTGGTCGGGGTTGTGTCTTGGGGTCGGATCGTGTCGGGCCGGGTCTCGAGTCTGGTCGTGTCGTCGAGGCCTGGGCCGGGTCTCAGTCGCTTTTGGGGTTAAGTCAGGGTCAAGTCGGGTTCTAGTTCAAATATTGGGTCCCCTGTCGATAGTAGTGATCAGGTTCCGAATCATGTGTCGGGGTCAGGTGCCGGATCGATTCATTTAAAAAAATAAAATAATAAGAAAGCATGTCTATTTTAATTCATTCGCATTTGTACCAAATAATAATTCTGAATACTTTACGCAGAACTAGGGGTGTCAATGGGACGGTTCGCTCGATTATTTTTATAAAATTATACCATCCCCTTTTTTTGGGTATTTTATAATGTATAACCAAAATTAAATTTTTTTAAAACCATCCCAATTATATTGGTTTCTCTTAGGTATCGTTACAGTTCAGTTAATGTTCATTTTTTTTACTTTTAAAATATCACCTCAAAATAGAAGTACTATTATTAAAATATTTCTTTCGCAAGTATGTTCTTGAAAAGCACTTCAATTCTTCACTAATAAAGTCAAGAATGCAAAAGCTTATTGTCGTATTGTTTGATCTTAAACATTTAATAAGAGTGCTTGCATAGGTTTTACTGTATTATTTGATGGAGCATATATTATAGTATCTTTTAATTTTAAACCGAATTAATTAAAGGCTAATTAAGGAATAAAGACCCAAAGTCGTCCCGTCACCAGAAGCCTAGGACCTAGGTTATATTTATATTAGAAAAATGTTATAAAATATATTTATACATTAAATTTAACATATTGTTAATATAAATAATATATTTACATACACGTGAGGTTATTCGGTTTGGTTCAAAATTTTTTTGTTTTTTTTTTATAAATTAAAAGATCATCCCAATTGTTCGGGACGGTTATACACTTAAATAAAAGGGTACGACTTTATTGAAAAAATGATATAAATTGATTTGATTCAATTAAGTTCGATCAGTTTTTCATATTATCTTGACACCCCCTATGCAGAACAAAATAAATTTCTCTCATTTATCCTTCTCCTTTCCCTTGTTAAATGATATATACATGATAGGAAATAATTAGAAAGTTAAAATTCAGCTAAATACAACCTTATTTTTTTATTATTCTTTTTAACTAAGATAATTTAGAAGTGCGAGGCATGAAAAGTTCACTAGTATTATACAATTTTGTAGAACAGTATAAAACATATATAAATACCTCTAATGCACTTTTACATAAAATTGATACTTTGAGTACAATAAGTATATAATATTGCATATTGAGTGTACAAATGTTATTGCGAAAAAAAAGGGTTGTGAGAGTGCATACTGAAAATATGGTACGTAGATGCAATATTTTATGTTGAACGGTATATTTTTAAAAAGTTTCCTTTGGGGTGGGGGTACAAGAGATGATGCATTTGCTTCGCAAATTGCAATAACAGCTGATCTAGTTTACTGTTTTTTTCCCTAACATTCAACAAGTACGTTGGTGAAGGGTGGAAGAACTTATTTCTTCTCAACCCTATTTTCTTCTGATTATTAGCTATCGGAATGGCCAATTCGGCCGCTGGCCAGCCCCCTGTTGCTGGTCAGGCTTTGCCTCTCTATTCCGATATTTCCTTTCCAATACTTCAACATCCCAACAGTTTGCCTGCGAAGGAAGATAACAATGATGGACCCTCACAGGTGAGTCTTGGAAAGGTAAACTATGCTGAACTAGTTAAGGACTCAATGCCCCATCGAAGAAATCACGGTGCGGTCCCACCAATCCAAATGAAACAAATTCAATACGTAGGAGTGCCCAGAGTCACATGGACGGAGGAGGAAGTGAACAGAATGAATGTATTTGAGAATCTACAATTTGCAGTTATTGGCAAATTCTCTTATGGACGGCCAGAACTAGATGATCTGAGAGTGCAGATTCCTAAGCAATTACAGATCAAAGGAGATTGTAATATTGGTCTTTTAAGGAATAGACATATATTAATCAGATTAAGCCAGATGGAAGATTTCATTAACATAATGTCAAAAAATGCTTATTACATTATTGCTAAAGATGGATATGCATATCAAATGCGGCCGTTAATCTATGATGCCAATTTCAAACCAGAGGAGACTACTCAAGCTATGGCTTGGATTTCTTTCCCACAATTGTTGCCCACTTTTTATGGCAAAGAAACTTTGTTCTCATTAGCATCGGCTGTGGGGAAGCCGGTGCAATTGGACTTGGCAACAATTAATAAGACACGCCCAAGCTGTGCGAGAGTCAAAGTTCAGGTAGACCTTATTGCAAATCTTCCGGAGTGGGTGGAGATAGAAGTGATTAGTCCAGGAAAGCAGAGTACAAGGATTGAGAAGATCAAAATCTAGTATGACTTTTAACCCAAGTATTGTCGCACCTGCAACCTGCAAGGACACAATGAAGAAGAATGTAGAACAATTCATCCTGAATTAAAATATGCTAGAGAACAAGAGGTTCAAGAGGAAGGGGAGCTACCTCAACGTCAGGCTCAGGAGCAATATCAGAAGATCAACAAGAGACATAAAAAGTTCGTCAAAAATTGGTGTCCAATTAAAAAAGTTTTCATCATGGATAGGCTGAAGAAGCAGAATCCAATGGTAAAAACATAGTGGCGACTGTCAATGTTTTTGACTGTCTGGCTGATGAGACACAACAAGTTCAAATAGTTGTGGAAAATTATGAGCCAGTCTCAATGCAAACATCAGACAAGGTGGAGGTACAACAAAGCCAAATCAAAATACCAATGAAGAAACAAATTGATAGTGTATGAAGTATCCTCTACTGCTCAAGAGATACAGGATAACAAATTAATTAGCAGCAATATATGCAGCACACATGAGGATATTCAGGGCGAGCAATCAAAGATAAGAGGTGGACAAGACTACAAACCTCAAGGATGAGAAGTTAGCTCAAGAGAACAAGCAACTAATGCTTAATCAAAGCAGCCAAATCAGTAGTAATAAAGAAGTAGATAGTAAGGATGGGGAACAATTAACATGTACCGGTGTCCAGCAGTCCACTGCAATTGCTAATGTTGAGTACCCTATACCACTACAAATGATATCTACAAGCCCTCAAGAGTCTTCAGATTGTACAACAATGGAGCACAAAGAGCATCTACCCATTATTCCTTTTACAGAGAAAGATTCTCCTATGCAAGACCTACATGACATTGTTTCACATCAGTTGCATGAAGTTAATATAAGTGAAAGTACAGAAAGCAGGGTTGATGGGGTGGAGGATAAAGATGACCATAATAATAATATCAATTCTAGAATGATTGAAAGGGAAGCAGGATTATCTCCTCATGCAATCTCAAAAGGATTGAAAGGTAAAAATAAAGGGGAGAACAACAAAGTTGAGAACAATGGTATGATAACAAGAACATCACTGAAGAGGGGGGTTAAAACTGGTGTTAAATGAAGTACAAAACTCTTGTATGGAACATTAGATCTGTGAGAACTCATAAGGCTTTTCACAGAGTCCAAATGTTAAATAGACACCATAAGTTCTTCATGATTGCATTACTAGAACCATTCCAGGACACAAGGAATATTCAGAGTTTTACGAGGAAGCTGGGGATGAAGTATGTTAATTATAATATTAATGGAAAGATTTGGGTATTTATACAAGATCATATACATGTGGGGGTGATTGCTGATTCTGAACAACAAATAACATTGCAGCTAACCCGAGAGGATGGCATACAAATGGTTACTACCCTAGTTTATGCCAAATGTTCTGCTCTTGAAAGACTCATCTTGTGGGATGATCTTTATTCCATTCGGCAGAATTTGACCCTCCCATGGATGGTAGGGGGCAACTTTAATGTTATCATAAGTGATGAGGAGAAAATTGGGGGTCTACCTGTATATCCTCAGGAGTTTGAAGATTTCGCTTTCTGCATAAACTCATGTGATCTGTTTGATGTCCAGGTTAGAGGAAGCCCATTCACGTGGTGGAATGGTAGGGCTGATGAGGCTTGTATTTTCAAAAGACTTGATAGGATGGTGATTAATCAGGCTTTGGTGGATGTTGTTGGTGCTGTGGAGGTTCAACATTTGGCTAGAACTGGCTCTGATCATGCATCTTTATATTTTACTTGTAAAGGGGATCTTCAACAGTTCCATAAACCTTTTAAGTTTCAGAGTTTTTGGACAAATAGACATGATCTTAAAGAGGTTGTTAGGAGAAATTAGGTGGCTGAGAGTTCAGGAAATGTATTTATTGACCTCAAATCTAAGCAAAGGAGAACCAGACAGGCTCTGACTAGATGGAGTAAGGAAAAATTTGGGGATATTTTCAAGCAACTTATCATCAGAGAGGAAATTGTGAGAATAAAGGAAGAATTGTTCAAAGAGTTCCCTACTGCCTCCAATAGGGTGGTTCTTCAAAGGGCCCAAGCTGAGCACAAGAAGTACTTGCAATATGAGGAGGAGTTTTGGAAACAAAAGGCTTATTTGCAATGGTTTTCTGAAGGGGATAGAAACACCAAATTTTTTCACTGTTTGGTAAAAGGAAGAAGAAAGAGGTTGGGGCTAAAGAGCATGTTACTGGAAGATGGAAGGTGGACTGAGGGTGATAATCAATTGGCTTCTGAAGTTATAAAGTTTTACCAGGCTCAATTTACTGCTAATAATAACAATGAGGAATATTCACAAGCTGGTCTCAGATTCTGACAATCAAGCACTGAATATAGTACCTACTGAGGAGGAGGTTAAAGGAGTTGTATTTGCACTAAATGGAGATAGTGCTTGTGGGCCTAATGGCTTTTCAGGTCTGTTCTATCAATATTGCTGGGATATTGTGGGTCTTGATGTTATCAAAATAGTGCAGGCGTTCTTTGAAGGTAATACTCTACCTAAATCTATTACTCATACTAATTTGGTCTTGCTCCCTAAGAAAGAAATCATACAGACTTTCTCAGACTTAAGGCCAATTAGTTTAAGTAATTTCTTGAACAAGGTCATCTCTAGAATCATACATGACAGGATAGAAGATTTGCTTCCTAAGATTGTCTCCCAACATCAATCTGGATTTTTGAAGGGAAGAAGTATTTCTGAGAATGTATTGCTAGCTCAGGAGATAATTACTGATATAAGGAAGAAGGGAAAACCTGCAAATGTTGTTATTAAGCTTGATATGGCTAAAGCTTATGATAGAGTGAATTGGAGATATTTGATTCAAGTGCTACGAAGAATGGGGTTTAACAGTTTGATGTTAGATAAGGTTTGGAGGTTAATTGCAAACAACTGGTACTCCATTATTATTAATGGGCAATCTCATGGTTTCTTTCACTCTTCTAGAGGGGTGAAACAGGGTGATCCCGTATCCCCTGCTCTTTTTATTCTATCTGCTGAGGTGTTGACAAGAACTTTGAACAATCTATTTGAGGATAAAAAGTTCAACAGTTTTGGCATGCCTAAATGGAGTGACAACATCAATCATCTTGCATATGCAGATGATACAATCATTTTCTCATCTGCTGATCCCATCTCTTTGAAATTGATTATGCAGACTCTTGAAAGGTATGAAAAATGAATCTCGCCAGATGATTAATAAGCAGAAGAGTCAATTCTTTATGTACAGGAAGGCTGCCAGAGGATCATACAAGAGGTGGAGAATATTACAGGTTTTACTAGAGGAGATTTCCCTATCAGGTACTTGGGATGTCCCATTGGACATGCAAGAAAGAGGAAGGTTCATTTCTCTGAACTTATTAAGAAGGTACAAAATAAACTACAATTGTGGAAGGAAAAACTATTATCCTTTGGGGGAAAGGTTGTTCTTATCAATAGTGTCCTACAAAGTATTCCTATATACCTTTTGTCCTCCATGGTTCCTCCCAAGTGTCTGATTCATGATCTGCATAGAATATTTGCAAAGTTTCTATGGAACTTTAGGGAGGAGGGGAGAAATAAGCACTGGGTATCTTGGGAAGATTGCTGCTTACCAAAAAATGAAGGTGGTTTGGGATTCAGATCTCTTTTTGATGTGTCAAAGGCTTTGTTTACTAAATTATGGTGGCAATTTAGAACCAAAAAGTCTTTGTGGACTAATTTTCTATGGAACAAGTATTGTAAAACACATAGACTCCAAGTGGTACATTGGCAAGGGGGTTCTCAAGTCTGGAAACTTATGTTGGAAGCTAGAGATGCTATGGATCAAGACATATGGTGGGAAACAAAATGTGGTCATTCAAGTATTTGGTTTGATAACTGGACTCAATTAGGAGCTCTTTTCTATTATCGTCCTACATCAGACCAGCACTATAATACTTACGAAGATGTCAAGCAGTTGTTGATACAAGGTCAGTGGAACAATGAACTATTGATGCACATATTTAATGAAGAAGTGGTCAATCAAATTCACAGGGTACTGGTAGAAGTAGGGAAATTAGAGGAATGGGATAAGGCCTGGTGGATGTTAACAAGCAATGGCAAATTTACTATTAAATCTGCCCGGGAGGCATTGAGAAGGAGAAGTTCAGATCAGGAGGATATAAAATTCATTTGGCAAAAGGGAATTCCATTCAAAATCTCCTTTTTCATGTGGAGACTCTGGAAGAAGAGAATTCCCATTGGAGAAGTTTTGGTAAAAATCAAGGTGGAAAGTGAAGTGAAATGTTGTCGTTGCAATAGTAATCATCAAGAAACTATTGAACACCTTTTTGTTCAATGTCCAGATGCTTTAAAACTATGGCAGATGTTTGCTGGGGCTGCTGGTTTGAAATGTTATGGTGTTCAGCTGAAACAACTGTGTGATATTTGGTGGAAGTTTGAGTGTGCTTCTAAACTTAAACCTTTGATTGTTCCTGTGCCTAGTTTTATTGGGTGGCAACTTTGGAAAAGAAGGAACCAAATAAGAAATGGAGACAGGATATCTTTTATCTATATGGTGGGGGAAATCAACAGAAACTTGGTTATGTTAGCCAAGTATTTGTACCCTTGGTTAGCTGATATTCCTGATAATTGGCCTTGAATGGTCAAGTTCTTTGAAGATTACAGACCAGTGATATCTTGTGAAGTGGTGAGATGGACATGTCCTGTATTGGGCTTCAAATGTAATACTGATGGAGGATTGGATTCTTTGACAGGCAACTTTTCTAGTGCATTCTGTATTAGAGATGTTGCAGGCAACTTTGTATATGCACAAACAAGAAATATTGGGAAGGAATCAGTGCTGATGGCAGAAATGAAAGCCCTAATGTTTGGGCTAGAGTATTGCTGCACTCACAATGTAATGCCTGTTGTTTTAGAAACAGATTCTTTGATATGTAAAAGGGTACTTGATGGAGTGTGGGAAACTCCATGGAATATTGCAATTGTTGCAAACTACTTAAAAAGGGTATTAGCAGAAAATGGGGCATTAGTCAAACATATTTACAGAGATGGCAATCAAGTCGCATATTTTTTTACTAACATAATTTTTAGTTTTGCAGGTCCAATGGTGAAAAAATTCAATTATTTGAGAGAAATATCAAGTAAAGGAAGGGCATTGTTAGAACTCAAAAAACTGGGCACACCATATATGAGAATAAAGAAGTGTCAAAATAATATGGAATCTACAGCAAGCAACATAACACCAAGAACAACAACCAATGATCCGATTAATTAGATTGAAGGGAAAGGCGACAGATAGTCTCTAATAAAAGGATTGTTACCTGAAGTCGGCATCTCCGATATGACATAATTAGATTCCAGATCAGATTTCTTTGACAGTGGTATTAGTTCCTCTGGAGCTCAAACTGTTAAGAATGAAGAAATGGAAACCCAACTATGTCTTAGAGTTGAAGATCGATCCCCGAGAATTTTGATGGTAGAAAAGGAACCCCTGTTAAGAATGAAGAAACCCAACTATGTCTTAGAGTTGAAGATCGATCCCCGAGAATTTGATGGTAGAAAAGGAACCCCCGATTTAGTGGTAGAAGAAGTCTTCATTGAGTATGAATTCATGGTATTCGTGAGACTTGTGAACGCCTAAGGTGAATATCTACTCAACCGCGAAATTGTGCTTCCAAAATTTCCAGTGCCAGCTTGAAGATCTCTTCCATGGTGACTTTTCAAGCTTCCAGAGCTCCTGTCTCTTTCCATTTTTAGTTTTGTCTTTTCTATTTGTGTTTAATTAGATATTGCCTAAATTAAGTGACCCAAGCCATGTAAATTGTTTACACCATTTTATTTTTTAGTCAATAAATGGGCTCGACCCAATCCATTTGCAAAAAAAAAAAATAAAAAAACTAATACGTTGGCTTCATACAGAATTTTCCAATCTACTATGGTTGCTTAATAATAAAGATACGAACGAAGAGTTATACAATTTCTTGTCTCATATGAAAGGGAAAGAATATGAATAGTCCATAGCAATGGTGTATTGCAAGTTTGCAGCAAAAGCATAGGATCTGAACTTATTTGCATCCATTGATTTACAGAAACAAGAATCCCTCCTACACTAACTATATTTACATGGTAGCCCAACTACCTACTAAAGTAAATCAACAACAAATCACAAAACTAGATATTAACTAAGATGAGCAAATGGAGTCCTAACAAGCCAAAAGGAGCTAATATTGATGCGTATTTCCACATGAATAACCTTGACTAGTTTATTATTCTTCAGTAAACTGATAGAAGCATCTACAGCAACCCAAAGCCTCATGGATCTCATGATTTATTAGGCAACGGTGGTGGTCGAGGTGGAAGGATTAAGCTCGCAAGTTCGTCATTTAGCTTTACAGGGAGGGGTGGCATCTGCTTCATTATTTCTGGCATATCGTTCAAGCTGCAACAAATAGTTTTCTTAGAATGCAGTAGAAACACAACGAAAAAACAAAATATCAAGTAAAATTTCATTGAAGGTTACAAAAAGACTTCGTCAAATACTTTGTCTACAAGTTCTTAAGGAGACACATTGAAGCAAACATTTCAGTTGAGGAAGATCAAGAAATCATGCATAAAAACATCCTGTCAGTATAAAGTAAAAAGACATTAACTAATCTGGAGAATCAACAGGAGTCAAAAGACATTCACGAATTGCTAAATGCTCATCATAACAGTTGCTCCCTTCATCCCTATTTTTGTGATACAGTTTGAATGTGCACAAAATTTAAGAAAGAAAAACTTTTGAAACTTGTGGTTTAAGACAACATATAGATATTTGTGTGGCTATAAATCATCTCATTAAGATAAATTGAAAGTTTAAAAGTCAAAATCCCTTTTAAATATAGAAAGGTATAATTCTTTTTGGGACAAACTAAAAAAGAAACTGATCATGTAAATTAGGACAAAGGAAGTACAAGTACAAGCCATAATGATGCAAATAGATTACATAGGAATGAGAAAAATAAGATAAAAGAGCACGCATGCAAAAGTATCACTTAATAAAGCATGTATTCCCTTGCAACTAAGATTCCTTTATGCCAAAGAGATGGCATAAGATTCACTGCATGTAGTCACTGCAAACAAAAGCATGCACGCAAAAAACTAACTACAGTGAAAAGGGAAAGAATAATCCAGAACATACTCATTTAAGATGGTGAAGATATTGTTTCGAGCTTGAGTGAGAAGGTTAATGTTTTCTTGGATCTGCATGGAAATCAAAAACAAATGTTAATACTACCAATAACCAAAGGACAAATGATGCTTTGCATTGCAAATTATGAGGAACAATCCATCCACATGGATTTAACACAGAATACAACTGACTTGACCTTAGTACAGCATAATAGGAGTAATTGCAACGTACTATGCAGTGGGTGCATGAAATAAAAAGAGGTGATCTCACTGGCAAATATTATTCAAAATTAAAAGGGTGTATAGCACACCCAATAAACATACAGAGAGCTATAGAAATGATGTTTACTGATTATACTGCTGATATTTAAGGGAATCGGTAACAGATAAAATCAGAGAAAGTTAGAACAGGGGAGGGTACGAGGGATAGAGAGAGCACAAGCATGTGGGGAGGGAAGATTCTAACAGATTTTCCTGCCTATAAAATGCTGCCACTATACTATTTAACTATCCCCAAAATTTCATTCAATAACCACCCAAGGCCATCATTTCGTGCCTCATACAAAGTCCAATCCTTGTGATTGTCTCCTCTTCTTGCTTCTAAAGATTTAACTGGCCAAATATTTTCTTCCATGGTTAGCCCATCTCCCCTGCAATTCCGTCTCCACTTTCTTGCATGGCAATACCCCCAATAAGAACCTTTTCATCAAGGTTCGATAAAACAGTCTGCTCATTCCTGAACTTTAATGCTGTAATTTGATGGTCAGGCATTCCAACATCTTTGTAGCATGGAAACATAGAAAACATGGTAATTCAAGCCTCATTTGGTAAATTCAGTTCATAGGCCACATCTCCAATTCTCTTAAGAACCTTAAATAGACCAAAGTAACATCTTCCAAACTTATGGTAGGGTTGCAATCTCATAGACTGCTGTCTATAGGTATTTAATTTCACAAACGCCCATTCTCCTACTTTAAACTCGATATGGTGTCGCCTCTTATTAGCAAATTCCCTCATCCTTTGATGAGCTTTAATAAGATTGTGCTTTAGCAAATCCATCAATGCATTACGTTGAAGTATATACAGCTCCACCAGTTCAAAGGCACTACTGCTCATGACATATCGAATAATAATAGGAGGTTCTCTAGCATAAAGGGCCTGGAAAGCTGTCATCTCGGAAACTTTCTAGAACGTTGTATTGTACCAATATTCGGCGCAAGGTATAGGCGTCCATTCATGAGGGCTGTCACCCATGAAACACCGAAAATACTGCTCACAGCACTTACTGAGAGCTTCAGACTGACCATCCATTTGCAGATGATATGCAGTGCTCATAGATAGGGGTTTTCGTTGGAACCGGTGAATTTTTTCCAGAAGAGAGTCCATAAGTTTGGGATCACAGTCTGTGACAATGACCTCGGGATGCCCATGTAGCCTAATAATTTCAGAAGCAAACGAAGAAGCCATAGTTTGAGCTGTTAAGGTAGAAGGAAAGGCAATGATTGCCCATATTTGGGTTAGCAGTCAGCCAACGTCAAGATTGTTTCCTTCCCTTCGACCCCAAAAGGCAAGTATTACATTGGTACCTCTTCAAACACTAGGGCTGACACAGTAAAGGTTGTAAAATCCTTGCTGGCTGTTTGAGCAATTTTTCATTTGTTAACGTACTTGGCAAGCAACAAAAGCCTGAACATCCCGGAGCATTCATTTCCAAAAGAAATTGGATGAGATGAGATGAAAGGTGCATGACACACCAGCATGGTTACCAAAAGGAGTAGAGTGGAACTAATGAAGTAATCGTGTAAATGAGTCCCATGAAAATAGTGGGCATAGTAGGGCCAACCCAAAATCCAAACTTTTTGGATATTTAATTTGGACTTTGGATTTTATTTTTAAAACTAAGGATTTTGGATTGGATATTGGATTTATGCCTTATATTCAGTCCTATCCATATCATGTGTCCTAGAGCTAATAAGTCCAATTTCCAAAGGTCCAATAGATTAGCACTCTATGGCCCCAACCATTATAATTTTAAGTCCAATTTGAAATTGCACGACATGGCCAGTAAGGTGGCCTCAATCCTTGCTAACCACAGAAAGTTAATACATTCTAACTTGATTTTAAGTTTTGTGCACTGTCAGTGTATAGTTTTTTTACACCATCCGGTAGCATTGACCTGCTATAGCAGGTTATTACCTTTTTACTCAAGTAATTTGCCCCCTCTCTTAATCTCTCTCTCTCTCTCACCCCTTCAAAACATCCATTTCCTAGGTCTCTCAAATTTTACGAAGATCTAATCATTCATTTATGTTCTCTGCCTTCATGTGCCCCATGTGTATAATGTTCACCTGAAATCTTGATGTACTCTGACTGTTATATGATGATTTTCCAATAAAGATTCAATATTATTACATGGCATAATAATATGATTTAAGTTTCCTTTTCTACAAGTTCTCTATGTATTCAATTTGGGGACCTTAATTCAAACTAAGGAGGACCTATAATCAATAAGTTTCTAGAACCTAATTATATTTCCATGATCAACAAATGAGCCAAAATCTTCATAGTCATTCATAATATAATGCTGAGAATTTGACATGAAATTATCAGTAGTAAACAAATTGGAATTCTGCATAATTAGTTAAGAGTATAAATAGGATTCCACTTGCCTTTGATGTTCTTTTTTGAACTATAATTATATTTAAAAAGATAATAAGTATTACTACTATGTACTTAACAAAGTTACCGTGGTTAATTAGGTTAATTAGCTTTTGAGATTACCTGATGGTGTAAGAAGTTTAGTACACTGACCCTGACGGTGCACAAAAAATATTCGCCACCTAAAAATCAAAGGCCTCAGGGGTTGACCAAACCATCCTAATTCCACTACATCGACTTGTGATGTGACGTGGGATGAGAGAAGCTAGTAGCAACATGAGGTAAGAGGAGCTTGGTGCAACAAGTATGAGAAGATTCTACCATAGGAGGATGGGAGGAAAGAGGTGAGACGGCAATGTGGACATATGGAACACGTCTTGTATCCATCATCGATTGTTATCCATAGAAACTCAAAATTATGCTTATTCGTGAAAATCCAGGTTGGGTTTCACGGGTCTACCTACAAAGGGTCATCAAGGGAGGGGTTCTTAGTGGCCACTATGGTGGACAAATTATTAAAAGCACCAAGCATAACACACCCAATAAACATACACAACGAAAATTACAGGAACAAGGTTTATTGATCATATTGCAAGCTTTACTGTATTCGGTAACATATAAAAGAAGAGAAAGTGGGAAAGGGGAGGAATAAAGAGAAAGGGAGCGCAAGTGGGAAGGAAGATTCTAATAGAATTGCCTGCCTACAAAATATTGCCACAATACTATTTCACTATTCCCGTTTATTACCCATTTACATACCTAAGCCCATCAACCGGTGTGTCATACATGGTCCAATAATCTTTGTGATGGTGTGCGTTCTCTTTTGTCTTCTCCACACAATTTAACTGAACCAATATTTGCTTCCACAACTAACTTGTAATCCCTTGCAGGTCCGTCTCCATTTTCTTCATGCCAAGGGATCTTGCTAGCATATTAACAGGCGAATAACGGAATGAAGCTCAATGTGTTCAAAATCTTTACCACTCTTGATTTTTTTGAAACTGGTAACAATCTTGTACGGGTACATATCCATCTATCTTTACCACGCTCGATCTCAGCCAAAAGGTCGAGAAACATACTATTGAATATCTTTATTAGTGATACAAATCTCTGGATTTGAATTCAATGAATAATTTCTCTCATGAATTATAGAGCCTTAACTACACACAGGGTTCGCAGAAGTCAAAAGCAATCAAAGAAAGCATGTAGAGTTTCTGATTTCTTATCAGAAAAAGGACTTCCAAGAATAGAACATAATGAATACAGTTTACCTCAATTCCTCCCATTGGAGGCAAGGTTTATTTATGTAAGCTGGTTTTCCTTCATACCAACGAATACTTAAATATGCCCCCAATAAAATAATCCAAGTTTATATTCACAGAAAAGAGATCAGAGGTAAATTATTAAGTTTTTCACGGAAATAATATTTCCTTCATCCCAATTTTTATGACACTTTCTAGTACATCTTAAAATGTTTGACATGATTAATGCAACTCTCATTCTTTCAAAATTCAAATTCATTTAAACAATTCAACTCATGGTTTGATGTCTCCCCCATCCTAATGACTTACCAATTATTTTTAAGAATCTCTTGTTCTCTCACTAATATAATATGCAAGTCAAATTTCCTCAAAACTCCATTACCATTCAAACTACATCACATTAACATATAATCAAATGGAGTAAAAGAAAAAAACCGAAAATGACTCTTATGGCATGTACATGTATTTGGTCCATTACCATTTTGTCACCTTTCACAGAAAAGAAGGTGAGGTAGGTAGGAATAAAATTGTCAGAAGCATCAGCTGACCTTAAAAACAGTAAAATTTGCAGATATTTGATCCAATGCCTGAGCGTTTTGCTCAAGAAGCTGTCCGGTGGTACCACCAATGGCTGCAAAAATTACAAGATAAACACATATTCCTCAGAAATTCCACCAAAAAATAGAAGAGAAACGAAAGAGAACTCAGAAAATATACAAGGTTACTTTACAGTTGCATATCACAACAGAAATACTGATTGTTCTTTTTATTCCTTTATTCCATTTTGCATCTAGTGAGTGTTGTAAGTGCATAGCGAAAAAGAGCATTCCACGATTAATTCATGGAAAACGACAACAGATATTCTCCATGTTACATGATATCCTCTCCATACTACATGCTATCTTCTAGGCTACATTCCTCTTTACTGCATATCGAATTTCGATAAGAACAGAGAAAATACTTTACTTATTATTCTCCACACTAAATGAAATCTTCTATGCAATCACTGAGGGACTAGTTCTTCCAAAGTGATAAGCAGCATTCCTAATTATTTCCAATGTTATAAACTTCTGAAAATCATGACTTGGCTTTTTCAAAACACACTAGTTAAATTCTCAAAAAAAGAAGTTAGAAGGAAGGAGGGACAAAGTCTCTAGTAATAACACTTAATTCTGCATGAAGACTACAGTTATGGAGTAACTATTAAAAATAAGAATGGAGGACGGTAGCACTTAAAGGAGATCTAGTTTAAGCTTTTCACTATCATAAAATAGATTCCCGCTGTTTAATCCATGTGAGAACAATTTGATTATCTTTGTTAAATCCTATAGATTAGCACAACAGAAGTTTAGAGGATTCCCCTAGCCCTAGGTCTTGGAGTTCAAAGTACTTGATAAATGTCAACTTTCAGAAATACTAAATTGGCAGATAATCAGACATGTCAATAGAGATTCGCACTTCACTAGGAAAACAGATGAAAATTAGATGATTGAGCTTATTGAGTTTTGCATCTCAACTGTTCTAGCTTTGAGCATTTACTTTATATGCTTATTTTCAACAGACGTATCCGAGAACAAGTGTAATCTCAGGGAAACCTCAATAAAAGCATACCTTATGGGAAGAAAGAGAAGTTGAATTCTAATGTCTAAAGGCCTTTGTATATTCACCAAGCCGTCATGCACAACTAATGCCACAAATTATGATCTCAGATTAGGCATGAAGCAGGCATAAAGTAATGTGCTAATCATATTCCCTATCCATTTCATCTTTCCAATTACATAAGCTTTCCTCTACATTCAATTCCAGGCATGTCTATCTAGACTCGCACACAAAAGCAAGACTCCCAACATGGTTCTTTTGATATCTCGTTCTCAAATTTCACTAGACTTTTTAAATGTAAACTAAAAAGAGTGAATAAGGAGCAACCTTTGTAGGAAATTCCATCATCACTGTCCATTGACATAACAGATTGAGCATAGGGAGGACCATTTGCACGATTAGCCACATGAGAAGATTTTGGCATAGAATCAGTGACCTTTTCCTACAATAAAAAAACAAGTATGACAAAGAAGTGTTATTATTCGACAAAAGTACCAAACAGGAGAATCATTAAAATGCTGCCAAATAAGTATTATTTTCTGTAAGAAATCGTAGCTCAATTGCAAATAAATTTTTTTTCCTCAGTTTGAAAAAAAAATGGATGATCCACAAGTAACTTGAGCAAATATCTCAATTAACATCCACTAAGCTGTCCAAAAGAATCTGGACTTGAAGGAAATCATGGCACCAGTTCAAAGATGTGCACAAGCCCTTGGCATTCAATGAGGACTTATGAATCTGGTATTGAAATAAACCATAGATGCATAGCAGTCCAAGAAGGTGCATAAACCATTAGACATTCAATCAGAACTTAGATAAAAGTGTGAGTGTCATTTTTTCCCTAAGAAATTAAGACTGCAAGATTTTATAATCCCCAGATTTTGGGCCATTCAACCAAATGAAGGCTTAAATAAGGGTGAGTAGCTCTAACAAGCACTGAAGCACAGTTTTGTGTATCAAGAACGACAAAATTGGAACGAGCCCTCCATTTTTTCTCAATCATCAAAACTTACAACCTGCAAATCAAAGAGGAAAGGCCATGATTTTTGTTAGGGTGGTTTAAGTCCCACATTGGTTGGGGAATGATCAGTGATCTGCTTATATGGACTTGGGAAATCCTTCCTCATGAGCTAGCTTTTGGGGGTGCGTTAGGCTCAGGTGCCATTTCAGATCAAGACCCATCTCACCTGATGTTGGGCCCCCAATTTAAATTGTCCACGCTTGAAATGTCCAGCCCTGGACGTGAGGTGAGGTGTTAAAGAATACATACAGTGCCCAATGCCCCTTCTCTCTCCTACTTTCTAGGTGAGAAAAACCCACCTTTTTCCGGCTACTCCCACCGGAATCAACCCTTTTCTTCAAAGCCAACAATAATCACCCACTGTGATTATTGATAAATCCGATCACCGGAGTCCACTTTTCCTACCTTCTTCTACTCTTCTGCACCCTCCAGTTTACCCTCTTTCAATGGACAACAGACTTTGTTTTAGATCTGGGAGAAAATCTTATGAGATTTCTATGTATTCATCAGAGTCAGTACTTTGGTTTGATTGGGTGGAAAATGTCAGGAATTCCATTAGAAGGTTAACTGTGAGTAAAGGTTCTTTACTCTGGCTATGCAGAAGAATGAGTGATGCATCAGAAAACAGGGGGAAGAACTTTAAATTGTGGAGATGCAGAGACTTCTCTACTTATATTTATTGCTCTCAAAAGTTCAACAAGTACGGGAGGTTCCTTTCCATTATTACAGTTAAGGGATATAACAGAGTTGTGATCATCATTCCAGAAAGTTCTTATAATGAGGGATGGGGCATGATGGCTACAAAGATTGAGGAATTTATTACAAAGAAAACTAGCACTCCTGGTGCATTTATTACGAATGGAGGTACAACAGAACAACTATTAAATGAGAAGGGCAGCTTCGAAGATGCTCTTAATAAGAGCAAGTGGACTTTAAAGGAAGCTGAGGTTACTGAGGTTGATGTTGTGAAGAACCAGCTTTCCGTGAAAACTCAAGAGGGTGATAATGATCTTCTGCGCAGATGTCTAGTTGGTCGATTCAATGGTGGGGATGAAGTTCCGACTCGCAATGAGGTGAGAAGATGGGCTCAGCAGACATGGAAAGGGACTCAGAATATCCAAGTGTATGACATGAATGGTTTTCAGTTTCTCTTTGAGTTCCAATCAAGGAAAGCAGCTGAACACATTCTTATGGGCGACTGGAGAAGACAAGGGGACATCTTAACACTTGACTGGTGGTCTCCGACGAAGGGCTCCTTTCCAATCCAAACCAAGTTTGATTGGTTTTGGATCAGAGTACATGGTCTTCCTCTACACCTCTGGTCCACAAGTGTCATGAAAGAGATAGGTGATAAATGTGGAGGTTGGCTGGAAAATGAAGAAGAAATGGAACTTAAAAACCACCTGCAATGGGCTCGCATTCGGGTTAAGGGTCCGAGGGAGACAATACCACTGTCCATTGATGTTGATGATGGAAATCTGATCTTCTCTATGCCCATATGGGTAGAGTCGCTGGTGATGTACAAGAAAAAGGAGATAGTTACTATCCCTAGACAGGTGACTATAGCTGGTAAAGGAGAGCCAAGAATAGTTCTGGGTTGTGGAAAGTATAAGAAGACTTTTCATGAAAAAGGTAAAGAGGTTGTAGGTCTTTACCCAACAGATTTTGTGGGGTCTGACACGCAACAGGTGGTGTCAGTGTTAGAGCAGGTGGCTTGTAGCAGTGCTGAATGTTTGAATTTACAAGAATCTGTGGGGCCTGATCCAATTCTTTTAAATTTCACTTTGCCACCAGACATGGACCAACCAGAAAGTCCTTTTGGGCCTGTTCATTTAACTCCCAAACCAAAGCCCACATCAGAACCATTTATTGAGCCTTATCAAGAGGAGGACCGGCTCCTTTTTCAGAAATCAACAAATGAGATAAGCTTTTTAATTAAGAAGTCCAATGGATTCACAGAACCCTTTACAAATTCCATTCTAAGGGAGTCGGGCAAATCAGAAAAAATCTTTGAACATTCCAGCATTGATGAGGGAGGACACAGAATTCTGCATGCGAATGGAAACAACTCCCAAGAACTTTCAGAGCCTTAGCATAGACAATATACAGATCAAAGAAGGCAAAGAAACAAGCGATCTAGTTTCAAGCCAAATGGATAGCATCAAGGGAGTTACAGTGAAGAGGAAGAAGGCGTTATAGAGCTCTTCGGAGAACAAATGGTGGAGTATGAGGACCCTAAACCATTAGCAATGGATGACAGCATCGTAGAGGACTGTATAGAATCACAAGCAACGCTAAGGTTTCAACTCAATCTACTCAAACTTAGTCGTTTGATTGGAGTCTCTACCAAAGGGTATGAAAAAGAATTTTATTCCTTAATCATGAAATTAGAGCAAAACAAGCCAAGGGAGAATCAGAAATCAAAGGATAGTTCATCAAGCAGTAACAACAACAGTGTCCCAAAGGAATTAAGGAATTTAATTTTCAACATGAATTTCAAGGATGGTGAGCCAAGAATCAGAGGGAGAAGCCTAACTATTGTGGAACAATGAGGGTGAAATTAGTTTCATGGAATGTAAGGGGTCTAAACGATGAAAATAAAAGGGGATTAGTTAGAAATCTAGTTAGTCAATGGGGGGCAGATATTTATGTCTTAGTGGAAACTAAACTGACAGGTAACGTAAGTAATCTGTTGCATACTATTTGGAACAATAGATGGGTGGGGGAGTTGCATTTGGAAGCAGTGGGGAGCAGTGGAGGGATACTAATACTATGGGACAAAAGGGTCTGGGAAGGGGAGCTAGTAGAGAGTGGTGAGCAATGCATTTCTTGCAAATTAACAGGTCAGAACCAGAATTTAACATGGTACCTGACGGCTGTCTATGCGAAGTGCAAAAGAATGGAAAGAAGGGATCTCTGGTGTGAATTGGGAGCCATGAGAAGTCTCTGTGAAGGGCCGTGGGTAGTGTGTGGTGATTTTAATGCCATCAGATATCCATCAGAAAGAACAAACTGTTTATCTATCAATGGGGCTATGTTAGAATTCTTTGATTGTATTGAGGAGGTGGAGCTTATATACCCTCCTTTATTTGGAGGGTCTTTCACTTGGAGAAGAGGAGAGAACCATACAACTGCATCAAGGATTGACAGAATAATGTATTCTGCTCAATGGGAGGAGTTCTTCACCCTCATTAGACAATCAACTCTCCCAAAGTTGGTATCTGATCATACCCAGTTCTACTAACTTGTGGAGACATGAACTTCAAGAAGTCATACTTCAAATTTGAAAACTGGTGGATGGTGGTTGAAGGCTTCAAGGAGAAAGTGAGTTTCTGGTGGTCATCATTGGTAGTTACTGGTACAGCAGGTTTTGTCTTAGCTGAAAAGCTGAAACTTCTAAAAAGGAAATTGAATGAATGGAGCAAGAATAATAGGAGCAACTGGAAACAACAAAAGGAAGAAATCCTTGACAAATTGTCCAAATGGGAGATCCTTCAGGAGCAAAGACCACTTACAGATGATGAATTAATGCAAAAAACAAATTTGGCAATGTCTTTTGAAGAAGTTGTCAAAAATGAAGAGATAAGGTGGAGACAAAGATCTAGAATACAATGGTTGAGGCAGGGGGATAAGAACACAGTTTTTTCATAGAATAGCTACATCTCGCAAAAGATACAACACCATAGAATCTTTAAAGGTGGAGGGAAGCAATGTCACTGATCCTACTGATATCAAGGAGGCCATCAAGAGTTACTACGAAAATTTGTACAAGGAGACAGAAGTTTGGAGGCCAGAATTACAATTGCAGGGGATTACTTGTATTAATGAGGATGAAAAGGAAGAGTTACAGAAACAAATTGAGGAGGAGGAGATTCTAGAATGCATTAAACTTTGTGCGATGGAGAAAGCTCCTGGGCCCGATGGTTTTCCCATGTCCTTCTATCTTATATTCTGGGAAGTAATGAAAGAAGACATCAAAGGTATGATACACGAGTTCTATAATAATCAGAGGACTGAGAGAAGTTTCAATGCAACTTTTGTGGCTCTCATCCCCAAGAAAGTAGGTGCTTCTGAATTGAAGGACTTCAGACCTATAAGTCTAATCTCAGGCATATACAAAGTGTTAGCAAAGATACTAGCTGAGAGACTGAAAAAGGTGATGGATAAGTTGGTCAACAAGCATCAGATGGCCTTCATTAAAGGGAGACAGATAATGGATGCTGCACTTATAGCTAGTGAATGTGTGGATTCAAGATTGAAAGGTGTTGAGCCTGGTGTAATGTGCAAATTGGACATTGAAAAGGCATATGATCATGTAAATTGGAAGTTCTTGCTGAACACCCTCAGACAAATGGGCTTCGGAGAAAAGTGGTTGGGTTGGATTCATTTTTGCATCAGCACTGTCTGTTTTTCCGTTCTGGTGAATGGTGGACCAGTGGACTTCTTCCCTTCAGAAAGGAGACTTAGACAAGGTGACCCCTTATCCCCCTTTCTATTTATCTTGGCAAAGGAAGGTTTTGATAGCTTGATGAGAATACCAATACAAAACAGATGGATCAAAGGTTTTCAGATATAGGGTAGCAGTGGACAAGTTAAAGAAATTTATCATTTGCTATATGCAGATGACACTACCATTTTTTGTGAATCTCGGGAGGACCAAATAAGATTCTTAAAAACAATCTTACTGTTTTTTGAAGCTTCCTCAGGTTTGAAAGTGAATTGGGGGAAAAGCAATTTATTTCCAATCAAGGAGGTGACAAACATTTTGAATCTAGCAGACATTTTGGGGTGCAAAGTGGAGACTATGCCAACAGTTTACTTAGGTATGCCTTTGGGGAATGAACACAAGAGCATACAAATTTGGGATGGCATTGTGGAGAAAACAGAAAGGAGATTAGCAAGATGGAAGGCTCAATTTTTGTCTATGGGAGGCAGACACACACTCATCAATTCAGTGCTAGACTCCCTTCCTACTTATGTCATGTCGCTATTTCCATTACCCCCCAAAGTTCTGAAGAAGCTGGACAAATTAAGGAGGGACTTCCTTTGGCATGGATGCAAAGAAATTAAAGGTTATAACCTAGTCAAATGAGAGATAACCTTGAAAAGCAAAGACAAAGGAGGTATGGGTATTAGAGATCTAAGGAAACAAAACAATAGTCTTTTGATGAAGTGGTTATGGAGGTATAATGAAGAGGGGCAAGCTTTCTGGAAGGATGTCATCAGATGCAAGTATGGTGAGTACAATCCTTGGTGCAATAATGTTAGTGTTGATGCCTATGGGGTGGGGTCTGGAGAACTATTAGAAACTTATGGCAAAAACATGAAGCTAATACTTACATTGAAGTGGGAAATGGCAAGAGAACTAAGTTTTGGACAGATGCGTGGAACAAACAGATTCCTCTAAAAGAATCCTTTCCAGATTTGTTCTTACTATGTAGTAATCCTGATGCAAATATCAATGAATGTTGGACAGCACAAGGGTGGGATCTAATCTTCAGAAGGTTTTTGAATGACTGGGAAGTGGAGAGAGTGGCCAAATTGCTAGAGCTATTAGAAAAATTCCCTAGCATCACCAATGCTCCTGATTCATGGAAACATAGTAAAGATGGGGCTTTCACGGTTAGCAGAGCATACAAAATGGAAAGTCCACAGCAATGCAACTCTAAGCAGAGTTTGTGGAGAAAGGTATGGAGAACCTTAGCACCAACTAAGATAAAATGCTTTACATGGTTGGTTGCTAGAAAGGCTTGCCTGACACATGAAATGTTGAGGAGAAAAGGAAAGATTATAGTATCTTGGTGTTCATTATGCGGGAGCATGCGAGACCAACCAGCATCTATTCTTGCATTGCAACTTTACAACACAAATTTGGGCCATCTTCCTTAGTCTCACAAAAACAAACTGGACCATGTCCAAGCATACTGCAGATTTGTTGAGTTGTTGGATAAGAAGAGGGGGGAGCAAGAGTCAAAAGGCATGGTGGAGGATAATTCCACATTGTATTTGGTGGACAGTATGGAAAGAAAGAAATAGTAGAAATTTTGAAGATAGGTCCAATTCCATTTAGAAGGTTAGATGGGATTGTATTGCATCCTTTTATTTTTGGTGTAAAGAGAAATTTTAGAGGATACAGAACAGCTTATAGAATTATTAGGACCCTTGTAAGTAGTATTTTTTTTCCTTTTTTTTTTTTCTCTCTTCTTTTGTTCCCCTCTGTTTGCAGGTCACCAGCATCTCCTTAATGCTGAAGAATACATCATTACCATTTTCAAAAAAAAAAAAAAAGAATGAATAAAGTCCCACATTGGTTGTCTCCTTATAAGGCTTCCTGATTTCTTTGAGCCAGCTTTTATGGTATGAGCTAATTTTACATGGTATCATAATAAGGTCAATTGCCATTTGGGCTCCTAGTCCAAGCTCCAGTTGGGCCTGGGCATGAAGGGAATGTTAAAGTAGGTTAAAGTCTCACATTGATTGGGGAGTGAACCAGTGGTCTGCTTATATGGACTCAGTCAATCCTCCCATCATGAGTAAGTTTTGGGGATTGAGTTAGGCTAAGGTGTCATATTTTTATAAATTTATTCTAAGTTGCTTAAATTCGAGTGTGGGTGTTTGATACGGGTGCAGATCTAGAGGTCGGGACCTCTTTTAGAGATACGAATCTATGTATGAATACGGGTGCAAGGATTCAACAAAAATTAATTGAATTATCTAAAAATAGAGTTATAAAACCAAAATTATGAGATATTATGTGGAGAACTTGAGGAGAACATATTGATCCAGAGGAGAATCTTGGAAGGAGATAAAAAGGAAAGGGAGTGACAATAGGAATTTATATATACCAAGGTATTCCATTTTCTTCAATTTCACCTTAATTTTTTTTTTTTTTTTAAACAGGTAACTTTGTATATTAGTACAACCAGTATATAGGCAGTACTGAGCCATATTTACAATAAGATCATCAAATCCAGCTATCGGAACCTAAATTGAGTCTAGTACATCAATTAGGGAGATAGTGTCATTTGAGTATAATTGATTACACCAAAAACACAGTAGCAACAAGCAATTAAGCTTGACTTTTTGCATGCTATTTTCTATACTATCAAAACATCTGGAATTCCTCTCCTTCCATATTGCCCACCAAATGCTAGCAGGGACAATTCTCCATCTCTCTCTGCTCTTAGACTGCATTCCAGCTTCTTCCCAACTCTGAATGGCTTCAGTGATCTTGCTTGGCATTACCCATGACATGCCCTTGAGATTTAGGAAGTCTCAACAGCTGGCTAGTTACTCTACAGTGTAGAAAAAGATGGTTAACTGTCTCAGCAGTTTCCCCACAAAATAGGCACATTGAGCACAATGGAATCCCTCTCTTCATTAGGTTGTCTTGGGTTAGAACTGCTTCCTTAGCCAATAACCACACAAAACATGATACTTTTGAGGGGTATTTTGGATTTCCAGATTCCTTTCCAAGGCCAGTTACTTGTCAACTGGTAGGAGTTGTTCAACCAGTTATAAGAACAATTCACCTTGAAAATACCTTTTTTGTTGCCCTTCCACCATAAAGTATCCTGACCACCCTCCAATCCGTTGAGTGGACCAATGGTGTTGTAAAAATCAGCAACTCTTTGAATCTCCCAATCATTTAAGTGTCTTCTAAAAATGAAGTTCCACCCTTGAGGAGACCAGTGATCAGCTATGGACTTGTGCTGGTGTGACACTAAGGTACTAATATCTGGAAACAGAGTTTCCAGCCTGCCAGCCTCATGCCATACATCCCTCCAGAAGTCAGTTCTTTCCCCATTTGCCACTTTGATCCTTGTATTTTTTGTGAATTCATCCCACAAGGATCTAATGGACATCCATACACTTACTCCATAAGGTGTAGTAACTGTTTTGGTCTTCCAGTAATCTTCCCCTTCATACTTTGCACTAATGACTTCCTTCCAGTAGGCTTGATTTTCATTGCAAAACCTACACAACCATTTCATTCTAAGAGCCTTGCTCTGATTTTTCAAGTTCTTAATACCCAATCCCCCTGATCTCTTACCCTATTACAACATCCCATTTACCAGGTTATAACTCTTTTCTCATTATTTCCCTGCCACAAAAACTTTCTTCTGATTTTGTCCAATCTGTCAATGACTGTCTGAGGAATTGGAAACACTGACATCATATAAGTTGGGAGGGCATCAAGGACAGAATATATCAAAGTAAGTATCCCGCCTCTGGACAAATATTGTGATTTCCACCTTGCTAACTTCATCTCACACTTTTCTACCACCTTGTTCCAAATCTCATAAGACTGAGAACTGGCTCCCAGAGGCATCCCTAAATATGTTGTTGGCAAAACACCTATTTCCCCTCCCAATATTGCATTTAGATACTCCATGTTTTGCACTTCATTGATAATAGGGTACAAATAGCTTTTCCTCCAATTGATGTGCAGACCTGAGAACCCCTCAAAAAGCACCAAAATCACCCTTAAAATCTTGAGTTGTCCTTCTTCAGCATCACATAGAATAAGGGTATCTTCTGCATATTGCAGATGAGCCACTTCCATACTGTTATCTCCATTTCTGCCAACCTCAAAACCACTCAACCAACCCCTCAACTTTGCAGTTTTGATCATGCTATTCAGACCCTCCATAAAAATTAAAACCAGAAAAGGCGATAGGGGGTCTCCTTGTCTGAGTCCCCTTTGTGCACTGAAGAATACAGCAGGGGATCCATGAGGACTGAAAACCTCACTGTGGAGATGCATTGTTTGATCCACTGGATCCACTTCCTTCCAAAACCCATCCTCTCCAGAGTATTCAACAAGTATTCCCAATTTACATGATCATATGCCTTCTCCATGTCAAGCTTACACAAGATTCCTGGCTTCTTTTGTTTCTGTCTAGAGTCCACAGTCTCATTAGCAATTAATACCGCTTCCATGATTTTTCTACCTTTGATGAAAGCCATTTGCTGAGAATCCACTAGTTTGGCCATGACCCCTTTCATTCTCTCTGTGAGAACTTTGGCGAACAGTTTGTAGATACTTCCAATCAAGCTAATAGGCCTGAAGTCTTTCAATTCTTGGCACCTTTCTTCTTAGGAATCAAGGTTATGAAGGTGGCATTCAAACTCTTTTCAAAAACTTCCTGATCATAGAAGTTTTGAAAAGCTTTCATGATATCACCCTTCACCATCTCCCAACATTTAAGGAAGAATCCCATAGTGACACCATCAGGGCCAGGCGCTTTATCGATTGCACACATCTTCAAACAGTTTAGAACCTCACTTTCCTCAAAATTTCTTTGTAAATGCATTTTTTCCTCACCATTAAGTGTGGGGCAATTGTTGTTCCTGAATGCAGGTCTCCAACTGTTTGTTTCAGTGTACAACTTTACAATTTCCCCTTCTATTCTTGAAGGATCCTGAGACAGTTCCCCTTCTATTACCAGTTGATCGATGTTATTGTATCTTTTGTGAGCATTGGCCATTTTGTGGAAGAACTTGGTGTTCCTATCCCCTTCTTTGAGCCATAGTAATCTGGATTTTTGCCTCCATGAGATTTCCTCATTTTTTAGTAACTCTTCATATTCTAGTAAAGTTGAGTTCTTGCTTGAAATCTCCCATTCTGATAATCCTCTGCCCTTCATGATCTCATCAAACTCAGATAGTTTTTTAAGAACTCTCCTTTTTGATTCTAGATTCCCTTGTTCACTCATGCTCCAATCCTTAAGTTTGGTTTTTAGAGCCTTAAGTTTTGAAGCAAGAATAAAGTCAGGTCTCCCGGAGAAGTTAAAAGAATGCCACCAGCTACTGACTCTATCAGTGAACCCTTCTGTGCCAAGCCACCAATTTTCATACTTAAAGTGCTTCTTCTTTTTGTTCCATACACCCCCTTGTAATGCTACAGGACTGTGGTCTGATATGAGTCTCTTTAGAACATTTTGCCTTATGTTATTGAAGCTTTCATCCCACTCTTCTGATATCAAAATTCTATCAATTCTAGAGGCTGCCTCGAGATTGTCCCCTTTGAACCACGTGTAATTGTTGTCTTCTAGCTGTAGGTCTACCAATTTCAGGTCTTCAATAACATCTGAAAATTCTTTCATGCCTCTGGTTCTTCTCTCACAATTTCTTTTCTCTGAGATGAACCTTACTACATTAAAATCACCACATACAGCCCAAGGTCCTTCTATTATTCCCCTTATAGCCCCCAATTCCTCCCAAACAGACCTTCTTTCTATATAATAATTAGAGGCATACACCCCTGTGATATGGCAAGAGTAGTTATACAATTGAGACTCAAATTTACAAGTCAAAGTGTACATATCAGTTTCCACAATGTCGCCTTTCCAGGCCCTATTGTCCCATAACATTAAAATTCCCCCTCTAGTTCCACTAGCCTCCAAACTTGCATATTTGATCCATCTACCTCCCCAGATTTGTCCAACTTTTTCTTCCATATTCCCCTCTAATTTGGTTTCTTGCGAGAAATGATATCTGCATTCCACCCCTCCATCACACTCTTAACCAATCTTCTTTTGTCCCTATCATTCAGAACTTGAAATTCATTTATGACATATAGTCAGATTTCTCCCCTTACTCGTATTCCCACTATTTTTTAACTTAACATCAAAATTCACTAGGCTTTTCAATTCTTGGGAGCCTCTAAGTCTTGTTTTCTTGCACACTGTTTCTGGTTCCATTCTTCTTGCTTGTCTCGCACTATCCACTTGTAATAGAAGTTCAAGGGCCTCTTCTTCATGACCCTGGAAATCAGCCCCCAGAACCTTCCCTAACTTGATTAAGTTTTGTTGTACCCATACTGATGTCTCCCTTTCTTTATTTCTGACCACTTCTTGTTGTCGAGTCTGTAGTGGTTCTGCCTCTTCTATCTCCCACTCCCCCACTTCAGTGATCGATCTTTGGTCTCCTGTTTTTGAAGTTCTGATGTCCTCCACTTCTGTATCTATCATGTTCGTATCATTCTCTTCTATTTCAATCAAGTGGTGCAGTGATTCGATTATTGTTTCTCCCACCATGTTTGCCATCTCCTTTTCCTCATGAATAATCTGATTTTCCAGCTGCAAGTGTGTATTTTCTGTTTCTCGACGGTGTCGCTATTCAACAAAATCAAGAGATATATTAGAACTTTCATCTTCTGGGTCTTTTCCTAAAATATCATTGAAAATCACTTGGCTTGAGTAATCAGGCCCAAGTTTTCTGGAAACTCTTTTCCTTGTATTGGGCTGCTGATGGAGGCCCAATATTTCCCCCTCATTTAAATGAGGCATGTGCCTCTCACATGCTTCTCTTCTTTCTTCATTGCCAGGATCCACCCACATGTTCTCCAGCTGGGAAATCCCTAGAAATAAGGGATTGAGTACCCTTTTTGCAGACTTTGCAGCCTATGAACCTCTGGGTAAAGGAGGGGATTGTACTTCTCTTGTTTTCTTCTCCAGGAACACCTTTCCCAATTTCCGGCAGCATTTCAACTCTCACGCAACTCTCCGCCCATATTGGGAAATGGTAAACGACCCCATACCTGGAGACGGAGACTTCTTTGGGTATGTTTCTTCCATCATTTTCTACCAAGATTCTCGCCCACATCATATGATTCTTCAGTTCTGTCTCCTCCTCTGTAGCTAGCCATCCTCCACAAAGGTTTCCAATTTCTTGGAACACTTGACTTGACCAAAGATGGAGAGGGATACCAATGATTCTAACCCATGTTTCCTTTGTCAGGATGATGTTGGGGGTGCAACCTACCAACGGAAACCACCATTCCAGGTTGAACCTTTGGTTCTTCCAATTCCATTGCCCTTGTAAGGTCTGTTCTGCCATGTTCCTGTTGGGGAATTCAAAGAGAAACTTTCCTCCATACATCTCATAAATGTTAACACCGAAAGCCTTTTTTCATAACAAGCATGACTATCGTCTGACCTCTGACAGTGTACGTTTCTCCTTATTTCCCCCTTCCAGATGTTCCACTAGACATCTCTTCAATAGCCCATTCTCATGACTTTCCATTTGAGATAGTACTTCAATATTTTCCTCCATGCTGTTTGTCTCTGCCTCTCTGATGGATTTTGACAGCCATTTACTATCCTTTACAGCTCTAGCATAGGGGTAGGAAGCTTCAGTAACTCTTGGTGGACCTGCCTTTTCCAAACTTTTGGGGCATTTAATGAAGCTTTCAATCTTGAGAGCTATGTCGTACCACCCTGCATTCATGGCAAGCTCAGGAATAACAAGGACAGATCTCCCCCCATTATTAATGGATATGATACTCATAAATCTCCCATGTTCGTTGTATTTTCTGGTGCAAAAGTGTTCCGCCTCTCTTTCTGCAGTTTTCCATCTCCTAATCGACTTTCTCTGATCACTGGATGCTTCTCTGAGGGTGAAGCAAATCCATTCCATGATTTTGTTGCTCATGGAGGATCTTCTCATCATTTTCTTGCTCCTTTCAACCCATTCATACCACACTGTTCCTTCAGATCTCCATCTAGTAATATCATATGATTTGAAGCCAGCATTGAAATAAATCCTATTTTCCCCCATTGATAAGGACCAGAAATTAACGGACTGAATCTAAGAGAACTAAACTATCACGTAGGTAAATAGTTCAAGAAATCAGATTCCGGCAAAAACTCACCAGAAAAAAAGACCCTCCCCCCCCCCCTAGGAAGTAGGGAAGAGAGTTATCTCGGGGAGAGTGCCTGAAAACATTATCTTCTACTAACAAAATTTTCTTGTTTTTTTACTGCACCTTAACTTTTGTTTTTGATCACACAAATCATTGGATCTGTCCACAATTTCTCCTTCGAATTTGGTCAAAATAGCCAAAACTAGTTGACATGATTGGGTAACACACACCCACGTCCCTGTTGACATGGATGCAGCACCGAAAATGAAGAGTCTGACGACTTAAATTTTACTTGTAGATGTGAAAACTTGCACCACAAGTATATATGCGTATGAAGCATGATTTTGTACATTTGAAGGGTAGCCTCTTTAGCTTTTCAATACCTTTTAGGTGCACCCATGAGATTGCGATCTATGTTGAAGGATGGGTGTCTTTTACAAAAATCTATTCAGCCTTGTAGGTTCTCAATTTTTGGTATACCTCTTGTATACGTGAGTTTCTCCCATTATTAACGAAAACATTCCTTGTAAAGAAAAAGTATATAAGTATCTTCCAATATGCTAGCCATTTCATCAAGAGGCTGTCATTTTGTCTCCTTAGGTTTTTCATGCCCAATCCTCCCAAGTACCTATTGTTCATTGTTACATTTCACCAGATTGTAATCTTTATTCTCCTTGCATCAATGCAAAGAAAATCCCTTCTGAGTTTGTCCAGCTTCTTCACAACCTTCAGAGACAGAAGGAAAAGAGACATAACATAAGTGGGAAGAGAGTCTAGATCTGAGTTTATAAGAATGAATCTTCCTCCTAATAATAGATATTGAGTCTTCCACATTATCAATCTCTTTTCTGCCTTCCCTGTTATGCCATCCCATATCACTATCTCTTTATGTTTATTGTCAAGTGGCATGCCCAAGTAAACTGTAGGCAAATGATCTACATTGCAGCCAAGTATGTCTACCAACTCTGAATGTTGAGCACCTCCTTGATTGTGAACAAACTGCTCTTCATCCAATTTATCTTCAAACCTGAAAGGGCTTCAAAAAACAGTAGTAGCAATCTGATGTAATTTATCTGTTCCTCGGTAGGTTCACAAAAATAATTTTATCATCAACATAAAAAAAGTGGCATATTTTCTTAGTTTGCCCCGTAGCACCTCCTATTTGGAAGCCTCTAATCTTGTTGTTTTGAATGCTCTGCTCATCACACTATCAAAATCTTCCATTACCAAAACAAAAAGAAAAGGAGATAGAGGATCTCCCTGTCTAAGACCCCTCTCCCTGATGGGAAATAACAACTGGTTCACCATTCACCAGAATAGAATACCTGACAGTACTGATGCAAAAACTAATCCACCCCAACCATTTCTCCCAATAATATAAACTATAATACCCTCTACTATTGGTTTTGATATTTCTTTGACACACTACCACAGTTTTATAAGCTCAATTTTAATTTTGAACTGTTTCAGACCAACATCAACATAGTAATCCATTCAGCCATGTGTTTTCATGCTAAAGGGTTCTCATGTTACTGATAGTTTCTATGTGCCTACAGATGCAAGTATAAGTACATAATAGCATTTTCCTGAGAGCAAAAATAAATTCAGTAGTACATGTTTGCAAACATAGTTGTGTGTGCAAGAGAGAGTGTGTGTGTGTTTCTGTGTACAATTATTTGTGCCCTAAGTTCCTTTACATATTAAGTATCGATCAAACATGAAAAGGAGAAATTTGATTAAAGTTGAAGGATAGGCAGCGAAGAAGGCCTTCTTCAGCAAGGAGAGCAGTGGATGAGAGAGCCTTCAGTGAGATATTAGTCTGGGAGGAGTTAAGGACTAAAGCTCTATTATCACTTTCTTATCATGGCAAAACTTGTATTTCAAAAAAAAAAATCAATTCACAACAGCCTCCCATGAAAATAGGAATGTGCAACTACTTTTACCATTCTAAAAAAATATTTATATGTACAACTGAATTTGTATCTTAAATACACTTGTCACTTCCGCTCCTATTTTTAGAGGGATAGCACAAGACTGGCAGGTGGAATCCATTATCTTTTTTTTTTTTTCCAATTTATGCTAGTCACTGCCAATGGTTTTGATAGTGGGAATCCCAAAAAAGTGTAAGGGCCCTGCTTCATGCTTTAAGCGAAGCGCTCGCTTCATTGAAGTAAAGTGCAATTTAAAGAAAGACCAAAATAAACCTTTCACAAAAACAATATATGTAAGCAAATGTTTTAGTTTAAAAATGAAAAAGTAGTTAGCAAAAATCCTCCATATGACAGGATATTAGCTACTACCTAGTGCCTAGAAGAAATTAACTAATTCGCTACTGAAAAATGAAATAGCTAATTAGCTACTAAAAATGGAATAGCTAATAGCTACTGCCTAGTGCCAAAAAGAAATTAACTGATTAGCTACTGCCTAGCGCCTGAGATAAGGAAATTAATTATTGGCAAATTCAATTGAATTATTAGACTGAAGATGGAAATTCAATTGAGCTAATAAACTGAAAAAAAATAAAGACATACAAAAGAAATAAGAGCAGATGAAGAAGAAATAAGAGATGAAAAACTGTGGGGAAAATACGCTCTATACAGCCATATATGCAACGACGAAGAAAGTAAGGGAAAAAACTGCCAGCCATCAAAGAAGAAAGAACAAAGAAAAAAGAAGGAAGAAAGAAGAAGAAAATAGGATGAAGATGAAAAATGTTGAACAGTCCATCCACGAGCTGCATATACTCTTCAACTATTTTTTATTTTTTTTGAAAACCAGTCCCAACTTTTCTGTTTTCTTCCGATTAGATCTTTTTTTCAGACAGAAGAAGCAAGCGCTTCAGCCTCGCGTCGCTTCAGTGAAAGTGCTTTGCTTCACAGCCTTGAAATCGAAGCGCCTACATCTCGCTTCACTTCATCACTTAAAGTGATGAAGTGCTCGCTTTTTACAAGACTAGTCACTGATTAGCTTGAGGAGCACACAATCCTGCTTAATCGGAAGATATTGCACCGGCTTATAGTCTGAAGTCTTACAATCATGCCCTTAGCAGCATAGACGAAGAACCCTTTCCTTTGTGTTAAAGAGTCCCACATAGGATGAAAAAGGGATGGTGGTCTTGTTATATGGTCTTGGGCAATCCTTTCCTCTTGAGCTAGCACATTTATGGTTGAGTTAGGCCCAAAGTTCATTTCTTTACATGCTAATAGAGCAAGACCTGTCCCAGTTCTTGTTTCCTAATGTTGGGCCCCATATTAAATTTTCCACTCTCCAGATGTCCATTCTTGAGCATGAGGTGGGGTGTTGACGAGTCCCACATGGGATGGAAAAAGGGATTGATGGTCTCGTTACATGGTCTTGGACAATCGTCCTCTCCTGAGCTAACTTTTGAGGTTGAGTTAGGCCCAAAGTCCATTTCTTTCCACTTTGAAAATAATTTGGGAAGACAAAGGAAGATGAAAGAATCTTTTATTTTGGCTTTAGAAGCTCCCCTTACAGGTGACAACTTTGGGGAGAGGAAAAGAATTAGCGCTAATGGCTGTCTTTTCTGCACTAGAGCTGCAGCAATACAAACATTCTCTCCTTCATTATGGCTGGTTTACTGAGATTTAGATCTTTTATTTAATTTGCTGTGTGATGATCAGATGAGTTGTGTCTAGATCTGGATGACTTGAGTCACATCTTGAGCATTATAATTTCACTGGAATAAGAGGTAGATTTCAAGTGCTATTCTTATGCATTTGGATGAAAAAGAAGAACATCACTAATATAGATGATTATGTTTTGGCTCAAGTCCAATGTTATTTCTACATTTCATTTTTGGTACGAGGAGAACCATCCAGCTAGTCATGATATTTTGAGAGATATTTTTTGCATTCTGACACTTGGTATCTTGAGAAAGACCTACAATACCTGAAATTTGTTGTACCCAGTCCAGAACTAAATGACCCTTTACTCACTTAGAAGCACTTAAGTAGAAAACAATTAGAAGATTCCCCTTTTGACTTCACATGTTTCCTTGGGTGGGTCAATTTTGAACAAAATTTGGCAAGGGGGCTAACCTCCTTTACTAATGTTCTATATAATGTGAAGACAGAGCTTTATAATATAATCAAAAGGTAAACATGTATGAAGGATATTAGTTTCCAATGATGCAAATTTCTTCCTTTTTCTCCCCTTACTAACACAGACACGACTTTTACCTTTTTCCTACCCCCTCCTCTCCTTTGATCTGCACATTCTCCTTTCCTTCCTTCTGTTTTTCTTTAACCAAAACAATACCATAAGTCAAGCGAAACTTTCTCTTTTCCTCCTGTGTAAAGCATGCCCCCTCATACTTTTTCTCTAGTGCTTACAGTGCAGGGAAAGCTCTTAGCACAAGTGGATCATATTGCCCAAGTCCAGACTCAAAATGATAAAGATCATTCCTTTAAACCCACTACTTATGCACCCACAAAGCCTACCATGTAGCACATCAGTGGTTCAACAGGCAGCTCCAATCAACTTACCATTTTTACCATTTTCTCCTCTATTCCTAAATATGCACACCATTTAGATAACAGATTATCTTGTTGATACCTTAGCCTTCTACAAAGCAACATGGTAAAGACAAATTTGAAACAAAGAAACAGAAAAGCCTAGGACCTCTATTGCATAATTCCAGTGACCTACCTCACTAAAGTATAGGTAATAAGGTAATAGGGTTATAGTGTTCAAGACTTTTACCAGAAGTGGGTCAAATGTGAAGTTAAAAATGACTTTTTACTTACTTTAAAATTAATAGGGAACCAACAAACTTTAATAATACAGAACATCATCTAAAGGTATTGAAGACCCTTGGGGTGAGCTCCCCCGCCCTCCGCTAGAAAAACTGATATAATTGTGATACAAGTATAAAGTAGGATAATTCATTTGATGGAGTTTATAATTAGTGCTCTAAGAGATAATTGCAGTAAGGGGATGACCAGGACAGCTAAATAGAAAGAGAATTGCAGACTGCTCACCAGAAAAGCAGAATGCACAATATCTTAACAACCAAAAAAGTCAATAATCCAATTGTTTTGGACTTCTAAATTCCATACTATCCAAATAAAGATCCAAGTTTTTCCCCATTAAGGGAGAAGGAGAATAGTTCAGTATTCTGTCATCAACACTACACTGGCTAGTTTTTGATGAAGCATAATACTGCAATAGACAATGACACTACACTGTGATATGGACATGGCTACATATGGGTCTATACACTAACAAACAACAGTGACACTCAACCAAGACACACTTAATACTTGCACTAGTAAATGACAAAAAAGAAAGCAATAATCTCTCCACAGTGATATGGACATGGCTACATATGTGTCTATACTGTAACAAACAACAGACAGTCAAAGCTCCATAAAGTCAATGACAGAAAAGGACCTCATCTTTTAGAAGGCATAAGTAAAAGATGGCCGAGAACTATGTAACACAAAAGCTGTAGTACCTTTTTGTCTTTATTTTTCCGTGAGTTATGATCATCTTTTCTTCGCTTTCCAATCTCCTTTTTCTGCCACAAGGAATAGATAAAACTTAAAAGAATAAGGAACAGTTAAGAAAAGTCTATTCTACCTAACCAAAATAACTGGATTTATTTGCTGAAGAAGGGAACGTAATGTGTTCCAGCTTCAGAACAAAGGCTTTTAAAACAAAACCACTATACAATATTTTTGCAGTTACCCACATACAGTATTCTAATATTATTCTTTATGGAGTGTACAGTTAAGCAATATCATTTTTTGAGACATTGAAGTCCCTGCTCAGGGAAGTCAGGACCTTTAAAAATGAAAAGGGAAAACATCTTACTTCCTCATTTAGATCCTTTGTAAAATTTTGTGATTTAACATGTTCAACTACAGTGTTGTCAAAGACAAAAAGCATAAAAGTCTATTTAGGATTTAAGGGTAAACACAATTAGAGTGTGACCTTGACTTAAAGGGGTGCAAACAAATAAAAAATTTATATATGTAATAAATGATTAAAAAAACACTATTAGATTTAAACCGGAAACCTCATGATTCTCCTTTCACTTCATTGACCACTGGACACACCTTTGGGTGCACTCCTCAACAATTAAATATCAATTTGCTAGCTTTATTTATTAGGGGGAAAAGGGTAAATTTTGCCCTTGAACTATTTATGGACCAAAAGTGACCTCTTTGTAAGACAAGTAGCTCAAAAATGCCCTCCCATAAAAGACGAGGGAACTTTTGGGCAGAAAACTAAACAAAGGACAAAAACATCCTATTTCAAATAGTTAAGGGGTATTTTTGTCCTTTTCCACAACAAGATACCCGATGTAATCCTACACGTGAGTTTTGGGGACAGTAGAGAGTATGCAGACCTTACACCTACCTTGGGAGGTAGAGAGGCTATTTCCGATAAGACTGTTTTTGTCCTTTTCCCTTGAAATAAAAACCCTCCAAGGCTACATATGTTAGTTGATAAATTAGACTTGGAGAGTTAGTGGAGAATCAAGAGTTCAATCTTTGAAGTTCGTATGTTATCACATGAAACATGTCATGCGACGAGATGTTGTTGCAGACTGATTGCTCATAACTTCGTTGTTTTGACCCATTCGAATACTAGAGAGAAGTTTTACGAGCCCTAGAGAAGCTCTGTAAGTTTAGTTTCTTGGTTTTCATTTGTCCGGTTATTAATTGATTTGTTGCTTTATTTGTTGGGTTTAGTAAATTGAAGCCAAAAAAAAGCTCAACTCATGTTGCTAAAATTCTGATTTAAGTAGGAGTTAGTATCTGAATTAGGTGGTAAATGTTACTTATTTTAGTTTGAAATATTGTTGATTTTTTCCCGAAAATTTGCTAATTATTTATCATAAATTTATCTTTACTTATCTAATTGGTGAAGTTAAATTTATTTATTCTTATTTGATTGGTCAGGTTAATTCATACTTTTTTTTGGGGAGTGGCATGACAAGAAGTCCCCCAAGAGCAGTGATTGCTATCAATACTTTAAATTCCTGTTGGATGCTATTAAGTCCGGAAGGAACAATCTAAAGTAAAAGGTTGATGAAATTGAAGATTACTGATTTTGTCGAATTTCACATAGTAAACTGGGGGAGAAAGTAGATAAATCAAATCTTTTGCTTGAGTGATTGAAAATCCATAGATCCCTATCGCAAGAGATCCAACAAAGAAATTCCAATAGAATTGTTTAAGCATTTGTAGAGCAATGCACCTACAATTTACTCAAAAAGCACAATTGTCCTAACTTACCCACATAGAAGTACTTCCAGCATCATCATGCAGAGTCCTTATATAACAAAAAACATCGAAACAATGCTTACATTTTTTCCAACTCCGGAACAATTGAACACCTTTCTAGGTTCATTCTTTCTTATGTACCATGATCTCTTCAAGAATCTCTAGAGTACCAAGTTTAAACGATTTTCCATAGTCTGGAAAAAAGGCTTTCAAAGAAAATGGTTGAAGACCACCGGAGGAGGTTCCAAAGGCCCGGAAGGAGCCTTTAGAGAAGAGTCTTGGGATAAATGCTTGCGAGCTTTTCCAAGGATAGTCCTTCCACTTTCCCAAAAAACCAATGGAGTTCATTCCCAAGTTTCCTTGACACTCTAGTCACATCTCAGCTTTGGACTATGTTCCTCAGTTTAACAGAGACAAAATGGTCAATGCCAGAGCACACAGCAGACTTGTTAAGTTGCTGGATTAGGAGAGGGGGAAGCAAGACATAGAAGAAGTGGTGGAGAATAATCCCACACTGTATCTGGTGGACTATCTGGAGGGAGAGGAATGGAAGAAACTTTGAAGATAGATTCAACAACATTCAGAAAATCAAAGAGAGCTGCATAGCAACTTTCTACTTTTGGTGTAAAGAACATTGTATAGAAAATGCTGAACAATTAGTAGATCTTTTAGGATTACTGTAATTAGTCTCTTGTTCTAGCTTGTTACTACATTTTTGGAGGTATCCAGCATACCTTAATGCTGAGGAATACAACATTACCAGTTTCAAAAAAAAGTTTCCTTGACACTCTAGTCCTTCCAAAAGTGGTGGCTTAATGTGGAAGGCTTCAAAGTAAAAGTTCAAGAGTGGTGGTGTTCTTTTATTATATCTGGTACCCCTGACTATATCCAGGCAACAAAATTAAGCATGTTAAAGGCTAAACTCAAAGAATGGAGCAAAGAGCACCAAGGTGAACTGGAAGGCAAGAAAAAGCCACATCCTAGATCAAATAGGGAGCTTGGAGACCATCCAAGAGGGCAGACCTTTAAATGATGATAAGCAGCTGGTAAAGGCTCTTATTTTTTTTTTTTTTTTGAGAAGAGCTGGTAAAGGCTCATTTAGCCATGGAATATGAGGAAGTGGCCAGAAATGAAGAAATTTGTTGGAGGCAGAGATCCAGAGTCCATTGGATCAAATGTGGTGATAAAAACACTAAGTTCTTTCACAGAATGACCACTGCACATAAAAGACTCAACACTATAGATTCCCTGTTGATCAATGGAGAACTATCTAGTGATCCTGTGGCTATCAAGGGCTCCATTGTGGATTTTTATCAAGATCTCTACAAAGAATCAGAAAATTGCAGACCTTATTTGAATCTTAATGAAGTACAAGGCATTTCAACAGAAGAAATAAACAACCTTGAGGGAGTTTTTGAGGAAGAAGAGATACTGGCAGGGATAAAGATGTGTGCTGCAGAAAAAGCACCTGGTCAAGATGCAGACATTCCACAGATTTCATGTGTGCTATACCATGGCTTTCTTTCAAGCTTTCTGGGAAACAATAAAGGAAGAACTGATGCAGACATTTCACAGATTTCACTCTCATCACAAGTTTGAGAAGAGCTTCAATGCCACTTTTGTAGCTTTGATTCCTACGAGGGTTGGGGCAAATGATCTAAGAGATTTCAGACCCATCATTCTAATCATTCTAATCTCCGGGATCTACAAAATCATAGCAAAGGTGTTGGCTGAGAGATTAAAGAAGATAATAAGCAGAGTTGTAAGCAACCACCAGATGACTTTCATCAAAGGAAGACATATTGGATGTTGCTCTTATTGCTAGTGAGTGCATTAACACCAGGATTAGAGGAGATGTGCCTCGAGTTATGTGCAAATTACATATAGAAAAGGCCTTTGACCACCTGAACTGGAGTTTCTTGTTGAACACTCTCAGGCAAATGGGATTCGGGAGAAGGTGGATTAAATAGATAGAATTCTTTATCAAAACTACTAGGTTCTCCATTTTGATAAATGGAGAACCTGCAGGTTTTTTCCCAGCTGAAAGAGGTTTGTGACAAAGGGATCCCTTGTCCCCTTTCTTGTTCATCATAGCTATGGAAGGGCTAGGCAGTCTGATGAGAAGGGCTGCAACAAACAACTGGATAAGAGCCTTCAGCATTAAGAACAGGAACAATGAACGCTAGACAAGAGGCTAGGCAGTCTTGTAGAAGGCTGGAGGCCTGCTTTTGAGATTGCTAACTGTCCTAGAATCTCCCAGGAAGATCAAGAGTGGCTGCAAAGGCCATTCACTGAAGCTGAGGTATTGGGTACTATCAAACAGTGTGATGGTGACAAAGCTCCGGGTCCAGACGACTTTACAATGTGTTTCTTCAAGGAATGTTGGGGGACCTTGAAAGAGGACAAGATGAAGACAATACAAAATTTCCATCAAAATGAGTTTTTTGAGAAGTCTTTCAATGCTATGTTTATAGCACTTATTCCTAAGAAAAAGGGAGCAGAAGAGTTGAAATACTTCAGACCAATAAGTCTAATTGGTGGAGTCTACAAAATTATAGCCAAGCTCATTACTGAGAGAATGAAGAAGGTTATGGGGACTCTGGTTGATGAACATCAAATGGCCTTCCGGAAGGGTAGACAGATCATGAATGCAACCCTTCTGGCAAATAAGTAGGTAGACTCTAGGGTGAAGCAGAATGTACCAGGAGTGCTTTGCAAGCTTGACATCGAGAAGGCATAGGACCACATAAATTGGGTTTCCTTCTCAAATATTGAGAGATATGGGGTTTGGCAACAAATGGATTAACTGGATCAGTTTTTGTATCTCCACTGTGAAATTTTCACTCATAATCAATGGCAGTCTAGAAGGCTTTTTCCAATCACAGAGAGGCCTGAGATAAGGCAACCCCATGCCACCTTTTTTTGTTCATCCTAGCAATGGAGGGCCTAAACTTCATGATCAGGAGAGCAAGGGAGAATGGATGGATTAGAGGCTTCTGTGCTAACAGAAATATGGGCAATGCAATGGAGATATCTCATCTCTTTATGCAGATGATTCCCTAGTTTTTTGTGAAGCTGAAGTTACACAAATAAGGCATTTGAGAGCTATCCTAACCATTTTTGAAGGCGTTTCTGGGCTCCATGTTAACTGGCATAAAAGTTGTCGCTACCCAGTCAACCAAGTGCCTCATATGCAGATCCTAGCAGAGAACCTAGGGTATCAAGTGGCTTCCCTACCTACTAAATACCTAGGTATGCCTCTCGGAGCAAAGAATAAGGAGCTGGAAGTGTGGAATGAGATTCTGGATAGAAGTGAGAGGAAACTAGCAAAACGAAAAGGTCAATATCTGTCTTTGGGCGGCAGATTAACCCTTATAAAATCAGTCATGGATGGCCAACCTACCTATATGATGAGTTTGTTCCCTCTACCAGTCAGCATGGAGAAAAAAATTAACAACGAAAGAAGAGTTTCTATGGCAAGGCAACAAAGAGAAGAAGGGGTACAATCTAGTCAAATGGGATATGGTGATCCTTAGCAAAAAGCAGGGTGGTCTAGGCATAAAGAAGTTACGTGCACACAACGTAAGTTTACTACAAAAATGGTTGTGGAGATTTTGTTGTGAAGATATAGCACTTTGGAGGAGATTAATTTCACAGAAATATGGGCTCCTGAATAGTTGGATAACTAAGGAGGTGACTGGTACATTTAGGTGTTCCTATGGAAAACAATTAGAAGATTGTGGCTTTCTTTCAATAATAATCTGAAGTACAAAATTGGTAATGGGGAAAAGACTAGTTTCTGGAATGAATTGTGGATTGTGGAAGAAAACCTGAAGACTACCTTCCTAGATATGTATATTTTGAGCTTGCAACAGATGGACAAAGTGGCACAAGTATGGAGTCCTTAAGGGTGGAACTTGATTTTTAGGAGGGCCTTAAATGACTGGGAGATAAACAGAGTGGCTGAATTGCTGCAGGTCCTAAATGTTTTCCCAGAAGTAAATGCAGGTCCTGATTTGCCAGTCTGGAAATTGCACAACAAGGGGTCCTTTACTGTGAAATCATGCTACTGGAGACTGAATTACAGTCGCACAACGACAACCATCTGGCCTTGAAAACTGTCTGGAAGAGTAAAATCCCTCTCAAAGTCTCATGCCACATCTGGTTGGTGATCAAGAGAGCTTGTTTAACCCACGAAGTACTACAGAGAAGAGGTATACAGATTTGCTCAAGGTGTTTTATGTGTGAGAAAGAGGCAGAGATAAATAGTCACTTGTTCTTGCACTGCCGAACAACTGTAAATCTGTGGAACATGCTCTTTTGTATACTAGGCATAAATTGGGTGTGCCCAGAACCTCCTTTGATTTGCTGAAAAATTAGGAAGGAGTGGGGAGAAGAGGGTCACAAGAAGACTGGTGTAGGAGCATTCCAGCATGTATTTGGTGGACATTATGGAGAGAAAGAAATGAAAGAGGTCATGATGGAATAGCCAGCAGTTTCCAGAATATCAAGATGAAGAGACTTAGTCTTTTGTTTTTTTGGTGTAAACAAGATTTAGTGTGGGAGATAGATAGTTTAGTCGATTTCATAGGACAATTGTAAAGTCTCATGTCTAGTTTTTGGTCTTGATGATACCCCCGAGTTTGTAAACCCCAACCCATCAGTTTTTTACCTAATGGGTCTTTTGGTGTGAATATACAGTTACCATTATCAAAAAAAAAACTCTCAAGCTAAACACTAAAGTCAGAGTTGGTAGGGGAGACAAGGTACTTTTTTGGGAAGAGGACTGGAGTGGTCATGGCACACTTCACTCCCTTTTTCCTGGACTGTTTTCAATAAGCTTGAATACTGGATGCAGTATACAAGAAATGTGGTCCCCTCAACGGTGGAATCTGACTTTCAGAAGACCCCTAAATGATTGGGAAATACCATGGGTAGTAGATTTTCTAACACTAATAGGAAACTTCCCGGGCACTAATACAGACGCAGACAAACTCATTTGGAGGCACCACAATGATGGAATGTTCACGGTTAACAGAGTATATAAAAGGGGACTGAGTGTAGCTGCAGGCAGGTCAACTGGACCTTGGAATAATATATGGAAGAGTGTGGCTCCTAATAAAGTGAAATGCTTCACTTGGCTAGTAGCTAGGAAAGCATGCTTGACACATGAGGCATTGCAAAAAAGGGGGTCCATCATAGCATCTAGATGCCTCCTCTGCAAGGAGGCACTAGAAACCAACAAACACTCTTTCATGCATTGCAAAGTAACGACACAAGTTTGGGCTATGTTCACTTCCATTGCTGGAATCAACTTGATCATGCCTGAACATACTGCATACTTGCTTAGCTGTTGGATCAGAAGAGGAGGAAGCAAAAGCCAAAAAAGATAGTGGAGGATAGTCCCAACCTGCATCTGGTGGACCATTTGGAAGGAGAGGAACCGGAGGATCTTTGAAGGAACATAATCCTCTATTTTGAAGATTAAGTGGAAAGTTATTACTTCACTAGGTTTTTGGTGAAAAGAACCAGAGTATAGAAGAGGGAATCCAATTAGTGGATTTTATAGGCTCCTTGTAAGTATCTCTCTTTTCCTTTTTTGTAAACTTTTTGGAGGTGACCAGCATAGCCTTAATGCTGAAGAATTTACCAATTTCAAAAAAAAAAAAAAAAAAAAAAAAACATGCTCCTCTTACAACTTGACTGTGGTACCAAAATGTCAGACGAGCCACTATCAATCTTAAGCCTCCACGTTGCTACTCCAACAACTGCTATAATGATTATAATATCAGACTCTGCAAATATACCATATTTCATCAAGATGCATTGAATATTACTATCGATGAGTAGTAGCTAGTCTAACATGCGGGGATGATTATTCTAAAAATTCCATAACATCTCTAGGACTTGAAAGGTTCTTCATTAGGAGTGATCCTCTTAGCATACTCCTTTGCAAGCGGTGATCCTCGAAATTGAACTACAAGTTGATTTTGTCGCTTCAATTGTTCTCATAAAAATTATTAGATCTCATGAATCGATATGGAATCCAAAGTGGCCACATAACCAGTGCTAAAGAAATTCAGTACTAATGTTCAGTAGATTTTGTACGTTCTTTGGTATTGAAATTCTCATTCACGTTATGCTAAACCTTTTAACCTTTCTTTTAACCCCTCCCTAGGAGCCACCCTTTTTGCTCCCTTGGTGACTCAAACTTGCAACCTTTGGGTTGGAAGTGAGGGGTGTTTACCATCCGAGCAACTCCCTCTAGTCCTAAACCTTTTAACCTAGCTACAATAAATGACAGAAAATATTCAGGGCTTCTCTTGACCCATTTGACAATATAATTAGGCTAGGAGTAAACAGAGATCGCAACTAACAACATAGTCTGTAAAAATTGTCAATGATCCAGCTGACAATGCTCCCAAATCTCTATTTAGCTCCATGGGACGTTATGTCCTTGGTGTGATTTCCGAAACAACCACCAATGTCATAAATAGATACAAGTACATCTTTACCTTCTCATCAGTATTTCTGGAAGTGTGAAGCACAGAAAAGCGACAAGTGCCTGCCTCACTTGAAGTGTGAAGCAAAGAACTTGCTTCATTAAAGTGAAGCATGATCTTTAGAGAAAAGGAAAAATTAACTTTGCACAAATAAATAAAATGACTAACTAAACAAAATAATATCTATTTGCAAATCTTTCCATCTAACAAGTAACAAATAATTTTCCACAAGACGGGCTAAATCGAAACCAAATTGTTTAGATCCTCAAAACTAAATTTGAAACTGAAACTAATAATAAGAAAAAAAAGAAATAAAAATACTATTAAATAAACTAATTTTTTACCATTAAACAAACTTAAGAGTATTAATAAAATACTACTAAAAATTGTTTACATAAACTGATTTTATAATATCAAACCAACTGAAAAAAAGTATTTATTTAAAAAGTATATAATAAATAAACTGACATTTACTCTTAAGCAAACTGAAAGAAGTACAACAATAGCAGCATAACCAGTGTAATCCCCCAAGTAGGGTCTGGGGAGAGTGACGCGTATGCAGCCTTACCCCTCCTTGTGATGGTAGAGAGGTTGTTTCCGATAGATCCTTGGCGAAAAAACAGTATTTACATAAATAATACTAAGGATTATTAAATAAACTGATTTTTTTACTATTAATAAAACTGAAAAGTAGTTAGTTAACTATTAAATAAGTATTCAAATAAACTGATTTTGTACTATTAAACCAACTGAAAAAAAGTATTTATTTAAATAATATTACAAAGTATCTAAATAATTGATTTTTACTCTGAAAAAGTACCTATATAAATACTATTAAAGAAATATTAAATAAGCTAATATTTTTACTATGAAACAAACTGAAAGAAAACTAAATTATTATAAAAGTCCAAGCAGCAATGGTGGCAGGCGGCAAAGAAGATGCAGCCACAACAGCGAAATCAAGAAGAAAAAGAACAAAGAACGGCAGCAAAGAAATGATACCCTAGCAGAAAAGTAGCGCAGAAGAAGATAAAATAAGAAGAAAGAAAGAAGGAGACCTACCTCAAGTTTGAAGAAGAAACAACAGAAACTAGCAGAGACACAACGAGCAAAAATCATGCCTACTTTTCTTCTGGAAAGACTACTTTTTACAGAAAAGTAAAAAAAAAATCACTCCAGGGCTTCAAGACTTCACGCTCGCTTCACATTTGTCTGAAAACGATCACTTCTTCAACATCACTTTGCTTCACGTGGAAGAAGCGCTATACCCTCACTTTGCTTCACTGCTTTAAGAGATGAGGCGCTCGCTTTTCACAACATTGCTTCTCATAGAAAACAAGTTAGGAACCATACGACCGAAAAGACAACATAGTCAAGAAACACTCATAATTATCAGGAAAAAAAAACTTCCATCAGGTTGGCGATATCTGTATAACATTTCCCTAAGGAAACTCATATAGTCTCAAGCAATAACATTCCCCAAACCACACTAAGGATTGCAAAGGATAGAGCGCCTTCTCAGCCAATGTCATTCTCTTCTACTCAACTGTTTGGGAGATTGTATCGCCGGATAGATGCATTCAATAGAGGTAACTACATCAGTGTAGTCAAAGGCGCAATTTAAGCGCGCTTAAGCCCTGAAGCAAGGCTCAATGTTGTGCGCTTCCTCACTTTATGTGCGCTTCAGTGTCGTCATCAAGGTTCTAAGGCAAACTTTTCCTTGCCAATGAACCTCTTTTGAAGAAGTGACGCTAAGCAATTGATATTTTACTTTATCATAAATTTTTTTCAATTTCTTTGGCCATATATTTGTCATTCATGTTTATAATTATTAGACTTGGACTAAACATATATATTTGTATTTTTTTCTCCCTTTGCGCCTTTTTTTATTAAAGCCCACGCTTTATTTGAGCTTTGCGCTTAAAGCCCCAACAAACCTTAGAGCTTTTTTGCGCTTTTTGCCTTTGATAACACTGAACTACATACGCCCAACAACCGAAAGGAACCAGAAAAGATTTTGTAATTGCAATTTGTTTCTAGGAACTGTCATCAAGCACATCGTCCTCTAAATCATCAAAAGAAACCAATGTAGAAAGGTCTACCAACAAAGTGACTATTTGAACTAGGGTTAAACGGAAGATGAAGTAACATATGTTGAGTAGTCATTATTAGAGATATCACACTATATCCATGCACATTATTATAATCGAGCATTAGATCGAACAGGTTGCAAGTAACTCTAGTTTCCTTAAATTCCAAGCATTGTTCCATAAGTGTTGATAGGAACAATACCCAAATCGGGCACTCTAATGCAATCAAGGAGCAAGGAATCAAAGTCTACCTTACTGTGAGAAATATTGGAGAAAAATATTATAGAATTGTGTATCTACATTATTACATAGAGACCCTATTTATAGACACTACAATACAATCATTTATCGAGTAGGAAACTATATACTTTTCATATTCTTATACATATTACAAGTAGGATTGTATATACCTATTCCAATTCTTGACACTCCCCCTCAAGCTAGTGCATACAAGTCATATGTACCTAGTTTGTTAGAGATGTAACTAATGCGAGGACCGGTGAGGGGCTTGGTGGAGATACTTGCAAGTTGATCACTCGACTTCACAAAATTGACTGTCAATCTCAATGCACTTAGTCTTCTAATGAAATACTGGATTTGATGCAGAATGTTGATAAAACGCAGAGTGATTAGCCCCACTATGAGTCATGCCAAACTCCAGAATTACTATGTTGAACTTTCCAAACCAAGCTCGAGAAGATTATTTCAGAGCAGAGTGAACTGCGCAATCGACATACATAGGCTATTGGACTCCCCTGAGCATCAAAACTAGGTGGTTGCTCCATATAGACTTGTTCACAGTGCAGCAGTCACCGAAAAGTGTTCAAAATATATGGTATATATCGATCATCTTGGAATCAATAGATGAGTCGATATTAGATATGGAACAAAAACGTCACTAAAAAATTGGCTGAAACATGCTCATGCATCGGAGTATTAGATTTCATGGTTGAACTAGAGAAATAAAATTATATGAGTAAGGTCGGAATAATGGCACTACCCTACTGAGAAAGAATTAAATGGGTAGGGGTCAGAATGATGGCATGACCCTCCTGAAAAATAGAAACTATATGGGTAGGGGTGGAATGATGGCACAACCCTACACAAATAAGAAAATAGTCACCGAAAAAACGGTGCTACGCAAATCAAATATGAAAAAGTGGTCACCAAAAAGATAGCCCGGTGCTACACAAATCGGATATGAGAAAGTAGTCACCATAAAGATGGAATGGTGCTACACAGATAAGATATGTGAAAGTAGTCGCCGGAATAATGCACGGTACTACATAAATCGAATATGAGAAAATAGTCCTTTTTTTTCTTTATCAAAAAAAATAATGCACGGTGCTACACAAATCAAATATGAAAGATAATCTGAAAAAATGCACGGTACTATGCAAATTAAATATGAAAAAAAGCAGTCACAAGAAAGATGCACGGTGCTATGCAAATTAGATATGAAAAAATAGTCACCGAAAAGATACACGGTGACCCAACTTTTTCTAACATAATTGCTGGTCAGGCGGGTGGCATATATAGGTAATAGCCACCTGCCAGCAACGGAAGCTCTTTGATTTTCTACAAGATCTTAAGGTACTGATACCATGTGAAAAATATTTTTAAAAAAATTATTGAATCGTGTATCTACAAAAGGTTGTGAATCACAATTTGCTGTCACGAATTCAGTATTGATCAGTTGCAACCTAAGTTGCTCGGACTCTTCACTATTGATGCCGCACCTATGTCGACACGACATGGGTGTGGGTGTGGGTGTGAGATCCGTGTCCGATTTGGTCAACCGTTTTTGGGTACTTTGACCAAAATTGACAGGGAAAGCCTAGACAATTGTAATGATTTCTGTAATCAATACAAAAGCTAAGGTGAAATTAAAGGAAACAATATACCTTTTATATAAAAATTTCCATGTCACTCCTTTTCCTTTGATCTCCTTCCAGGGTTCTCCTCAAGTTATCCATATAATATCTCATAATTTAGGTTTTATAACTCTATTTTAGATATTTTTTTGAATTTTTTTTTCTTTTTGAAATTGTCTATTTTAGATATCTGAATCATTTTTAGGCGAATCCCCGCACCCGTATCCATATAATGGATCCATATCCCTGAATCTTAAAAATTAGATCATGAAGGATCCGACCTTTAGATCCACACCCGTATCGGACACCCGCACCCGAGTCCGAGCAACTTAGGTTGCAACGATATTTTCGTCCCCACTAGTGTTTGGGAAAGCGATAAACAACAAAAAATGAGAGCCCATTCACTAAGGCGGGAAGCAAAGTGCTCACCTTTTTGAAGTGAAGCACCAATTAATACAAAAAAATTGCAATTTTAATTTTGCATGTATAAATAACCAAAAACTCTATAGCAATAACATATTAGCAAATATTTCAATTCATATACTGTTTGTAGACAAAAATAATAAAGTTATTATTCTGAAATTGTAGTCCACAACTGGAAAAAAATGCAAGAACTAACTGTCTGCAAAAAGAAGAAAGAACTCCAGAAATAGAGGACGGAAAACAGAGGAGAAGAGAGGAAAAATAAGCTGTTAAAAAAGAAAGGAGAAAGAAGCTGTTGGAAAACAGAGGACAAAGAAGAAAGAAGAAGAAAAGAAAGAAAAACAGAAGAAGTACCTAAACAAAACAACCTTAGTTGTTGCAACTTGCGACTGAAAGAACAAGAACTTGAAGAAGAAGAAGAGTTGAAACTGACCAAAAAACTCTAGATGTGTGTTTTAAAGTCTATTTAAGAAAAACCAATGCTTCTCCTTGCGCAACACCTCTTGCCTCTCATTGCCACCTCTCACCTCTCAGTTGCTTTTTTCATCGCGTAACACCTCAAGCCAAAAAAATGATAAACTCCTGCTTCACCTCACGCTTTAAGCGCTGAGCTTTTGTGTCTCATCTTGTTTAGGACAGTTAAAGAACAATTGGTCCTCAAGGTTGGACAGCATATGTCATAAAGTGAAGCTTCGAAAATAGATTTTCAACCCAATATGTAAGCAGCTGTGAGTGTCCATGGGATTCCAAGGGAGACTTTGAATAACAGTTCTTGTATGTGATTATGAATCAAAAGTCTATGAGGTTGTGCATAATGAAAAAAGAGGACAATGCATTGTCGATGTGTCCAAACATACGAGTGCACTTCTCTTGCATTGCCATGATCAGATCCAAGATGGTATTGAGTCGATTGTCGAACATGGTAGAACATTATAAAGGCATGGAGTACGAGCAATGTTCAGCATCAATGTAATGATAAAGCTTTGTGTTGCAATAGAGGAATGGAATACAGATAGTGAATGAGAAATGTTTCTCCTTTATTTGCAACAAAATGCAGAAATAAAATGGAAGTTCTTGTGGCAAGGAAACAAAGAGAATAGAGGCTTTCATCTAGGTAAATGGAATGCAGTGACAACTGGAAAGAAGAATGGCGGTTTGGGAATAAAGAATATGAAGCTACATCGCAAAGCACTCTTAATGAAGTGGTTGTGGAAATACTCAAATGAAAACCAAACACTTTGGAGAAGAGTGATAGGTGCCAAATATGAGAATGAAGATAGTTGGATGACTAAGATTGTGACCACACCTTATGGGACCAGTTTATGGAGATCCATAAGAGCCTTATGGGAGGAAGTTAAACCCAAATTCAAGATGAAAGTGGGGAATGGGAACAAGATCAAATTCTGGAAGCATGAATGGCATGAGAAAGGTAACCTGGAAACTCTTTTTTCCCTGATATTTACAATCCGGCAATGTTCCAACAAAGAACTATTGCAGAACTATGGACACCACAAGGGTGGAATTTCATCTTCAGGAGAGAACCAAATGACTGGGAAGTGATAAGGTTGGCAGAATTCCTCAACATGGTTGGACACTTTACTGGACTTCAGGCATATGAGGATATGCTTTGGTGGAAAGGCAACAATAGAGGAGAGTTCAAAGTGCATTCAGCTTACAGGCAGATGGATCAATCAAGCCAGCAGAGTCCCATCTGACCTTGGAAACAAATATGGAAGTGTAGAATCCCACACAAAGTCTCTTGCTTTATATGGCTGCTAGCTAAGGAAGCTGCCCTGACTCAGGATAATGCAATGAAAAGGGGGATAACCTTATGCTCTAGGTGTTTCCTATGTGGGGAAACCTTAGAAACTGTAAACCATCTATTTCTACACTGCAAATACACTCAGCAGCTTTGAAGGATTTTCTTGAGCCTTAAAGGCATATCCTGGACTATGCCTAGGAGAGTTATGAGGCCTTGTACTGCTGGGAGGAGGCAGGTGCCCTTGCAAAAGACAGAACTAGATGGAGAATTATCCCTGCTTCAATATGGTGGGCAATCTGGAAAGAAAGGAATTCCAGATGTTTTGAAGGCATAGAAAATAGTGTGCAGGATGTTAAACTAAACTGCATTTTGTTGTTATGTTTTTGGTGTAATCAATTATACTCAAATGACACTGCCTCTATAGTTGATGTTTTAGACTCCATATAGAAATAGAGTAGGAGTGTCTAGAGTGCATTTGTATATAAGGTTTGAGTACAACCCATGTACTTTTGTGATATAATACAACATTACCATTTTCAAAAAAAAAAAAAATGAAAACTTATACGGGAGTAAGGTTCAAGATTTCTTCTATTAACAAATAAGAAAAGAAAGATAAAGTTCTTGCATAACCCTGATGAAAGATTTCCTCTTGAATACTTAGTCATCTTCATACAATGCACATGTTTCTTTTAACTGGATTCCCAATGTAATTTGACAGCTGTCCAAATGTGTCCTCAACCTTGGCCTTTTGGCCAATGTCATTCTTAAATTTTGCCCATCCTCTGGAGGTCGTTTTAAAGAGAATCAGAAGAAAGACTAGCTGCCAAAATGTGCAAAATTCCACCAATAAAATGAAAATCCTCCAGAACCACTACTTTCTATAAGTATCACGCCCAAGAGAGAACGTAAGGCACCCGATCCAACCAATATGTGGATTCGTATTATTCAGGGGTTTAAAAGTTGTACAAGCTCTATTTATCAAAAAAAAGTTGTACAAGCTCACGCTTGCCTCTTTTTCTTTTTCTTTTTCTCTTTTCTAATAAAGCAAAATTGCCTGTTACTAACATTTGTATCACTAACTATATACAAATAAACCAGCAAAAACCAGAAAAAAAAAAAAAAAAAAAAAACTTACAGTCATCCATCTACAACATCTATGTTACTAACTATGCAAATAAATTAGATAAAACTAGATCAAAAAACTTACAGACATCCATCTACATCTCAATGCTACATCTCGAACAGTCTTGTCTTTTAACTGCATTGCAATTTTTGCATACCTAGATATGTTGCTTTCTGTTGCATATCTGCAAAAGTAAAGTTCCAATCTCCATTTAACCAATCACGAGAATAGAAGTCAGCTCTGATACAAATACTAAGAATGCATAGTTAGCATAAGTGATGTTGTTTGGCAACGCATGCAGCAAATTGAAGTACATACAGAGTAACCAACATTAAGCGTTGTCGTCTTCGGCTGAAATGCATGGTACAGTTAACCATAACAAGGACATCATATATATTTAGTTTTTTGATAATTGTGGTGTCCAAGCCAACTTGCGGTACCTCGACTAACTCCAAGGATACCTATCTGTCCACCAAGTCTAGAACACATGGGAAGAAATCACCAAGTGTTTTTGTCTAACTGAAATTTGAACATGAGACTTCATGGTGCTCAATCCACTTCATTAACCACTAGGCTATACATTTGGGTTTCATATTTGTAATAACTAATAGTTAACTAGAACAAGAATTCTGTATGCATCTAATTATTTCTCTCCATTTCGTTAAACTTACTACAGCAAACACTGACGGTATATTTCCAAGTTGAAGAAGTGGTCATTGTTATTATAGAAATGAATTACAAGACAAGATTGTTTGTGATAGAATTCACTAATCCATAGAATTAGTTTACAACTTGTCTAATTTATTCAAGACAGATACATCCACCAACCAAAGGTTAGCAGAAATTAGGCTAAAAGGTTAAAAGTTGTATGATTACCCATTTCTTGCCCTTGCGAAAATTTCTAGAATAAAGAAGAGCGCAAGCAGCAAATTTCAGAGGAAAATCAATAATTCAGAAATTAGTTAGCAACTGGAAATAAAAGAAGGATTAATACAGACTTGGCGAGCAATTCTTCAAGGAGGGACTGTTCGTCAGGAGTCCAATCAACAGAAAGGCCGGGATTGTGTCGTAGAGCAGCCTGTGTGGGGCCAACCACAGAGTTTTCTGGAACGGAGAGACCATTAGTGGTGGCACCATTCCCATTGCCGGTGCCTTCTTGACCACTATTATTACCCGCCGGAGGATTCGCGCTGGCAGCCATCAATTTGTACAGTATACCGACAAATTACAAACAATTGCAAATTCAAGTGGATATAGCTGAATCTGTAGCCTACAACCAGTTTGGAATTGGGGAGCGCCGAGCGAGATTTAGTAATTATTATTATGAGAGAAGAGAAAATCGGTACGGAACTGTTTCTAGAGGATTTCAATACTAATTGACCTTGGATAACGAGGGGAATACTTTCTTCATTAGATAGTAGTTTCTTTCTCTTTCTTTTTTTAAGAGAGAGAGTAATTTATTTACTTTAGGGCTGCGATATTTTTGTAAGTATTTTCATTTTGAGACTTTTACTCATGTGGTCCATTGTTTATTATTTCCTTGTCCTATTCTACATGTGTTTGATTGATTTAATATAGAGTTTAAAAAAGAAATAAAGATTTTAGAAATTTGTGATCTAAAATAATTTATAGATATTTATGTGACTATAAGTAAAATTCTTATATTAATTGTTTTTAAATTTCATATTTACTTCTTGTTTAATTAATGATGAACCTAATTCTTTAATCCACGTAGAGACAACAAAAAATAATAGAGTTATTTTTAAACACTATATATTGAAATACTTCAAGGATTACTATTATCATATTTTTAGGGATAATTTCATAGACGTCCCTAAAGGTTTCGCTCTATAACACTAACCTTCCCTGTGATTTACCATATTATGCATACCTTCTTTATTTTGATTTTATTTTATCATTCTTTAAACCTATTTAAAATATATATTTTTAATTTAAAATATATATAAATTAACTATGATTTGATAAATTTGTCCTTCTTTATATTAATTTCTCATATTATTAAAAAAAAATGACTCATTTAATAAATACTTTAAAATAAATCAATATAAAGAAATGTCTACTTTTATTTGGAAAAAAAACCACGTGTGTATATATAAAAAACATATTATAGTGTTTTATTCGAAAAATAAATAAAGGAAAAAATGACTACGTTTTCGAAAAATCAATTAAACTTATGATTTAAGAGAAATCGAATTTCCAAAAGAAATAGAGTCGCCACTTAATTTTTTTAGTAAAAATCAAGAAACATTTAAGATTTTCAAAAGACTCAAACAGATAAAATCAATTGAAAAAGGGTTCGAGTTTAAATGTACATTTCGAGTAGGTGTTAGGCCCTCGAAATGTCCGCTAAATTGCGGTTGACCGATGATTTGACTAAAACTGTCTTTGACTAATTTTGAAAAAAAAAACTATTGACTAAGTAAAAAGAAATTCACTTTTTATCTATTTACTTATTACTATTATTTTTCTAATTAATTATTTTGAGGGGAAATAAACTAAAGGGGGATTTTTCTAAAGGAAAATAACTTAAGTGTTGGCAAAACTAATGGCAGAATAGAGCTAAGTAATAAATAAAATACATGTATAAGAAAAAATAAATATTTGACTTTTGAGTATAAAGAGAAATGACTATCTTTAGGAAATTGATTAAGTTAGACCAAAGATCGAATAAATTGTTAGTCAACACAATAACAAACGAATAAAGAGGAAAAGAGAGAAAATTTGAACTTGGGCTCTTTGCCCAAATTTAGCCCAAATGGACCTTTAGGCCCAACTTTCCCTGTCCTAAATACTAAAACAAAGGGTTGCACCATTTGGGCCCTTTTAAGCCCAAAATTTCTCTAAAATCCGTCCAGTTTGATCCTCTTTGGACTTTTCGGGGCCTATTTCAGCTCATCTTTCAGCTCAATACGAGGATTACTCAAAACAACTTAAGGATATGCAAGAGTGGTTTCACCTTTTCTGGGCAGCGAGCTGAGACTAGAACGAGTTGAATAGTGATTCTTCCACCGATAGTGACTTAAAACCTTGGAAATTTCCAATGAATGAGCAGAGGGGACGAAGCTTGGATTGAACAAAATAGCTCTCTTCTCTGTTTCGACGGTACCTCTTGTGTATATATATATATATATATATATATATATATATTTATACTTTGCTAGACTATCTCTCTCTATTTCTCTCTCTGAATAATCACCAACCCTATAATAAATGGAGAAGATGTATTTATAGACAAGAACTAGGGTTCAGAATGGGGGGAAAAAGGCTGAAAATTTTGAATAAACAATGGCCCATTTCGAATTTCAAATCTGGAATTCTATCCAAAACCCAGAATATTCCCAATGATTCCCACTATTTGAACGGATTAAAGGCGAGGTGGACATCTAGGATCAATCCCCTCGTCCTCGGAGTACTACGCGGTATGATCTCGTAATCCCAAGGAAGGGGACTTGACTACTGATGCTTTTCTTCTTTGTGATAATCTTATTGAGAGGGCGGGAGAAAGAAGACAATGGAAACGCGGTGTCTTGCTTTTAAATGCCTTCGTCTATCTCTGTTTGGAATTTCTTGAAGAGTTAGCGTCGTTGTGAACATTGGAGACAAGCTCTGGGTCACTTGAGGGATTGAGAACGGGCCGGGTCAGCGGTCATTGGGTCGAGATGGTGGGCTGATGGATGCTGCTGCTGAAGGGAGTATAATAGGTTGGGAATTGGACATAGTTGCTGAAAATTTAAGAGAAGGCCCAAAATTTAGTTTCCCTTTTTTTGATATTGCCAAGTGAATTACTAATTTAGCCAAGGTTGAATTGTAATTGGCCAATTGAGATTACGAATTTAACCAAATCGAACTCATTTGCAAATTCGGCTAAACATAAATAAGATGAATTAATATAATTAATTTATGAGCTTCTCATCTTAACAAAATAAAATAATTAATTCAACTATAAGCTAATTGATTTTTAAAAGTAACCACAATCTAAACTAAACTAATTTTAATATAATATTAAAAATAAAATCTTTTGAGATGATTTTCAAATATTCATGAAACATACCGATTATATCTATAAAACTATATGAAATATATCCACGTATTTATAAATTATGAGAATTGACTAAGATCACTTAAAATGACTTTGAAAAGTATTTGAATTTTATAAAACTAATTATTCTAAGTCGTTTGGAAATTAAGAAGCCCGTGAATTAATTTGTATCGGGGAGGGTCAAAATTGGGTGTCAACAACTGTCCCTCGTTTTACTTGAATTGATGCAAGAAATTCGAGGAAAATGAAATTGACTAATCCAATTTTGACCGACCACATCTCCATCTTTTCTGAAAAAGGGATGTTGGTACGGACTTTAAGAATTATGGCCGAACCCCAAAATTGGGTTTCCTACATATCTCAGGCTATACGAGAATTCAGGCCACTTGTAGTTTGATACGCTTGATTCGACGCACGATTTTGAAAGAACTCAAAAGCTATTCCGTAATAGAATTATGAAGAGACCAGAATGCCCGAGAATAAGATTTAAGAGTGAATGTCGAAATACAGCTGAGTCTTCAACATTGATTCCGCCTACATATCCCTCAACTTAGGGAATCAAGCTGCTTGTAGTTCTACTCAATCGGTTGAACAGGAAATCTATGACACAAGATAACCTTTGGTTCTGGAAGAGCGACAAAGTAAGTAGAGTATGAAAGAGAGGCTCGCAACCTCTTAGCCATGAATGTGGCACACTTTACACCCATAATTAAGAACTTACACGGACATAATTTTCAAAACTCTTGGAGCATTGCCACTCAAATTGGAAAGCTATTTCCGGTAGAGACCAAAAATTTTACGAATGCGGAACAGAAACCAACAAACCCAAAGATAAACCCACATGCCTTCTGATAGGGGTGTGGTTTGATTGTGGTGGAAGTCGCTCCTCTGCTCGCGTCCTAAGAGTTTGGCACTCCTCTTCGGACTATGTCCTAGTTTGCTGCTAAGAAAAAGTTCCACGTTGTGCTGCATCCTTTTTGATGTCGTCCGCACCTGTGGTTTGTTTTGAAAATTCATCCTCTTGGATGCTCTCGACAAAGACTGAGATAAAACTCATTACCATGTCTTTTACCGTGTTGACACTTAATTGTTCTCCTCGGACGTTTGACGTCAACTTCCTCTAGTTTGACGTAAAGCGAATAAAGCTTGTGTATTATGTTTGCAATATAATATTCAATGTACTCTTTCTTTGATGTCGAAGTAACGAAATAGGTTGATGTAATATGTTGATAGTTCTCTTGACGCTTTCGTTGATGGTTCTCTTGATATTATTCTAGCAAATGAAAATGATGCGATTGATGTTGATTTTCTCGCGATGTATGATTTCCTTCTCTTGCAATGAATGACTTCTTTCTTTTGCTATGCATGATCTCCCTCTCTTGTAATGCATGCTTTCTTTCTCTTGCAATGCATGACTCTCTTTCCCGCGATGCATGGCATTTCCCGCAATGCATGAATCTTCTCTTGCAATGCATGAACCTCCTTTCTGCTATGCATGACTATTTCCCGCGATGCATGACATTTTCTCGCAATGCATGAATCTTCTCTTGCAATGTATGAATCTTCTCTCGCAATACATGACTTTTTTCGTGATGCATAACTTTTTTCCCCTGATGCATGACATTTTTCCCGCAATGCATGAATCTCCTTCCTGCGATGCATGACTTTTCTCGCGATACATGACATTTTGATACTGAACAAAGATAATGCTTTACTGAGCAACATAGGTGATCTTCTGGGTATCTTTTGAATGGTGGTGTCGTCTCAATCGACAATATAAATAAAATGACCCTCAGAGTAGTGGTATCATCTCCTTTGACAATACGATATAAATGACTCTCCGGGTAGTGGTATCGTCTCATTCAACAATACAAGATAAATAACCTTCAGGGTAAGAATATTATCATATCTGATAATATAATGCATATAAACGTCTTCCAGGTATCTTTAGTTGCTGGAAAATAATAATATTGCTCTCTTCGTGGTTTTCGTTTGTTCCATCTCCGAACATAGTTGCAATGTTCATTATGATCCTCGCTTTGCTGAGAATTTGAATGAACAAATGCTACTCATATTCCCAACTCTTTAGTATAAGAAGCATAAAACTTTTCCTGCATCCACAGAAAAATTGTTAGTTCAAAATGAACTGATCTGTGTCGATCTCTTCAGTTGCCTGCTCTTTGTTTGGCTATCTCCGGTTGATTTTTCTGATCTCCCATTTCTTGATAGATAAGACAAAACGTTTTTACGCAAGATAATTGAAACATAACGGGAAAGTTTTAAGAAATTTTTTTTTTTTTTGAAAAAGTAATATTTGGAAAAGGTCACTACAAGTGTCGTGTCATGTCGAGCTTTTAGCAAACGCCTTTGAAGTTGATGCCTTGAGGTCTATCTGATTACTTGCTGGAAAGTATTCAAAGTTGCTCTAAACTGCTATTGAAATTTTTGAGGTCATCCTCAAAAATTTCTGTCCCTAGTTAACTGTCTTGGTGTATCAGAACTGTTGATGAACAAACCATGGAATTTTTGAGCTCCTCTAAAAAATTCTGTCCCAGTTGCAATTCTCAATGTAACCTCAGTTTTGACTTGTTGGATAGGTCTTCTTCTTGAGATTTTTTTGAGTCCCTCTCAAAAATTTTGTCCCAGCTTCTATTGTGAAGAAGAATAGAAATCTTACGGGAGATATGACCGAACCGTTGTGGAGCCTACGTATCCCGTTGAGGCAGGAATTAGGTCAAATGTAGTTCCCCCTCTCGAGGATTAACAAAATAAGAAAAATTACAAAGAAACCGACCGAGGCCAACATGGGCCGCCTACGTATCTCATTCTTGAGAATTCAGGTCGAACGTAGTTCAAATACAAGGAAAAATATTATAAGGGGATAAAGGAGTAACCGAAGCCGTTATAGGCCGCCTACGTATCTCATTCTTGAGAATTCAAGGCAGATGTAGTTCATTACAAGAGGGATAAAATTTTAAACAAAGCGATTACAGGCAAATGGAAAGGTTACAAGGAAATGACAGGAATACAACTGAAACTTCACACATAATATCTCTTGACAACATCTGAGTTGATCGGTTTCGGCCATTCGGTTCCATCCATCTCCAACAGGACCAAGGAACCTCCAGATAACACTTTACGAAACATATAGGGTCCTTGCTAGTTTGGTGCGAATTTCCCTTTGTACTCATCCTGATGAGGGAAAATGCGTTTGAGAACTAACTGACCAACTTCGAATATCCTTGCTCTTACTTTCTTGTGAAAAGCACGAATCATTCTCTGTCGATACAGTTGACCATGACAAACAACAACCATTCTCTTCTCATCAATCAAGGTTAACTGGTCAATCTACTTGCGAATCCAATCAACATTATATTATTCAACTTCTGCAGGTATCACTGCTTCCGTTCCATATACTAACAAGTATGGAGTGGCTCCAATTGATGTTCTGACAGTCATTTTGTAACCCAACAAAGCATATGGCAGCATCTCATGCCAGCCTCTGCGATTATCAATCATTTTTCTCAAAATCTTCTTTATGTTCTTGTTGGCGGCTTCTACCGCTCCATTCATTTGGGGACGATAAGCGATCGAATTTTGGTGAGTGATCTTGAATTGTTCATATATTTCTCTCATCAAGTGACTGTTGAGATTCGCTCCATTGTCGGTAATGATGGATTTTGGTACTCCAAACCTACATATCAAATTGTTGCGAATAAAATTAGCTACAACCTTCTTGGTCACGGACTTATACGAAGCTGCTTACACCCATTTGGTGAAGTAGTCAATGGCAACCAAAATGAATGTGTGTTCGTTAGAGATGGCTGGCTTTATTGGACCAATGATATCAATGCCCCAAGCTACAAATGGCTAAGGTGAACTCATAGCATTGAGTTCGTGATGCGAGACTCGCATCAAATTGCCATGCACTTGACATTTATGACATTTCTGCACAAACTTACAACAATCATGCTCCATAGTCATCCAGAAATAACCGGCCCGGAGGATCTTTCTCGCCAAAGTGAACCCATTCATGTGAGTACCGCAAACTGCAACATGTATCTGTTCTAGAAGTTTTGCGGCTTCCCTAGCATCTACTCATTAGAGAAGACCTAAATCTGGAGTCCTTCTATAAAGGATTTTCTTGCTTGAGAAGAAATTGAGGGCCATACGACGTATCGACTTCTTCTGGTTGAACGTTGCATTCTCAGGATAAGTCCCAGTATCTAAATACTTCTTGATGTCAAAATACCAAGGCAAACCATCTAGTTCTGCTTCAACACGTGAAGAATGGACAGACTGCTCTTTTACCTTTATATCCAAGGGATCAATATAACTTGTATCTGGATGTTTAATCATTGAGGCAATAGTGGCAAGAGCATCGGCTAACTCATTTTGTGTCCTGGGAGTATGTCTGAACTCAATCTTACTGAACCTTTTGCATAACTTCTATATATACTGCACGTATGGTGTGATCTTTGGGTGCTTCACGGCCCATTCTCCTTGAAATTGGTGAATTAGCAAATCTGAATCTCCAATAACCAATAACTCATGAACGTTCATATCAATTGTCATCTTCAGACCGATGATGCAAGCTTCATACTTAGCCATGTTGTTCGTGTAATCAAATCGGAGTTTAGCTGCCATAGGATAGTGCTGATTGGTTTCTGACACTAAGACCGCTCCGATACCTTTCCCTTGGTGATTTGCCGCTCCATCAAAGAATACCCTCCAACCAAGGTATGCTTCAGAAATATCTTCACCCACAAATGCAACTTCTTCATCAGGAAAATAAGTCTTGAGTGGCTCATACTCCTCATCAACTGGATTCTCCGCAAGGTGATCAGCTAAGGCTTGTGCTTTTATCGCCTTCTGAGTCACATACACAATGTCAAATTCACTCAAAAGCATTTGCCATTTAGCCAACTTCCCGGTCGGCATTGCTTTCTGGAAAATATTCTTCAACGGGTCCATCCTGGAAATAAGGTATGTGGTATAAGAAGACAAATAGTGTCTCAACTTTTGAGCAATCCAAGTCAAAGCACAGCATGTTCTCTCCAAAAGAGTGTAACGGGCTTCATATGGAGTGAATTTCTTTCTCAAGTAATAAATGGCTCTCTCCTTCTTCCCGATCTCATCATGTTGACCAAGCACGCATCCAAATGCATTATCTGAGACAGATGGATATAGCAACAAAGGACTTCCTTCTCGAGGAGGAACTAACACTGGTGGATTGGACAAATAATTCTTGATGGCATCGAAAGCAGTTTGACATTCTCCGGTCCACTTGGTCAGGGCATCTTTTTTCAACAACTTGAAGATTGGCTCACACACCACGGTGGACTGAGCTATAAATCGACTGATGTAGTTCAACCTTTCCAGAAAACTCATCACTTCTTTCTTGGTCTTCGGAGGAGGTAACTCTTGAATCACTTTGATCTTGGAAGGATCTAGTTCAATACCTCTCCTACTAACTATAAATCCCAATAGCTTGCCGGCTGGCACTCCGAAAGCACATTTGACAAGATTTAACTTCAAATTGTATCGACGCAAGCTATCAAAGAATTTTTTCAAGTGAGCCAAGTGATCCGAACTCTCGCGGGATTTGATTATGACATCATCAACATACACATCGATCTTTTTATGAATCATATCATGGAAGATAGTTGTCATAGCCCTCATATAAGTAGCACCCGCATTCTTGAGACCAAAAGGCATCACCCGATAATGATATACACCAAGGGTGATAAAAGCTGTCTTTTCCGCATCTTCTTCATCCATCAGGATCTAGTGATATCCTGCATAACAATCCACAAACGATTGCATCTTGTGCTTATCAATGATAATGTGAATGTTTGGTAATGGAAAATTATCTTTCAGGCTAGCTTTGTTGAGATCTCTGTAATCAACATAAATTTTGATTTTTTCATCTTTCTTGCCAACTGGAACAACGTTGTCTAAGCAAGTCGGATATTGCGTCACTTCTACTACTTGATACTCGATCTGTTTGGTAATCTCCTCTTTGATCTTTAAACTCAACTCAGGCTTGAACTTCCGAGTCTTTTATTTACCGGACTGAAATCTGGATTAATTGGCAGCTTGTGGGACACCATATTCGTACTCAGCCCCAGCATATCTTTGTAAGACCAGGCAAATACATCAATGTATTCTCTAAGCAAGTGGACTAGATCCCTTCTTTGAGCTTTAGTTAGGTGGACACTGATTCTTACTTCTTTGACACATTCCTCATCTCCGAGATTCACAGCCTCAGTTTCTTCAAGATTTGGCTTGTGTTGATTTTCAAATTGTCGAAACTTTTAGGCAACATGTTCGGGTACCTCATTTTCATCTTCATACACCTCGCATTCATCATCACCTGCCTCATTTTGTTCGTTTGGCTCGTGACATGAAATGACATTGACAGGTTTTAAATTGATATTACTGAAATCATAAATAAACAAAATTAGGAAGTAAAATATAAATAGATAAGTAAACAAATTTTTGATAAAAGAGGCTTTCATTTAAATTGAAAGACAAGCACAACTTTGTCCATGGCCGAGGACCATTTTGCCTTTTTAAACATCACAAGGGAATTTAAAAAACTTTAAATAAGTAGAAACTGCATAAAGGTTGGGTCTCGGGCCTCTTCCATACTACCATCGATTTTAAAAACAAACATAAGCACATGTCTTTTCTACCAAGCTGCACGGGAAATCAGGAGCGGTTTGGAAATCCAATTTTCCAATTGCTCCTCAGGTTCTACATCACGGATGCCCGACGTCCCAGTCGCTTCCTCGATGACCGCATCAATCTCTTCAAAAAAGGCCCAGATTCCTTCTTCGAGACCATCATCATTGACATATTCTCGTACTGGGAATGACTGGTATAGATGAGAGATTGGCCTGGCCAATGCTTGATCAACACTCTTTTTCTTCAGCTCCGCTTCATCATTTGTGGGGACATGCCCCAAACCAAACTTTGCTCCTCTGGTGGGAATCTGGATAGGCTCGACAATTCCTTGAAAATGCTTTCCTAATTCGAAACCTGGTTTTGAAACCACTCCGGAGCATAACAGTAGAAATCATCTTGTACATGGTAGGCATATGAGGCTGTGGGGCCAAGTCATCACCGATGGCATTACCAGCTCCACCGTGTAGAAATCACAACCTCGAGAGACATCATCGACGATCGGTGCATACCCGTTGGAATGGCTCTCCTCACCATAAATGACCAATTCCTGGTCCTTCCAAACAAATTTCATCAGTTGGTGAAGGGTGGAAGACACAGCCCCAGCAATGTGGATGAATGGTCTTCCTAAAAGCAAATTGTAACTGGTGTTGATATCCAACACCTGGAACTCCACATTAAAATATGCGGGACCCACCTGAATATCCAAGTTTACCGCACCCAATGTGTCTCTTTGCACTCCATCAAAAGCCCTCACATTGACTTGGTTCTGGTGATGCTTTTCCAAGTCGAATTTCAGCTGCCTCAGAGTCAAAAGTGGGCAAATATTAAGAACGGATCCGTCATCGACCAAGATGCGATTTATTATCTTGTCTCGACACATATAGGTGACGTGCAGAGCTTTGTTGTGCATCTTTCCTTCAAAGGGTAGCTCTTCGTCACAAAAACTAATTCGATGTCCTCGAATAACCTGGTTTATCATGGCTGCTAGATTGTCACTATTGGTGCCCACGGGCACATAAGTGTCATCCAGAGCCTTTATTAGAGCCTGCCTATGCAACTGCAAACTCATCAATAAAGCCCACACAAAAATCTGAGTCGGCGTCTTTTCCAGGTGCTTCACAATCGAATAATCTTTCGGTTGCATTTTTCTCCAGAACTCTTCTGCTTTAGCTTCACTAATTTTCCTTTTAGGTTGATCCTTCTTCTGCACACCCTGGGCTAACTCTTTTGGCGTGTAGCACCTACCGGGTCTGGTCATACCTTGGGTAACAACTATTTCAATCATAAACTTTGGTCGGGCAAGAGTTTCTCGTGACACCAAGGCAACAGCCTTCTCGGGTGTCAGAATCACAAACTTTTTCTTCTCTCTAATGCTCAATGAAGCTACAACCCTTTCCAGGTTATCAGGAGCGACCGAAACTATTGCCTTTGTTACGCACCAATCGTTATCCGTCTCTATCATATTGATAGTGACGCCTCCATGATTTAGCAAAGAATTACTATTGACATTGGGCACAACTGTCTGGAGAGAGACCATTTTCTGGTCAATCAGGTCTTGGATCTTGTGTTTTAGGTTGATACAGTCTTCAGTATCATGTCTGACACTGTTTGAGTGATATGCGCACCTTTGATCAGGTCTGTAAAACTTTGAGCTAGTGTCAACCGGCTTGGGCCCCACCGGATGAATATATCCTGCCACAGTTAATCGCTCGAACAGCTTTGTTCGGCTTTCAATGAGCGGAGTGAAAATTCTGGCAGATTTCTTCTCAAACCTAGGACGGAGGGGATCGTAATTGCCTTGTTGAGGAGGAGGCATTTGACGATAATTTGGAGCATTTGGATGAGGGGCTTGATATCTGGGATATGAATTAGTTTGGTAATTTGGCGGTGGATCTCGGTAGTTCGAGGGGTATTTTGGTAAAGTGGAGCAAGGGTTTGGTACATTAGGGGAGGAGTTTGGTAATTTGCCTTTGGCACAATTGGGGGCGATATTTCGGTAGTGATAAGGGGGAGTTTGGTAGATAGAAAGGGAAGTTTGGTAGCTAGGAGGGGGAGTACTTTGATAACTGGGAGGAGGGATATTTTGATAACTGGGAGGAGGGGTATACTGGAAGGAGGGGTATTTTGGTAATCGATCTATGCATAACAAGCCGGGTACGAACTCTGTGAAGGTTGAGAATGACCTTTGTATGATGAGGATTTCCTTGGGATCTTCTTCCCCTCATAAGAGATAGAAGACACATCTTCTCTTTTCTTCTTTAACAAACCCAAAGATTTGGGCGAGGCAGCAACACGGGCAATCTTCCCGATTTTTAATCCATCTTCGATAGTCTCACCTACTTTGACTATCTCAGCAAACTTTTCTCCAACGAGTAACATTATTCTATCATAATATTCGGGCTCTTGAACCCGCACAAATACTTCAACAATTTCCTTCTCGGACATAGGAGGTCGAACTCTAGCCGCCTCCTTTCTCCATCTATATGCAAATTCTCTGTAACTTTCGTTTGATTTCTGCTTCTTTTTTTCTAAGGAATAACGATCAAGAACGATCTCCACATTGTAGGCGAACCGTTCGATAAAGTCCTTAGCCAGAGTATTCCAGTTAGGCCACTGTCTCATCTCATGAAATGTAAACCATTCCAGAGCCTCTCCACTCAGACTTCAGCTAAACAGTCGCATCAGTAAAGCTTCGTCTCTTCCGACTCCTATGAGTTGGTCACAGTAGGGCCCCAAGTGTGCTAAGGGATTCCCTATTCCTCCGAAAACGTCGAACTTTGGCACCTTGAACCCTTCCGGGAGGTCCAAATTCGGATGAATGCATAAATCCTCATAACTCAAATTGGTGACTTCAGGAACACACTACAACTCTTCCATGGCTTTTTGGATCTCTTCCTTCATATCCAGCTTGGCGGCCTCTTCTTTTGACCTCCACTCTCTTTCTCGCTCCTCATAATGGTCGAGCTCAAAATCATTGGTGTCATGCTCATTGGGGACCGAGATTTGGAAAGTGGCTTTCTGGGGTAGGGGTGGAGCAATGGAGGGATTTTGGGCATTTTGAGTGGCTTGGTAGTTTTGAGGGAAAGTCTGGGGGTTGGTATGTTGATTTTGGTGACGGAGGGAAGTTTGTGGGTTGTTAACATTTTGGTTTTGAGAGGGTGGACCAGTTTGGAGATTGGCATTTTGGGGAGGAAATGGCACTTGGAGGTTGGTATTTTGAGGAGGGGTGGTGTCTGATAAGAGGCAGAGGCATAATGGGGATTTTGGGTGGTTAGGTCGATGATTGAGGGGTTACGAGCAGGATCGGAGGGTGGGTTTTGAGCTTGTTCCGCACTTGAAGGAGGAAAGTGAAGTGGAGGCCTTCCATCTGCTGGAGCATTGAAAGTAAACGATGGGTTAGGCAAATCTTGCCTTCTCTGCATTTCGACCCGCATCTCAGTGATCTGTTGCATCAACTGCACTTTTAATTCGTTCTGATCGGTAATGATGTGCTGAGCCACAACAACATCTGTTAAGCTGGTATCCCCAACATTATCGCCCATTGTTGACTTTCCCTTCCGAGAACTTTGACTGGGGAAGGAATCTGTAGTCCCTTTTGATCTTGTAAAATAGGGGTGTTTAGCCAACTTTTCAACACAGATCAGTTCTAACTACCTATAGAGAAAACAACTCAAAAGCAAATATGTTAGTTTTGATTCAGGACAAATAACGCAAAATATCACATAGAGGACATATAAACACATAAGAGTTGCTTTGTTTGAGAACATGTTAACCCACGAATAATGAGGACTGATTTTTGAACAAACAGGAATTTGCTCGTTTTATTTTAAGGCTAGTGACTCAGAAATGTTAAATTGCGTTGAGCTAAGGTCTTCTCGCTGCATCCTCGGGCATCTGTTGATCTGAACTCGACATTCCTTTGTATAATGAAGGGGGAAAATAATTTTTTTTTAAAAGGATAGGGGCTGGGCCTTGAAAGGCTGCCTACATATCTCGCAAGGAGAATTCAGACCCTATGTAGTTCGAATACAAAGGAAATTTTCAATTTTCATTCATTCATTTCTGGTGATTGCAAGGAAAGTGAAAAACAGACAATAAAGCTCCTAAAAGATAAAGCGTGCCTCCATCCAAGCCATTCTTCTTCCGATTGACGCATTAATCATGGGGGGTAAACTCATATGCTTTGAGGGTGATATTCTTATTCCCTTCTTTCTACCGTCCCTGGGAAGGAGGCCTATAGACAATTTCCTCCCCAGTATCTTCTTCAACAGCTCCAGGGTGAGTGTCTTCGGGGCTACTATTGGCTTCCTGATTGAAGAGAGAGCATTTTTAGTGTATCTTCTGGAAGCCTCATGGTTATATCATTGTTGAAGAGATCATGTTCCTTCCGCATAGCATCCGTCTCCTCGTTCATGATAGCATGTCTTGCCATCTTAGCCGCCAACTCCGCGTCTAGTGCCTCATTTGCTGCTCATGCGACCGCGGTAGCGAATTCTACTTCTATTCTCCTTTCTCTGGTTTCTTGGATCTCTTGTCTGATCCTGTTTAGTTTCCTCCTCAAATCCTCCTCAGTTATCTCCATCTCGATAATTTTTCCCTTTTCCATCTTAGCTGCTTTTTCACCTTTCCTGAGATGATAGAGTAATGTCTTAGGATTTGGTAGTAGGATTTTATTTTCGACTGAGAAACTCAAGACTCAGGAAATTTTGGTCGAACATTTTGGTTGTGACTTGTAGTGAGAATTGTAGAGATTTTTCAGAAAATTTTCGACAAGGAGTGGGCTAAAAATGTCCTCATTCAAAGCAACAAATCACATAAATAGTTAAAGTACACAAGTAAATAGACAAATATCGCATCCTAAACATGCATGTTTGTGCCAGGGGTAGGCCTAGTGAATTGAAGGATGTATATGACTTTTTAAGCCAATTCATTATCCCTAAAAACATTTCATTAATATCATTCAAAATAGTGCTTAACAACATATAAATGGGGAAAAGAGTTCAAAAAGGAAATAATAATAAAACAAAATACAAATGAAAGCAATCCCACGCAGGAGATGATAATAGACTTCAAGCTCCTCCTGAACTTTCACCAAAGTCTGGTTCTCTTGGCGATGCTGACCCCTTCCCACATAGCATATCTGTTTGCCCATAGGTGATCTCTAGCCATTCGAGCCCCTTCTTGATGTCTGAACCTCTCAACCGACTGAATCTGTTGTTCCATGCTGTTATCTAATTCTGATATGCATTGTCTTGCCCTTCGTAACTCTTGCTTCAACTAAGCTATGACCCTGGCGTCTTCAGAGTGTCAGTGCTGATGATTTAACTCATTCTTGTCATATTTCTCTTGGAGTCGATAAAGTCAGATTTGATGTTTGGCCCCAACATCTATAATCATATGAGGAACGTTCGGACTAGGCTCGACAGTTCCGACGAAGCTCTTCTTTAACCACTCCTTGTAATCCTTAGAACATTTGGGACGGAACCTGGTTGGTACCGGCTCACCCAATACCCTCCGAGTCTTCCATGTTCTACGTATGTCTTCAACATAAGAGATTCGTCCATCTTCATGATCGGTTGCAAATTTCTTCATGTTCGCGATTTGGGGAATCTCCTGTTTCCGTCCTAGTTGTATGAAGACTCGACTGGGAGCATATGGTCTAGTCCCCCTTAATCTGGCAAATATTAGGTAAGCGACCTTTTGCGCTCGAATCACTATTTGCTTTGTCATCCTTAGACATTCTATTGACCACTGCACATTTTCTTCTCTTAGCCCTTGAAGTCTTGGATACCAGAATTTTAGACCTCCAGTTTTGTTGCAATGATTATGGTACATCCACCAGTCATGACCTGTAAGTTCGTCTGATCGTCTCAACGGATCTGGTTCTTCTGGATTATGAGCTTTGATCAAGTTCCTCATCATCCACCATTGAAGTATCAGGTTGCATCCATGATAAAAATGCTCTCCGTTCTGACACTTGTCCAAAGCCCTATAAATGTCGGCCAAAATAATGGGCGCCAAAGTGTAGTACTTGGTTGCCAACCCGTAGTCCAGTCCATAAAAGATTGCATGAGTGACCATTGCTACACTCGGATGGATATTGTAGTCTGGTCCCTGAGGAAATACCATCGTCCCAAGTAGGCATTTTGCGAAGGCAAGAGGACGTGCCTCATTCCATTTTTCTTTTGAGACACTCTTATTTGAACTTTTCATAGGCTCTTGCACGTCCGAATCGGTAATAAAGCTTTCGAAGTGGAATGTTTGGACCGGGTAGCTTGTCCATCCAATTGGCTTTGACGAGTGACAGTTTCTCTTTGATTCCGACAAAATCCCATGTTTTGGGGAAAAGAAGATCTGTATCGGGTTGACGCTTCCTCTTGTTGCACATGTCAACACTCTCATAACTTGCCAGGACTTCTTCGATTGTCGGCATCATTTCCACTTCCCCGAACCGAAATACCATATTGTCGCTGTCCCAAAACTTTACCATTGTCCCAATTAAACCGGGCCAAGCCACCATTTCCATCAGTGACGGGAGATTGCCTATGTGTCTTTGAACTTTTCTCTTGTCTCCGTTGTTCATGAACTTCCACCAAACTTGGAGATAAGGGTCAGGTATGGTCACCATTCGGGTTCTCAGAGGCTCATGTGCTGAATTCATCCTACGAGAAAAATAGACAAAGATAAGTTACCCCCACCCCCATAGATAATTGATTTGTTTTAAAAAATACATATACATCCTTCAATTAAACACATAAGCATGATTGCCTTTTTATTGGCAAATGGGACAAATAGACACAAGGTGGGCTTCTAATAGGCCCAATACGCCTTGGGCGTTGGGTCAACTTAGTACAAAATGTACTAAAACATCGAGATTTGATTTCGCTCTACGCTAGTTGACTAAGAGTGGCATTAAAAGACCGGGAACCCAAGTGGACAACTTAGGCTGGAACTCACGACAACCATTGGACGCATGACGAACCAATAAATTGTCGATCATTCCAAAAAAAGGTTGAGTATAAAAAGTCCGGTTGCGGTTCTGCAAAATCGTCCTTTAATACACTATACATACAAGAGAATATGCCATTAAACGCAATGACAATTAAAAAAAATTTAAACACGTTTGGCACAGGTAAAACAATTCAACAACAACAGTTAGTTAGAAAGTCAATTTTTTTGGTTAGAACTTAATCAAGTCCCAGCAGAGTCGCCATTTCTGTTTTATTCGAAAAATAAATAAAGAAAAAAATGACTACGTTTTTGAAAAATCGATTAAACTTATGATTTAAGAGAAATCGAATTTCCAAAAGAAATAGAGTCGCCACTTAATTTTCTTAGTAAAAATCAAGAAAAACTTAAGATTTTCAAAAAAACACAGATAAAATCAATTGTAAAAGGGTTTGAGTTCAAATGTACATTTCGAGAAGGTATTAGGCCCTCGAAATGTCCGCTAACTTGCGGTTGACCGACGATTTGACTCAAACTGTCTTCGACTAATTTTGAAAAAAAAAACTATTAACTAAGTAAAAAGAAATTCACTTTTTATCTATTTACTTCTTACTATAATTTTTCTAATTAATTATTTTGAGGGGAAATAAACTAAAGGGGGATTTTTCTAAAGGAAAATAACTAAGTGTTGGCAAGACTACTGACAGAATAGAGCTAAGTAATAAATAAAATACATGTATAAGAAAAAATAAATATTTAACTTTTGAGTATAAAGAGAAACGACTATCTTCAGGAAATTGATTAAGTTAGACCAAAGATCGAATAAATTGTTAGTCAACACAATAACAAACGAATAAAGAGGAAAAGAGAGAAAATTTGAACTTGGGCTCTTTGCTCAAATTCAGCCCAAATGGACCTTTAGGCCCAACTTTCCCTGTCCTAAATACTAAAACAAATGGTTGCACCATTTAGGCCCTTTTATGCCCAAAATTTCTCTAAAATCCATCCAGTTTGATCCTCTTTGGACTTTTCGGGGCTTATTTCAGCTCCTCTTTCAGCGCAAATACAAGGATTACTCGAAACAACTTAAGGATATGCAAGAGTGGTATCACCTTTTATGGGCAGCGAGTTGAGACGAGAACGAGCTGAATAGTGATTCTTCCACTGATAGTGACTTAAAACCTTGGAAATTTCCAACGAATGAGCAGAGGGGACGAAGTTTGGATTGAACAAAACAGCTCTCCTCTCCGTTTCGACGGTACCTCTTGTATATATTTATATATATATATATATATATTTTATTTTTTATACTTTGCTAGACTATCTCTTTTTATTTCTCTCCCTGAATAATCATCAACCCTACAATGAATGGAGAAGAGGGTATTTATAGACAAGAACTAGGGTTCGGAATGAGGGGAAAAATGATGAAAATTTTGAATAAACAAGGGCCCATTTCAAATTTCAAATCTCGAATTCTATCCAAAACTCAGAATATTCCCAATGATTCCCACGATTTGAATGGATTGAAGGCGAGGTGGACATCTAGGATCTATCCCCTCGTCCTCGGAGTGCTACGCGGTATGATCTCGCAGTCCCAAGGACTGGGGACGCGGCTACAACAGTGCTTTTGCTGCTATGATAGTACTATTGAGAGGGACGGGAGAAAGAAGACAATGGAAACGCAGTGTACTGCTTTTCGTCTGCTTCCGTCTATCTCTGTTTGGAATTTCTTGAAGAGTTAGCGTCGTTGTGAACATTGGAGACAAGCTCTGGGTCACTTGAGGGATTGAGAACGGGCCGGGTCAGCGGTCATTGGGTCGAGATGGTGGGCTGATGGATGCTGCTACTGAAGGGAGTATAATAGGTTGGGAATTGGACATAGTTGCTGAAAATTTAAGAGAAGGCCCAAAATTTAGTTTCCCTTTTTTTGATATTGCCAAGTGAATTACTAATTTAGCCAAGGTTGAATTGTAATTGGCCAATTGAGATTACGAATTTAACCAAATCGAACTCATTTGCAAATTCGGCTAAACATAAATAAGATGAATTAGTATAATTAATTTATGAGCTTCTCATCTTAACAAAATAAAATAATTAATTCAACTATAAGCTAATTGATTTTTAAAAGTAACCACAATCTAAACTAAACTAATTTTAATATAATATTAAAAATAAAATCTTTTGAGATGATTTTCAAATATTCATGAAACATACCGATTATATCTATAAAACTATATGAAATATATCCACGTATTTATAAATTATGAGAATTGACTAAGATCACTTAAAATGACTTTGAAAAGTATTTGAATTTTATAAAACTAATTATTTTAAGTCGTTTGGAAATTAAGAAGCCCATGAATTAATTTGTATCGGGGAGGGTCAAAATTGGTTGTCAACATATAGTACTAACTTATTTATGTTGATTCAGTTTTAAAGTATTTATCAAATGAGTTAGGTTTTGAATAATGTGCATTAATATGAAGAAAGACAAATTTGTTAGTCATCTTAGATATAATTTATTTTAAGTAGGTTTAAGAAATAATTTTAAAAATAGCCATATAAGGGAGGTAGTCGTAATATCATAAACCACAAGGAAAGTGTGTGTTAAAGAGCAAAATCTGAAGGGATTACTATGAAGTTATCCCTTTTTTAACTTGTCTCTTTGTCCCAATTTATATGACTTATTTCCTTTTTAGTCATCCCAAACAAAGACACACTTTTGTATTAAGTAACAATTTAACTTTAAAATCTCCATTTTATCTTTAATGAAATATGAAACTTGCGAGAGTCAAAAAACGCCGACCTCTCTCTCTCTCTCTCAAATTATCACTAAATTTGAGTATCTTCATTCAAGTGATAGTACCAAAAAAAAAAAGACAGTACAAAAAAAGGAATGAAAAGAAGTGAGAGGTTGAGGGCAGGGAAAAGAATCGAGTCCAGACTTGACGATCAGGAGATTTTATAAGTTTTAAGAAACTAAAATAAATACTTTACTTTTTTTTCTTCTATAATGTGCTTCAATTGTAGTCCAACTTCCTCAACAACTCTACCTAGATGTTGGCTCTTATAGCTCAAAACAATACCTAATACAAATCAACTATGAAAAGTAAAATGTTAAGTGAATTAAACTTCAAACAACAAGAACTGTTATGAATGTAACTTGATAGGAACATGTTCCTTATTATCGTCACTTCATTCTACAATTAAATCAATATTAAAATCCTTTTCTTACTTTCTATTTGTAGTGACTCTGTTTTCTTTCAAGTTTTACAGCATCAATGAGGCGTTTTATATATGAGTATATGGAGGTTTTATGTCTTTTCAATTCAACATGGATTGGACCAATTATTCTAATCTAAGTTTGACTTGATTTTTCTTCAAGCATTTGACCATTGTTTTATCTTATTTTGCAAGTCTTCTTCCTCGTGTGTAAATATGATTATTGTTTTCATATTTTCTTACTCCTTGTTTTATCGGATTTTCATAATCCTAATTCCACAAGCAAACCTTTTATGCACTGGAAATATGCTTTTGGCTTGATCGATAATTTCCTCTGGTCCACTGTCAAGGACGTGGTTCCTTCATTGTTTATTAATTGTTGTGATACACTCTTGATAAAAACGTTTTGTTGTAGACATGGAAAGAAAATTGGTTACCTTTTAATATTTTGTTATGAACACTACCAGCTGTTGAGACCTATGAATGGCCTGATTCTTGCATATGTTTGTTATGTATTGCTATTCATTTTTTAATTATCAAAACTACATATTGTTAATCTTAGCACTACAACTCATCATTCTTAGATTAATAAATTTCCCTCTTTTAATAATGACTATGCCATAACATCCCATACCAATTGCATAACACTTCATTGTAGTGGCATGTGTACTTAAGTGCAATTCTTCCCCCTAAGAACTAACTTCATGTTGATCATTACAAGTTAGTAAGATATGAACTCTTAGCTAAGTCTTTCATGGGACTAACTTTCCACTCATCACAACTCAATAAGTCACTAGTAATAAGTGGTGAATTTTACCACTTATTTGTGTCCTTTTTTGTGATTTTGTTCATTCTAATCATGAAATGAGAGTAATAATGTATGTTTTATGAGTATTCAGGTAAAACCTATAAAAGAAGGATAGACGAGGAAAAGAGCCAAAAAGGAGCTAAAATAAATGGATGCTACAAAGAGAAAAACTATCAGGTCCCGTGCAACTGCAAAAAAAGACCCACATATGTGATCCCGCACCGAGGCAAGAAGTGAAGCTCCTCGATTGTCAAAGAACAATGGATCCTCAGGCATGCAAAGAAATTTTTGCCACAACAAAGGTCACGCCTGCGACTAATGGACCACTCCTACGACTAACGGGCTACAATGTAGCCCAAAGTTGTCTTTTCACTATTTTGGAAACCCCAAGCTGAATTAAAGGAACCTCAAACCTTTGGAAACACATCATTGATCTACCTTCAAGAGAAAAATCATATTTTGAGAGGAGAGAGTCACCACTCAACTTGAAGAGTGAAGATTGTGAGCTAAAATGTGTATATCTTTAGACCTTTCTTCAACTCTTGATTTAGCTTGATGGCTCATAGTTGTAGTCTTTGATTTTCATTTTTGGATATTGTGTTAAAGATAAATGATATTTGGGTTTTGATTCTTGTTTTGTGCTTTTGCAATTAATTAAATATTGTCTTGTTTATGATATGGGTCTTTGGTTTTCTAATTGATCTCATGCTCTAATTGACTTCCAAAAGAGTGATGAACCCAAGGACTTTCCTATTAAGCTTGATCTTGCTTGAGAAAGAGGATTAAGTGTAGGAAAGTTTGACTAGCACAATTTGAGAATTGGATGGACTAGAGCTTGAGAAAGTTTTGATCTGGATCTAACCCTGATCTTATGGATTTGAGCTAGATATAGGATAATCATAGTGTTGTCATATTGGTTGTTGATTTTTCAATACTTGCTTGTGACCAAGAGATACAAGTGGGTACTTTAGAAACCAAGTCAAAGTTGACTTACGCATGATTAACTTGATGATGTTTAGTTATTTATGATAGATCGTATAAGCATGAATTGCATTCTCATTCCCAAATCCATTTTCTATCCTCGAGTTGAAAGGTCTTTGGTCAATCTATCTTTTATTTTTCTTATCTTAGTTTTAGTGGTTGTCCCTTATTAGAAACCCCCCGCCCCCAAAAAAAAAATATGTGTATCAATTGTTGGATTCAAATTAGTGGCTTGTAATTCTTTATCTCTTTGATCGCCACAACATTATTCGTTGTGGGATTTCACCTCGACCTCATAAGTTGGGTATTGTTTTTGCATACGACCTCCTACGTTTTTAATTTGGGAAGTGTAGTTGAGTGTTATCGAAAATGACGTCGTTGTCGTGGAACAATTTAGTGAATTGATATAGAATTTATAGTTCACTTGTTTCGATCCACATTGTGAATATTTGTTTGTGTTTTTGTAGTTTCTATTTTTGTTTCTATGGCTTTTTTTTAGGACACCAAGCTTAGGGGTTGCAATCCCTATGTTGATGACCCTTACCCCTATTGTGGAGGACCTCGTGTTGGGAAAAATGTATGGAGACTTCTCAAAATAAAGAAATAAGTGACACAATGGGAACTATGAGTCAAACTTGGCTCGTAAGATTAACCCAACACCTCGACCATTGTGATAGGATGCAAGATAGAGTTGGATGTATTGTGTGCACATTCTTACCTCCGAATCCTCAATAAAACCTTAATTTGAAGTTGGGGAGGAGGCATTGACTCAAAATGGAAGCATAAGATCAGGTCTTGTACTCGAATTTGCACCACGACGTTCAATTGTGCGCTTTATGGGAGGAAACATTGCTTCTAAATTTTTATAATGTAGTTAGTTTTGTTTTGACTAATCAATAATTTTCTAGTTTGTTACTAAATTTGCAGGTGAAATTATCAACACTAGTATAGGGGAGCCACTCCTACAAAATTTCTTCTAATGGAGCGATACCATAGGTGTGATGATCTTTTTGCACCTGCGATAGTCCTCTGGTCAGCATTAGTAGAAGTAGCCATTTCTCATAGAAATGATACCGCCAAAGCAGAATCAGAGTCAAAGGTGTGAAGTGCACTTGGACTTCTAAGTTATTATCAAATGCATGAATGAAGTGTATTCGTAACTCTTCATATCCGATCTTGAGTAGGTTTACTCCCCCTCTCAATTGACTTTTGATAAATTCACCTCACAATCACACACTTTACATCCTACAAAAGCAAAGAAAAGGTCTCCTCAAAGAGCAAAAAGAGTTTTTCAAAGGATCTTCAAGAATCAACTCCCCCTTTATTAAATCTCTACAAAAAGCAGGTACAAACTTGAATCACTTGCATTTGGTTTGCATTTCAAGGTAATTGAATGATTTTTTGTTGATTGAGACAAGAACGGCTAAACCATAGCTTGAAATGGGAGATAAGGCTAAAATTGTGTTTTTGATTATGGTAGAAATTAAAGCATAAATCTGTGATTTTTTTGTGTTTGAGTATGAATATTTGTCTGGAATGAGGATTTGGAAGTTTGAGTACGAATTCCTAAGGCCAAAAGTTTGAAAATATGTGTTCTTTATTATTTTGAATCGGAGGTTGAAATTTGTAAATCGACGTTTCACTGACTTAACATCGAATTCTTTAAAAGTTGTTGTGATGAACCTGTGGTTGAGGTTGACGTTATATAATTCATAATTGACGCCGCAGGTGGAAACGTCTATTGCCAAAATTCTATATGGCCTTCTGATGAATACAAGGTCACATGAGCGGAACTGTTTCCACATATGTGATACTGCTCCTGCGACATTTCTTTTGCAAGAGTGAAGTGTGATTGAAGATGGAGTACTGCGAAGAACATTCCACAGGCACGACTCCGCAATTGCAATGGTGCTTCCAAAGGTGTGATACCAGTGTGGAAATGCTATCCAACTTAAAGACATCTATTCTTCTCAAACGGAGCTTGATATTGATCCTCCTCCCAAAGTTGAGCAAGCTCTGTGTGTAAGTTAAACCTAGATCCACCTTTTGTTTTTATATGGGAAATTAATGAGTGCAACCCTATGAACCTCCTGATTTCACCTGGATCATCTCTGCAGGCACGACAATGCCATTGTTGTTTAGGATCAGTAAGCATATGAATAGTCAATTTGTTGAGACATTCAAAGAATTTCTTTAACCAACAATATTTTTTGCGCTCGTTATAGTTCATTTTTTTTTATATTTGTGCGCTCATTAAATTCATTTAAAACCCCATCTTCATTGCTTTCATCATCACAAAAATCCAATTGATTAGATGATAAAAAATTGTTATGCAATTCCAATTTTTGAACAATTGGATGACAAATATTATTCTCGTGTTCCAAAAAAATTTGAAATGGGATAGTTAGGTATCCATGGAATCTTCCCAGTACTATTTTTTCACCCTTTTTCTCGGACTTCCTATCACAAACAAACCATTCTTCATTTCTATCTGAGTTAAGGCCCAAATCTACAACACCTACATTTCTCTCATCAACACTATCTGTTTTGGGGATAGAGTTATTGTGATGACCCTCTGGGTCTTTTCAAAGAAATGCCTTCTTTTAATCACTTAGAGCATTCCTATAGTGACCCAAGTCATTTATGACTTGTTGGGACTAACAAATTGGTCACATGGTCACTCGTTTAGTTTTCATGCAAGTTTCTGTGTTTTGGAGCTTTTGAAACTTGAATGGTTGAATTCGGTAAAAAAAATATCATAATGTATTTTTGACGGTTCCTTTAGCTGCAAAACATCGATTTTGGTCTAGAAGCACCCTTCATGTGGATGGAAAGGCTTTCAAGCTAATTTTGAGGCCTCTGGTAGGTTTTTGCTAAAAATGGAGCTTAGGGGTGACACACACTTTTTGTTGAGACAACCTTGGATGGAAGTATTGAATGCTCCATTGAGTTTGGATTGTCGAATTAGGTGGGGTACCATATTTCATTTGTGCATATAAGGTTCTGAATATCGAGCTCCGTCAGAGAATACGCACTCGCCAAAAATAGTTGATGTGAATTAGTTGGTACATGGCATATGTTTCCTTTATGTTCATAGTCCTTCTTTGATGCGTTTGCAAAGAGTTAGTTGGTTAACCTCCACGTTCAGGTGGCTTGGCTGCATTCGCGATGGTCTGACTTTCAGACCCTCTGTGATCGTGGGCCTTCTGAGGCATTTATAGTGCCCAAATTTCTAGACTTTCATGTTCACGGGCCCATAGCCATGTTTGCGGGCCCATGGCTACATTCCTAAAGGGTAAATTCCTGATCCTTTGCATACGTGGGTCCTCTTAGCCGCTATCACGTTTGCTATCTAGGTCTAGTCTTTCAAATGAAGATAGACCGTGATCTCCCTCATTCCAAAAGCATCTAACTGTGATTTTTCTCTCGCTTTAGCTCCGAATTAAGTAACTCAAAGTCCAGTGTGATAGTTAAGTAGGGACTACGTGGTTGATAATTTTGGGACTGTTAGGGAGGCTTTTCTTGAGGTAAAATTCTCTGCTAAGGGTTTTTTTCCTTGTTCTATTGTTCCTTAATTGTGAGAATTATGAACGATGCTTATTTGGACTATTCCAAGCCTCAAATTGTTTTGCATTTGCAACATAAGTTCGAGAATCTAATCAGGACCTCTTGACAGAGTCAATCTGGAATTTCCGGCATAGGTACATATTTTTCATTTTGACTCCAATTTGGTCCCGTCTCCATTTTATTTTATTTGTTGTCAAGTGACCTTATTAACATTGTGATTCTATCCTGATAGTGTGGTAGCATTCGAAGGCCGTTCAAAAAGGAAAAGCTCCAAAATTGCGATTTGGAGTGCATGCGGCCGGCCATAAGGTATGCTACGACTTCCTATTTCTTAGATAGAGCTTGATTATGTAAAAGCATGTTGATTTGTGTGAATTTGGGGTGTGTAACTAAATAAATTTCATTGAACTCAATTACAAATCTTTAACTCAAATGAATAACTCTGAATAAAAAACAAATATTCAACTCGCCATTAAATAGGTAACTTAAATCTTTAAAGCATTTAACAAAATAAATGAACATACTTCTGAAACTCTACTGTCTATCTAAAAAGCCTCTGACAAAGTTGGAAGTCAAGATAAGACCCACGACATCCTGACAAAATTGAAAAGTAAATGAAACCTTCCGAAAGCAAGAGGGCTTACCATAGCTAACTCAAACTCCGTGTGGTATCAACAAAGCTCATTTTGATGACCCTGAATACCTGTGTTTGCATCATGAAACCATGCAGGCCAAATGACTTTGTACGTGGAATGTACAAGCAATATGTAAGGGTAATTTTAAAGCATAAACATAAGCTTGAACTTGATAAAAAGGAAACATACTTACCTCTTCTCAACTCACTCAACTCAACTCAACTCAAGAACAAGATACTCAACTCAAAATAAAGCAACAATAAAAGATGCAATATATGGAAAACTTTTAAAATAGTAGATAACAACTCAATGTATTGAAGAATACAATAACAACTCAATTTGTATATAATAAAATACAATACAACTCTGTGGGAGTTTCTCTAACCGACAACCATCACTATGATCTATGTGATGATACAACATCTCGCCCACGCTGCCAGAATTATCCTATAACTTGCCAGGATATAGAACACCTCAAGTAAGTGGATCCACTAGTCTATGCTAAAAAGCATTAAGGAATCATCTAAAAAGTATGACCACGTTGGCTACATGGTTGATGGAGACTTGAGTTATCTGAACTCGTCCCCATATCGGTGCTCAATACTACTCCCAAAAATATACTAAGCTCATATGTTTAAGAATATACTCTTTCTGTGGTTTGAGATTATCACTCAAAACTAACTCAAAGGCTCTCTTGGAAATCGGTGTTCCTCTCTTGCTTAAATGTGAAAACATTTACTCTTTCAGAATACTTAGTTCCCATATACTCTTTTGAATAAAATGAACTCATCTCTGCTCTATCTCAAAAACATTTCAAAATTATATTAAAATATGATCATTGATGACTCGAAAAGTAATACTGCATAAATATTGATGGTATATCTACATACCATACTGCTCATACATTGATGGCATACTTGATTGTCCTACTAATCTTATTTTAGAAAACTCTTTTCTCAAAATTCATCTTTACTTTCTCAAAACTTAGTTTAAGAACTCAAGTGTTGGCTTTAAAAAGCTTTTTAAAATTTATAGCTCAAATCATAGGGTTCATGTGGAATTATGAACATGAAACACTCAACTTAGGGATCTTAATAGAAATAAGGAACCCCGGTACTCAGAACTCAAGAGTCAATGATACTACTCATCTCTAGACTGCTCGACTCATAGGGTTCATGTGGAGTTATGGGCATGAACAACTCAACTCTAGGGCTTCATGGGCAACATGTAGTAGTCCCATGATTGAATAATGTCTCAAAAGGGATTAGGAACTCAATACTCAAGACTTAGAACTTGAAGATACTACTCCTCTCTAAGATACTCAACTTATGAAGTTCATGCGGAATTTATGGGCATGAACGACTCGACTCGAGGGTCTAAAGAACATTATGGAACTCATGTATATGACTCTTATCATTCTCATACTTACTTCTTCAAAATTTAACTCAAAATTGATAGTTGATCTCAAAGGATTCACAATTGAACTCAAAGGCCTTCTTGAACTTTCCTCTTGACTCTCTCTTGAATGTGAATTATGAATTCAAGAGTTATGGTTCATGATATGAAGGATCTTGTGATGATAATGTAGACTCATGAATACATTCTCCTCACTCTCATACTCAGGTGCTCGAGTCTTGAAACAAGTTACTAGAAATTGTAGAAAACTCCTCAAAAGGACTCAAGGGGACTTTTTCAAAATGTTCGGAAGAAATCTCAAAACATAACTTTTAACTCTACCTTGAATTTGAGTTATGAATTCAAGGTTATGATCATGTTAGGAATTATTTCTAGGTATTTAGAAGTAGCTTAGAGTATTTAGAATTAAAGGGAGTGAAGGTACACCTTAAAAGAACTCAAATGGAGCAATCGACTGCAAATTGGACGGGGTAGGCGACCCTGGCACACTGAGTGGCGCGGGGCACCAACCCCTAAATTCTAGAACATGATTTGGGGTGCATTGTCTGGCGTGACATGCCATGCCCCAACCAAGAAAACCCGACAAATTTCTTTGCTCGTTTTCTCACCCTAACTCGCTTTTAATCGAACGATTTCTTCCCCAATCACTTGGATTCGATTATTTAACATAATTACACTCTAATATACTCAATACAGACCTCAAAACACTCACTTTCATCTCAAGAATCATAAAAACCCCAACACAACAAGATTTAGGATGAACTTCAATAACACTTCTCAAGAACTCATCAAGAACTCTAATCTTTCAACTCCAAGAATGAAATTTCAGTGAAAATAACATGATTGGCATGTGGGTGAACAAACCAAACACTATTTAAGCTTACATACCTCTTACGGATTAAACCCATGGTAAAAATCCACAACAAAACTCAAGAACCTTGACGAACCTTTTGATCCTCTCCTCTTTTCTCCTCTTTTCTCTTCTTTTCTCTTCTTGAACTCTCAACTAAAATCCTAGGCGTATATTCGGATTATAAAACTGAAACTAATAGGATTAGACCCTTAAAACCTTACTAAAAATGAATTAAATCTGATTGGGTAAGGAAAAGACGAAAATACCCCTTACTATTTTCGAGTAACTTTCCTTAATTGGACAACTTAACTTCCAAAGGGCATATCTCACTCATCTGAACTCAAATCTTAGCAAACTCGGTGCCATTGGAAAGATAATTCAAAGACCTTTCATTTGTCATATTATGGCACTTCTAACTCATCCTATACTGTGAGTTATGGTCGTTTGAAGTTGACCTAAAACTCATAACTTAAGCATAACTTGCGAAATTTCTAATTTTGCTATTTCCAACTTAGTTCTTTTTGGAACTCAAGGTGCTACTTCTAGTTACATTAACACTCAATAAATTTTTAATTTCCTAGGTAAAATCCTACTCACAACGAAGGATGATTTGAGTCTTAGTTCAAAAATTTTATGGGGTGTTACAATATCTCCCCATTGGGATCATTCGTCCTCGAATGACGACTGGACTTGGTATGGAATGAGGTTAGTCTTACTAAGGTCTGAGTCTAATGGTATGCTCTTACTATATTCAAGCTTAACCCAAATCTTGGGTTCGGGTTCTATACCTCTCTATAGGGAATCTCATCCCAAAACTATTACTCTTTACCACCACATTGGGCTCATATCAAGAACTACCTAATGTTTAACAACACCACATTCAAGCTTAGTACTCTAACAACTCTATGGACTCCTACTAACCAGCTCCTTAAGAAATTCTCAACACTTGACTTGATTTCTCATACTATCATCTCCCCCTTAGGTTTAAAGCTATTACTTGAAAGCTATGGACTTATTCCACATTGACAACTTAATTATGCTATCTTGGCACACCTCTTAATGTTCTTGCTACTCTTGTGACTTAGCCACACTTCACTGCCCTTATCTTAATGTTAGGATCTCTCACTGATACTATCCACATTTATTGTAGCTTTTCACCTCAATTCCTCACCTACACTATGTCAAGTCTTGTAGATCAAATCTCAAGACTAACATCATCACTTTCATGTTGTCATTCTTCGATCATGACACTCATCTCAAATTCATGCTCAATGTTCATTACTAAACCCGAATAGCAACATGATTGCTCACCTACTATACTATACCTCATTACTTGATTAGTTCTATAACCTTATGAACATCATGCCCCTCTCAAACAAATCATAATCCTAGCTTAGATCTATCATCTCATGTATACTCCTGCTCTTCTATTCAACACTTACACTTGGTCAGCACCTACACAATGACACTTCATCACAAACTCCTTTCTAGCTACAACACACTTTACCTCCTATGATAGAATCTTCACAACTCATCACTTCTTAGTCTACCCATAAGGGAAAACTCCTCATTAGTAACTTACCATGTGCATGACTATAGTATCAAAGCTTGTCAAAAAACCATCTCCCTTACTTAGATTACTAAACCTCTGCATACTTTCCTCTAACTCTGGGCTCTTTCACTACTACTGCTCATGATCTCGTAACTCATGCTACCTTTTTGGGTGAAAATACTACCCAAGCTCTAAACATACTTTCTCATAAGGATCTCAACTTAAACATGACTTAAGGAAAATAGTATAACTCGCTTTTAGCCCAACGTACGATTCAAATAAATATGGGTGCATTCCTCTGAAACTGAACACTTACTCACTCATGGTCTTCTCTCAAGTCCCTCGGAGTCACATGACGTCCTCAAGATTTTGCTAGGAGTAACTCATTGATAAATGACTGACTTTCCTTTTCAACTACTTTTGGTATGATGGGTAGTCAAATGGATCTGAGATATGCACGAGTATGAATGAATCTTTATGACATAGCTCTATTGCATGATTAAGAGTATGAAAGATGGGAACTTTTCTTAAATACGTGTAGTTTCTCATTTATAGAAATGGGGCCCTCACAACTATAAACAAGATCCTACTTGACACGACTTCATAGACACCCTAGGACACTTGAACCCTGTGCTCTGATACCAAGTTTTTCACGACCTAAGCCTACACCCTAGACGTGCCCAACACTCGAGAACTATTTCTGGTCCCCAAGCAAACTATCATCCTGGCGGACTACAAGCGAAAGACTAACTCAAGTACACAAAGCTTAAAAACTAAATAAAATTCATTGAAATCAATTTCAAATATTTAACTCAAATGAATAACTCTGAATAAAAATAATATATTCAACTTGCCATAAAATAGGCAACTTAAATCTTTAAAACATTTAACAAAATAAATAAACAGACTTTTGAAACTCTATTGTCTATCTATGAAGCCTCTAAATGACAAAGATGGAGTCGGGACAAGAACCATGACATTCTGACAAAACTGAAAAGTAAATGAAATCCTCCGGAAGCAAAGGGGCTCACCATAGCTAACTCGAACTCCGTGTAGTATCAACAAAGCTCATGTTGATGACCCTGAATATTTGTATCTGCATCATGAAATGATGCAGGCCAAATGGCTCAGTATGTGGAATGTACGAGCATGTAAGGGGAATTCTAAAGCATAAACATAAGCTTGGACTTGATAAAAAGGAAACATACTTACCTCTTATCAACTCACTCAACTCAACTCAATTCAAGAACAAGATACCCAACTCAAGGATATGATACTCAACTCAAAGGTATGATACTCAACTCAAAATAAAGCAACAATAAAAGATGCAATATATGGAAAACTTTTAAAACGGTAGATAGCAACTCAATGTATTAAAGAATACAATAACAACTCAATTGTATATAATAAAATATAATACAACTCTGTGGGATTTTCTCTAACCGACAACCGTCACTACTATGAGCTATGTGATGATACAACGTCTCGCCCACGCTTCCAAAACTTTCCTATAACTTGCCAGGATATAGAACACCTCAACTAAGTGGATCCATTAGTCTATGCTAAAAAGCATTAAGGAATAAACTAAAATGTATGATCCTTTATACCCACGTTTGCTACATGGTTTATGGAGACTTGAGTTATCTGAACTCGTCCCCATATCGGTGCTCAATACTACTCCCAAAAATATACTCAGCTCAAATGTTTAAAAACAAAACTCTTTCTGTGGTTTGAGAATATTACTCAAAACTAGCTCAAAGGCTCTCTTGGAAATCGGTGTTCCTCTCTTGCTTAAATGTGAAAACATTTAGTCTTTGGAAATACTTAGTTCCCATATACTCTTTTGAAGAAAATGAACTCAAATATGCTCTTTCTCAAAAACAATTCAAAATTATATTAAAATATAATCATTGATGACTCGGGAAGTCATACTGCATAAACATTGATGGTATATGTAGATACCATACTGCTCATACATTGATGGCATACTCGATTGGCATACTAATCATGTTTTAGAAAACTCTTTTCTCAAAACTCATCTTTACTTTCTCAAAACTCAGTTTAGGAACTCAAGTGTTGGCTTTAAAAAACTTTTTAAAATTTATAACTCAAATCATAGGGTTCATGTAGAATTATGAACATGAACAACTCAAATTAGGGATCTTAATAGAAATAAGGAACCTCGGTACTCAGAACTCAAGAGTCAATGATACTACTCATCTCTAGACTGCTCGACTTAGAGGGTTCATGCGGAATTATGGGATTGAACAACTCAACTCAAGGGCTTCTTGGGTTACATGTAGTAGTCCCATGATTAGGAATAATGTATCAAAAGGGATTAGGAACTCAATACTCAAGACTTAGAACTTGAAGATATTACTCCTCTCAAAGATACTCAACTTATGGAGTTCATGCGGAATTTATGGGCATGAACGACTCGACTCGAGGGTCTAAAAAATATTATGGAACTCATGTATATGACCCTTATCATTCTCATACTTACTTCTTCAAAACTTAACTCAAAATCAATAGTTGATCTCAAAGGATTCATAATTGAACTCAAAGGTTTTCTTAAACTCTACTCTTGACTCTCTCTTAAATGTGAATTATAAATTCAAGAGTTATGGTTCATGATATGAAGGATCTTGTAATGATAAAGTAGACTCATGAATACAATCTCCTCAATCTCATACTCAGTTGCTCGATTCTTGAAACAAGTTACTAGAAATTGTAGAAGACTCCTCAAAAGGACTCAAGGGGACTTTTTCAAAATGTTCGGAAAAACTCTCAAAACTTAACTCTTAACTCTACCTTGAATTAGAGTTATGAATTCAAGGTTATGATCATGTTAGGAATGATTTCTAGGTGTTTAGAAGTAGATTAGAGTGTTTAGAATCAAAGGGAATGTAGGTACACCTTAAAAGAACTTAAATGGAGCAACCGACTACAAACTGGATGGGGCAGGCGACCCTGGCACACTGAGTGGCACGGGCCGCCAGCCCCTAAACTTCAGAACATGATTTGGGGCGTAATAGCTAGAGTGACACGCCAGGCCCCAACCCAGAAAACCCGACGAATTTCTTTGCTCGTTTTCTCACCCTAACTCGCCTAGAATCGAACAGTTTCTTCCTCAATCACTTGGATTAGATTACTTAATATAAGTACACTCTAATATACTCAATACAGCCCTCAAAACACTCACTTTCATCTCTAGAAATCATCAAAACGCCAACACAACAAGATTTAGGATGAACTTCGAGAACATTTCTCAAGAACTCATCAAGAACTCTAATCTTTCAACTCCAGAAATGAAATTTTGCTGAAAATAATATGATTGGCGTGTTTGTGAACAAACCCAACACTATGAAAGCTTACATACCTCTTAGGGATTAAACCCATGGTGAAAATCCACAAAAAAACTCAAGAACCTCGACGAATGCTTTGATCCTCTCCTTTTTTCTCTTCTTTTCTCTTCTTGAACTCTCAACTAAAGCCCTAGGCGTATATTAGGATCATAAAACTGAAACTAATAGGATTAGACCCTTAAAACCTTACTGAAAACAAATTAAATCTGATTGTGTAAGGAAAAGACCAAAATACCTTACTATTTTCGGGTAACTTTTCTTAACTGGACAACTTATCTTTAAAAGGGCATATCTCATTCATTCGAATTCGAAACTTAGCAAACTCGGTGGTGTTTGAAAGATAATTCAAATTCCTATGGCATACCTAACTCATCCTATACTGAGAGTTATGGTCGTTTGAAGTTGACCCGAAACTCATAACTTAAGCATAACTTGCAAAATTTCAGAATTTGCTATTTCCAACTTAGTTCTTTTCGGAACTCAAGCTACATATCGTAACATTAACACTCAAGATATTTTAATTTCCTCGGTAAACTCCTACTCACAATGAAGGATGGTTCGAGTCTCAGTTTAAAATTTTTTTGGGGTGCTACAAAAAGTCACAACCCTTCAAAAAGGTCATGACTCATCGAAAAAGTCATAACTCTTTGGAAGAGTCACAACCCCTTGGAAAAGTCGCAACCCTTCAGAAAGGTCACAACCTTTTAGAAATGTTACAACTCTTCGAAAATGTCACAACTAATTGGAATATAGATAACACTTTGGAAATGTCACAACCTTTCAATGTGAAAAGTTGTCTTTTTAAATATAATGTAATACAATATACATATAATTTAATATTATACAATATATAATATAGAAGATATACTAAATTCGGTGTTTTAAGTTGGGGAGGGGGTTTATAATAATTTAATATTTAAGCTAGGTAGTTTGAACTTTTAAGGTAGTATAGATATAGATAGATAATAAGATAGATATAGATTTGTCTAATTTAAATTGATATGAAATTTAAAAAAAACAAAGAAGTCTTTTAATTTAAGGATATGTAGAATATATAAGAATGCCTTTTACCTCTATGGTCTTAAACATGCTCCCCCCCCTCGCCCCCCTAAAAAAAAAGAACATTTATATCAAACTGAATAAAAATAAAAGTAAAACAAATAAATTAGAAAAAGAGGAGTACTTATTAAATCTAATTTGGTCTTGTCAAACAAGTTTTAGATCAAATCTTTTTTCTCTAATAGTTTGAGGCTTTTCGCAGTTTGAATATCAATTTGTAGTTTCTGCAACATAAAATCATTGAATTTCTTGTCAAATAGAAGCTGTTGCAAAAGTATATTTATAGCAATGAAAATGAGTAGATACTGATTATCTAGATAGTCTTCTCGTTTGAAGTTGAGTTATTCAATTGTCCTTGTTGCATCAAATTTCTTTCTTTCTAATTTACCCACAAAAATAGTGTAATTGCATAATTGAACTATTCTCACAATATACCTTGTTTTAAGAAGAAGAATATAAAACTTACAAAACTCATAGATTAAAAAAGTGAGAAAACCACTCTATTTATAGACAACAAATGATAGTATGAAAAGGTGCTTATCGTGCCTTATCAGATAAGTCACAACTCTTTAGAAAAATCACAACATTCAAAAATGTCATAACTTATCGAAAAAGTCACAACCCTTCGAAAAAATCATTACTCATAAATGTGAAAAGGTGTAAGCTTTTAATATAATATAGAAAATAAATAAATAAATATGATATAAAATATAAAGTATATACTAAATTGGTTGTTTTAAGTTGGGGTATTATAGTAATTTAACACTTAAGTTAGGAGTTCATGCTTTTAAGATAGATAGATGGATGGATATAGATATCCTAGGCCAGAATTGTTATTTTTCTAATTTCTCCTTCTAAAATATATATACTAAATTGGTTGTTTTAAGTTGGGGTATTATAGTAATTTAACATTCAAGTTAGGAAGTTCATGCTTTTAAGATGGAATAATACATAAACATGACGTTTAACTTGGTTTCAGTTAACAACTATGACCTTTAACTTTGGGTGTGCACAAACAGAGACTTAAACTTATATAAAATTGAACAAATAAACACATTCGTCCACATGGCACCCTACATGGCAATTTGTGTCCTATGTGGTGTCCTACATGTATTATGTCATATAGGACACATGTGTCTACTTGTTCAATTTTATATAAGTTTAAGTGTCTATTTGTGCACTCCCAAAGTTGGAGGGCACAGTTGTCCACCGAAGTCAAGTTAAGGGTCATGCTTATGTTCCTCAAATAAGCTTTCCTACATTTTCCTTCCCATTTTTTTTGTGTTTTCTATCTTCAGGTGGAACTTGGAAGAACAATTTCAATAACAGACAAAAGTAGGGGTTCTGAGGGCCGGATAACAATTAATTGGATCGGCCGCTCTTCCAACCCCAGTTCTACAATTTCACACAACACTTAGTTGGGTAGTTTGATTCATCGGAGGTATGCAGCAATAAAATTTGAAGGAGATGAAGTAAAGGTTGTCATGTAAGATGGTAATTTTTAACTTCTTTGAAATTATTCCTAAACCATTGGTGGCCCCTTAAAGTTGGCACAAAGTTTCATTTAGACACCTCAATTGATGTTCATTTTAAACCCCTCATGTAGGATCTCGTTGTTTCATTCTGACACTTTTCGCTGGCATGAAATGGTGAGTGTAATACACTCAATGTTAGCGCGTGAAGAGCTTTTTTTTGGGGCCAAAAAAATATTTTTAAACATTGTTCTTCTTCTTCCCTCTTTCTTTGTGATTATCTCATCCACCACACACCATCGACCTACCGCCGCTACATCATCACCATTAATCTTACTAAAATCAAAGTAATTTAAATTTTTTCCGATCTGAAAATCACCACAACCATCATCTTCTTCATATTCTGTTTCTTTAGATTCAACAATTAAATTTTAGTGCCATGAAATAATTACTCTATTTTGTGTTCACATATTTGAATCTTCTGCACAAACGAGAAATGCAAAAATATTAATTCTTCCAATGTTACTTATAGCTGATTTTTTTAGAAGTAAAGAAGAGAAAGTGCTTTTATAAACTAATTTTTTCAATATAATTAATTCTTTTGAAAGTGTTTCTTGAAAAGGCGATAGAGTGAAAAATGGGTTGAGGTTGGGGTGGGTGGCGATAAAGAGGATGGACGATCTAATGGGGGTGGGGGGATGGGGTGGAGGAGAGGTTGGGGTTGGGATGGGTGGGGTGGAGAAGACGCCTGGGTTGGTTGGGTGAAGAAGACAAGGGTGAGTTTCTTGAAAATTAGAAGTGTTTAATTTCTTTTTAAAAAATATTTACTATTTGAGTTTAAAATGCCACATGTCATCAAGTGAGTGGCTATTTTTCTTTCTACTTAAAAGTCATTAGTTTAGAATTATTTTTTACATATATGACATGTGTCTTTGTTTAATTCGTCACTTTGACACGTCATCAGCAAGTGTATTACACACACTTTGTATTTTTGGATGATTGTTAAAAAGGTGTCAAAATGACACAACGGAACCCTACATAAGGTGTCTAAAATGAACAAAACTTAGTTAAGGTGTCTAAGTGAAACTTGGTGCCAACATTAAGAGGCCACCGATGGGTTAGGCCAAATTATTTTATACGCAACCTCTTAGCCATCCTTTTGTTGCTCTTTAACTTCAATTTCGTATCACGTTACCAACTTAATCAATTGAGTTTGGGGGAAATAATATTTTAGAAGCTCAAATAATCACTAATAGGATATGCCTTGGTGAGTATAAATTGAAAATTCTCCATGTCAAGCATATAATTCTTATAATGTTGTTTTGAGTTGTAATGATAATGAAATCTGGATCAAAATAGGAGGAAATCTTTAAAATATCGATTTTATTTGATGTAATAAATTACTTCAAGCATGAATTTGTTATTTTATTTAGTATAAATTCTTTAAAATTGTTGATCTTATTTGATATAATATATTACTTCAGGCCTGGATTTGTTATTTTCTTTAATATAAATATCTGTTCTTCCTTCAAATAAAAGTTTCAGTTTACTTCCGAAGCTTGTATCTTTCATAAGTATGATACATTATTATTATTATTATTATGTTAGCCATGTAAGTTTTACTTGTAAATAGTTAAACTAATGGACATATATCAAAGAATGATAAAAAATCAAGCCCAAGATCTAAGTATTACATTCATCATTTTACTTTTATAATAACATTCATTTAGCAAAAAGTGATGAAAAATGGACACCTTATATCTTAGTTAAAGAAATGATTGCCCAACATGTAGAAGATGAAAGTTACTTTCCACTATAGATTTTATATATAAAGGACAAAAAATGCTTACATAGCACCTCTCTTAATTAATTCAGGATTCATATAGATATATGCACACTGATAGATTATTGACACATTTTATTGTGCTTTTCTCTCCAATGGCTTATGTAAGACACAATAAGGAAATTGCCAACTTGGAAAATCAAATATAAAGGTATGTGTGTCTTTCCCCATTTGAATTTTCTTTGCTCTTTGAATAATATTAGGCTAGAGTTCTAATATTCATAAATTTATGATCCCATCTACCACATTAAAACCTTTTCGTTATTTTCTATATATCTTTTATATTCCTATCTTTCTGCACTTTGGATGATAATGTTCGAATATGCATAGCGGAAGCATTATTCAAGATCACGAACAAACATAATAGCATAATAATGTAAATTGATTAACTTGTGAAACTCTAACTTTTTGAAGCTTTCACACAACTCGTTTAGAAACTGGGACTCCAGGATTGCAGCCTTCTACTAATTCTTGACTAACTCTCTCAATCAAGTCTTGTGTGGGCAAGAAAAGTTTTAGAAAAAAAGGATGATCTTTCCTTGAGAACCACCACCCCTATTTATACTTTTCAGCAGAAGGGAAAGGTTTGAAAGATGAAATGTTTCTAGTCATAATTAATAGCCATTAATAGTCATTAAATACCTTTAAGGGGTCATTTGGTACAAATATTAATAATGCAGTGATTAGTAACACATGGATTAGTAATGCATGGATTAGTAGTGCAGGGATTAGTAATGCATGGTTTATTTTATCAAGTGTTTGATTCATTGTTTCCCACCTCATCTTGTGTTTGAATTAAAGCTCTATAAAAAGCTTCTTTCCTATTATACCCTTGAATTTTTATGCAATTGGGTCAAGGTAGATAATTGCCGGACAATATTATTTTTCATGGTATTCTAACTAGCTATGAGAAGAACAATTTTGTTGTCATGTTTGCTATTTTTTCACATGAATTATTTGAGGATAAATAAGTGTCATCCTAATAAATTGATCAGCCACAAATTGTCAATTTTCATTTTTTAAAACAGATAAATCATCTACTTTAATATAAAAAAGACGGTGAATAATGGTGAAATTGAATAAACCATCTACATTTACATATAAAAATTGCAAGTTGTAGTTTTAATATGTATGCAATTTTTTAAATTATTCAAAATACAAATAATTAAAAAATCATACAAAATATACACACACACACACACACACACACAAAAAAAAAAAAAAAAAAATTAAGATCACAAATGTCGTGTAGTGATATATTTTTCTTTTTAATTAGTAAATGTTAAATAACTCTCGTTTCAAATTTATATTAGATTTATTTAGTAACAAACAACTGTCTCAAAATAATTTGTAAGCTAATTTATTTAAATAAATTTACTAGTACAAATATAAAACATACAATCAATAAAATAGAAATAATAATTAAAATAATTTGAGGAATATTTTTGTCTTTACATATGTAACATCTCACAATTTGAAATAGCTAGGAAGAAGCTAAGAATTTGAAATAGTCATTTTTGGAAAGAATTGAAAATCTGGAAGTTTGTTTAGGTTAGGAAATGTTAGTTTTTGGTCAACTTCAAACGGCCATAACTCTTAGCTCAGGATGAGTTAGGTGTACTTCCAGATGGTTGGAAAGCTCTCGGAATGATCTTTCCAACGCCGCCGAGTTTGCGCAATTCTGAGTTTGTATGAGTAAGTTATGCCTTTGGAAGTTGGGCTATTGGATTAAGGAAAGTCCAAATCTGGATTTTTGAAGGGTAGTTTGGTCTTTTCCTTACCCTTTTATTTTAATTCGTTTTTGGTAATTACTTAGGGGTCTAAACTGAACTTAGTTAGTTTACACTTTTGGAAAAAGAGTTAGGGTTTTGAGAGAAGAGAAAAGAAGAAGATAAACGAGGAGAAAGGAGAAGAACGTTCAAGATTCATCAAGATCGTCGAGTTTGGCTTGTGGATTTCGTCGGGGGTGATCCCTACAATGTATGTGAGATCACATAGCATTGGGTTAATTCGCCCACGCTCCAATCATGATTTATTTTAGCGAATTTAAGTTATTGAAAGCTTAGAATTTGAGTTCTTGATGGGTTTCTTGAAGTTACATTAGTTTCTTATTTTGTTGAATCCGTTGAGGGGTTGTTTGATCATAATATGTGATTTTAGGTTTGATTTTGAGTAGAATCTGATTAACTTTGAACATTTAATCGATTCTAAGTGTTGGGTAAAGGAACCCATGGAGTTTAGAGGGTTTAGAGCAGTAAAATGAAGAAGAAGATTTCGTCGTACGAAATTCGGCATGGCCTTCGCATCGCGGAGCTGGTTCCTAGATTTGGGAATTTCTATTTCACGTTGTGGAGCTATCACGGAGCATTTTGCCTCAAAAGTCATTTTTGAAAATAAATTTTAAAAGCTTCTCCGTGTTGTGGACCCACCCTCAAATATTGATTTTTGGTCTTTTTCTCATATTTAGCTATCTAAATTCATTCCTAAACATCATGAGATCTTTCAATTACAAATCACAATCGTTGAATCAATAATTCAATTCAAGGACTAGTTAAGAGTCAAGTCAAGAACAGTTAAGATCAAAGTCAAAAGTCTTTCGCAAACGTTTTAACCTTTTTTTAAAACTTAAGTTTTGAGTTCAGTAGAGAGTAAAGCTGAAGTTCATTTCTTCAAAAGTATATGGGTACTAAGTATTCCCAAAGAGATTAAAAATTTCTTTACATTTAAATAAGTACGAAAATTGAGATTTTCAAAGAGCCTTCGGGCTAGTTTTCAGAAAAAAGAGTAATCCCTTTCTAAATGAAGCAAGAGGGTAGAATTTGATTTCCAAGATAGCCTTTGAGCCAAATTTTTGAGCACTAATCTCAAATCACAGAAAGAAGTATGCTTTTAAACATAAAGAGCTTTTAAACATAAAAATCTATAACTGCACTCCTTTATTTAATTTCAAATTTTTACTGTTACAACTTATTTACTCCCCATATTAGAATTACTGACACCAATCAATTAAATGAAACTTCTGGAAAATTTATTCCATTGATTAATTTAATCCTTTATCTTTATTCTTAAATTAATTCACGTGACAAATATACATATATAATCCACCTCCAGGGTTTTCACGTGAGTACTTATAAGTAGCCATAAAGGTATGTCTTCTTTCTCATATCCGAGATATAGTTCTATCAACTAATTATTATTTCACGAATATAATTTGTTATTATCCAATCCATTAGGAATATTTTGACTCCTCATAGAGTCTCACCTTTTAATAGGTTAGAATAATAAAGCAAACTACACAGATCATAATAACTACATCAAGATTAAGAGTATAAGCTCATGTAATTGGCTAGAAATATTATTTATTGAAATTTAGACCTAAATACATATCTCAATTTGGTGCGTTCAATACATGCAAAATATACTAACACAAGAAGTTGGAATTTATCATTCCCATAATTAAGATTGAACTATATTTAATCTTGTGTTACAATCATCAAGATGTTTGTCCAACTTCATCTTTGATTGTAAACATTTAATTTATAACTTATAAGAACCTACAATTTTAATCTTCCGCTTATGAGTTAAACAACTCCATACCCAAAAATCGTCTACTATATAAGTAATAGACACACATATAAACACAATGATCTATTCAAACAAAGACTTTATTGTAATCATTAACATAAAATGTACAGTCTTTATAAAGAATTAAAATCAATACTATAACTCAATCATATGGTTAATAGTATATTCCAACAGATAACTCAGAAGAAATGTAGTAAATTGTCTCAAGTATTGTAATTTTATGCTTTACTATCGATGTTTAAGAACTGAACTTCTCAAGTTAATATTAAATTAAAGAAATATTCATCCTTAAATTTGAATCTTCACCTTTGACCTCTTTTAAATAATAAATAGGATAAATTCTTTTGCCTTCTTTTACTATTTTTTCAAATAAAGTTCAATAAATTAATAGTTCAAAATCTTTAGCCAATATAGGCTTATTTTCACTTTAAAATAAGTAACTTTAGAAGTGGAAACCAAGTATCTTTTTTCTTTTGGCGAATTAAGACAACAAGCATGAAGATGATTGGATAATCTAGGAGACTACCAAAGGAATGAAGTTTCTTTACCGGCTAATTTGTGTTGTCTAGCTTACAAAACACTTATATTACATTATTTTTAAGCATCAAAGATTTGAGCAGCTAGTCATGCTACTTTTTATTTAACGTTTTCCTTTATTTTATAGAACTATTTTTTATATACATGTTGCTCCCAACTGCACACACAAGTGTATGTGGTCGAGCAAGTAATATACTGGCTCTTAAAAAAACCAAATTAGCGAACCCAAGGGACTTACGATCAATTTATATTCGCTATCTTAATTCCAAAATTCAACAAAAGTATCATTAAAAGAGTTTAGAGATTAATTATTACTACTACAACTACATCAAGAAATAAAGCAGCTGATGCGAACGACTTCAAATTGATGTTTTAAAGAAGTAAGAGACAATTTCAGGGCTGTATCATGCATTGGATTTCATGTATCGTATATGAGATAATGAACTAATTTAGGTTATCAACTTATTGATTTACAGGGTTGATTATATGACCACGGTCTCCCGACCTCTAATCGCCTACTCCAATTAGCTGTCTAACTACATCATTGAACAGGGATAGGCAGTCCTAATTGGCAAGCATTTATATTTCATCCTGTTTCGTAACCAAGCTAGGTGTTCGTTTGGGCATCACTCCTAAACACAAATCAACTCAATTTAATGAAAGATCAAACTTTCTATATTCTTTGGTCTATCTACCTTAGTGTCTCCCGACTTTAAGAGTAGACATGAGATTTATTTCTATGGTGATCAATCATGAAATACTAAAACAAGAACATAGAAGTAACTTAAAAACGATAACCATTAATTAATTCAAAACCATTAACACTCAACAATCATTCGTAGCTACAGCCCCAGAACAAGGGTGTTTAGCCACTCATAATATTCAAAAAACCATAAAATAATATTGTTCATGCGATTTTCAAAATAAAGAAGTTTGAGAATTGAAACCTATTACAGAAACGTTAATCCTTGATCTTGTACACCAGAAAGAATTCGAACCCCGACAAAATACCCTAGGGTCCTATTTATTGAGTTTAGGGAAAGTATTTTCAATTTTGATTTAAAAAGGAGTCCTAATTAAATCAAATTTTACTGGACACATCGGGCAAAGGCAGAGGCGCCGCACCAGTCAGTGTGCCAGCAACAACTTTCAGTAGTTCTTGCTCTTGAGCGCCGTACCAGTCAGTGCGCCTGTGAAGTTCCTCAGTAGTTGAGGCCTTGGCGCCTCGCGCCATATAGAGTGCCACCCTGCAGTGCTCCTTATGCCATCTTCATGCTTCCTAACTCCTCCTTTGCTCATATCGACTTCATTCAGCTTGGAAGTTCCTGCACCACCTAATCATGTATCTTAGTGCACAATCATAGCAAGTTAGACAAAAAAAAGTTAGTAGTCTCAAGATTATTCTAATTTCAACACCTAACATGGTAAATTCGTGGTAAATTGGCATATAAATATGCCTAAGATCACCACCCACACTTGAACCTTTGTTCGTCCTCGAACAATTTTCTAACCATCAACTCATTCTCCTTGCCTTTGGACTTATCAACTCGCCTTAAAATCAACCAAATATATTTAATCATGCTTTTGTAGCTCACATTGTATGCAACACTTAACATTTTAACTTCTCATAATAGTATACCAATTAACAACACATATGCTCAAAGAATGACTCGTTTATCATATTCTCGGGTTAATGCAACCTTAGACAAACACAGCAAGTCTGATATATCCAAACATGTGCCATAAATGCCCTCACCAATTTGTATTTAGTATAGCCTTTCACTCCTACAATCAACACGATTGCACGTTGTAGTTTAGAACAAGGCCTATTTTTCAAACATTTCACTTACTCTCACAAATGAAGTTCTCACTTGTCATCACATGCCATATGCTTGCCCTTAGTGTGTTTTCATTTTCACTAAGTATTTCTCATGAAATCAAGAGGACTTCTATTGGTTGTAATGTCGGCTTAAGGTAGGGTAGGGAATATTTAGGATATAGTTAGTGACTACACTCCCTAATGCACATGTTATTGTTTTCTAGACATACATCTTCACTAGCCTCTCTTTTCCTTTAGTACACACTTCATGAATATTTTCCCTTTGTATTTCAAGCTTAGCCCCTTATTTTTTTTTATTTGACTTTACACTAGCCACCCTACTCAAGCTTTGCACGAATTGAGGTGCACGATATCCTTATGGGGACCAGGGCTAATGTTTAAGCATACTTCTGAAATAGCCACCCTCAACTTAAGCTTTGAGGCTCGGTTGAGGTGCACAATGTACAATAAGGACCAGGGCCAATACAGAGTTTCACAATTTCTACCTTTTTTTCTTTTATTTCCCACAAACCAAACATTTTCACCCTTTTTCACTTCTACCGCTATTTTCATTTTTTCTTCTCAACATAGTGCATTAAGGATTCCTTTTGGATCGAATACTTGTGATATCAATTTCGGCACAATCATGCAATTTAATCAAGAAAATCAAGGCTAAAAAGGCTCAATTGGGCTTCATTAGGGATAATTCATTTGGAGGCATACAACATAGTTAAAATTGGCTTATTCAAAGAAATGCCACGATCATCTTCCATAAATCATACAAGTTACTCATTTAACACACACACGGGGCAAGTTCTATCTATGTAAATTAAAGCAAGAACCAAGTAATTACTTACCACACATGGCATCACAACACACCTAAGGGAAAAATCATAAACCTAGCATGCTCATATAAATTGCATTACAGTGTTTCCACTCAATTAAGCCCACTTAGATCTTTTACAGTCAAAACAAAGAACACATGGTTGTTTCAAGGTTACCAATTCAAAGTTGCATATGCAATTGTGAATACTCATGATGTCTGGCTAACTTTATAGGACAAGGTTTCACAATGCCAACAAGTTGGTTTCATAATTCTACTCCTCCTCGTGACTAATTTTCCCTTAAGACGGTTGTCATCCATCCATCATTGGGTCACTCTTATGAGGACTCTAAGACTCAATAGAATTAAATAAAACAAGTCCTAAATAGAATTAAATAAAACTAGTCCTAGTTGGTTCAATGGGACTATCCTCAGGAAAAGTACTGAAAATAAAAATCGAGGAGCCCAAATATAAAAGACTCGATAAATTAGTAAAATATGTACAAAGTGAGTCATCTCCCACCCCACACTTAATGATAGCACTGTCCTCGATGCGCACAACTAACACAAAGTATAGAGTTAGAGATACTCCCTTAGGACTCTAGGCCTCGTCGTCATCATCACGACCATCCGCCACATCTGTGGCACCATCAAAGTCCACCAAAGAAATAACATTCTCCTCAAGATCATCATCTTCTTCCTCCTCATCCATCACCTCATCGGTAGCCTCATCATCATCGATCGGCTCATGAAATGCCGGACCTATCCTCGCATATATAGGTGCACTATCCGTCAGTGGTTAGCGCTCAGCTAAGCTCTCCATCTCCTCATCAGTAACAAGGCCACTACCGATCTGAAGCTGCAACTCTACCATGCCAAAATTATAGCCATCTAACTGTCATCCCGAGCTTGTCTCTCTGGTGCCGATTAGGCGGGTCCATGTGACATGTCTTGAGCCTTTGTGTGTGACATATCCACCATATTGGACATGAGGTACGGGGCCCTAGCTATAGTCATATTGAGACTCTCTTCCTCAATTCCCTTCGCTTAGAGAAATTGGGTAATCAAACTACCATAACAAAACTTCCGCCGCTTATTGTTATGAACTATATCATATTCTACCGCAGCACAACCCCCACATTTATTGGCATACCTTTATAAGCATGTACACCAGAACCACCTACTCCTTAGTAACATCTGAGGTGTGCTTACCCAGTAAGAGGACACTACACACAATTTTCAACCATACTCTGGTGACTTAGTTAAGGTTAGCATAGTGGAGAGTGGCATGTCTACTAGTATCTTTGCTTCAATCCCAACCCCACACAAAGTATGTTTAATGTCTCTATAGGGAGGGGTCTCTTTCGACCTATTATAATCATCAACATCACATTGGGGTGTACCCAAAAACACATTGAACACATTAGAGGTAAAGCGAACCGTCTTACCACGAATTGGGACCAACTTATTGTAGCGCGTCTCAGTGATCCAATTAGCATAGAATTCCCTTATAAGGTGAGATTACAATCCCCTTGATTTTATAAAATATAATGCAACCCCAAATCACACACAATTTCATGAATTGCGAAAATTTAGCTTGTAAGCGTACCTCATTTACATACTCATCCCCAAGATATTTTGCTTCATTTTGGCATTCAAGTCATTTGTTGCGTGCCATGTTGCTCAACTACCTGCTTGCCAAACTTTTGAAACGCAGTTCAACTACTTGAAGAACTGATAGCATCACCCTTCCTTGACCAGTTAGAACCCGCTCCACCATCCACATTTTTGCCCTTAAGAGACATGAGAACTATCAAGAGGGAAGGAAAGAGAGAAAGAAGCCAAATTTAGGGGAAAGAAAGAGGGGGTTGGGTTGGGCAGTGTGGGGTGGTGGTTGTGAGTTGTTCTTGGTGATTTGCGAGTGGTTGGGGTTTGGGGAAGAAGGAAACTGGGAATGAAAGAGTTTGTGTGTGGAATAATAGGGGATCAGAGGTTTTTATGGATTAATTTTGGAGAAGAAGTGAAGAAGAAAAATGGAGAGCGGAGAGAAATTGAAGGGCTTGGTTGGTTGGGGGTTTTAGAGAGAGGGAATATTAATAGGTTTGGGGATTTAAAAGGGTGGGATTGGGAAGGGTCATGGTTAGACTTGATTTTGGGATGTCCCATCTGTAGATCTGCGCTAAGGTATGATTGGGGTGCCTCGCACCATCACTACGCCAGGAGGCACTCTGTAGTTTTGGACCTGGCATAGCGCGCTACTCAGTGCATCAAGACCATCGCTCTGTAGTTTTAAACCTATCGCGATGCTCCATTCAGTGCGCCATCCTGTGTGTTTTTTTATATTACAAAATAAGTTACAACTAATTGAAATCCTACCTATCTAATACTAAAAATAACAAAACTTCACTAGATCCTATGAATTTAAACTAAGTTAAAAAAATTTCAAAATTAAGCAAACTAAACTACCTATTTCATATCTTTCACGGGTTGCCTCCCGTGGAGCACCTAGTTTAATGTCGCGGGTCAACTCAGCTTAGATCATTCATCATTTAGCTTAAGAGCTTCTCAACCGCAATCCGTATCTTCACTGAAGTACTGCTTGACCCTTTGTCCATTCACCAAGAATGATGGGGCATTTTTACCATTAAGTTCTACGGCACCATGTTGCGTCATCCTCACCACTTCGAAGGGACCACTCCATTTTGACCTTAGTTTTCTGGGGAATAACTTAACTCTTGAGTTAAAAAGTAGTACCTTTCGTCTGGAGTGAAAATGCGAGGAATTATGTGCTTGTCATGCCACTCTTTGGTCTTCTCTTTGTATAGCTTGGAATTATCATAAGCATGGAACCTAAAATCATCAAGTTCATGCAATTGATACATTCACTTCCTACCAGCCAGCTCAGGGTCAAGCTTCAACCTCTTAATTTCCTAATACACTTGGTGCTCTTAATCTGTCGGAAGACGACATGTCTTGCCGAACGCCATGTGATAGGGAGAAGTCCCTATGGGTGTTTTATATGCATTTCTATACGCCCAAAACACATCATCAAGCTTCTCAGACCAATTTTTTCTCTGTGCATTCACCATTTTTTGCGAGATTTGCTTCACCTCTCTTTTTGAAACTTCTACTTGACCACTTGTTTGAGAATGGTACGTTGTAGCAACTTTATGCCAAATACCATACTTAGCAAGAAGATTCTTCACTAAGTGGTTAATGAAATGCTTACCTCCATCACTTATGGTTGCCCTCAGAGTACCAAAACGAGTGAAAATGTGCTTTTTGATGACTTTAATCACCACTCTCGAGTCATTCGTGGGCAGAGCTATCGCCTCAACCCATTTGGACACATAATCAACAGCCACCAGAATATATTGGTTCCCACTAGATGGTGGGAAGGGACCCATAAAGTCAATACGCCTCACATCAAAGATTTTAATCTCAAGAATGTTATTTGGTGGCATCTCATGTTTTTGTGATATAGTACCTAACCTTTGGTATTGATGACATCCCTTCACATAGGAAATTGAATCTTTAAATAAGGAGGGCCAAAAGAAATCAAATTGTAGTACCTTGTGTGCTGTGCGCTCTCCTCCGTGGTGCCCTTCATATAGACTCGTATGACAACTCTCGAGTACTTTCTTGACCTCATATTCCTGAATGCATTTTCTTACCACCTGATCCACTCCTTGTTTGAACAAGAATAGTTCATTCCAGATGTAGAACTTAGCATCGTGAGTCAGCTTCTTCTTTTGTTGGGTGGTTGCACATGGAGGGTACTCTCCGCTCACTAATAGATTTACTATATCAACATACCAAGGCACTTGAGAGATATTCAATGCCATCAACTATTCATCAAGAAACTTTTCTCGGATTTGTTCCCCTTCATATACTTGGGAGAAATCTTCTAACCTGAACAAATGATCAGCTATTTGGTTCTCAGCACCCTTTCGGTCTTTGATCTTAAAGAAAATTCTTAGAGACACAATATCCACCGAATTAGCCTTGGTTTAACATCCTTCTTGTTGAATAGGTACCTAATAGATGCATGGTCCCTATATATAATTACCATGGTACCTACCAAATACGGTTTGAACTTGTCGAAGGAAAATACTTGAGCCAACATCTCCTTCTCAGTCACTGTGTAATTAGCTTGAGTAGGATCAATGGTCTTATTCGTATAGTAGATTTAATGGAATACTTTATCTTTTCTTTGTTCCAACACTGCACCCACTGCTGCATCTCTTGCATCACACATGAGTTTAAATGGTAACTCCCAGTTGGGAGCAATCTCTAATGACCCTAAAATCTAGTAGGTGAAACTAGAGTTTAACGAGTTTTGTTTTGAGTTGTTATGGGGTTTCTTGTGGTAGAATGTCTTCCCGAGCTTAGGTTGAGGATTTAAGGGTTAGGCGAGTGCGACCCGTCCCCCAAGGACCACCCTAGGGTCCTTGAGGAGGACCTTTAGCCTAACCCCAAGACCCCAAAGAAAACTTGAAGTTGCTAAAATGAGGTGACCTATAGATGAGGTCCACGACTGTAGGTCCATCCACGCCCCGTGTATGGCCTCCATAGCTCAACGCCCCAGTTAGCATGCTCTAGTTCCAAACCACGCCAGGATAGCATGACCTGTAGGTCCACTCATGATCCGTGAGTGGTGGGCGTGAGTCAAGGGCTGCAATGTCACAAGTTAAGCCAAGTCTAGGGATAGGTTAGTAATTTCCTAATTAATTTAGTTTACTTAATGGACGGTTATTATTAGTTATTTATGGTATTTTAAGAGTATTAAAACTATTAAACTCATTATTAACTTCATTATTCAAAAGACCCCAAAAATCTTTTCTCTAGACTCCATTGAAGAACAAAGGAAGGGATCAAGATAGAGCTTCAAGAAGAGGGATTTTTCATATGAATTTGATGGGATTATAATTCTAAGGTATGGATTCTTTTCATTCTTGGTTAGCTATCACCAAGAAGTCCCTCAAAGTATGTTTTCAAATCCCCCAAACCTAGGGTTTTTCAATCTAGTCATGGGTCTCTTTCCAAAACAAATTAAATTGTTTAATTAAGGTTTATTATGATTGATTATGATGATTTATGATTGGATTAATGGAGTATTGTTGGATTTTGATTAAAATCTCCCTTGACGCATGATTTCCCCTTCTTCCTAAATTGTGATCTAGGGTATGACTTGATTGATCATGTAATCTTGTCAATTGATTATGTTTATGTTTATTAAGTTGTTGAATCATGAAATTACCCTATCTAACTTGGTAATTCTAGAATTTAGGGTTGAATCTTGATTCTTAGCCTTAAAGGGCAAATTGAGGGTTATATGTGAACCTCTAAGATTGATGAACTTCTTGTATATGGCATTATTGTTCAAAGACTTCACCCACATGGCCTATAATATGATCACATGAGTTTATGCATGAAATTATTGGATTTCTTGAGTCATAGTTGTATTTATGTTTTATGTGTTAAATGCTAGATATATTGACTCAATGTGACCCTTGAATTCAATATATGTGAATTATGTGTGATTGTGGTATTATGTACATGCTTATGAACAATTTGAGAAGGAAGTGTTTATGATGATAATGTATCTATGGTGTTAATTGAAAGGTTAGTTCTCATATGCACCTTTACATACTATTATGCGTGAAATGTACATGATCATGTTGATCCACTTGAGAGGTGGAGGTGTTTAATTATTGTGTATATTGTGGTATTGATGCAAGATCCTCCTTTCCTATATCCCTACACATGACTATGTAAAATATGATATGACTAAGTATGATACGACATGACTATGCATGATAATTTATGACTATGATAGTCTTGTTGAATGAAAGGCTATTCTCATGAACACACTATGAATATGATGTGAAAGGTTTTCTTACAAGTTGATGATTCTAAGATTGAAAGGACATTCTCACCCTAAGAATCTATGAGCTATTATGATATATGTTGGTTTGAGTGCCTAGTGCATTCTTTAATAAACCTAAACTTAAGTAAAAACTTAATGTGACCTTTAAAGGGAATTATGCTTAGCACCGAGTGGATATGAATATGAGATGGGTTCCTTCACACTAGTCGGGAGGTTCATATTACGGTGTCTCATGAGATGGAAGCCTCCACGTTAGAGTGTGGGTTTCTAAAAGCAATCTCCATATCCCATAACTATGTGCCCACATAGGTTGTAGCTAGTAGATCCACCTAGAAGCTATTATGTACGTCCTACCTTAGGTAAGTAGGACACCTCTTGTAGGTGTGGGGGTAGAACACCAAATTTTATGTAGCTCACATGGTCTATGTCGGTTGAGGCTATATTTCCTATATGATACAAATACGAGCTATGATAAGAACATGGACTCTAATTATGACTTCTTAAGAGGTACTACTTAGTATGAGTGGGGTATGGGACTTCATCCATACATTGCACAAGTGGACTTTAAAAGGGGTTATGGTTAGGTTCTCTTATGTTTTGAAGACTTATGAGTTATGTATGTATGATATGTATGAATGTTAAGGTTGACTTTATTTGTTACAAGTTATGATCATGAATGTCTCCTTACTCATGCATGTTGGCTATGGATAAATCAAAAGATATGTATGTTGTTGGAGATCTAAATATGGTACTTAGCATTTGGTAGGGCTATGGGATCTTACCTTTGCATTGCACTAGTATGACTTTGGGTTGCTTATTGTTGGTATGAACTTATGTTATGTATGATCATAGTAGCCTAAAAGTGAGACTTAGTGTGGATAGGATTATGGGATCCTATCTATGCATTGCACAAGTTTAGCTTAGGGTTGCTCATGTGATAGTTCTACTATGATGATATGATCTTAGTACGTAATTATGCATCAGAACTATGTCTTGTGAAGATTGGAGTATGCATTATGTTGTGTTGAAGACTATGCTTGTAATATTGAGATATCCTTTATGTTATGATGAATTGTGTATGGGTTGTCTTATGAACTACATTCTCCAACTATTTTAAAGATGATGTTCAAAAGTAGCATAGCATGGTTTTAAACAATATGTCCCTTTTATGCATGTTTTAAGGATTTTCTTGCATGGCTTCCATACTTGGTACATTTGTGCTAACCCATATTTCTACATTTTCTATAAGTGTGGGCTTTGGAGATATTGGAGGCCCACACCTTTTGTGTTGATAGTTATGTTTTGTGTATATACTTGGGTTGTTACGCTTTACTGCGGATGTTTGAGCTTATGGCTCCTTTTATCTTAAATTGCAAAACAATTTTGACCTTTCCAAAAAATTTTATATTTTTTGCACATTTTTGCCACCCTTTATATGCTCTTGAATGTGGCTATTCTTTTGTAAAATTTAAGTCTCAGTTTCGATCAATATCGATGACTTGAATAGTGCTCTCAATTGAATGAACATGATTGCGTGACTACGACGAGGCCAAATGAAGTTGCATAAACAATATGTGAACTCTTTGCATCTTGTTATGATTAGTCCTTTTATCAAATCGAGTCTCTTGTAATGATCATTGCACATTTGCGAAAGTGTGGAGTCTTGTTTGTCTTTAGTGTCGATGCCTTGTGTGATGAGCTTACTTTGAACCATGCATGATAGATCCTAGAATTTGCCACTGTTGGTCTGATCAACTAAGTGATGTTATCTCTTGATATGATCTTAGGCAACTTCTAAGAGTGTGAGCCAATTTTACATATACCTCTTTTTGTGACCAACACTGTGAGCATGTGATTCTCTTTTGAACACCCATTGAGCCTTACCTATCTTTGAAAGAAACTTGTTGTAAGCATAACCTTTCTTAATCCGCTACCTATAATCCTCTTGAATTGTGGTTAGTTGAATAGCCAACTTAGGCCAAAAGCCTAAGTTGGGGTGTGGTGAAAAGAAAAGGAGAAGCCAAGAAGTGCAAGGAAAGTCTCCTCTCATCCATGGATTTAAGAAAAATGGAACCCCTCCATATTAAAAAAAAAAAGAGAGAAAAAGAGAAAGAAAAAGAAAAAAGAATGAAAACGAAAGTTGTGAAATAAAGGTACAAAAGAAATGGGGTTCTCAAACAATCCATGGAAAGTGAATAATAGGATGACTTATGAGCACTAAAGATAATGATGAAGGAAAAGGAAAGGAAGTGTTGTGAGCACCACATTTCATGAGGATGAAAGTCACTGAGCCTAAATGACCATACATTTGCACTCAGCCCCATTACAACCTTGAAAAGTCCTTTTTGATCTTAAGTGAGTTGAACCAAATGTTGATCGAAAAATAAGGGCAAACCTATAGGTGAAAGCATGATTGTGTTCTTCTTTGTGAGAGTGAGCGTTGCATCTGATTCCAAAGATTTTAACTATGAACCATTGTGTGAATATGGAATCATCCCTTCTGTGAGGGCGTTTGAACACTTTAGTTGAGCTTGAACTTGCATTTGAAGCAGATATTGTGCACATTAGGTTCTTTGATATTGGTGAGTCACAAATTGAATCTTTGAGTACACATTTGATCTTTACATAAGTAAATTGAGTCTTGTTGTGTGTATTCATGATTGAGTCTTGTGTAGCATTGTTTGAGATACCTTTTTTGAATGACTGAACTTGAGTTTGCTTGAGGACAAGCAAAAGTTTAAGTTGGGGGTGTTGGTGAGTCCAAAAATTGGACTCATTTAGGGCTATATTTTAATAGAAATTGTGTCCTCAAATTCTTATTTTATCGCAATATCTAATGAAAACCCTTAAGTTTCAGGTATATGAAGATTGAAGGAGAGCATGGACACTACTTATAAAAGGAATGAAAAAGTGAAAAGAATGAAGAAAATGAATGCCTGAGGATCGCTGAGTCCACTTGGCGAGTCACCGAAGGGTCTCACTTCGCCTTTTGTTCCAGTGTGCTGAGCCCTGAAGAAAAGGATCAAGTCGGCGGAAAAGAGGAGCAGTCAGCGCATCACTGAGATGTTCCGCGAGGCAGTACTATGTCGCCCAATGACCTAGAGCGCGAAGATGCCGAAGGATGGTGCAAGATGGAGATGAACTACATCAAGGCGAGTTGATCGTGATTTTGACTAATGTCATTTGAATGGTCCATTGCGACCTGATTTCTTTGAAACTATAAATACTCGTAGAGAGTTTTAGCTTAGTATCAGATTTTTAGTATCAATCAGAGATTTTTAGTGTGAAATAATTAATATAATTTTATTACTTTTTATTTTTGCTGTGACTTTGAGAGGGTTTTGAAACTTGAAGAAGAAGAGGGTTTCATCTCCAAGAATTTGGACTTGGGTCTCTTGGATTCTTCATTCTTGGCATGTAACAAGATTCAAATCTTCATACCCATTTGAATGCAAGCTCATTTGGGTATAAATTTCTATCTCGTGATGTGTGGCTAAAACCCCAATTCTTGGGGTGTGATTTAGCGAATATGGGTTAAGATTGTTGTTGGGTCTTGCTTGCTGATAGATTAGATGTAGTTTAATGGTCATTTCGTCTAGTAGTTGTTGTTAAAATTAACAAATTTGTAGTTACAAATACAAGTTTATTTATGTGTTTTCGGCTTGGTCGAGAGAGAGGTCGCAAAACCAAGACTACTAGATTGATGGCCTAAGCAGTGGGTTGACATGAGGTTCAACTCAAGAGAGTGAACCCTAGTCCCATATCCTAACACTCAGCTCGAGAGAGTGAGTGGGGTAAGGCGTAGGCCGGTCTTCATGCGGCAAGTGGGTGTCCGTGAGGAACCCATTTGAAATGGGGTAAGTTGCTCGAGAGAGAATTTATTCCCACGTATAGCTTTGCCTAGTCACCATTACTCTATAAATTCCCTATCGAAAGCATGTACCCAATAATTTAAATTAACCTGTATTCCGATCACATCCCAAGAATCCCCTCTCATTATTTAGAAACCTTTGTTTATTTTGATGTTTTTACTTACTACTGACAAATCCCCCATTGTTAATTGACAATCTTGTGTCCCCCCTTTAATTTACAATGTTTTTAATCGTTAATGTCTTTAGCTATGACTAGTTAGAACAAATTTTATTTTTCTATTAATTCTCAAAATCACTTCCTTGGGACTTGACCCCAACCCTTGGTTGGGTTATTATACTATTGCACGATTGTAGACACTTGCATCGGAAGTTGTGTCATTGATTACGCAAAACATCACTTCACTTCTTCATTCCCTATTCATGCCATAGAGTTTAACTCTATGAGATCTTTTCTATCTAATCGGTGGTCCACAAGATGTGACTACTCGAAGGGCTCTTGTTACAAGGAGCAAGGGACAAGGTGTTTGTTGAAATGCCAATTATGGCTATGTGACTAGTTAAGACTTGATATGCTAGATTTAGATGTCATCCTTAGGTTGGATTGATAGTGTTATTGTTATGTTCCTATGTGATGTTAGAACCCGTATAGTCAACTTGTTAGTCCCCAAATGAGCTTATTCGAGAGTGGAAGGGGGAAAGATATATGCCTTAAGTTTGGATTATGTTTTATCTTAAAGTTGACTTTGAGGGTTGCATGTACCACCTAGTTAAGGTGAAGAAGAAGAAGAAGTGTAAGTGTTGACCAACTTCAAAGAGTTAGTTTTCTTTTAAGATTGATCTTAAGTATGGTCATTTTGAGTAGGGTGTTTGGATAATACCTAGGTTTGATTGGTTGGTAGATTCCACCAAAGGTGATGATAAGGGTTCCTTGATAGGTTTTGCCCTTGGAAAATGAGATATTGCCCGGTGCTTAAGGCTAGAGGAAGAGAGCATAAGAAAGTTCCTCCTAATGGTTTCGGTATGTGTTATGCTTTATTAGATTTCTGTGTTACTTGTCTTTTGTGACTTGATAAGCTAGACCTTGATGTTGTCCTTAATGAGAATGGACTTCATAGTTGCTTTATGATATTGAGGGTAGAACTCTACTTAACCATTTAGAGTTTTGGTAGGTTGTAAAGTTTGATGAAAGAGGGTGTTTGAGTAATGCCTATATGTGTTGAGTGAATAGACTCCCCCCAAAATGATAGAAGTGTAATTCACCATGGTCTAGAATCACCTTGTGTGATGGATGTGAAAACTTAGTGATAACTAGCCCCGACCTTAGAGTTGAAAGAAATGGTGCTTAGAAAAGTCCGTATAAGTTTACTTCCATGAGGAAGATGATGTTCTTAGGTGGTAAGGTCATTGGATGTCTTTGATGTCCATGATTTAGATTGGCTTGGAATACTCACCTTGAGAAGTGCTTTGAGTTGGGTAGTTTAGTCCTGGTATGGTAGGCTCATATGAGACTTTGAGTGGTGTTGGTAAGGTTGCTTGTGAGCAAGAGTGCTTAAATGAGAACCTCTCTAATTTAGAAGTATCGATTGGGATCTTAGACGGCAAGTTAATAAATAGAAGAGTAAGAAAGTGCTTCCATGAAAATGTTAAGGAGTGGTATTTTAACAAGGGTTTTAGTTGAGGGTGCTACTTGGGAGGCCAAGGGCCAAAGAGATGTCCCAATATCCTTATGTTCCCTTTTATTCCTCCTCTAGCTCAAGATGATTAGTCCTCCTTGACTCATTTTATGATTTTGGAGTCTTGGATATTATATGTGTCCTATGATTCCCTTGTCCCTTAAAGTTACTCTTGTTAACCTTGTTAGGGTTTGGATGCATGATCATTAGACCTCTATTGTTTTAGAACCCGGTAAAGTCATAATGAGTCTTGGTAAAGCTTTAGGTTTGTTTGAAAGGAGTAGTATTTGAGGTCTTAGTAAGGGGCTTACTCCAAAGGAGGAGATCATGTGCTTAGATAGAGAAAAAAAATTGATTGAGAGTTCCGATATCCTCATCCATTTCTTCTAATCCTATTCAAGCTTAAGACCAGGAGTTCCTTTTTGGATTTGTTCCATGCCTAGAAGTCATGAGTATTGTAGAGATTTCTATGACCTCCTTATGTTATGCATGATTTTGAAAGATTCTTGTTTTTGTATAAAAATGGGTTTTTTATGATTTACATGTTCCTCATGTTGTTGTGCATTTTAGTATGATGATGGCATATTTGACCTCATGAGATGATGTGATGAACATGCTTTGTTTTGCTTTTGATGAAATGGCACATTGGCTCCATGTTGTTGTGTTGAGCTTGCCTTTAATGGGAAAATGTAGTTCCTCCTATGATTATGTGGTTGATGATGTTTATAAGAGTTGACATGGGCTCACTCCCAAGGAGGAGATAGTGTGCCTAGCTAACATGGTTGTTATGTGCTTATGTGTTGGCATGACTTCCCTATATAGTGCATGTTCATGAAAACTTGTGTTTTGAAAGAAAATGAGTTAATGCGCATTGTTTCCCTCATATTGTAGTGCTTTGAGTAAGAGTTGCTTATGGTACTTCATGAGAAGAATACATGAGCATGCTTTAGTTTGGAGTTGAGAAATTCCTCGTTGAATGAAATGCTTTTTGAGAGTAAATTGCATAATGTGCTTAAGGATATTATGATGAGCATGATTTGAGTTGGAGAAGGTAATTCCTCCAATTAAATGAGAAATTTTGAAGTTAGGATGCATAATGAGTTTGTAGATGTAGTTCCTACTTCCTTGTATTGCATTGAGTATGTTTGAGATGGAGTTGATGTTTCCTCCTAGTTTTGTGCATTGTTTATGATGTTGCATGCATGATGGGCTGCTAGTCTTCAGTCGTTATTCGTTAATGATTTTTAAGTGTCATTAGAGGACGAATGTTCCCAAGTGTGGGATAATGTAACGACCCTAAAATCTAGTAGGTGAAACTAGAGCTTAACGAGTTTCGTTTTGAGTTGTTATAGGGTTTCTTGTGGTAGATGAAGACTAACTCGCCCAATTCTCATTTTAGCTATTTCTAGTTTAGCACTTTCTAAATTTAGCTCTTTCTAAGATTGAGGTGTTACAATATCTCCCCTTTGGGAACATTCGTCCTCGAATGAGATAACTCTAATTAGAACTAAGGGCAGAAACATCTAACACCCAACTCAAACACCCAACATGCAATTTAACACAACATCGCATATCAATTTAAAGAGTGTTTTACAAAAAGTCATTACCTTAGTCTTGAATTTCTCTGGAAGAAAAGAGATGTGGGTATCTCTTCTTCATATCCTCCTCAGCCTCCCAAGTAGCTTCCTCAACAAACTAATTTCTCCATAAGACCTTGACTGATGCTACCTTCTTGGTCCTTAACTTGCAAATCTGACGATATATATCCTCATAAGATATGATGTCCTTAATACCAATATTTTTAGTAGCTACAGTAAGTGAAGGATCGCCCATACACTTCTTCAACATAGAAATGTGAAACATCGGATGGACTGCTGCTAACTCTAGTGGTAGCTCTAATTCATACATTGCCAATTCTCTTGGATATCCTGTAAGGACCAATATATAGGGGACTAAGCTTCCCCTTCTTGCCAAACCTCATAACACCCTTTCATGGGTGAAACCTTCAAGTAAACCCAATCATCCACCTCAAACTCCGAGTCTCTTCTCCTAACATCTGTATAGGATATCTGATGACTCTGCGTTGTTTCCAACCTTTCTTGAATAGTCTTCACCTTCTTCATAGCTTGTTGAACCATGTCTGGTCCTGTAAACCTAGCTTCACCATTCCCAAATCATCCAGTAGGAGATCTACATCTTCACCCATAAATAACCTCATAAGGATTTATCTGTATGCTAGAGTTATAACTGTTATTGTAAGAAAACTCTATTAGAGGTAAGTGATCATCCCAATTACCCTTGAAATCGATCATACATGCCCTCAACATATTCTCCAAGGTTTAAATTGTACGCCCTGTTTGACCATCAATCTGAGGATGGAAGGCCATAATAAGGTTCACCTTCGAACCCATACCCTTCTAAAAAGACATCAAAAATAGTGTCGTGAATTGCGCACCTGTATCTGAAATAATGGACACCGGAACTCCAAATAAGTCAGACTATCTCTTGAATATATAATCTGGCATAATCTTATGTTGAAAACATAGTCTTTGTCAGTATGAAATGGGTTGATTTAGTAATCCGATCAACAATCACTCAATTAGAATCATGTTTCCTGCGAGATTTGCGATGGCGACTAGTAAAATCCATGTTGATCATCTTCCACTTCCATTTCAGAAGAGCTATGTTCTAAGCCATATCACTGGGCCTTGATGAGTCAAAAAATTGGACTCATTTAGGGCTTTATTTTAATAGAAATTATGTCCTCAAATGCTTATTTTATCTCAATATCTAATGAAAACACGTAAGTTTCAAGTATTTGAAGTTTGAAGAAAAGCATAGACACTACTTCGCAAAAAGGAATGAAAAGGCTGAAAAGAACGAAGAAAAGGAAGGCTTGAGGATTGCTGAGTCCAGTTGGCGAGTCACCGAAGGGTCTCACTTTGCCTTTTGTTCCAGTATGCTGAGCCTTGAAGGAAAGGATCAAGTTAGCGAAAAAAGGGAGCAATCGGCGCATCGTTGAAATGTTCCGCGAGGTAGTACTATGTCTCCCAATGACCCAGAGCACGATAATGCTGAAGGATGGTGGAAGACGACGATGAACTACATCAATGGGCGAATCGCCGAGTTGATTGGCGATTCCAACTAATGTCGTCGAATGATCTACTGCAGCACAGATCTTTGAAAACTATAAATATTTGTTGAGAGTTTTTGCTTAGTATTAGATTTTTAGTCTGAAACAATTAATATAATTCAAGTACTTTTTATTTTTGCTCTGAGTTGGAGAGGGTTTTGAAACTTGAAGAAGAAGAGGGTTTCATCTCCAAGGATTTGGACTTGGGTCTCTTCGATTCTTCATTCTTGGCCTGTAACAAGACTCAAATATTCATACCCATTTGAATGCAAGCTCATTTAGGTATAAATTTCTATCTCTTGACGTGTGGCTAAAATCCCCAATTCTCGGGGTATGATTTAGCGAATATGGGTTAAGATTATTATTGGGTCTGGCTTGCTGATAGATTAGATGTAGTTTAATGGTGATTTCGTCTAGTAGTTGTGGTTGAATTTAACAAGTTTGTAGTTGCAAATACAAGTTTATTTATGTGTTTTCGGCTTTCTCGAGAGAGAGGTCACGAAACCAAGACTACTAGATTGATGCCTAAAGAGTGGGGTAAGGCGTAGGCTGGTCTTCATGCGGCAAGTGGGTGTCCGAGAGGAACCCATTTTAAATGGGGTAAGTTGCTCGAGAGAGAATTTATTTCCTCGTATGGCTTAGCCTAGTCACTATTACTCTATAAATTTTCTATCGAAAGCATGTACCCAATAATTTAAATTAACCTGTATTACAGTCACATCCCAAGAATCCCTTCTCATTACTTAGATCTCTTTGTTAATTTCACTATTTTTTACTCACTAGTGACAAGATCCCCATTGTTAATTGACACTCTTGTGTCCCCCTTTAATTTACAATGTTTTTAATCGTTAATGTCTTTAGCTATGACTAGTTAGAACTAAATTTTATTTTTCTATTAATTCTCAAAACCACTCCATTGGGACTCGACCCAAACCCTTGGTTGTGTTATTATACTATTGCACGATCATAGACACTTGCATCGGAAGTTGTGTCGTTGGTTACGCAAACATCAAAATGGCGCCGCTGCGGGGAGGGGCGTTATTTTAGAATTCTTAGATTAGTAGAATTTTTGTTCTTCTTAGTTGTAGTCTACTTACCTAATTTTTAGTTTTGTTTGTTTGCTGTGTGAATATTTTAGAAAGCATGAGTGTTAATGGTAGCAAAGGTAGCCAGGTAGGCCACCAATATGACATCGAAAATCTCAACGATGTCCAAGAGCCCAACATCAATGGCCCCCATCTCATGGGAGGTGTTTAAGCCATCCGTTTAACCCCAGTCAAGGGAAATGCAATCTTCCACATAACAAGCACCATGTTGTAACTCTTGCAACTGAAGGGACTTTTCAGCAGACTGGCTCATGAGGATTCTCATGAGCATCTTCGAAACTTTGTAGTTGTGTGTGGACCATTCTTGTTCAAAAATATCTCTCATAAGTCGGTTCGGTTTAGGCTATTCCCTTTCTCATTGATGGGAGAGGCTTGCAAGTGGCTAGCCGAGCTACCACATGAATCTATCACTTCTTGGGAGGAGTTGGTGACCACGTTTCAAGTGTGATTTTTCCCTCACTCGAAGATGATGTTGCTGCGGGATAGCATCTAGAGCTTTAAACTTCTAGAAGGAGAGCCTCTGCACGAAACTTGGCTAAGGTTTAAAAAGTTGGTGCTACAATGCCCAACCCATGGTTTGCCAGACAACGTGATACTTCAATACTTTTAATAGAGTTTGGATTCGGTAAACAAAGGTGTCACTAACCAACTCTCGCCTGGAGGCTTAATGCAGCAGCCGTATGCAGTAGCAGCCCAGCTTTTAGATGGTATGACAACCATCGACAGGGCATGGTACACTTGTGAAGACCAAGTCTCCCCTCTCACTTTCAGGCTATCTAAGGAGCAAATTGAAAAAGACAATGAGAGAGACCAGAATATGGCCAAAATCATGAAGCAACTTGATATTGTAACTAGAAATGTCATGGGAACCGATCCTTGTAGTATTAATGTTGTGGGAGTCGGGGGTAAAAATCCTGAGGAGATGAAGTTTGAAGCCTTGTATAATGAGAAGGTAAATTTTCTAGCAAACCAAGGCGGTGGCTACTGCTCAAATTACCCAAGGCACGGTGGTAACAAAGGTTGGGCTAGAGACGAAGGTTGGAAGGACCGGGATCGTGAATGGAGGGACCGTAATCCAAATTGGAAGGATGGGGAGAAGGATAGAAACGTGCCTCCCCATGAGCTCCAGAAGCCAAAGGATTCGGTGGTAGGTCTGAGGATATGCTCTTGCGAATCCTAAACAAAGTTGAAGGGTCAGACAAAATGCTAAAAGGAATGAAAGAAGATGTGTCTACCCTTAGCCATACCGTTACCTCTCATTCAGTTTCAATCAAGCAATTAGAGACCCAGATGGGTCATATCTCATCTCACATAAATCCGAGACAACTAGGGGGTTTGCCAAGTGATACCATGGCTAACCCTAAGAATGAGGTTTAAATGTGAACTTGGGTCGTGCCACGACGTTAACTAAGGCACTGTTTGGGAGGCAACCCAAAACCATTTATTGCTTTTTTTTTCTTTGATAAAATAATGGTGTGTTGATTGTGCAGATGGAAGTGTGGAGAGTGAACGAAAAGTGCAGATTGGCGAATTGCCGACCATATCGGCGATCACGATGGAAACCATGTTTGGACCTCCTGTAAGCAAGAGGTTTTGTAAATTTTGGCGAAGAAATTCAATAGTCGGCGTTCCGCCGAGTGAGTAGGCGAGCTTGACTAATGTCGCCGAGTGGGTGAAAACTGGACTGTTTTTGCAAGCCAAAGGTTTAAAAGCTTCAACTTCATTCACTTTCCCTCAGTTTCTCACCTTCCCAAACTCACACCTGCACTCTAGTTTTATATCTCTTGCACTTTTGGAGTATTTTGGTTCATTGATTTCTGCACGGATTTAGATTGCATTGCCGCCTAGCTTCTCGGTAGTATTTCAATCAGTACAAAAGGTTTGCTTCTTAATACCCCTAATTATTTTGTCAGCATAGTACTCATCTGCACACTCTTTGATATTGTTAAAATATGCTGAACCTCCCTGATTGGATAGAATTGGTTAAGTGTTGATTGTTATTCGATAATCTTGCTTAAACTGTGAAATCTTATTCTCCAATGTTTCTAGTTGAGTTAATGTGTGATGGGTGGTGTTCGTATGCTAGGGGTCTTGGTTAAATTTGTGATATTTGTGCTTAAATTGTGATTTCGGGGCCGATTTTGAGAAGTTTGGTCAAAAGTAAGCACGTTGGGTCATTCGGCAAACTGTAATGAGCTCGCTGAACTATTCCACGGTTTGCCTAATTACACTATCTCGCCCTTGTTATCAAGTTTTATATGTTGTGCCATCTGTAACTTTCGGCGAGGAGTATGAGGTCATTAAGAGAACTCGACGACTCGCCGAAACTCTTCTTATTCACCCTTTGTCTGCACCCCTAACTCCTTCTGCAGTGTAAACTTCGACGGATTGTCTGATGCTCATCGAATGTATTCGGCGGCACGCTGAATTGATTATCTAGTCTTTCTGCAGATGAAAGTCTTTGTTTTGGTTGTCAAATATGTTCTAACATTATCTCAAGACTTTGAAGACTTGGGCTGACCAAAAGTTGCAGGAAGAAACATACCACCCAGACACATAAGAGCACAACAGTTCAGAAAAACTGAAAAGAGCAAGAGCAAGGAAGTAAGTCCCAGTAGGAGGATTCCCATTGACCCTGCTGTCCCTTCATGGGCTTGAGGGTTCGTCAATACGATACGTGCCTTCGGAACATCTCATGATTTGGATAAAATGGTTTAGGCGAACATCGCTACAGAAGCTGAAGTAGAGAGAAAAGAAAAAGAGAACACGGCTAATCGACAACACTCCGCACGATGCCTGCATGGATGGAGAGCTGCGTGAGCGGGATCCCTCTTTACCTCCCTCTCTGTTTTTCTTTTTTTATGCCTTTCAGATTCTATGTTAATTGCATTTAAGGACAAATTGCTTTCATTTATGGTGGGGTAAGGCTCACCTTTTGTGTGTGCTTATTGTGATCCGTGTTGTGTATATATTTGGGTTTTTCTGTTTAAATTTTTTTTTACACTACTTTTGTTGATGTTTCAGCTTATGGCTTCCTATTTGTTATAGTTGAAAAATAATTTTGACCCTTCCGAAAAATTTTAAATTTTTCCAAAAATATTTGCCACCTCTTGTGTATTGAATGTGGCTGTTCTTTTGCAAAATTTAAGTCTCGGTTTTGATCAATACCGATGACTTGAATAGTGCTCTCAATCGAATGAACATGAATGCGTGGCTACGGCGAGGCCAAATGAAGTTGCATAGACAATATGTGAAATCTTTGCATCTCATTGTAATTAGCCATTTATCAAACCGAGTCTCTTCTGATGACCGTTGCACACTAGAGAAATAGGGGAGTCTAGTTTGACTTTAGTGTCGATGCCTTGTGTGATGAGCTTACTTTGAACCATGCATGATAGATCCTAGAATTTGCCCCGTTGGTCCGGTCAACTAAGTAATTCTATCTCTTGATATGATCTTAGGCAACTTCTAAGAGTGAGCCAATTTGACATATACCTCTTTTGTGACCTACCCTGTGAGCATGTGATTCTCTTTTGAACACCCCTTGAGCCTTACCTTTCTTTGGAAGAAACTTGATGAAACCATAACCTTTGTTTATCCACTACCTATAATCCTCTTGAATTTTGGTTAGTTGAATAGCCAACTTAGGCTAAAAGCCTAAGATGGGGGTGTGGTAAAAAGAAAGGGGGAAGTCAAGAAGTGTAGGGAAAGTCTCCTCTTACACATGGTTTTAAGGAAAATGGAACCCCTCCATATAAAAAAAAGGAGAAAAGAAAGAGAAAGAAGAAGAATGAAAAAGAAAGTTTTTGAATAAAAGTACAAAAGAATAGGGTTCCCAAATAATCCATGAAAAGTGAATAATAAGATGACTTATGAGCACTAAACGGAATGATGAAGGAAAAGGAAAGGAAATGTTGTGAGCACCACATTTCATGAGGATGAAATATATTGAGCCTAAATGACCATACCTTTGCAATCAGCCCCATTACAAGCCATGAAAAGACCTTTTTGATCTTGAGTGAGCTGAAACAAATGCTGATAGAAAAATACGGGCAAACCTATGAATGAAAGCATGCATTGTGTTCTTCCTTGTGACAGTGAGCGTTGCGTTTGATTTCGAAGCTTTAAACTGTGAACCATTGTGTGATTATGGAATCTTTCTTTCTATGAGGGCATTCAAACACTTTAGTTGAGCTTGAACTTGCATTTGAAGCAAGTATTGTGAACATGAAGTTCTTTGATATTGGTGAGTCACAACTTGAATCTTTGAGTGCACATTTGATCTTTGCATAAGTAAATTGATTCTTGTTGTGTGCATTCATGATTAAGTCTTGTGTAGCACTATTTGAGACACCCTTTTTGAACGACTGAACTTGCGTTTGCTTGAGGACAAGCAAAAGTTTAAGTTGGGGGTGTTGATGAGTCCACAAATTGGACTCATTTAGGGCTTTATTTTAATAGAAATTATGTACTCAAATGCTTATTTTATCTCAATAGCTGATAAAAACACTTAAGTTTCAGGTACTTTAAGTTTGAAGGAAAGCATGGACACTACTTCACAAAAAAGAACGAAAAGGCTGAAAAGTATGAAGAAAATGAAGGTCTGAGGATCACCGAGTCCACTTGGCGAGTCGCCGAAGGGTCTCACTTAGCCTTTTGTTCCAGTGGGGTGAGCCTTGAAGGAAAGGATCAAGTTCGCGGAAAAAGGGAGCGGATTGGTGCATCATTTGAGATGTTCGCGAGTAGTACTATGTCGCCCAATACTTGAAATCAAGGCGGTCTTTGAAGGATGGTGCAAGACGGCGATGAACTATATCAAAGGCGAATAGCCGAGTTGATCGGCGATTCCGATTAATGTCGCCAAATGATCCGCTGCAGCACAGATCTTTGAAAACTATAAATACTCTTTGAGAGTTTTAACTCAGTATCAAATTTTTAGTGTGAAATAATTAATATAATTTTAGTACTTTTTATTTTTGCTCTGAGTTGGAGTGGGTTTTGAAACTTGAAGAAGAGGAGGGTTTCATCTCCAAGGATTTGTACTTGGGTCTCTTCGATTATTCATTCTTGGCCTGTAACAAGACTCAAATTTTCTTACCCATTTGAATGCAAGCTCATTTACGTAAATTTCTATCTCTTGATGTGTGGCTAAAACCCCCAATTCTTAGGGTATGATTTAGCGAATATGGGTTAAGATTGTTGTTGGGTCTTGCTTGCTGATAGATTAGATATAGTTTAATGGGATTTCGTCTAGTAGTTGGTTGAATTTAAAAAATTTGTAGTTCCAAATACAAGTCTATTTATGTGTTTTCATCTTGCTCGAGAGAGAGGTCGCGAAACCAAGACTACTAGATTGATGGCCTAATGAATGGGTCAACATGAGGTTCCCTAGTCCCATATCCTAACACTCAGCTCGAGAGAATGAGTGGTGTAAGGCGTAGGCTAGTCTTCATGCGGCAAGTGGGTGTCCGAGAGGAACCCATTTGAAACGGGGTAAGTTACTCGAGAGAGAATTTATTTCCACGTATATCTTAGCCTAGTCAATATTACTCTATAAATTTTCTATCGAAAGCATGTACCCAATAATTTAAATTAACCCGTATTTCGGTCATATCCCAAGAATCCCTTCTCATTACTTAGATCTCTTTGTTAATTTAGCTATTTTTTACTCTGTAGTGACAAAACCCCCATTGTTAATTGACTCTCTTGTGTCCACCTTTAATTTACAATATTTTTAATTGTTAATATCTTTAGCTATGACTAGTTAGAACTAAATTTTATTTTTCTATTAATTCTCGAAACCACTCCCTTGGGACTCGACCCCAACCCTTGGTTGGGTTATTATACTATTGCATGATCGTAGACACTTGCATCGGAAGTTGTGTCGTTGATTACGCAAACATCAGGCCTCTAGTTCTCTATCTTGACTTCTTGGCAATTCGGTCACTTAGCAACGAACTCTGCAATCCACCTTTTCATACTACTCCTCCAATAGACTTCTCTCAACTCACGATACATATTTGTGGAACAATGATGGATTGAATATCTGGAACTATGAGCTTTCTCCATGACCCTCTCTCAGAGTTCATCCACCTTAGGTACACACAATCTACCTTGATACCTCAACACACCATCTCCCCTTGTTCAAAAGCCATCAACTTTTGCTTATGAACATTTGCCCTCAATTCAAGCAATACAGGGTCTTGGTCTTGTTTCTCTTTCACATTGGACACTAGTGATGATTCAGCCCCATTCATCACAGCCACTCCACCTTCATTGGAATCCAACAATCGGACTCCCAATCGTGCTAATCTGTGCACATCCTTTGCTAACTCTTTCTTGCCTTCCTCAACATGGAAGTACTACCTATAGAAAATTTGCTCAAAGCATCAACAACAACATTAACCTTATCTGGGTGATAGAGAATACTCAAGTTATAATCCTTAAGTAACTCCAACCACCTTCCTTGTCTGAGATTAAGATCTTTCTGACTTAATACATACGTAAGGCTCTTGTGATCGGTAAACACATCAACATGGACCCATAGAGATAGAAGTAAACACTACAACAACCAACTCTAGATCATGGGTTGGGTAATTCTTCTCGTGAATCTTAAGCTGTCTAGAGGCACATGCTATATCCTTATAATTCTGCATCAACACACAACCCAGTTCAACTCTGGCTAACTTTATAGGACAAGGTTTCACAATGCCAACAAGTTGGTTTCATAATTCTACTCCTCCTCGTGACTAATTTTCCCTTAAGACGGTTGTCATCCATCCATCATTGGGTCACTCTTATGAGGACTCTAAGACTCAATAGAATTAAATAAAACTAGTCCTAAATAGAATTAAATAAAACTAGTCCTAGTTGGTTCAATGGGACTATCCTCAGGAAAAGTACTGAAAATAAAAATCGAGGAGCCCAAATATAAAAGACTCGATAAATTAGTAAAATATGTACAAAGTGAGTCATCTCCCACCCCACACTTAATGATAGCACTGTCCTCGATGCGCACAACTAACACAAAGTATAGAGTTAGAGATACTCCCTTAGGACTCTAGGCCTCGTCGTCATCATCACGACCATCCGCCACATCTGTGGCACCATCAAAGTCCACCAAAGAAATAACATTCTCCTCAAGATCATCATCTTCTTCCTCCTCATCCATCACCTCATCAGCGGTAGCCTCATCATCATCGACCGGCTCATGAAATGCCGGACCTATCCTGCACATATAGGGTGCACTATCCGTCAGTGGTTAGCGCTCAGCTAAGCTCTCCATATCCTCATCAGTAACAAGGCCACTACCGATCTGAAGCTGCAACTCTACCATGCCAAAATTATAGCCATCTAACTGTCATCCTGAGCTTGTCTCTCTGGTGCCGATTAGGCGGGTCCATGTGACATGTCTTGAGCCTTTGTGTGTGACATATCCACCATATTGGACATGAGGTACGGGGCCCTAGCTATAGTCATATTGAGACTCTCTTCCTCAATTCCCTTCGCTTAGAGAAATTGGGTAATCAAACTACCATAACAAAACTTCCGCCGCTTATTGTTATGAACTATATCATATTCTACCGCAGCACAACCCCTACATTTATTGGCATACCTTTATAAGCATGTACACCAGAACCACCTACTCCTTAGTAACATCTGAGGTGTGCTAACCCAGTAAGAGGACACTACACACAATTTTCAACCATACTCTGGTGACTTAGTTAAGGTTAGCATAGTGGAGAGTGGCATGTCTACTAGTATCTTTGCTTCAATCCCAACCCCACACAAAGTATGTTTAATGTCTCTATAGGGAGGGGTCTCTTTCGACCTATTATAATCATCAACATCACATTGGGGTGTACCCAAAAACACATTGAACACATTAGAGGTAAAGCGAACCGTCTTACCACGAATTGGGACCAACTTATTGTAGCGCGTCTCAGTGATCCAATTAGCATAGAATTCCCTTATAAGGTGAGATTACAATCCCCTTGATTTTATAAAATATAATGCAACCCCAAATCACACACAATTTCATGAATTGCGAAAATTTAGCTTGTAAGCGTGCCTCATTTACATACTCATCCCAAGATATTTTGCTTCATTTTGGCATTCAAGTCATTCGTTGCGTGCCATGTTGCTCAACTACCCTTGCCAAACTTTTGAAACGCAGTTCAACTACTTGAAGAATCGATAGCATCACCCTTCCCTTGACGATTAGAACCTCCACCATCCACATTTTTGCCCTTAGGAGACATGAGAACTATCAGAGGAAGGAAAGAGAGAAAGAAGCCAAATTTAGGGAAAGAAAGAGGGGTTGGGTTGGGCGGTGTGGGGTGGTGGTTGTGAGTTGTTCTTGGTGATTTTGCAGTGGTTGGGGTTTGGGGAAGAAGGAAACTGGGAATGAAAGAGTTTGTGTGTGGAATAATAGGGGATCAGAGGTTTTTATGGATTAATTTTGGAGAAGATGTGAAGAAGAAAAATGGAGAGCGGAGAGAAATTGAAGGGCTTGGTTGGTTGGGGGTTTTAGAGAGAGGGAATATTAATAGGTTTGGGGATTTAAAAGGGTGGGATTGGGAAGGGTCATGGTTAGACTTGATTTTGGGATGTCCCATCTGTAGATCTGCGCTAAGGTATGATTGGGGTGCCTCGCACCATCACTACGCCAGGAGGCACTCTGTAGTTTTGGACCTGGCATAGCGCGCTACTCAGTGCATCAAGACCATCGCTCTGTAGTTTTAAACCTATCGCGATGCTCCATTCAGTGCGCCATCCTGTGTGTTTTTTTATATTACAAAATAAGTTACAACTAATTGAAATCCTACCTATCTAATACTAAAAATAACAAAACTTCACTAGATCCTATGAATTTAAACTAAGTTAAAAAAATTTCAAAATTAAGCAAACTAAACTACCTATTTCATATCTTTCACGGGTTGCCTCCCGTGGAGCACCTAGTTTAATGTCGCGGGTCAACTCAGCTTAGATCATTCATCATTTAGCTTAAGAGCTTCTCAACCGCAATCCGTATCTTCACTGAAGTACTGCTTGACCCTTTGTCCATTCACCAAGAATGATGGGGCATTTTTACCATTAAGTTCTACGGCACCATGTTGCGTCATCCTCACCACTTCGAAGGGACCACTCCATTTTGACCTTAGTTTTCTGGGGAATAACTTAACTCTTGAGTTAAAAAGTAGTACCTTTCGTCTGGAGTGAAAATGCGAGGAATTATGTGCTTGTCATGCCACTCTTTGGTCTTCTCTTTGTATAGCTTGGAATTATCATAAGCATGGAACCTAAAATCATCAAGTTCATGCAATTGATACATTCACTTCCTACCAGCCAGCTCAGGGTCAAGCTTCAACCTCTTAATTTCCTAATACACTTGGTGCTCTTAATCTGTCGGAAGACGACATGTCTTGCCGAACGCCATGTGATAGGGAGAAGTCCCTATGGGTGTTTTATATGCATTTCTATACGCCCAAAACACATCATCAAGCTTCTCAGACCAATTTTTTCTCTGTGCATTCACCATTTTTTGCGAGATTTGCTTCACCTCTCTTTTTGAAACTTCTACTTGACCACTTGTTTGAGAATGGTACGTTGTAGCAACTTTATGCCAAATACCATACTTAGCAAGAAGATTCTTCACTAAGTGGTTAATGAAATGCTTACCTCCATCACTTATGGTTGCCCTCAGAGTACCAAAACGAGTGAAAATGTGCTTTTTGATGACTTTAATCACCACTCTCGAGTCATTCGTGGGCAGAGCTATCGCCTCAACCCATTTGGACACATAATCAACAGCCACCAGAATATATTGGTTCCCACTAGATGGTGGGAAGGGACCCATAAAGTCAATACGCCTCACATCAAAGATTTTAATCTCAAGAATGTTATTTGGTGGCATCTCATGTTTTTGTGATATAGTACCTAACCTTTGGTATTGATGACATCCCTTCACATAGGAAATTGAATCTTTAAATAAGGAGGGCCAAAAGAAATCAAATTGTAGTACCTTGTGTGCTGTGCGCTCTCCTCCGTGGTGCCCTTCATATAGACTCGTATGACAACTCTCGAGTACTTTCTTGACCTCATATTCCTGAATGCATTTTCTTACCACCTGATCCACTCCTTGTTTGAACAAGAATAGTTCATTCCAGATGTAGAACTTAGCATCGTGAGTCAGCTTCTTCTTTTGTTGGGTGGTTGCACATGGAGGGTACTCTCCGCTCACTAATAGATTTACTATATCAACATACCAAGGCACTTGAGAGATATTCAATGCCATCAACTATTCATCAAGAAACTTTTCTCGGATTTGTTCCCCTTCATATACTTGGGAAAAATCTTCTAACCTGAACAAATGATCAGCTATTTGGTTCTCAGCACCCTTTCGGTCTTTGATCTTAAAGAAAATTCTTAGAGACACAATATCCACCGAATTAGCCTTGGTTTAACATCCTTCTTGTTGAATAGGTACCTAATAGATGCATGGTCCCTATATATAATTACCATGGTACCTACCAAATACGGTTTGAACTTGTCGAAGGAAAATACTTGAGCCAACATCTCCTTCTCAGTCACTGTGTAATTAGCTTGAGTAGGATCAATGGTCTTATTCGTATAGTAGATTTAATGGAATACTTTATCTTTTCTTTGTTCCAACACTGCACCCACTGCTGCATCTCTTGCATCACACATGAGTTTAAATGGTAACTCCCAGTTGGGAGCAATCTCTAATGACCCTAAAATCTAGTAGGTGAAACTAGAGTTTAACGAGTTTTGTTTTGAGTTGTTATGGGGTTTCTTGTGGTAGAATGTCTTCCCGAGCTTAGGTTGAGGGATTTAAGGGTTAGACGTCATGGTACGACCCCGTCCCCCCAAGGACCACCCTAGGGGTCCTTGAGGAGGACCTTTAGCCTAACCCCCAAGACCCCAAAGAAAACTTGAAGTTGCTAAAATGAGGGTGACCTATAGATGAGGTCCACGACCCGTAGGTCCATCCACGCCCCGTGTATGGCCTCCATAGCTCAACGCCCCAGTTAGCATGCTCTAGTTCCAAACCACGCCAGGATAGCATGACCTGTAGGTCCACTCATGATCCGTGAGTGGTGGGCGTGAGTCAAGGGCTGCAATGCTGTCAAGTTAAGCCAAGTCTAGGGATAGGTTAGTAATTTCCTAATTAATTTAGTTTACTTAATGGACGGTTATTATTAGTTATTTATGGTATTTTAAGAGTATTAAAACTATTAAACTCATTATTAACTTCATTATTCAAAAGACCCCAAAAATCTTTTCTCTAGACTCCATTGAAGAACAAAGGAAGGGATCAAGATAGAGCTTCAAGAAGAGGGATTTTTCATATGAATTTGATGGGATTATAATTCTAAGGTATGGATTCTTTTCATTCTTGGTTAGCTATCACCAAGAAGTCCCTCAAAGTATGTTTTCAAATCCCCCAAACCTAGGGTTTTTCAATCTAGTCATGGGTCTCTTTCCAAAACAAATTAAATTGTTTAATTAAGGTTTATTATGATTGATTATGATGATTTATGATTGGATTAATGGAGTATTGTTGGATTTTGATTAAAATCTCCCTTGGACGCATGATTTCCCCTTCTTCCTAAATTGTGATCTAGGGTATGACTTGATTGATCATGTAATCTTGTCAATTGATTATGTTTATGTTTATTAAGTTGTTGAATCATGAAATTACCCTATCTAACTTGGTAATTCTAGAATTTAGGGTTGAATCTTGATTCTTAGCCTTAAAGGGCAAATTGAGGGTTATATGTGAACCTCTAAGATTGATGAACTTCTTGTATATGGCATTATTGTTCAAAGACTTCACCCACATGGCCTATAATATGATCACATGAGTTTATGCATGAAATTATTGGATTTCTTGAGTCATAGTTGTATTTATGTTTTATGTGTTAAATGCTAGATATATTGACTCAATGTGACCCTTGAATTCAATATATGTGAATTATGTGTGATTGTGGTATTATGTACATGCTTATGAACAATTTGAGAAGGAAGTGTTTATGATGATAATGTATCTATGGTGTTAATTGAAAGGTTAGTTCTCATATGCACCTTTACATACTATTATGCGTGAAATGTACATGATCATGTTGATCCACTTGAGAGGTGGAGGTGTTTAATTATTGTGTATATTGTGGTATTGATGCAAGATCCTCCTTTCCTATATCCCTACACATGACTATGTAAAATATGATATGACTAAGTATGATACGACATGACTATGCATGATAATTTATGACTATGATAGTCTTGTTGAATGAAAGGCTATTCTCATGAACACACTATGAATATGATGTGAAAGGTTTTCTTACAAGTTGATGATTCTAAGATTGAAAGGACATTCTCACCCTAAGAATCTATGAGCTATTATGATATATGTTGGTTTGAGTGCCTAGTGCATTCTTTAATAAACCTAAACTTAAGTAAAAACTTAATGTGACCTTTAAAGGGAATTATGCTTAGCACCGAGTGGATATGAATATGAGATGGGTTCCTTCACACTAGTCGGGAGGTTCATATTACGGTGTCTCATGAGATGGAAGCCTCCACGTTAGAGTGCGGGTTTCTAAAAGCAATCTCCATATCCCATAACTATGTGCCCACATAGGTTGTAGCTAGTAGATCCACCTAGAAGCTATTATGTACGTCCTACCTTAGGTAAGTAGGACACCTCTTGTAGGTGTGGGGGTAGAACACCAAATTTTATGTAGCTCACATGGTCTATGTCGGTTGAGGCTATATTTCCCTATATGATACAAATACGAGCTATGATAAGAACATGGACTCTAATTATGACTTCTTAAGAGGTACTACTTAGTATGAGTGGGGGTATGGGACTTCATCCATACATTGCACAAGTGGACTTTAAAAGGGGTTATGGTTAGGTTCTCTTATGTTTTGAAGACTTATGAGTTATGTATGTATGATATGTATGAATGTTAAGGTTGACTTTATTTGTTACAAGTTATGATCATGAATGTCTCCTTACTCATGCATGTTGGCTATGGATAAATCAAAAGATATGTATGTTGTTGGAGATCTAAATATGGTACTTAGCATTTGGTAGGGCTATGGGATCTTACCTTTGCATTGCACTAGTATGACTTTGGGTTGCTTATTGTTGGTATGAACTTATGTTATGTATGATCATAGTAGCCTAAAAGTGAGACTTAGTGTGGATAGGATTATGGGATCCTATCTATGCATTGCACAAGTTTAGCTTAGGGTTGCTCATGTGATAGTTCTACTATGATGATATGATCTTAGTACGTAATTATGCATCAGAACTATGTCTTGTGAAGATTGGAGTATGCATTATGTTGTGTTGAAGACTATGCTTGTAATATTGAGATATCCTTTATGTTATGATGAATTGTGTATGGGTTGTCTTATGAACTACATTCTCCAACTATTTTAAAGATGATGTTCAAAAGTAGCATAGCATGGTTTTAAACAATATGTCCCTTTTATGCATGTTTTAAGGATTTTCTTGCATGGCTTCCATACTTGGTACATTTTGTGCTAACCCATATTTCTACATTTTCTATAAGTGTGGGCTTTGGAGATATTGGAGGCCCACACCTTTTGTGTTGATAGTTATGTTTTGTGTATATACTTGGGTTGTTCTGCTTTCTGCGGATGTTTGAGCTTATGGCTCCTTTTATCTTAAATTACAAAACAATTTTGACCTTTCCAAAAAATTTTATATTTTTTGCACATTTTTGCCACCCTTTATATGCTCTTGAATGTGGCTATTCTTTTGTAAAATTTAAGTCTCAGTTTCGATCAATATCGATGACTTGAATAGTGCTCTCAATTGAATGAACATGATTGCGTGACTACGACGAGGCCAAATGAAGTTGCATAAACAATATGTGAACTCTTTGCATCTTGTTATGATTAGTCCTTTTATCAAATCGAGTCTCTTGTAATGATCATTGCACATTTGCGAAAGTGTGGAGTCTTGTTTGTCTTTAGTGTCGATGCCTTGTGTGATGAGCTTACTTTGAACCATGCATGATAGATCCTAGAATTTGCCCTGTTGGTCTGATCAACTAAGTGATGTTATCTCTTGATATGATCTTAGGCAACTTCTAAGAGTGTGAGCCAATTTTACATATACCTCTTTTTGTGACCTACACTGTGAGCATGTGATTCTCTTTTGAACACCCCTTGAGCCTTACCTTTCTTTGAAAGAAACTTGATGTAAGCATAACCTTTCTTAATCCGCTACCTATAATCCTCTTGAATTGTGGTTAGTTGAATAGCCAACTTAGGCCAAAAGCCTAAGTTGGGGTGTGGTGAAAAGAAAAGGAGAAGCCAAGAAGTGCAAGGAAAGTCTCCTCTCATCCATGGATTTAAGAAAAATGGAACCCCTCCATATTAAAAAAAAAAAGAGAGAAAAAGAGAAAGAAAAAGAAAAAAGAATGAAAACGAAAGTTGTGAAATAAAGGTACAAAAGAAATGGGGTTCTCAAACAATCCATGGAAAGTGAATAATAGGATGACTTATGAGCACTAAAGATAATGATGAAGGAAAAGGAAAGGAAGTGTTGTGAGCACCACATTTCATGAGGATGAAAGTCACTGAGCCTAAATGACCATACATTTGCACTCAGCCCCATTACAACCTTGAAAAGTCCTTTTTGATCTTAAGTGAGTTGAACCAAATGTTGATCGAAAAATAAGGGCAAACCTATAGGTGAAAGCATGATTGTGTTCTTCTTTGTGAGAGTGAGCGTTGCATCTGATTCCAAAGATTTTAACTATGAACCATTGTGTGAATATGGAATCATCCCTTCTGTGAGGGCGTTTGAACACTTTAGTTGAGCTTGAACTTGCATTTGAAGCAGATATTGTGCACATTAGGTTCTTTGATATTGGTGAGTCACAAATTGAATCTTTGAGTACACATTTGATCTTTACATAAGTAAATTGAGTCTTGTTGTGTGTATTCATGATTGAGTCTTGTGTAGCATTGTTTGAGATACCTTTTTTGAATGACTGAACTTGAGTTTGCTTGAGGACAAGCAAAAGTTTAAGTTGGGGGTGTTGGTGAGTCCAAAAATTGGACTCATTTAGGGCTATATTTTAATAGAAATTGTGTCCTCAAATTCTTATTTTATCGCAATATCTAATGAAAACCCTTAAGTTTCAGGTATATGAAGATTGAAGGAGAGCATGGACACTACTTCGCAAAAAGGAATGAAAAAGCTGAAAAGAATGAAGAAAATGAATGCCTGAGGATCGCTGAGTCCACTTGGCGAGTCACCGAAGGGTCTCACTTCGCCTTTTGTTCCAGTGTGCTGAGCCCTGAAGAAAAGGATCAAGTCGGCGGAAAAGAGGAGCAGTCAGCGCATCACTGAGATGTTCCGCGAGGCAGTACTATGTCGCCCAATGACCTAGAGCGCGAAGATGCCGAAGGATGGTGCAAGATGGAGATGAACTACATCAAGGGGCGAGTTGATCAGCGATTTTGACTAATGTCGCTGAATGGTCCGCTGCAGCACAGATTTCTTTGAAACTATAAATACTCGTAGAGAGTTTTAGCTTAGTATCAGATTTTTAGTATCAATCAGAGATTTTTAGTGTGAAATAATTAATATAATTTTATTACTTTTTATTTTTGCTGTGACTTTGAGAGGGTTTTGAAACTTGAAGAAGAAGAGGGTTTCATCTCCAAGAATTTGGACTTGGGTCTCTTGGATTCTTCATTCTTGGCATGTAACAAGATTCAAATCTTCATACCCATTTGAATGCAAGCTCATTTGGGTATAAATTTCTATCTCGTGATGTGTGGCTAAAACCCCAATTCTTGGGGTGTGATTTAGCGAATATGGGTTAAGATTGTTGTTGGGTCTTGCTTGCTGATAGATTAGATGTAGTTTAATGGTCATTTCGTCTAGTAGTTGTTGTTAAAATTAACAAATTTGTAGTTACAAATACAAGTTTATTTATGTGTTTTCGGCTTGGTCGAGAGAGAGGTCGCAAAACCAAGACTACTAGATTGATGGCCTAAGCAGTGGGTTGACATGAGGTTCAACTCAAGAGAGTGAACCCTAGTCCCATATCCTAACACTCAGCTCGAGAGAGTGAGTGGGGTAAGGCGTAGGCCGGTCTTCATGCGGCAAGTGGGTGTCCGTGAGGAACCCATTTGAAACGGGGTAAGTTGCTCGAGAGAGAATTTATTCCCACGTATAGCTTTGCCTAGTCACCATTACTCTATAAATTCCCTATCGAAAGCATGTACCCAATAATTTAAATTAACCTGTATTCCGATCACATCCCAAGAATCCCCTCTCATTATTTAGAAACCTTTGTTTATTTTGATGTTTTTACTTACTAGTGACAAATCCCCCATTGTTAATTGACAATCTTGTGTCCCCCCTTTAATTTACAATGTTTTTAATCGTTAATGTCTTTAGCTATGACTAGTTAGAACAAATTTTATTTTTCTATTAATTCTCAAAATCACTCCCTTGGGACTTGACCCCAACCCTTGGTTGGGTTATTATACTATTGCACGATTGTAGACACTTGCATCGGAAGTTGTGTCATTGATTACGCAAAACATCACTTCACTTCTTCATTCCCTATTCATGCCATAGAGTTTAACTCTATGAGATCTTTTCTATCTAATCGGTGGTCCACAAGATGTGACTACTCGAAGGGCTCTTGTTACAAGGAGTAAGGGAGAAGGTGTTGGTTGAAATGCCAATGATGGCTATGTGACTAGATAGGACTTGATATACTAAGATTTAGATGTCATTCTTAGGATGGATTGATAGTGTTATTTTTATACTCCTATGTGATGTTAGAACCCGTTAGTCCAGTTGTTAGTCCCTAAATGAGCTTATTCGAGAGTGGAAGGGGGAAAGATCTATGCCATAAGTTTGGACTATGTTTTTGTCTTAAAGTTGACTTTGAGGGTTGCATGTAACACCTAGTTAAGGTGAAGAAGAAGAAGTGTAAGTGTTGACCAACTTCAAAGAGTTAGTTATCTTTTAAGATTGATCTTAAGTATGGTCATTTTGAGTAGGGTGTTTAGAAAATACCTAGGTTTAATTGGTTGGTAGATCCCACCAAAGGTGATGACATGGGTTCCTTGATAGGTTTTACCCTTGGAAAATGAGAGATTTCCCGGTGCTTAAGGCTAGAGGAAGAAAGGATAAGAAAGTTCCTCCTAATGGTTCTAGTATGTGTATGCTTTATTAGATTCCGGTATTACTCGTCTTTTGTGACTTTATAAGCTAGTCCTTGATATTGTCCTTAGTGTGAATGGGCTTCATAGTTGTGTTATAATATTGAGGGTAGAACTCTACTTAACCATTTAGAGTTTTGGTAGGTTGTAAAGTTTGATGAAAGAGGGTGTTTGAGTAATGCCTATATGTGTTGAGTGAATAGACTCCCCTCAAAATGATAGAAGTGTAATTCACCATGGTCTAGAATCACCTTGTGTGATGGATGTGAAAACTTAGTGATAACTAGCCCCGACCTTAGAGTTGAAAGAAATGGTGCTTAGAAAAGTCCGTATAAGTTTACTTCCATGAGGAAGATGATGTTCTTAGGTGGTAAGGTCATTGGATGTCTTTGATGTCCATGATTTAGATTGGCTTGGAATACTCACCTTGAGAAGTGCTTTGAGTTGGGTAGTTTAGTCCTGGTATGGTAGGCTCATATGAGACTTTGAGTGGTGTTGGTAAGGTTGCTTGTGAGCAAGAGTGCTTAAATGAGAACCTCTCTAATTTAGAAGTATCGATTGGGATCTTAGACGGCAAGTTAATAAATAGAAGAGTAAGAAAGTGCTTCCATGAAAATGTTAAGGAGTGGTATTTTAACAAGGGTTTTAGTTGAGGGTGCTACTTGGGAGGCCAAGGGCCAAAGAGATGTCCCAATATCCTTGTATTCCCTTTTATTCCTCTTCTAGCTCCAGATGATAAGTCCTCCTTGACTCATTTTATGATTTTGGAGTCTTGGATGTTATATGTGTCCTATGATTCCCTTGTCCCTTAAAGTTACTCTTGTTAACCTTGGTAGGGTTTGGATGCATGATCATTAGACCTCTATTGTTTTAAGAACCCGGTAAGGTCATAATGAGCCTTGGTAAAGCTTTAGGTTTGTTTGAAAGGAGTAGTATTTGAGGTCTTAGTAAGGGGCTTACTCCTAAGGGGGGGGGGGGAGATCATGTGCTTAGATAGAAAAATTGATTAAGAAGTTCCGATGTCCTCATCCATTTCTTCTATTCCTATTCTAGCTTGAAACCAAGAGTTCCTTTTTGGACTTGTTCCATGTCTAGGAGTCATGAGTATTTTAGAGATTTCCATGATCTCCTTATGATATGCATGTTTTTGAAAGATTCTTGTTGGGATAAAATGATTTTTCATGATTTATATGTTATGTTGGTGTGCATTATAATATAATAATGGCATATATGACTTCATGAGGTGATTTGATGAACATACTTTGTTATGCTTTTGATGAAATGGCACATTGGCTTCATATTGTTGAGTTGAGCTTGCTTTTAATGGGAATATGTAGTCCCTCCTATGATTATCTGATTGAAGATGTTTAGAGGAGTTGGTATAGGCTCACTCCCAAGGGGAAGATGGTGTACCTAGCTAACATTGTTGTTATGTGCTTATGTGTTGTCATAACTTCCTTATATAATGCATGTTCATGAAAACTTGTGTTTTGAAAGGAAATGAGTTTATGTGAATTATTTTTCCTCATGTGGTAGTGCTTTGGGTAAGAGGTGCCTATTGTACTTCATGAGAAGAATACATGAGCATGCTTTAGTTTGGAGTTGAGAAATTCCTCGTTGAATGAAATGCTTTTTGAGAGTAAATTGCATAATGTGCTTAAGGATATTATGATGAGCATGATTTGAGTTGGAGAAGGTAATTCCTCCAATTAAATGAGAAATTTTGAAGTTAGGATGCATAATGAGTTTGTAGATGTAGTTCCTACTTCCTTGTATTGCATTGAGTATGTTTGAGATGGAGTTGATGTTTCCTCCTAGTTTTGTGCATTGTTTATGATGTTGCATGCATGATGGGCTGCTAGTCTTCAGTCGTTATTCGTTAATGATTTTTAAGTGTCATTAGAGGACGAATGTTCCCAAGTGTGGGATAATGTAACGACCCTAAAATCTAGTAGGTGAAACTAGAGCTTAACGAGTTTCGTTTTGAGTTGTTATAGGGTTTCTTGTGGTAGATGAAGACTAACTCGCCCAATTCTCATTTTAGCTATTTCTAGTTTAGCACTTTCTAAATTTAGCTCTTTCTAAGATTGAGGTGTTACAATATCTCCCCTTTGGGAACATTCGTCCTCGAATGAGATAACTCTAATTAGAACTAAGGGCAGAAACATCTAACACCCAACTCAAACACCCAACATGCAATTTAACACAACATCGCATATCAATTTAAAGAGTGTTTTACAAAAAGTCATTACCTTAGTCTTGAATTTCTCTGGAAGAAAAGAGATGTGGGTATCTCTTCTTCATATCCTCCTCAGCCTCCCAAGTAGCTTCCTCAACAAACTAATTTCTCCATAAGACCTTGACTGATGCTACCTTCTTGGTCCTTAACTTGCAAATCTGACGATATATATCCTCATAAGATATGATGTCCTTAATACCAATATTTTTAGTAGCTACAGTAAGTGAAGGATCGCCCATACACTTCTTCAACATAGAAATGTGAAACATCGGATGGACTGCTGCTAACTCTAGTGGTAGCTCTAATTCATACATTGCCAATTCTCTTGGATATCCTGTAAGGACCAATATATAGGGGACTAAGCTTCCCCTTCTTGCCAAACCTCATAACACCCTTTCATGGGTGAAACCTTCAAGTAAACCCAATCATCCACCTCAAACTCCGAGTCTCTTCTCCTAACATCTGTATAGGATATCTGATGACTCTGCGTTGTTTCCAACCTTTCTTGAATAGTCTTCACCTTCTTCATAGCTTGTTGAACCATGTCTGGTCCTGTCAACCTAGCTTCACCATTCCCAAATCATCCAGTAGGAGATCTACATCTTCACCCATAAATAACCTCATAAGGATTTATCTGTATGCTAGAGTTATAACTGTTATTGTAAGAAAACTCTATTAGAGGTAAGTGATCATCCCAATTACCCTTGAAATCGATCATACATGCCCTCAACATATTCTCCAAGGTTTAAATTGTACGCCCTGTTTGACCATCAATCTGAGGATGGAAGGCCATAATAAGGTTCACCTTCGAACCCATACCCTTCTAAAAAGACATCAAAAATAGTGTCGTGAATTGCGCACCTGTATCTGAAATAATGGACACCGGAACTCCAAATAAGTCAGACTATCTCTTGAATATATAATCTGGCATAATCTTATGTTGAAAACATAGTCTTTGTCAGTATGAAATGGGTTGATTTAGTAATCCGATCAACAATCACTCAATTAGAATCATGTTTCCTGCGAGACTGCAGTAAACGACTAGTAAAATCCATGTTGATCATCTTCCACTTCCATTTCAGAAGAGCTATGTTCTAAGCCATATCACTGGGCCTTGATGAGTCAAAAAATTGGACTCATTTAGGGCTTTATTTTAATAGAAATTATGTCCTCAAATGCTTATTTTATCTCAATATCTAATGAAAACACGTAAGTTTCAAGTATTTGAAGTTTGAAGAAAAGCATAGACACTACTTCGCAAAAAGGAATGAAAAGGCTGAAAAGAACGAAGAAAAGGAAGGCTTGAGGATTGCTGAGTCCAGTTGGCGAGTCACCGAAGGGTCTCACTTTGCCTTTTGTTCCAGTATGCTGAGCCTTGAAGGAAAGGATCAAGTTAGCGAAAAAAGGGAGCAATCGGCGCATCGTTGAAATGTTCCGCGAGGTAGTACTATGTCTCCCAATGACCCAGAGCACGATAATGCTGAAGGATGGTGGAAGACGACGATGAACTACATCAATGGGCGAATCGCCGAGTTGATTGGCGATTCCAACTAATGTCGTCGAATGATCTACTGCAGCACAGATCTTTGAAAACTATAAATATTTGTTGAGAGTTTTGCTTAGTATTAGATTTTAGTCTGAAACAATTAATATAATTCAAGTACTTTTTATTTTTGCTCTGAGTTGGAGAGGGTTTTGAAACTTGAAGAAGAAGAGGGTTTCATCTCCAAGGATTTGGACTTGGGTCTCTTCGATTCTTCATTCTTGGCCTGTAACAAGACTCAAATATTCATACCCATTTGAATGCAAGCTCATTTAGGTATAAATTTCTATCTCTTGACGTGTGGCTAAAATCCCCAATTCTCGGGGTATGATTTAGCGAATATGGGTTAAGATTATTATTGGGTCTGGCTTGCTGATAGATTAGATGTAGTTTAATGGTGATTTCGTCTAGTAGTTGTGGTTGAATTTAACAAGTTTGTAGTTGCAAATACAAGTTTATTTATGTGTTTTCGGCTTTCTCGAGAGAGAGGTCACGAAACCAAGACTACTAGATTGATGCCTAAAGAGTGGGGTAAGGCGTAGGCTGGTCTTCATGCGGCAAGTGGGTGTCCGAGAGGAACCCATTTTAAATGGGGTAAGTTGCTCGAGAGAGAATTTATTTCCTCGTATGGCTTAGCCTAGTCACTATTACTCTATAAATTTTCTATCGAAAGCATGTACCCAATAATTTAAATTAACCTGTATTACAGTCACATCCCAAGAATCCCTTCTCATTACTTAGATCTCTTTGTTAATTTCACTATTTTTTACTCACTAGTGACAAGATCCCCATTGTTAATTGACACTCTTGTGTCCCCCTTTAATTTACAATGTTTTTAATCGTTAATGTCTTTAGCTATGACTAGTTAGAACTAAATTTTATTTTTCTATTAATTCTCAAAACCACTCCATTGGGACTCGACCCAAACCCTTGGTTGTGTTATTATACTATTGCACGATCATAGACACTTGCATCGGAAGTTGTGTCGTTGGTTACGCAAACATCAAAATGGCGCCGCTGCGGGGAGGGGCGTTATTTTAGAATTCTTAGATTAGTAGAATTTTTGTTCTTCTTAGTTGTAGTCTACTTACCTAATTTTTAGTTTTGTTTGTTTGCTGTGTGAATATTTTAGAAAGCATGAGTGTTAATGGTAGCAAAGGTAGCCAGGTAGGCCACCAATATGACATCGAAAATCTCAACGATGTCCAAGAGCCCAACATCAATGGCCCCCATCTCATGGGAGGTGTTTAAGCCATCCGTTTAACCCCAGTCAAGGGAAATGCAATCTTCCACATAACAAGCACCATGTTGTAACTCTTGCAACTGAAGGGACTTTTCAGCAGACTGGCTCATGAGGATTCTCATGAGCATCTTCGAAACTTTGTAGTTGTGTGGACCATTCTTGTTCAAAAATATCTCTCATAAGTCGGTTCGGTTTAGGCTATTCCCTTTCTCATTGATGGGAGAGGCTTGCAAGTGGCTAGCCGAGCTACCACATGAATCTATCACTTCTTGGGAGGAGTTGGTGACCACGTTTCAAGTGTGATTTTTCCCTCACTCGAAGATGATTTTGCTGCGGGATAGCATCTAGAGCTTTAAACTTCTAGAAGGAGAGCCTCTGCACGAAACTTGGCTAAGGTTTAAAAAGTTGGTGCTACAATGCCCAACCCATGGTTTGCCAGACAACGTGATACTTCAATACTTTTAATAGAGTTTGGATTCGGTAAACAAAGGTGTCACTAACCAACTCTCGCCTGGAGGCTTAATGCAGCAGCCGTATGCAGTAGCAGCCCAGCTTTTAGATGGTATGACAACCATCGACAGGGCATGGTACACTTGTGAAGACCAAGTCTCCCCTCTCACTTTCAGGCTATCTAAGGAGCAAATTGAAAAAGACAATGAGAGAGACCAGAATATGGCCAAAATCATGAAGCAACTTGATATTGTAACTAGAAATGTCATGGGAACCGATCCTTGTAGTATTAATGTTGTGGGAGTCGGGGGTAAAAATCCTGAGGAGATGAAGTTTGAAGCCTTGTATAATGAGAAGGTAAATTTTCTAGCAAACCAAGGCGGTGGCTACTGCTCAAATTACCCAAGGCACGGTGGTAACAAAGGTTGGGCTAGAGACGAAGGTTGGAAGGACCGGGATCGTGAATGGAGGGACCGTAATCCAAATTGGAAGGATGGGGAGAAGGATAGAAACGTGCCTCCCCATGAGCTCCAGAAGCTAAAGGATTCGGTGGTAGGTCTGAGGATATGCTCTCACGTATCCTCAAGAAAGTTGAAGGGTTAGACAAAATGCAAAAAGGAATGAAAGAAGATGTGTCTACCCTTATCCAGACCGTTACCTGTCATTCAGTTTCAATCAAGTAGTTAGAGACCCATATGGGTCATATCTCCTCTCACCTAAATTCAAGACAGCCAGGGGGTTTGCCGAGTGATTCCATGGCTAACCCCAAAAATGAGGTTTAGAAGGTTAACTTGGGTCGTGCCACGACGTTAACTAAGGCACTGTTTGGGAGGCAACCCAAAACCATTTATTGCTTTTTTTTTCTTTGATAAAATAATGGTGTGTTGATTGTGCAGATGGAAGTGTGGAGAGTGAACGAAAAGTGCAGATTGGCGAATTGCCGACCATATCGGCGATCACGATGGAAACCATGTTTGGACCTCCTGTAAGCAAGAGGTTTTGTAAATTTTGGCGAAGAAATTCAATAGTCGGCGTTCCGCCGAGTGAGTAGGCGAGCTTGACTAATGTCGCCGAGTGGGTGAAAACTGGACTGTTTTTGCAAGCCAAAGGTTTAAAAGCTTCAACTTCATTCACTTTCCCTCAGTTTCTCACCTTCCCAAACTCACACCTGCACTCTAGTTTTATATCTCTTGCACTTTTGGAGTATTTTGGTTCATTGATTTCTGCACGGATTTAGATTGCATTGCCACCTAGCTTCTCGGTAGTATTTCAATCAGTACAAAAGGTTTGCTTCTTAATACCCCTAATTATTTTGTCAGCATAGTACTCATCTGCACACTCTTTGATATTGTTAAAATATGCTGAACCTCCCTGATTGGATAGAATTGGTTAAGTGTTGATTGTTATTCGATAATCTTGCTTAAACTGTGAAATCTTATTCTCCAATGTTTCTAGTTTAGTTAATGTGTGATGGGTGGTGTTCGTATGCTAGGGGTCTTGGTTAAATTTGTGATATTTGTGCTTAAATTGTGATTTCGGGGCCGATTTTGAGAAGTTTGGTCAAAAGTAAGCACGTTGGGTCATTCGGCAAACTGTAATGAGCTCGCTGAACTATTCCACGGTTTGCCTAATTACACTATCTCGCCCTTGTTATCAAGCTTTATATGTTGTGCCATCTGTAACTTTCACGAGGAGTATGAGGTCATTAAGAGAACTCGACGACTCGCCGAAACTCTTCTTATTCACCCTTTGTCTGCACCCCTAACTCCTTCTGCAGTGTAAACTTCGACGGATTGTCTGATGCTCATCGAATGTATTCGGCGGCACGCTGAATTGATTATCTAGTCTTTCTGCAGATGAAAGTCTTTGTTTTGGTTGTCAAATATGTTCTAACATTATCTCAAGACTTTGAAGACTTGGGCTGACCAAAAGTTGCAGGAAGAAACATACCACCCAGACACATAAGAGCAATGATTCGTAAAAAGCGAAAGAGCAAGAGCAAGGAAGTAAGTCCCAGTAGGAGGATTCCCATTGACCCTGCTGTCCCTTCGTGGGCTTGAGGGTTCGTCAATACGATACGTGCCTTCGGAACATCTCATGATTTGGATAAAATGGTTTAGGCGAACATCGCTACAGAAGCTGAAGTAGAGAGAAAAGAAAAAGAGAACCTGAAGCTAACTGACAACACTCCGGGCACTGATGCCCAGACAGATGGAGAGACTGCGTAGACAGGATCCCCTCTTTACCTCCCTCTCTGTTTTTCTTTTTTTATGCCTTTCAGATTCTATGTTAATTGCATTTAAGGACAAATTGCTTTCATTTATGGTGGGGTAAGGCTCACCTTTTGTGTGTGCTTATTGTGATCCGTGTTGTGTATATATTTGGGTTTTTCTGTTTAAATTTTTTTTTACACTACTTTTGTTGATGTTTCAGCTTATGGCTTCCTATTTGTTATAGTTGAAAAATAATTTTGACCCTTCCGAAAAATTTTAAATTTTTCCAAAAATATTTGCCACCTCTTGTGTATTGAATGTGGCTGTTCTTTTGCAAAATTTAAGTCTCGGTTTTGATCAATACCGATGACTTGAATAGTGCTCTCAATCGAATGAACATGAATGCGTGGCTACGGCGAGGCCAAATGAAGTTGCATAGACAATATGTGAAATCTTTGCATCTCATTGTAATTAGCCATTTATCAAACCGAGTCTCTTCTGATGACCGTTGCACACTAGAGAAAGAGGGGAGTCTAGTTTGACTTTAGTGTCGATGCCTTGTGTGATGAGCTTACTTTGAACCATGCATGATAGATCCTAGAATTTGCCCCGTTGGTCCGGTCAACTAAGTAATTCTATCTCTTGATATGATCTTAGGCAACTTCTAAGAGTGAGCCAATTTGACATATACCTCTTTTGTGACCTACCCTGTGAGCATGTGATTCTCTTTTGAACACCCCTTGAGCCTTACCTTTCTTTGGAAGAAACTTGATGAAACCATAACCTTTGTTTATCCACTACCTATAATCCTCTTGAATTTTGGTTAGTTGAATAGCCAACTTAGGCTAAAAGCCTAAGATGGGGTGTGGTAAAAAGAAAGGGGAAGTCAAGAAGTGTAGGAAAGTCTCCTCTTACACATGGTTTTAAGGAAAATGGAACCCTCCATATAAAAAAAGGAGAAAAGAAAGAGAAAGAAGAAGAATGAAAAAGAAAGTTTTTGAATAAAAGTACAAAAGAATAGGGTTCCCAAATAATCCATGAAAAGTGAATAATAAGATGACTTATGAGCACTAAACGGAATGATGAAGGAAAAGGAAAGGAAATGTTGTGAGCACCACATTTCATGAGGATGAAATATATTGAGCCTAAATGACCATACCTTTGCAATCAGCCCCATTACAAGCCATGAAAAGACCTTTTTGATCTTGAGTGAGCTGAAACAAATGCTGATAGAAAAATACGGGCAAACCTATGAATGAAAGCATGCATTGTGTTCTTCCTTGTGACAGTGAGCGTTGCGTTTGATTTCGAAGCTTTAAACTGTGAACCATTGTGTGATTATGGAATCTTTCTTTCTATGAGGGCATTCAAACACTTTAGTTGAGCTTGAACTTGCATTTGAAGCAAGTATTGTGAACATGAAGTTCTTTGATATTGGTGAGTCACAACTTGAATCTTTGAGTGCACATTTGATCTTTGCATAAGTAAATTGATTCTTGTTGTGTGCATTCATGATTAAGTCTTGTGTAGCACTATTCGAGACACCCTTTTTGAACGACTGAACTTGCGTTTGCTTGAGGACAAGCAAAAGTTTAAGTTGGGGGTGTTGATGATTCCACAAATTGGACTCATTTAGGGCTTTATTTTAATAGAAATTATGTACTCAAATGCTTATTTTATCTCAATAGCTGATAAAAACATGTAAGTTTCAGGTACTTTAAGTTTGAAGGAAAGCATGGACACTACTTCACAAAAAAGAACGAAAAGGCTGAAAAGTATGAAGAAAATGAAGGTCTGAGGATCACCGAGTCCACTTGGCGAGTCGCCGAAGGGTCTCACTTAGCCTTTTGTTCCAGTGGGGTGAGCCTTGAAGGAAAGGATCAAGTTCGCGGAAAAAGGGAGCAGTTGGTGCATCGCTGAGATGTTCCGCGAGGTAGTACTATGTCGCCCAATAACAGAAATCAAGACGGTGCTGAAGGATGGTGCAAGACGGCGATGAACTATATCAAAGGCGAATAGCCGAGTTGATCGGCGATTCCGATTAATGTCGCCAAATGATCCGCTGCAGCACAGATCTTTGAAAACTATAAATACTCTTTGAGAGTTTTAACTCAGTATCAAATTTTTAGTGTGAAATAATTAATATAATTTTAGTACTTTTTATTTTTGCTCTGAGTTGGAGTGGGTTTTGAAACTTGAAGAAGAGGAGGGTTTCATCTCCAAGGATTTGTACTTGGGTCTCTTCGATTATTCATTCTTGGCCTGTAACAAGACTCAAATTTTCTTACCCATTTGAATGCAAGCTCATTTACGTAAATTTCTATCTCTTGATGTGTGGCTAAAACCCCCAATTCTTAGGGTATGATTTAGCGAATATGGGTTAAGATTGTTGTTGGGTCTTGCTTGCTGATAGATTAGATATAGTTTAATGGGATTTCGTCTAGTAGTTGGTTGAATTTAACAAATTTGTAGTTCCAAATACAAGTCTATTTATGTGTTTTCATCTTGCTCGAGAGAGAGGTCGCGAAACCAAGACTACTAGATTGATGGCCTAATGAATGGGTCAACATGAGGTTCCCTAGTCCCATATCCTAACACTCAGCTCGAGAGAATGAGTGGTGTAAGGCGTAGGCTAGTCTTCATGCGGCAAGTGGGTGTCCGAGAGGAACCCATTTGAAACGGGGTAAGTTACTCGAGAGAGAATTTATTTCCACGTATATCTTAGCCTAGTCAATATTACTCTATAAATTTTCTATCGAAAGCATGTACCCAATAATTTAAATTAACCCGTATTTCGGTCATATCCCAAGAATCCCTTCTCATTACTTAGATCTCTTTGTTAATTTAGCTATTTTTTACTCTGTAGTGACAAAACCCCCATTGTTAATTGACTCTCTTGTGTCCACCTTTAATTTACAATATTTTTAATTGTTAATATCTTTAGCTATGACTAGTTAGAACTAAATTTTATTTTTCTATTAATTCTCGAAACCACTCCCTTGGGACTCGACCCCAACCCTTGGTTGGGTTATTATACTATTGCATGATCGTAGACACTTGCATCGGAAGTTGTGTCGTTGATTACGCAAACATCAGGCCTCTTGTTCTCTATCTTGACTTCTTGGCAATTTGGTCACTTAGCAACGAACTCTGCAATCCACCTTTTCATACTACTCCTCCAATAGACTTCTCTCAACTCACGATACATATTTGTGGAACAATGATGGATTGAATATCTGGAACTATGAGCTTTCTCCATGACCCTCTCTCAGAGTTCATCCACCTTAGGTACACACAATCTACCTTGATACCACAACACACCATCTCCCCTTGTTCAAAAGCCATCAACTTTTGCTTATGAACATTTGCCCTCAATTCAAGCAATACAGGGTCTTGGTCTTGTTTCTCTTTCACATTGGACACTAGTGATGATTCAGCCCCATTCATCACAGCCACTCCACCTTCATTGGAATCCAACAATCGGACTCCCAATCGTGCTAATCTGTGCACATCCTTTGCTAACTCTTTCTTGCCTTCCTCAACATGGAAGTACTACCTATAGAAAATTTGCTCAAAGCATCAACAACAACATTAACCTTATCTGGGTGATAGAGAATACTCAAGTTATAATCCTTAAGTAACTCCAACCACCTTCCTTGTCTGAGATTAAGATCTTTCTGACTTAATACATACGTAAGGCTCTTGTGATCGGTAAACACATCAACATGGACCCATAGAGATAGAAGTAAACACTACAACAACCAACTCTAGATCATGGGTTGGGTAATTCTTCTCGTGAATCTTAAGCTGTCTAGAGGCACATGCTATATCCTTATAATTCTGCATCAACACACAACCCAGTTCAACTCTGGACACATCACAATACACCACAAATCCTTGTGTACCCTTTGTGTCACGACCCAAGAGTACACACTAGATGTAACATGGCATATAGACACCGAGAGACCCAATACAAGGCACTTAGCATTCATAACATAACAAATAGAATAAAAGAAGTAAAATAATATTTCTAGTCCAAGCATTTTATAAAAGAAAGCGGAAGTCTACAACTCTTGTCTCAATAGCCCTCTAATAGAATAGAATGAAATTGGGCCTAGCCCATACATCGTGTTCCAAAACAGAACTACAAGAAGGAAACTAAAACAATAAAAGTACGTCCTCGAAACATGAGGACTCACCAAAGCTCGGGAACCTCATAGGCATCCACTAGCCACGAAACTCAGAAACTTGACTGTCAGACCTTAGATTTGGGAAAATGTAGGCAAGAATATGCGTTAGTACAAAACAATGTACCAAGTATGATAGCAATGCATAAAACATTTAAATCATGCTAAAAGGGGACATTCATGACATGCAATGGACAAAGCTAAACCATGATATAAAAGGGTTAAAAAACATAGGTCATAAAAGATGGTCAATGCAAGCTAACATCATTAAAAACTTTGAACACATATGAGATACTTGTTGAAGTAACCTTAGTTCACTACTATTGTGGGGAGTAGCCTTAACCGACATAGTGACCATGTGAGCTATAACATGATCCCCCGGTGTTTCCCACACAGAAAATGGTTGTCCAATTTTACAAGATAAGGACCATGAATTTTGAGCTTAAGTTGGTCTATCTAGACAATCATCCTATGGGGGAACATAGGTAAGGGATAAGGAGATTGCTTCTAGAAACCCGACCTCTACTAACAGGAGAGATTCCATCTCAATATCCTCTCGGTGGTAATCATAAATCCCATGGAATGTTCATTTCTTACTTGATATTATTATCCATGGAAGGGCACTCCATCTTGCCAATCCAAGCTAAGTCACTATCCATGGAAAGGTATCATTCAATAACCAATCCAAGCTAGGTTTCAATAGGATAGCTCTTAATCTTTGATTCAATTAGGTGAGAACACCTTTCAACCTTAGAATCATTACTATGTGAGAAAACCTTTCACATCATACTTTTGTGTGTATATGAGGATGATCCTTTCAACAACACAACAACAACATCATCATTTATACTTTACTCTCAAAGCATCCCTAAAACATTTGTATAGATTTCATAAGAACATGCATAATTCAACAATTTTACCTTTCAAGGTTCACAACCCACTTCAAATCATCAAAATTCAAAAAACATTGGTTAGATATGTATGTCATCATAATTTCATGTAATTCTATCAATACATTCTCAATTTCATAAAACTATTCCTTCATACTCAAGATCCCACATCATTTGCTCATAACTTTAAAACATAGGGATTACATGGGTTCATGGGGAAATCATCATAAAATCATAGTATTTCATCAATTCATGCATAAGATATCATAATTCAATCATTTAAATCAATAATCAAGAAAACCCATGACAATCGAAGAAAACCCTAACTCAATTGGGGATTTCTAACTTTGAAAATATGAGAATTTGGGAACTCCATGAATGGAAGGAATCCATGGATGAAAAATATCATGCCTTTAAGCCATAGGTTTATATTTAATGGTGAAAATGGAGGCTTGCCTTGAAACCTAGGTTGGACCCTTTTTCTTCTTCAAGTTCTAGAGAGAGAAATATTTGGGAGAAGATATTTGATCTTCTTTTAGATTCTTGAGAGAATGGGTCTTAAATTAGGGAAATTTTGGAGAAAATGCTTAAATTGGTCTCTAGATGAAGGGAAAATGACGTAGTATAGAATTAAAATAATCTGAAATGACTTTAAAACCCTAACTTAAAAATTGAAAACAAATCACACTGGAGCTCGCCAAATCCCACTCGGCGACTCGCCAAGTGAGCCTTTAGCTCGCCCAAATAACAGTAAGTCGCCCCTTGGATGAATTCAAAAAGGCGATTCGGAGGGCACTTTGGAGACACGCCGAACGGAACGGCTCAATTTAGCTCGCCTAGAGTTCCAGAACGATGGACGCTGAGATCAGGCCATAAGGTGAGAGAGTTCCTCTTGGCGGATCGCCAAGTCACTCAGCATTCACTCCTTACTTCACTGAGTCGGCTAAGGAAAGGAGTATTTCCCTTATCTGAACCTAAGGTGTAATACTCTTGAAAATTTTTCACACAGGCTTTAAATCATTGAAACTTTGTTGACTTCTAAGTCAACTTTTTCAACGGGCATGAAATAGATGAGAACCCCTCGAAAAACCTCCTATAATAACCCTCCAATCCCAATAAACTCCTAATATAAGTTTTAGATATGGGTCTGGGCCAGTTCTCCCCTGCCTCAATCTTTTGAGAATCAACTTGAATCCCTTTACCAGAAACAATGTGGCCTAAGAATGCCATTGACTCAAGCAAAAACTCACACTTAGAAAATTTGGCATACAACTCCTTATCCTTTTTAGAGAATTACTCTGAGATGACTAGTGTGATCTTCCTCATTCCTAGAATAAATATGAATGTCATCAATGAACATGATAACAAACTTATCAAGATAAGGCTCAAACAGTTTGTTCATAAGATCCATGAACGATGTAGGAGCATTAGTCAAACCAAAAGACATGAAAAGAAACTCATAATGACCATAACAGGTTCTGAATGCAGTCTTTGGAATATCACTCTCTCTTACTCTCAACTTATGATAGCCATATCTAAGGTCTATCTTAGAAAAACACATGGCACCCTAAAGTTGATCGAAAAGTTCATTGATTCTTGGAAGGGGAGACTTATTATTTATGGTAACCTTTTTCAATTGGCGGTAATCAATACACATCCGAAGAGAACTATCTTTCTTTCTCAAAAACAAGAACAGAGTGCCCCAAGGTGAGACACTTGGTCGAATGAAACCTTTATCAAGAAGGCCATTCAACTGCTTTTTTAACTCTTTCAACTTAGCTGGAGCCATTCATGGCGGAATAGAGATAGGGCAAGTATCACAAAGAATATCTATGCTGAAAGTCTATTTATCTCTCAGGAGGGACTCCAGAAAGATCATCTGGAAAGACCTATGGAAATTCAGTCACAATTGGACTTGATCGAATAGGTGGTGTCTCAACACTAGAGTCATTAACTCGGACTAAGTGATAGATGCACCCCTTGGAAACTAACTTTTTGGCCTTAAGGTATGAAACAGAACGACCCTTAGGCACTGCTAAACTACTCTTCCACTCAATAACTAGCTCATTAGGAAATTGCAGCTTAACTACTCCAGTTCTACAATTAACTTAGGCATAAAAAACATGAAGCCAGTCCATACCTAGAATAACATCAAAGTCCACCATATCTAACTCGACTACGTCAGCCATGGTGTCCTTGTGATTGTTAGAAATGGTATAATCATGATAAACTCTCTCAGCTAGAATAGACTCACCAACAGTTGTGGAAATACAGAAGGGCTCAAGAAGTCGCTCAGGAAGCATATCAAATCTCATAGCGCGATATGGAGTCATAAAAGATAGAATCACACCTGGATCAATCAATGCATATACATCAAAACTAAAGAATATGATCATACCAGTAACAATATGTAACAGCTCAGAATCAAGAAGCCTAGAAAAGGGAGGCAAGTGGGAGGTCACCAGCCCTCCGCTAATCCATTGCACCCTTCACAGAGCCCTTCATGGGCCGTGAAAGGCACCACAGGTCATTGTGGAGCTCGTGGTGAAGTGGATAGAACTACAAGAAAATCAGCCTTTAAGGAAGGGAAATCTAGTCCCTAAAAGTTCAAATCTGGTCCCATCGAGCAATCGAGACCAAAAATTTCTGGTCGTCACTCGTCCTAAAAAGTGTTGTCGCTACTTGTCAATATGGATGAGTTCAAAAAATTGGTCCTTAAATGGTTTTGAGACGGCAAAAAACACTGGTCGTGAAATACATTTAGGTTGTGCATATCTAGTCTCAAATAGACCATTGATATATTTTTATTCAAGTTGTTAAACCTCATTTGCGACCTTCCGCAGCCTAGTCCTAGTAACGCTTTAGAGACAAGTATGACCTGGTCCTAGAATAGCATTAGATACCATTAAAAATCTGCTCCTAGAATAGCTCTAGCGACCATAACAATCTGGTCCTAGAGTAGTATTAGGGAAGAACAACAACCTAGTCCTAAAATTGCTTTAAAGACGATCAACAATTTTGGTCCTAGATTGACCTTTAGAGACAGTCAATAATTATGGTCCCTAGCTAATCACTATTAATCCTACGACCATTGATTATCACAAGAATCTAACAAATATCAAATTAATTACAACAAAAAATGTGGATGCAAAAGATGATATAAAAAGGGTTGCAGGGCGATAGGAATAAAAAGTGCGACTGATTATAATAAATTTGTGAGCATGACATGATGTAAGTTTCAATATTCGCTTAATCAACAAAAAAACTTAGATAACATCCAATGTTTTGCATAACATTCATAGCAAAAGTAAGAATGAGTGAGTCCATCTTCTAAGCTTGTATCTTCATTGAAGAATGAACAAAAGTTGGGCAAAAAACTTGAAGTTTAGTCTTTGTCATGTGATATCCAAAACATCTACAAAAGTTGCAAAAAATAAGAAAGAAATCTATTAGAAAAACTTTCAAATACATAAATCAAAAATCTAACATGTATTTTGGAGAACCACACCTAAATAACGTTTAGTAAAAAGTAGAAATAAATGGATTAGAAAGATAACTTAAGAAACGAGTTGGATGAACAACAACTTGGCAGAAAAGGGTAAAACAGAGAAGCTGCTGGGAGCAATGTTATGTTGCAGTTGTGTAGCAAATTTTACGTTAAGTAGATATATATACCCGACACTTACCAATAAGCCTCTCTAGGCGCACGATAAACGTGAATTGCATGTTCAAGGGAGAGTTATCATAATGGAGAAACAAGATTTGAGGTAAACTAACTCAACGATTCAAAATTTTGCCTCCCCTCGAAAACTCTAAACAAGGAAGATCAAAGTAAATTCAAGGAACCTCAGAAAACCAGATACAATGAATTAACAACTACTAGAAGATCATACCATCAATACCCAATTATTTACAAATCTAACAAATACAATATCTAACTAACAATGATACTTAAAAAGAAAGGTACTCGTATTTTGGAAAGCAAAATGCAAAGTTATACCAATCAACATTTAAAGAACTACACACACGGATACATACTGGAGGATCTTGGCATTTTTTGGTTGTTACAGCAACATAGGATACATGCAAAGGAACTTATATGAATCTAAATCACATTGAATGAAGAAAGAAAAATAAAAAAAAGTCGAGCACAACAATAGAAAAACTAGCGTGGGTTGCAGCGGAAAAAGCGCGTGAGTTACATTGCGTGATCTCTGAGAAAAAATAAGCGAGAACATGAAAAAATAGAAGTTGCTTATGATGCAGAAATTTTTTTAAAAAATTTTTTGCCGCTATGCAGAAAATGAAAAACAGAGTCCATCAAAAGTAAAGAAAGTTGAGTAGTGAAGATATTTAAAAACAGATCCCATCTCTACATTCACTAACATCAAATAAAATAAATAAATAAAGTCAGGTATATTGTTACTAACTTGGTCAGCTGAAAAGGCAATCATCATTCAATTAAAACAGATGATGTTGTAGGTGCGACATGTGATTGTTGAGCAACAAAGAGTTCTTTCATTTTCATTATTTCTTTCATCTCATCTTCTATGGTAGACAAGTGATCATTCAAAGGTTTGTTTTCCTCATTTAAGAATTTGTTTTCCTCATTCAAGGATTTGATATCCTCTCGAGTTGAACGTACCGTGGATGATAATTCAGATTTTGAAGAAGTTCCAGCTTTCAAGTCTTTCAAGAAAATAGTCGCCAAATCTGGTGGATTGCCATCTTTCCCTGCCTTTACATCAAAGTCAAATATGTCAAATAACACACACCTTGTAAAAAGTCTTATTTCAAAAATAAATTATGATATTACCTTTTGATAGATAATCTCTCTAATAGGCTTGCTACCAATATGATGAAGCATCTTCAACTTAGCTCGGTTTGTTACATTCATGCTGCTTCTTGCCTGTATTTGTTCAACAATAAGCTTCTCGCCTATATTTGTTCAACAACGAGTTCTATACATAGATATGTTACCAAGACACCCAAAATCTTCCTAAGATGTTCTATACATAGATATGTTACCAGGTATATAAGGTGCTAAGGAGGGAAAGCAAACTGCAGAAAAGAGAAGCTAGTAAAGTAGACTATTTAGCAGGCATACCAGAAAGCTTTCAAAAGCAAAATGCTCCTTTACTAACCATTCCCATTCTTTTTTGTCTACTACCCTTGGGACATTCTTAAGAGACTGTTGGATTGGCTTGTGCTTGACATATTTTGCATGCAAGTGTCCTCTCCATTTGTTCCATAACTCAAATTTATGCTACAACAATTGAAACATGAGTTGAGTTATTATCTCTGTTTCTGAACAATTTGTTCCCAAATTATAAAAACACTCTAAGGTACTTAATTATTGAGTCTTTATCTAATACAATTGATTATCGATACTAGCTATTGTAGATAGAATTTTAAAATAAGAAACATTAGCTATATGGACAAGAACACACGACATATCAGGTAGCACTAAATAATATGAATCATGTGTATATTTATTACCTCAATGGCTGCCCACATATGATTCAACTTTTCTTGCTTAATATCATGCCACGATAATACTCCCAAGGGACTAATATTACGATCACGGACAATTTTTCCCAAATACCTCGAAAATAGATTGCTATTTTTTCCAACCGTTCGATTATTGTAAAAGGTTACTTTCAGCTTTTATCCAATTTCAAGGGAAGCAACTTCTTTGCACATATTGCTTCCTCGGACTTTTTTTACCATTGTAGGATTAGATGAACCTATAGTTGCATAATTTGATTAAAACTATAGAAATCAAACTGAATTCTAAAACTTAATAATATATGAATTTAAGATATCATACCTTTTTCAGTTGTTTGAGAGTGTTTCATAACTTGATTAATAGATGAAGGTAGTGAAACATTGGCCTGCGTATCCTCTTTCTCAAGAACAATTTTTTTTCATTTTTTGTATTTCATGACTAGAGGTGAAGGTAGAACTCGATTTTGAGCTTTTAGAAGGAGTTTGCATATGTTGATTAGCACAAACACCACTCTTGTTAAAAGATCCCACCTCAAATTCAGAAAATCCTAACGATGAGCTCAAAGATCCAGATTTTTTCTCTAGTCCCTTACTTATAGTTGCTGGATGCACTAAAAAAAATATAAGAGTTTATCAAAAAAAATTGAAAACATAACAGATTTGCAAAAAAAATACATGTTTGAAAAAATCTTACTTGTTTGCATGTTCTCTTTCTCAACTTGAATATCAGATGTAGGAAATGAAGTATTACTTTGCATGTTCTCTTTCTCATGAACCATGGAGTTCTTATATATCATTTGCATTCCTTGGCTAGTGAAGATGGGTAGTCTTTTCAAGTCCTTGTCCTCTGTCCTTCTCTATAGAGCCTGAAAAAAATAGTCATTTGCTTGAGATTAAAATATTTGAAGGGTGGGAGCTTTGGAACTGAGGCTGAGGATGCTAGAGATGATATGCTACAGTTGGATTGCTCTAAATGAAGTCTGCCTCACTCAAACTCATTTTTATTTTCTATTTTCGGACTCAGCTGGGTGTTACCAGAAAGCATCAAAGATGGGTAGGAACTTTGGAACTAAGGCTGAGGTTGTTGTTTCTACATCACAACCTCAGTCATTTGTTTGGAATTAAAATGTTTGAAGGGTAAGAACTTTGGAACTAAGGCTGAGGCTGCTAAAGATGATCTGCTACAATTGGAATACTTTAAATGAAGCTTGCCTCACTAAATGAAGCCTGCCTCAGTCAAACAGTCATTTTTATTTTGTATTTTTGGACTTGGCTGGGTGTTACTAGAAAGCATCAAAGATGCCTGCAGCAGCTGGAGTTAATAAAAAATTGGTAAGTCCTTCAGGAAAATTTGGACCTTTAGGATAGAGGAGCAGAAGGTGTTTAATTTATTATGACTCACTCTTATCATTTCCCCATACCTAGTCCACCAACTCCTATTATTCATCCTCTAGATCACCATAATTAACTTCCTAAGGCATCAGAACAGTCCATCATAGTTTATTTATACCATTGTTAATACCCACCTTCTAGCACTTAACGAGTAAGAGATGCACCATGAACAAAAAAACTGAAGTAACATAGGGTTTGCACAGGAAAATCACTTGGTAATACAACTACAACCATGCCTCAATGCTCAATCTAGTTTGGATCGCAACAGGGGATTATTTTTGAGACTGAGGATGTTGTTTCTGCATCACAAGCTCACTCATTTGTCCGAGATTACCAGTAAATAATAGGTTCAGTCACTAGGTAAGAATCAATTCAGTCATTTGTTTGAGATTAAAAATCAATACAATTAAAGATTTAGCTTATGTCTAAAGTAAAAGAAAACAAAATATCTTACTTGTTTCGATTTCTTTGATATACTTTTTAACTAGATCACTTGATTGAGGCAAAAAACTCTTAGATGGCGTATTTCCTTTCTCACCCAAAGATTTAAGCCCTCGTCCCCGTCCCTTTCCTATAGCACCAGGAGCGATAAATATATATCTGATAGCACTCTTCATATTAGAACTGACCTCATTTTTAGTTTTCAATGATTTCATCTTGTACTTGCAAAAAGAGTCAAAAGTTAAAAATTGAACCTGAAATATATGTAACAATGTAGTTATGAAATAAATTGGGCCATCATATTATTTAACAATGAATATATTAATTCATAAATAGATACTTTCACCTCATTAGAATGGTTTAGATTTATATTCAACAGGAAAAGTGGGACACAATAAACAACAACATAAGTGAGAACATACATGCTCGAAGCTTATGCATGTGATGTTAGAAAGTCATTTGTTGTGATCACTTGGTTGTAGCAGAAAATAACTTTTTACAACAATAATAGTAAAATGAGAATGTTCTAGCAGTAAGGCTAGTTATAGGTTCAAATACTCAAAATCTTTACATACTAAATCTGCAAAATTCTGAAATAACTAGTATATAAATATGGAAGAACTAAAGGGAAAAATACTATACACCGAACGATTATTCAAGTGGTTCCATTTGTTATATGTTGGTAATTATGGAAAGAAAGATGCTCATGTAGATATGGCACTAAAAAAAATTCTACACAAGGAAGATGGAGCATCAATTAAGCTGGAATCTGTGAGCAGCCATGGACAAAACATTCCCCCTATATAAACTAGATATGCACTGGAAAGATACTTGTGAACTGGTGGAAAAACTCAGGCCAAAAGTGAGTGTCAAAACAGTCAATTGGCAGAAACTAGAGGAGGGAAGGATTAAACTCAACGTTGATGGTAGTTTTTTCGAAAAGTGGCCAGGCTGGTAGTGGGGGTATAGCGAGAAATGCAGATGGAAAATTCTTATTTGACTTTGTTGTACCTTTCCAATGCAAGGATCACAACATTGCAAAAGCTTTAGGAGCCTAGTTTGCACCACAAATTTTAAAGGACAAGGGGTACGATAAGTGCACAATTGAAATGGACTTCGATATCATAGTTAACAGGATGCAAAAGAAGAATTTCACACGCCCATATTTCTCTTGCTTAATAAGTTATATGGAAAAGGTATGGACCTTATAGATACAATACATCTGTTTGCGAGTCTCGCCTCCCCTACTTCACAGAAGCATTACAATTATGTAAGTATATCTTACTTTAAAAGTTACATGTAATAGGTCTAGTTCTTATTTCGCTCACAAAATATCAATATCGAAGACAGAAAATTAGTATATGTTGTTAGTGAAATAATTAGACTTTTCAAATAAATTATACAATCTATACAAAATATGAAACTTCAGGCGCATACAACGGTTAACAAAATTGAGTCACTATTACAAACTCAACCCAATAATATTTCACTGATTCTACATAAGAAAACAGATCAAATTAAGAAACTTTTAACCTATCTAATGTTACAAAACAAGAAGAACAAGAAGAAGACTAACTTAAATAAAAAAATAAAACATCCATCAATATAGTTTATGGAATTCGAAACAATAGAAACTTGATTAGAAGAAGAAGCAAACCTATATCTGTTTCACCGAGCAGCTGAGCAGCAACTATATGATGAAGAAGACAGTGTTGCGATTGAAAGTACTTTGATGTTAAGATTGGATCAAACGCTGTAGTTGAGAAGAAAAATGATCGATTTTTGATCAGAGATCGACTAGAGCTATAGAATGTTGTGACCAGAAGCCAAAGGGTTTTTTTCCTTTTTACGTTTTGCCTAAATTTACTTTTAGAAAAATAGGATTTTTTCTTTTTGGCTAAAAAAATATTGCCGCCTAAATTTTGGCTATAAGAGGCGCACTGCTATAAGTTTTTTAATAAGAATTTAGGACCAATTAATATGTTATTTAGGGACCGAATTAAGTATCTTCACAATAGAATATACAAATAAGGATTGGAATATAATCTCGTTGCAATACATATATATTTAGAGACGGAAATAATAGCTCATCCCTAAATGTTGGTCTTAAATAAGAGGTTTTGTTGTAGTGTAGTGTCCTCTCCAAGGTGTGGCTTCTCTCACGAGCACCCAGACAACTCGTGAAGAGCTAAACGGATTGTGGTGGTGGCCGTGAAGGGGAGGTAGAATCCCCGAAGCCACTAGTTTAGGGTCAGAACTACCCAGACAGCTCGTGGACCCTGAGATGGCTCGTGTGGGCCTCCGTCTGGAGGTTCACGTCAGCTATGAGGCAAGGTTAGTTGGGTCTTTTCCTAATTATTGTATTATGATACTATGTCATTTTACCCATACCTAGGACCCCTATATAAGCAATTTTAATCCCAAATTCAACCCATTCAAGTTATTCTCTCAAAATTTCAATGGAGTAACAAATGTTTCTCTCCAAAATATCTCTCTCTAGAAATCTTAAAGAAGACGGGTTCGACCTAGGGTTCCAATGCAAGTCTCCAATACCACCATTGAAGGAAAGCTTTTGGCATTTAGGTATGATAGTTTTCATCCATGGATTTCTTTAATTCATGGAGTTCCCAAACTCTCCTATTTTTAAAAATATAAATCCCCAATTGAGTTAGGGTTTTCTTCTATGTTATGGGTTCTCTTGATTATTTATTGAATTATGACCTAGTATGATGAATTTAGTTAATTCTATGATTTTAGAATGAGTCCCCATGAACCCATGTAATTCCCATGTTTTTTAAATTATGAAGAAGTGATGCAGGTTCTGGATTATGAATGAAGAGTTTATGAAATTAAGCATGTTCTTATGGGATTTATGTAAATGATTTAAGAATTCTTTGAGAGTTAAGTATCAATGATAATGTTGTTGTTGAGTTGTTGAAAGGATTTTCTCATTTACACATGAAAGAATGATTGTGAAAGGTTTTCTCACATTATAAGGGTTCTTATAGTTGAAAGCTTTTCTCACCTAAAATGAACTAATGATTAAGGAGTTATGTAAATGATGAGGCAAGAGGCAATTACCCATGCTCTCTAATTAAATGACAAGAGCCAATTACTCATATCATATAATGTAAGAACAACAGGTGATTACCCCTGTTCCTTTTAGAGCTAAGATGAATAGGATTAGGAACTATTCCATGGAAATTAAGCTTAGAACCAGGTGGAAAAGTGGCGATTACCCAAGTCCCATAAACTATCTGCCAACATAGGATTGTCTAGATAGACATTAGCTAGTGGATCCACAATAGCTAGAAGTTCATGGTCCTTTACCTTGACAAGTAGGACAACTCTTTTTGATATGGGAGACACTGGATTCCATGTTGCTAGCTCACATGGTCTTATATGTCGATTAAGGTTATATCCCACAAACAACTAAAGTTATGATGAACTAAGGTTACTTCAAGAATCATCGTAAGTATGTTTTTAGATGATGTTCACTTTTATTTTTCATGTTTTATGACTTATGCTTTGTAACACTCAAGTTTCCAATATTAGCTTGATCATTGCATGCTCATGAAAATTTCCTAATTTAGCATGATTTAAATGCTTATATGCATGGCTATCATACTTGGTACATCTTTTTTTACTAACGCATACTCTTTCCTACATTTCCTCAAATGTAGGGTCAGACAATCAGGGCCCTTCATTTCGTGGCTAGAGGTTGATTTGAGAGATTTTGAGCTTTGGTCAGTCCTCATTCTTCGAAGACTGGCTTTTCATTGTTTTCAATCTTCTTCCTTACTTTCAGTTTTGGACGTGATGTATGGGATAGGCCCTAATTTCATTCTTATGTACTAGAAGGCTAATGAGACAAGTGTTTAGACTTTCGTTTTACTCTTGTAAACTTTTTGGACTTGAGATGTTTTTCTTTATCTCTTTTGTTCTATTTCTTATGTTATGAAGGATAAGTGGCTTGTATGGTGCCTCTTGGGGTCCTATACGCCATGTTACGTGTAGGGGTTACCTTGGGTCGTCACAAACTTGGTTATCAGAGCATAAGGTTTAGAAAGATCCTAGGATGTCTGATAAGCCACGTAATTTTGAGTCTTGTTCATGAGTGTGATATGCGCCACATTTATGAATGAGAGGCTACAAGATGTTTAGGAAACTCCAATTCTTTATTACCCTAAAGTCATGAGATAGGGTTTAACTGTTTCAATTCTCTCTCCTAGTCCTTATTAGATACTCTACATGATATGGCTATTCGAAGAGCTTATGCTAGAAGGAATGTGAGGGAGAACGTGGAACAAGAAGCTCCTCCTCAAGCTCCTCAAGATCCTCAAGCTCCAGTCAACCCTTTGGTCGAGCAAGTGATTAATGCGGAGTTTAGGGCTGATTTTTAAGTATTCGCTCAAGCCATTGATATACCGTGAGTTTACGGTATTTTTAATACACTTCACTTAAGAGTTGTGTGTGTCTAGGGCCATTTTGTATTAGAAATAATGCGTTTTGTATCATGTTTTTAGGAAATGGGCTTGGACATGGAAGTGTGAGATGATAGCTAAAAATCTTCAGAAGGAGCTACCCACGGAGGTGACCTATGGATCGTTTGTCAAGTCACGGTCCGTAGATGGGTGGCGTAGATGGAGCATCAAGGAAGTTTGACCAAAGTGTTGAACTACAAAGGCAAGTGACGGAGTGTAGGTCGACCCAAGGGCCGTCCTGCATATCCGTCAATGATCACTGGGAGTTGAAGTTCCAATACCTGATGAAAAGTTCTAAGTAAGGAGCCACGAAAGAGGACCCACAGACCATGGTTCAACTAATGGTCCATTCTGCACATCCGTCGATTGCAACTGAGAGTTAAGGTTCCGGCCTCTGCAAGAAAAAGTCTAAGTGTTGACCTATGGAGGGGACCTACAAACTGTAGGTCGACCCACGATCCATAGGTCAATGTCGTCGAATGAAGCCGCGTCCTGAAAGTTTATTTCCTTATTTTGTTTCCTTTTTGTTTAGGACATGTTTTTCTATAAATATGTTATGTAAACCTCGTTTTTGGGGTTAGACACCATTGCATACTTTTAGTTCTTGGAAATTAACTTGCAAACTTTTGCAATTTGAATTCCTAATTTTGGTTTATAAGATTTTTGCTTTGAATTTCAATTGGAGATTACGGGTTTCTTCTACTCAATATGTAATTTCATGAATTCTTCTTCTAAAAATATGAATTGTGTTCTTTCAAGCATGAGTAACTAAATCTGCAACTAGTTTTGTGGGAACCATGAGCAATTAACAATATATGAATAATAACTAAGTAATTCTTGAATAGTGTTGATGCATGCATTGAAAATTCTTTCATTTAAAAGTCTTTTTAACGAGTGCACGTGTTAGAACTCGCCTTGATGCTACTTTCCGGACCAAGGATGTAGTTAATAAGAAAAGAATCATCAACATAATTTAGTGTGATACTATCTAATAGTCTAATGTCAATTGATGCGAGGGTGAAAGCTAAGTCATACATTGATGTGATGTCTAATATGAGGTAAAGGTAAGGATTAGTAAATTATACACATGTAGTCGGACCAAGGTGCGGGGTGAAATTTCCTATTTGGAGGACCAATCACTTAGGGATACCTATCTTACAAAATTTGCATGTAAAACACTAGGAAAGGATTACTATTATTAGGATTACCGCATTAAGAGCTTATGGGGAACACATACAACCTAGTTTCTCTCTCTCATTGATAACAAAAATGTTTGAATCTTACTCTCTTGTTACTTAAACAATAATCAGTTATTTGTTTCACAAATCCCCCCCCCCCCCTTTTACTTACTTGTCTCAGAAATAAGTTGACTAAACGGGTATAATAGTGAGTTAAGTTTAAGTCTAAACCATATTCCTCGTGGAATCGACCATAACCTACAAGTTGGGTTCTTTACTTGATAATGATTGCTTATACTTCTTTAGGGAGATGTAATTTGAGCGTATCAAATATTGGCGTAATTTTGATACACTCAAATTACACCTCCCTAATTAAGTAAAAGCGGTCGTTATCAAGTAAAGAACCCAACTAGTAGGTTGGGTTTGAGACCACCAGGAATATGGTTTAGACATAAACTTAACTCATTATTTTATCCATTTAGTCAACTTATTTCCGATTGTGAAACAAATAATTGATTATTGTTTAAGTAACAAAAGAGCAAGATTCAAACTTTGTTGTTATCAATGAGAGAGAGATACTAGGGTGTATGTGTTCCCCATAAGCTCTTAATGCGGTAATCCTAATAATAGTAATCCCTTCCTAGTGTTTTGCATGCAAAGTTGGTGCGATAGGTATCCCTAAGTGATTGGTCCTCCAAATAGGGAATTTTACCCCGCACCTTGGTCCGGCTACGTGTGTATAATTTACTAACCCTTACCTTTACTTTAGATTAGACGTCTCATCAATGTATGACTTAGTTTTCACCCTCGCACCAATTGACATTAGACTATTAGATAGTATCACACTAAATCTATGTTGATAATTCTTTTCTTATTAACTACCTCCTTGGTCCGGCAAGTAGCAACAAGGCGAGTTCTAACGCGTGCACTCGTTAAAAAGACTTCTAAGCGAAAGACTTATCAATGCATGCATCAATACTATTCAATAATTACTTAGTTATTATTCATACGTTGTTAATTGCTCATGGTTCCCACAACCCTAGTTGTGGATTTAGTTACTCAAGTTTGAAAGAACACAATTCATATATTTAGAAGAATAATTCATGAACTTACATATTGAGTAGAAGAAACTAGTAATCTCCAATTGAAATTCAAAGCAAAAATCTTATAAACCGAAATAAGGAAATCAAATTGGCAAAGTTTGCAAGTTAATTCCCAAGAAAATACCAAGAACTAAAAGTATAAAATGGTGTCTAACCCTCAAAAACGAGTTTTAGATACCCTAATTATAGAAAAACATGTCCTAAAACAAAAAGAAAAAAAACTAAGGAAATAAACTTTCTGGACAAGGCTTCATTCGACGACTTCGACCTACGGACCTTCTGTCGAACTACGGTCTGTAGGTCCCCTCCATTGGTCAACAATTAAACTTTTTCTTGCAGAGGGTGGAACTTTAACTCTCGGTTGCAATTGATGGACATGCAGAATGGACCGTTGGTCGATCCACAATCCGTGGGTCCTCTTCCGTGGCTCCTTACTTAGAACTTTTCTTCAGGTACTGGAACTTCAACTTCCAGTGATCATTGACTGATGTGCAGGACGGCCCATGGGTCGACCTACACTCCATCACTTGCCTCCGTAGTTCCACACTTTGGTCAGACTTCTCTGATACTCCATCTACGCCACCCATCTACGGATCATGACTGGACCTACTATCCGTGGGTGGCTCCTTCTGTAGATTTTCAGTTGTCATCTCACACTTACACGTCCAAGCCTATTTCCTGCAAACATGATACAAAACATGTTATTACTAATACAAAATGGGCCTAGACACACACATCTTAAGTGAAATGTATTAAAAATATCATAAACTCACGGTATATCAACACCCTCAACTTAAACATGTTGTTTGTCCTCAAGCGACACACTAACACTCTAAACGACACTTGTGTAGAAGCAGACATACAAACTCAAGCAATCACATGGACATTTCAATCCCTTCCATTTTCTCAATGAAAATCTTTTTTCTTAGACTCAACAAGCTAACTCATGCAGATCAAAATATGACAAAGATCGACCAATAGACACACGCCATACACTTTTTCACAATCACCAAGGTACCAACTCGCCGACAATGTAACTAGTGCCCTCACTTCAAATGAAATCCTTTTCACATAGAAGATAAGAATTTTGAGTTTCAGGATTCATTCAACACTCACGCTCAAAAGTGACTTCAAGTACAAAATTAGTGCTCAATACCATAGGCTTGCCTCTTATTTTCACTGCTTAGACTCTCGAAACTAGTTTCTAGGATCACTATAGGACTTTCTTAGCTTGTAAAGTAGGCTCAGGGTCAGGTGTGGTACATTTGGGTACTTTATAGTGACTTTCTACCCTCCTTGACATTACATTGGCTTTTACCTCTTTTCTCAACCTATTTTTGACATCGTTTAATTTTACTTTCTTTCCCTTGACTCCTTTCAACATGGATGTGACTTTTCACTTTGTGGCTCTTATTTTTCACTTTCTTCTTTTTCATTCACTTTATTTTTCTTTATTTTTTAGCACTTTTATTTATCATCTTTTTGCTTCTTTTGCACAAAGTCACATTCTCTTCTATATGTACTTTTTCTCTTTTCAACACAAAACTCTTTTCATACCCTTTTTTCCTTTTGGTTTCCTCTTTCATAGCCACCCTCAACTTATGAATTTTACATTAGTTGAGGTGCATGATATTCGTTGTCGGACCAGGGCCAAGATTGAGGTAACTTTTTGCATTATCCACCCTCAACATAGGCTTTTGGCCTAAGTCAAGGTGCACATGTCCAAGGAGGGACCGGGGCCAAAACACTTATTTTAGGGAAGGTGAGTTAGGTGAATAAAAAGAAATGGTCTATTTTAGGCTCAAATATTTGGATCAAAGGGAACATTGATTTCATTTGGTTGGATCCTTTTAGGCTTGAGTGGACTAATTTGAACAAGGGCCTATGATCACTTCCCAACTTGTAGCCTAGATCATCCTAGTAGAACCAACGGGCAAGTTCTAGATTGGCACAACTCTCTGAACATTCAACTTTTCTGACACACTCTTGACACATTGTTTCATTATCAGATTATCAGAATACCCAATTCAAGTTTTAGCTTAGGTCATGAGGTCAAATCGGTTCTTGTCATGTCACATTGAGATCCAACACATTCAACTCATCAAGACAATAGATCTAGCACAATTCAACATTTTTTTTTGGACAGGGATCATTTTTCTCATGCTTTTCATGCCATTTTTCGATGGGGATCATTTTTCTCATGCTTTTCATGCCATCATACTTTGATTTTTCTACCTACTCCTACACATATATTCATAAACATGCCAATTCTACATAAATTAAAATAGTCTCTTGGGGGAAAAGAACACAGGCAAGAAAACCGCAAGAAAGGATTATGATTTGGGTTTACTCAGACTTCACCCTATCGCTCACAATCCATTTACCCCACCCCTAACAAAATAAAGTGTGATTGTCCCCAATGCACAAAAAATACAAAGTAAAGGATCAAGTGAAGCAAACTTATGGCGCATATGCACCGAAGACCACTCAAGAAGCGGGTGGGTCCAGTTTCCCGGAGCCCGCTGGATCAACACGTGGAACGCCATCAGTAGCGCTCCCATCTATCATCTCAACACCTTCAATAGTGCTATCATCAACTCTCACCGCACTATCAGTAGTGCTCACGCTGCTAGATGCACCAACACCTATATAAAGAGTTACAAAAATAAAAATAAAAGAAGAAAACTCCTAAATCGAAAAGAAAAACCTATAGTTCGATAGATTGTACATCTTAGATTGCCTCCCAAGCAATGCTTGATTTAATATCACGGTACGACGTGGGCTCTTTGATTACTTTGACTTCATCAAGATACCATGCCTCTATTAGTGCATTTACAAGCTCAAAATTTCCCATGTAGCTTATTATCCTCCGGTAGTCAGCTTTGAACCATGTCCCACTACTTTTCTCAAGCTCAACCACTACATGTTGGGACTCTTGGGCCAGTCTGAATGGTCTGATCCACTGGGACTTGATTCTTCCAGGAAACTAACACAACCTTGATTTATTCAAAAAACCCGATCACCAGGAGATAGTTTGCGCTTTTCTGTCTTTTGAGCATGGTTCTTTTTCTTCGTGCACTAGGCTGCACCTAATTTGTACTTACTAAATACTTCAGCACCTTTTCCCAAAGTGTGACTCACCACATATAGCGATTTTAGATCATTTTCCTGCTTCATAGACTTAAAGACGTTAAAGGTTACCTCCTCCTTATTCAGTCAAAACTTCATCTGCCCTCTCTCCATATCGACTAAAGCACGCCCAATAGCAAGGAATGGTCTCCCTAAGATGATGGGGACCTCAAAGTCAACCTTGCAATCAAGTATCACAAAGTCTTTTGGAAAATGAATGACCCCACTTTCACAAGGAAATCTTGAAGCACTCCAATGGGCTTTTTCACCATCACAATTGGTTTTGGATCCCCTAAACCCAGCTTCATATAAATCGACAATGATATCAAGTTAATGCTGGCACCCAAATCACACAAAGCTTTCGCAAAGTGCATCTTATCGAGAGTGTATGGAATAGTGAAAGCTGCAGGATCCACTTTCTTTTGTACCATTAATTTTATGGAAATGGCACTATAATGTTGCAACCTCTCAGCATTCTCAAAACTGACAACCCTTTTTTTAGTCACCAAGTCCTCATGAACTTTGCATACCCAGGCATTTGCTCCAAAGCTTCTATCAAATGGACATTGATGGAAAGCTGTTTCAACATAGTTATAAACCTGTGGTATTTTGCTTTTTCAGTCTTTTGCACTAACCTCTGTGGGAAAGGAGATGGTGGTCTAGGCATGGGAACAACCTTTTAGGTTATCTCCACTTCCTTCTCTATGGCATTTTTAGATTCTCCAGTAACCTCATTCTCATCATCATCTGTTTCGACCACTTTTTCCACATCAGATGGCATGGGGGAATCAATTGTCTGCTTTTCTCCGTGAGTCGTGATTGCCATACAATGCCCATCATTTTTTAGATTCTAGATGGTGTTGCTAGGAAGTGTGCCAGGCTTATGTGGGTTTACTGCAGTGGACAACTAATTCATCTGCTGCTCTAGTTGCTTGATCGACACTGCATAGGCATCAACTTTCTGACCAATCCCGGACAATTCAGTGTGCATCTCTTTCACATTCTGATCAGTAGTGTCAAACCTCGACATACTACCCCTAGGTTCTCTATCACCAGATTCCATGTTCCCAGGTGGGACGTAGGGCCCAACTTTCTCATTTCTGTTACCATAGTTGCTCTAGTTGTAGTTGTTATCATGATTGTAGTTCCTATCTCAGACATAATGACCCTCTCAATTATAGTTACCATAGTTCCGACCTTGGTTTCCTTGACCATGGCACCAATTATCCGAATTAGAACCTTGGGCGTTGGCTCAGAAACCCCCCGTCTGATCATTCACCAAATAAGAATCCTCTTCATAGTAGCATTCCTCAACTGGTGGTGGTGGAGTTCTAGTCAAGTAGTTTACCGTATTCACCTTTTCTGCACCTCTGCTCACATGTTTCAACACCAACCCAAGTTATCTCCTCATCTAAGCCATCTCCTTACGAATGTCATCGGTCGATTGACTTGGTGCAGCTTGAACTGCAAAACTATTTCTTCTAGTGTCTGACTTTCTAGTGCTCCATGCTTTATTATTTGGGAAGTCTTCTCCAATTTCTCTGTGATCTCCTCAAAAGTGCACTCACCATATGCTCCTCCAGCGATAGTATCAAGCACAACCTTACCATTGTCATCCTGACCTCTGTAGAAGTACTCCTTTAGTGACTCATCATTAATGTGGTGATTTGGAACACTTCGTATGAATGCATTGAACTTATCCCACGAACTACTCACAGACTCTCTAGGTAATGCTAAAAAGTTGTTCAGTTTATCCTTGTGATTCAGCTTCTTGGACAACGGAAAATACTTTGCCATGAACTCCTTGTGCAATTGATCCTAAGTGTGAATCAAGTTATATGAAAGCTCAAAAAACCATACCGCAGCATCTCCGATTAGTGATAGAGGGAAGGCTCTCAACCCAATGACATTCATGTCCAACTCTGGTCGGCTGAGACAACTCTTGCTAACATTCCTCAACTTGGCCATATGCTCATGTGGATCTTCCTAAGTCATACCAGAGAACAAGCCCATTCCTGTAAGCATCTGCATCAAACTGCTACTAACCACGAATGTATGCCTTGGAGGTAGAGGTGGAGAATAATAGGTCCATCAGATTCAATGGTATTGAAGTCGACCGTGTAATTATCACGCAATCTTAGTTTTGGTGGATCCTGCTCCCTCAATGCAAATCCCAATAGATTATCACCATGAACCTGAGCATTCTCATTATTCACTTGTTCCTCAGGCTCCTCTATGACAGGATTATTATGGACCCCTTGATTATTTATCTTTGTCAAAGTTTTGCTCCACTTTGGATCGTATGGGGTCAATGGTTTGCCTTGACTCTATGTATATGGCATATACTAGAGTGGAAACCTGAAGAAAACAAAAACAAAAGAAAACGTAAAATTAGGAAATAATTGACTAAAGTTCAATAATGTAGTTAAACTTAATCTAAAAGCCTTATTCCCCGACAGCGGCGCCAAATTTATATTCTAAAATTACAACTCCCTAAAGAAGTATAAGTTATCATTATCAAATAAAGAACCCAACTTGTAGGTTGGGGTCGATTCCACAAGGAATATGGTTTAGACTTAAACTTAACTCACTATTATAATCATTTAGTCAACTTATTTCTGAGACAAGTAAGTAAAAGGTTGGGGGGGGGGGATTTGTGAAACAAATAACTAATTATTACTTAAGTAACAAGAGAGGAAGATTCAAACTTTGATGTTATCAATGAGAGAGAGAAACTAGGTTGTATGTGTTCACAATAAGCTAGTAACGTGGTAATCCTAATAATAGTAATCCTTTCCTAGTGTTTTACATGCAGAGTTGGTAAGATAGGTATCCCTAAGTGATTGGTCCACCAAATAGGAAATTTCACCATGCACCTTCGTCCGGCTACGTGTGTATAATTTACTAACCCTTACCTTTACCTCAGATTAGACATCACATCAATGTATCACTTAGTTTTTACCATCGCACCAATTGACATTAGACTATTAGATAGTATCACACTAAATCTCTATTGATTCTTTTCTTATTAACTACCTTCTTGGTCCGGCAAGTAGCAACAAAGCGAGTTCTAACGCGTTCACTCATTAAAAAGACTTCTAAACGAAAGAATTATAAATGCATGCATCAACACTATTCAAGAATTACTTAGTTATTATTCATACGTTGTTAATTGCTCATGGTTCCCACACCCTAGTTATGGATTTAGTTACTCATGCTTGAAAGAACACAATTCTTATTTTTAGAAGAAAAATTCATGAACCTACGTATTGAGTAGAAGAAACCCATAATCTCCAATTGAAAGTCAAAGCAAAAATCTTATAAACTAAAATTAGGAAATAAAAATGCCAAAGTTTGCAAGTTAATTCCCAAGAAAATACCAAGAACTAAAAGTATGCAATGGTGTCTAACCCCCAAAAATGAGGTTTACATACCTTATTTATAGAAAACATGTCCTAAACAAAAAGGAAATAAAATAAGGAAATAAACTTTCTGAATGTGGCTTCATTCGACGACTTCGACCTACGAACCGTGGGTCGACCTATGATCTGTAGGTCCCCTCCGTAGGTCTACACTTAGACTTTTTTCTTGTTGAGGCTGGAACCTGAACTCTCAATTGCAATTGACGAACGTGCAGAATGGACCATGGGTTGATCCATGGTCCGTGGGTCTTATTTCTAGCTCCTTACTTAAAACTTTTCATTAGGTACTGGAACTTCAATTTCCAATGATCATTAACGGAAGTGCAGGACGGCCCGTGAGTTAACCTACGCTTGGTTACTTGCCTCTGTAGTTCCACACTTAGGTCAGACTTTCATGATGCTCCATCTACACCACCCATCTACGGACAGTGACTGGACTTAGAGTGTGTAGGTCACCTCCGTGGGTCACTCCTTCTGTAGATTTTCAGCTGTCATCTCATACTTCCACGTCCAAGCCTATTTTTTGCAAACATAATACAAAAAGAATTATTTCTAATATAAAATGGACCTAGACACACACAACACTTAAGTGAAATGTATTAAAAATACTATAAACTCATGGTATATCAGCCTTGACGGCCAAAGTTAATAGGGAGGTTGCAGTTCCCATGAACCCAAATATGAGTACGGTGAAATATAGAGTGAGGGACTTCACTAGAATGATCCTCTTGAGTTTCATGGTTCTAAGGTTGAGAAAGATCCTCAAGAGTTTATTTATGAGGTTTACAAGGTGTTGATGATTATGGGAGTGACACTAGTGGAAAAGGCAGAGTTTGCCACTTATCAACTTATGGGTGTTGCTCAAATTTGGTTCAATGAATGGAAAGAAGGGAGACCAGAAGATGCGGGTCCTCTTGATTGGGAGAAGTTTAAGGTTGCTTTCCTTGATAGGTTCTTTCCCCTTGAGATTAGGGAGGTAAAGGTGCTTGAGTTTATCAACCTTCGTCAAGAAAGTATGAGTTTGAAGGAATATTCTTTGAAGTTGACACAATTGTCTTGATATGCTCCCACAATGGTTGTCGATCCAAGGGCAAAGATAAGTAAGTTTGTTTAGGTATGTTTGAAATGGTTGTTAAGGAATATCGTACCGCCAATCTTGTTAATGAAATGGATAATTCTCATCTCATAAATCATGCTCAACAAATCAAAGAGCAGAAACATAAGGAAAAGTCAAGGGAGGCAATTAGGGCTAAAACTGGTGATGGTAATTTTTCAAGGTCCGATGGACATAGTCGTTCTATGTTCCAATGAAGGTTATCCGGCTAAGGTTCCTCCAATGCTCTTTATAAGTTCCACAAAGATAGGGTGTCTAACCCAAGCCTCAAGGAGGAAATGGTAGTGGTTCCTTTTTGCCTACTTGTTCTAAGTGTGGAAGGAAGCACGGGGGCAAGTGTCTAGCAGGTTTCAATGCTTGTTTTGGTGTGGTAAGATGGACCACAAGTTAAGAGGCTGTCCTTCAGTTTCTAAGAATGAAGGACATAATCGTCGAAGGGCTTAACCCAATCCTTCATTCGGTCAAAGTGGTTCAAGTTCAAATGCTCCCAAGCAAAACCGAATTTATGCTCTTCAGACTTGTCATGAGCAAGAGGGTTCTACCAATGTGGTTATCGGTATGTTGTAAGTCATCCAACTTGATGTTTATGGCTTACTTGATCCTGATGCTACCTTGTCTTCTGTGATGCTATATGTAGATATAATGTTTAATGTTTTTCTGGATGTTTTATTAGATCCTTTTATGTCTCTACTCCCATTTGTGATTCTATTGTGGCTAAGAGGGTTTATAGAAAGTGTCCCATTTCCTTGTCCCATAGAGTTACTCTTGCTAATTTTGTAGAGCTTGATATGATAGATTTTGATGTTATCCTTGGTTTGAATTGACTGCATGCTTGTTATGCTTCTATTAATTGTAGAGCTTATGTAGTCAAGTTTCAGTTCCCGAATGAGCCTGTCCTAGACTGGAAAGGAGGAAATTTATGCCTAATGGTCAGTTTGTCTCTTGTCTTAAAGATAGAAAGATGATTGCTAAGGTTGCATATACCATCTAGTTAGGGTGAGAGATGTGGATTCTAAAGCCCTTACTCTTGAGTCGGTCCTAGTCGTTAATGAGTTTCCAGAAGTGTTCCTAGATGATCTATTTGGTATTCCTCCCAACACGGAAATAGATTTCGGTGTTGACCTTCTCCCAAATACGCAACCTATCTCTATTCCTCCTTATCGAATGGCTCTGGAAAAACGTAAGGAATTGAAAAAGCATTTGAAAGATTTGTTGGATAAGGGCTTCATCCAATCGAGTATCTCTTAATGGGGTGCTCCAGTCTTGTTTGTTAGAAAGAAGGATGGTTCTCTTCATATGTGTATAAACTATTGACAGTTGAACAATGCTACCATTATGAATAAGTATCCTCTCTTATGGATGATCTATTTGACCAATTTCAAGGAGCAAGTTACTTTTATAAGATTGACCTTCGGTCGGGTTATCACCAATTGAGGGTGAAGGGAAATGACATATCCCAAAATGACTTTTGGAACCCGATATAGTCATTTTGAGATTTTGGTGATGTCTTTTGGTTTTACTAATGCTCCAGCCGCTTTTATGGATTGGTTGAATAGGGTGTTTATACAATATCTTTACATTTTCGTGATTGTGTTCATTGATTATATATTGATTTATTCGAGAATTGAGGATGATCACATCAATCATTTGAGGATTGTGTTGCAATTTCTCAATGACCAATAACTCTTTGCAAAGTTTAGCGAATGTGACTTTTGGCTAAGGTCTATAACTTTTCTTGGTCACATTGTTTCATGTAAGGGTATTGAGGTAGATCCTAAGAAGATGGATGCGGTCAAGAGTTTGCCTAGACCTCTATCCCCTTTGGATATTAGAACCTTCTCGGATTTAGCTGGTTACTATAGAAGGTTTGTTGATGGGTTTTCTTCGATCGCCTCTCCATTGACAACATTGACTCAAAAAAAGGCTAAGTACATATTATCTGAAGCATGTGAGAATAGTTTTCAGGAATTGAACGATAGACTCACTTTCACTCCGGTGTTGACTTTAATGGAAGGAACTTATGGTTTCATGGTTTATTGTGATGCCTCAAGAATTAGGCTAGGATGTGTAATTATGCAAAATGGGAAAGTTATTGCCTACGCTTCAAGGCATATTAAGATTCATGAAAAGAATTATCCTACCCATGACCTTGAACTAGCGACGATTGTTTTTGCCTTAAAGATTTGGAGGCATTATTTGTATGGTTTTCATGTCGATGTCTTTACTAACCACATGAGTTTGCAATATGCGTTTAATAAGAAGGATCGGAATCTTCACCAAAGAAAGTGGCTTGAGTTATTAAAGGACTATGATATGAGTGTTTTGTATCACCCCGGTAAGGCGAATGTGGTGGCGAATGCTCTTAGTCAGTTATCTATGGGTAGTGTTGCTCACATAGAAGGTGATAAAAAGAAGTTGGTTCGAGATGTTCATATATTTGCTCGGTTGGATGTTTAGTTAGTGGACTCCACCAAAGGTTGTGTTATGGTTCACAATGGCTCATAAGGTATTTATCCGACTTTGGAGGAATTAAAGGAAGTGGTGCTTAAGAAGTTCGTTGAGGCTTTCTCCCAAAGGGGAGATGGAGTGGTTAGATATCAAGGTCTTTTGTTTGTTCCTAATATAGACGACTTGAGGGAACAAATCTTGTTAGAAGCCCATAGTTCTTAATATTCCATTTACTCGGGAGCCCCCAAGATGTACCATGATTTGTGGGAGATCTATTGGTGGAATGGGATGAAGAAGGATATTGCGGAATTTGTGGTTAAGTGTCCTAATTGTCAACAAGTGAAAGTTGAGCATTAGAAACTAGGAGGTTTGTCCCAAAACATTATCATTCCTAATTGGAAGTGGGAAGATTTGAATTGGACTTCATTATTGGTTTTCCTCACACTTGGCGACAACATGACTTGATTTGGGTTATAGGAGATTGAATTACGAAATCGGCTCATTTCATTCCCATCAAAGTTTCTTATTCGGTAGAAGATTATACTAGATTGTACTTGAGAGAAATGGTAAGGTTTCATAGAGTGCCTTTGTCCATTATCTCTGACCGTGGTACTCAATTCACTTTTTTAGTTTTGAAAATCTTTTCAAAAGGGTCTTGGTACTTATGTTAAGCTTAGTACAACCTTTCACCCCCAAACTGATAGGTAAGAGGAGCGTACTTACCAAACTTTGGAAGATATGTTGAGAGCTTGTGTGATTGATTTTAAGGGTAATTGGGATGATCATTTCCCTTTGATTGAGTTTGCATATAACAATATTTATCACTCAAGTATTAGTATGGCTCCATTTGAGGTATTGTATGGTAGGAGATGTAGATCTCCTATAGGTTGATTTGAGGTGGGAGAAGTTGCTTTAATAGGTCCCGAGCTAGTAGATGAGGCTATGGAGAAAGTTTGACTTATTAGAGACAGGTTGAGAGTCACTCAAAGTCGACAAAAGTCATATGTCAATATTAGAAGAAGATATCTTGAGTTTGATGTTCATGATTGAGTTTACTTGAAAATTTGACCTATGAAGGGTGTAATGAGGTTTGGTAAGAAAGGGAAACTTAGTTCCCGTTATGTAGGCCCATATCAGATTTTGAGGTGTATTGGTAAGGTTTCTTATGAACATGAGTTGCCTAATGAATTGGCATCGGTGCATCCACTTTTCCATGTCTCTATGCTGAACAAATGTGTTGGTGATTCGACATCTATAGTCTCCTTACAAGGTTTGGGAGCTAAGGAAAATCTTTCTTATGGAGAAGTTCCGATTGAAATTTTAGACCGGCAAGTCAAGAAGTGAAGAAATAAAGAAGTTGCTTCCGTGAAAGTGTTGTGGAGGAATCAGTTAGTTGAGGATTCTACTTGGTAGGCCGAGGCCGATATGATTTCCTGATATCCTCATCTCTTTCCTTCTACCCCTACTCTAGCTTGAAGTAATGAGTTCCTCATGGTTTACTCTTTTGGTGTATGTGTCTTAGATATTTCCATGATTTCCTCATTTATGCATGTTCATGAAAACGGCTTAAGTTTTCAGAAAATGATTCAACGAGATTGATTCCTACATGTTTATGTGCATTTGAGTATGAGTTGCATATAGACTTCATGATATGATGTATTGAACATGCTTCAACTTGGAGTTGATGTTTCCTCATTGGATATGTGCATTTATGTGATTGCATGCATGATGGGTTGCTCATTTAGAGTTCTTTTCTTCATGTGATATCTAGGATGCCATTCGAGGACGAATGTTCCCAAGGGGGAGATAATCAAGAAACCTAGAAAAGGGAGGTAAATGGGAGGTCACCAGCCCTCCACTAAGCCATGGCACCCTTAATAGAGCACTTCACGTGCCATAAAGGGAACCACGGCTCGTGATGGTGCCCATGGTGAAGTAGACAATGTTCTCCCCAAGGTTAGGCTCCTCTTACGAGCACTCAAACGGCTTGTGAAGAGACAAATGGGTCGTGGTGGTGGCCGTGAAGGGGAGGCAGAATCCTTCAAGCCACTGGTCCAGGGTCACGACTATCGAGACAGCTTGTGGACCCTGAGATGGCTCCTGTAGGCCTCCATTATGAGGTTCGCGTCAGCTTTAAGCCAGGGTTAGTTAGGTATTTTCATAATTATTTTATTATAATACTATGCCATCTTACCCATTCCTAAGACCCCTATATAAGTAATTTTAACCAGAAATTCAACCCATTCTCCCAAAATTTCAAAGGAAGAGCAAGTATTTTTCTCCTAAATATTTCTCTCTGTAGAAATCTTGAAGAAGAAGGGTTCAACCTAAGGTTCCAAGGCAAGTCTCCAATTCAACCATTGAATGCAAGCATTTGGCATTCAGTTATGATAATTTTCATCCATGGATTACTTCCATTCATGGAGTTCCCAAACTATTTTATTTACAAAGTTCGAAATCCCCAATTGAGTTTGGATTTTTCTTATATGTTATGGGTTTTCTTGATTATTGATTTAATTGATTGAATTATGATCTCTTATGTGAGAATTGAGTAAACTCTACGATTTTAGGATGGATTCCCCATGAACCCATGTAATTCCCATTTTTTCAAAATTATAATGATATGATGTGGGTTTTAGATTATGAATGAAGAGTTTATGAAATTAAGCATGTTTTTATGGGATTTATGTAAATGATTTAAGGATTCTTCGAGAGTGAAGTATCAATGATAACGTTGTTGTTGTGTTCTTGGAAGGATTTTCTCATACACACATGAAAGCATGATTGTGAAAGGTTTTCTAACATTATAAGGGTTCGTAAGGTTTAATGGTCTACTAACCTAAAATGAACCAATGATTAAGGAGTTATATAAATTATGACGCAAGAGGCGATTACCCATGCTCTCTAATTGAATGACAAAAGGCGATTACCCATGTTATATAATGTAAGGACAAGAGGCGATTACCCATGTTCCTTTATGAGCTAAGATGAATAGGATTAAGAACTATTCCATGGAAGTTAAATCTTAGAACCGAGTGGACAAGTGGCGATTACTCAAGTCCCATAAACTATGTGCCAACATAGGATTGTCTAGATAGATATTATCTAGTGGATCCACAATAGCTAGAAGTTCATGGTCCTTACCTTGGGAAGTAGGATAACTCTTTCCGGTGTGGGAGATACTGGATTCCATGTTGCTAGCACTCATGGTCTTGTATGTCAGTTAAGGCTACTTTCCACAAACAAGTAAAGTTATACTAAACCAAGGTTACTTCAAGAAGCAGCGTAAGTATGTTTTCAGATTATGTTAACATTAATTGATCATGTTTTATGACTTATGCTTTCTTACTCTCAAGTTTCATGTTTTAGCTAGATCATTGCATGCTCATGAAAATGTTCTATTTTAGCATGATTTAAATGTTTATATGAATGTCTACACTTGATACATATTTTTGTATTAACGCATACTCTTGCCTACATTTCCCAAAATGTAGGGTCAGACAGTCAGGGTCCTTTGTTTCGCTGCTAGAGGTTTATTTGAGAGATTTCGAGCTTTGGTGAGTCCTCATGCTTCGTGGACCGGATATTCATTGTTTTCAGTTTTCTTCCTTACTTTTAGTTTTTGACATGATGTATAGGCTAGGCCCAAATTTCATTCTTATGTACTAGATGGCTAATGAGACAAGTGTTTATACTTCCGCTTTACTCTTATAAAACTTTTGGACTTGAAATATTGTTTTTTATCTCTTTTTTTTTTCTATTGGCTATGTTATGAACGCTCAGTGGCTTGTACGGGGCTTCTCAGGGTCCTATACGCCATGTTACACCTAAGGGGTACCTTGGGTCATGGCACAAAATTAGGTGAATTCTCTTTCTCTTGGCGACTAGTGATAGCATACAGACGGTTTTCTCCTCCACCTGTTCCTAAATTAGATCCTCTAGGTGTAGCTATGTCTGGCGGAGCCACTGAAGAAGATTGGGCTCTATTGCATTCAATTACCATTACCTTGCATATTCTTAGGACACACTCTCATTGAAGTGGCCTATTTGATCACACTTGTCGAAACTAGTGGAGACATCACGACACACCCCTGGGTGGTTTGTACCACACTTAACATATGTAGGAGTCTAATTACCTCTTTGGGCAACACTACATTGAGATTGTGCAGGTCTAGCTCTAAAGTTCTGAGAATTCTGATTCTTAAACTCACCTCTGTTCATTGGTGCAGGTGCACTAGCATATGATGGAGCAGGTCTAGTTGGCTTTTGTTAAGAAAATGACCGGTTCGCATTACCCTTCTACTGCCGTACTCATTACCTGTTGTCTTGGCCTTCTTATTCCGGAACTCATATCTATCTCTCTACTAATGCTCTTCAACCTGTTGCACAGGGATCATAAGCCTTGCTATGTCCATGTCTCCTATCAGCATTGTTGCCTTGCCCTCCTTACTTGACAAGCGAGACAACCCGAATACAAAAAAACTCAACCTACTCCTCATGTCTACAACCATCTTCGGAATATAGCGGGACAACTGAGTGAACTTGAGGATATACTCATGCATACTCATGGATTCCTACTTCAAGATGAGGAATTCTCTTACCTTTTCCTCCCTCAACTCATGGGGAAAGAAACGCCCTAAGAAGACCTCTCCGAAAAAAGCCTAGCTCACAATTGGTGCACCCTCAGCTCTACTCTTCTTCCATTGGTCGAACCAGACTCTAGCAACACTATGCAGCTAGTTCCACACGCTCAACATGTGCAACATGCATCACCTCAAATACTTTCTGCAACCCTTACACAAAGTTTTTTGGATCCTCAGTGACACTTGAACCGATGAAGTCTTGATGATTCATCCTTAAGAACTCACGCACTTGGATGTATCAACCACATCCTCTCAATTCCCTCTTTGCTTCCTAGCTTGGTTTGTCACAACTTGACTCAACATCTGGATAGCATCTCGGAACTCAACATTAGTGACCTCTCCTTGGGGTCTCACTTCTAGTGCATTCGAGACCCCTTGATCTTGAGGATCAACATTCCTCCGAGCATGATGACCTCGAATATCTCTTCGTGGAGGTATGATCGAAAAAATATGCACAAGAACGCATTAGAAAGAAACTTTTATAGAGTTGAACTCTATCGCATGAAAAGAGTATGAAAGAAGTAAGATACTTCCTACATGTCGTGGCCTTTTAATTATAGATGTGGCGAGCTACACACTGATAACTAAGACTCTATAGACACAGCCTCATCGACACCCTAGGACTCTTGAACTCTATTCTCTAATACCAAGTTTTTCACTCCCTGAGCCTACACCCTGGGTGTAACTGGCACACGAGAACCATTGCTAGCCCAAAGTGAACCCTTGGCATGGCTTAACTCTCAGCAGAGGATTTATTCAACATTAGATGAACTCAAAATAAAAGATTTAACTCAAATGTCTCAAATACATAACTCAGAATATTGTTAAGAAATATTTAACTAGCCAAAAGAGGCAACTCAAGTCTAGAAGATCAACAACTGAAAATGAAACAGACTTCTCAAAACTCTACTGTATACGAAGACTCTAATAACTATGATGGACGTTGGGAAAAGACCCACGACATCGTAAAAAAAAAACTAAAAGTTAAATGGGAATACTCTGGATGCAATAAGGCTAACCAAGAAAACTCTTGAACTCGACTGGTTCAATGGAGCGCATGTTGATTACCTTGGTTACCTATATCTGCATCATGAAAGATGCAGGCCAAATGTTGTTAGTACATGGATTGTATGAGCATGCGAAGGGAACTCTAAAATGTGGACGTAAGCTTGAACTGATAAAAGAAAGAGCATACTCATCTCTCTCAACTCAAGTCAACTCAACTCTAGGACAATCAGATATACTCAAGATACTAAACTGAGTTTAATATAAAAGCAACAATATAGATGCACTATACAGAAGTATTTTAAAATAGTAGATAATAACTCAATGTATTTAAAAATACACTAATACCCTTTTACTCTTTTTTGGGAGATTTTCTAACCGACAACCATCACTATGAGTTATGTGATGATACAACGTCTCGCTCACGCTGCCAAAACTCTCCTATACCTTGCTGGAGTAGAAGACATCCTCAACTAAGTGGATCCACTAAGCTTAAAAGCAATAAGGAATCATCTAAAAAGTATGACCCTTTTACCAACGTTGGCATACATGGTTTATGAGGACTTTGAGTTGTCTGAACTTGTCCCCATATCGGTGCTCAATACTACTCCCAATAAAATAAATCATGTTCATATGTTTAAAAACATTTCCTCATCCTCAAACTTTGAGATTATTGCTCAAAAGGTTCTATTAGATATATTGTTCCCATATATTTATTTAGAAAAAAATGAAACTCAACTCTCCACATCCTCATACTCAAGTGCTCAATTTTTAAAACAATTTCAAAGGTTTGCAAAAGACTTCTCAAAATGACGCAAAAGAACTCCCTCGAACTTTACTCTTAACTCTATCTTGAATTTGAAAAGCGAATTCAAGAATTATGATATGTATATATATAATCTCTCAATGATTAATGGAGTGTGGATGGTTGATAAAAAGAAATGAGTGAAGACAAAAATTTGGAAAGCATAGGTGCGACGTGGAGAAGGATTGAATATTTGGTCGACTGGGTACTGGAAATCTGAGGCACCTCCAAAATGCAGACATGGACGCAATTATTTGCCCGATCTTTTCTTTCTCTAACTCTCCTCATCCTCATACTCAAGAGCTCAAGTCTTAAAACAAAATTTAAAAGTTTGCAAAATACTTCTCAAAATGACTCAAAAGAACTCTCTCAAACTTTACTCATAACTCTATCTTGACTTTGAAAATGACAATTCAAGAATTATGATTTGGATATATGGATTTCTCAATGATTAGATATAGTTTGAGTAGTTATAATCAAGAAACGAGCAAGGATACGTTTTAAAAGAACTTAGATAGAACCAACGATGAAAAATGAGCTGGGACAGACTGCCCTAGCATACTATGTGGAGCGGGTGCTAGCCCCTAAACATCAGAACGCGATTTCTGGTACACTTCAGGTACAGCGCACCAGCCACTGTGGCACATTCAGTGGCGTGTGTGCCACCCCTTCCCATGATCGTTCTGACGAACTTTTCTTCTTTAATGTTGGCCCTAATTAACCTATAACTTATTTATTTCTCCCAAACTCTCTTAGATTCGAATACCTAACCTTAGTAAACAAAAATCTACTAAAAAAAACCCTCAAACCCATAACATTCACCTTAAGAACTCATCAAATCAAATTATTAAAGATTTAAGAACGAAACTTGAAGAAACTCATCAAGAACCTCAATACATGGGTTGTCATGGACGAAATCAACTTAAGAAACTCATGATTGGTGTGAGGGTGAAAAAACCCATCATTATGACAGCTTACATACCTCTATAGGATTGTATCCTTGGCGAAACCCCACAACGATCACAAGAATCTAGAATGAACACTTGAACTTCTCCTTTTTCTCCTCCTGAACTTCTCTCTAAATCCTAAGCAATTTTAGGAATTGTGAAAACTGATATAAGTTAGTTTAGACCCCTTAAATATTACTAAAAATGAGTTAGGCTAGTGGTGGTAAGGAAAAGAAAAAAATACCCCTCCTAAATTGGGACGGATTTTCTTAACTGGACAGGTTGTACTCAAACGGGCATATCTCCCTCATCCGAACTCAGAATTTAGCACACTCGGCGGCATTGGAAAAATGACTCATTGATCATTTATTTGATATCTCATAGGCTACCTAACTCATCTTGTGCCGAAAGTGATGGTCGTTTGAAGTTGACCCAAAACTCACAATTGAAGTCTAACTTGCCCAAAACTAAATTTAGCTCTTTCCAAGACTGAGGTGTTACAGTGTGTGGGTCCTAATGACATTTTTTTTGTTTTTATTCTTGATTATGTGCATGATATTATGTTATGGATTCGGGTCGACTCATGATGCCTATTAGTACATGTTGTTTATGCTGATACTATTCTTGATCACTTGGCATAATCTTGTTACGACAGTTAGTAATGTTTCTTAGGTGAAGATGATGATGATCTCTGACCACTTCTACTTATATTTCCTTATGGTAGGATTTGTGTCTTATTTTGTTTTTTACATAGTACTTTATCAGTAACTCTTGTACCTGTTTAAACTAGTTGGGAGTCTTTTTCGTTAATTGTAAAAATATGATTCCTACAGTCGAGTTTTATGTTAATTTCAGCGTATTAGAGTAGGAGCTCGCACTATCCGATGGGTTTCGTCGTGACAAAGAGATTTGGGAGAGAGAATGGTTGATTAAGATTGAAGACTTGAATTAAGGGATACATTATATACAATTTCTCTATTCTAGCTATTTGTTAGGTTGTTGTGTATCTCACTTCAAATAGGGTACAAAATTCTTTAATAGTGGAATTAGGTAATTATTTGAAACCATAGGTAAGATTAATATATGTGATATGAATGTATGTATAGTTAGGTAGTTTTTTCATATGTATCGCACGAAATAAATACTTTTATTATTGTACTCTCTGTTTAAAAAAGAATGACCTAATTTGACTTGACATATGATTTTAAAATATAAAAAATATTTTTAATCTTGTGGTTCTAAATTAAACTTATATCAAATGTACCAAAATATCATTTAATCTTATGACCTTAAATATACCATGTGGTAAGCTAAAGTTAAAATATTGTCATAAAAGAAAAATAAGTCATTTTTTGAAACAAACTAAAAAGAAAAACAAAAGTGTTTTGGATTTTCCACGGATGGAGGAAGTATTTTGCCTATTTTTTAATATTAATTTTGTCACAATTTTTGTATAGAATATTCAATCATCTTGTCACGACCCGGGGTTACCCCCTAGATGTAACATGGCGTAGTTGACCCCGAAGGGGTCACATACAAGCCCTTAGCATAATCATACACATAATGTCATAATAAATAATGCAGAAAATTCAAACTTTTCTAGACAGATGTTAAACATCAAATTTCATATATAAAGAGTTGTGGAAATACTAGACTTGTCTCGTTAAAAACCATCTAAACATAAGAGTACGAAATTAGGGACTTAACCCCTAACATCAATGAAAGTCTTAACATAAAAAAGTACGACCAAAAATAAGTATGAAATAAACATATGGTCCTCGAACTGGAGGATTCACCAAAACTTAGGGAATAGTCGACCCAAGCTTTACTTGCGCAATGTATGGTTGGCATCCCATAATACCAACCTTACTAAGCATTCCTTGAAGCCACATATTCATTACCATAATCTACAAGCTTACCATAATCCATAGACATAAATGAGGAATTATAAAAGTACATGAACTAAACATAAGGAAAGTCATCTATTCATATATTATAATACCATAAGGAAACCATTCCACAACATCCTAATAAGTCTCCTTGTGCAATGTAAAAGTGAAGTCCCATACCCCCACTCCTACCGAGTAAACCCATTAAGAAGTCATAGTATAATTCCTATCATATTCATTATCTTATTGTTATTAGGGAATATTAGCCATAACCGACATAGACCATGTGAGCTACATGGAATCTAGTGTCATATAACCCCACACCGAAAGAAGGCGTTCTTACTTGACGAAGGTAGAACTAATCAAATTTAGCATCTAAGTGGATCCACTAGCTAAGTCCTATGTTTGGCACATAGTTATGGGAAAGGGAGATTGATACTAGAAACCCAACTTATTGCATTAGCGGAGGAGCTTCCATTTCATGAGTTTACTATAGATGACCCAGCCTATTGCATTAGCGGAGGGGCCTTTTCCTCATTGTCCATATCCACTCGGTATTAAGCATTATTTCCCAATTATACATAATTAGTATGGAATTGCATCTGCATGTGTGAAAGCATACTTTACCCTTCGTTCAATACAACTCACTAAATAGCTCATAGATTCATTTAAGTGAGAACTACCTTTCACCTTAGAATCATCATTTTAGGGTGAGTAACTTTCACCTCATTATTCGTAGTGTATTCATCAGAACTAGCCCTTCAATCAACACAACAACATCAACATCATCCTAGACTATTTATACATAAACATGTGTAAGGATAGGGGAAATTAGTCTTCAATCAACACCTCAATTCACACAATAGTCATAGGATTCTCATCTTTCAAATGAGTTCATAAGGTCATCAATAACTTTCAACAATCATGAGCTCTCCTTCACAATTTACCCCTTGCAAGGTCATGGACCAAGTCTCACACTTACATTTAGGATATACTATCATCAACATGAATAAAGCAAGGTTTCATAACCAAATTAACATAACCACAATACATAGTAGAAATCACCTTGCATCAATACCTTCATTGAAATTCATGAAATGGGGGTCATGGGATAGTTCATGGGTTCATGGGGAGTTTTACTATAAATTCACCATTAAAACATCAAATCATCCATAATATGCATCAAATCACATAATGAAAATGTTTTTAGGAAGAACCTATGACTAGAATGAAAACCCAAGTTTTTGGACAATAAAACCAATTTTCTAAATTCGGTTGAGAGGGCTTCATGGAGGAAAGTATTCCATGAGTCAAGGTTCCCATACCTTGATTGATGTTTTCCCATGAAATTTGAGTGAAAATCTTGGAGCTTGAACCCTAATCTTGAGCTTCTTCTATGTTTTTTAATGGAGTTTAGAGAGAGAAAGTTCTTAGGGGGGGGGGGAGTGGGTTTTATTTAGTTGTGAGTTATGACAGTTAAAAGACTTGTTTAATACTTAAAAATACTTTAATAAACTTAAAACCACTAAATATAACCGTCCCTACCCTTAGACAAATGAATTAGTAATTCACCAAAACACCCCCTCTAAGGCCGAACCAAGACAACTTGCCCAGGCACGATCCACGAACCCCAAACCACAGAGCGTGGATGGGTCCACAGACCGTCCTGGCTGTCTGTAGTTTGGTTTAGAGAGGGGTTGTTCGAGGTCTTGGTGAGGAGACTAAGTCTCAACTCACGAGATCTTTCCACAGAGCATGAGCTGGTCCACGGACCGTACTACACGTTTGTGGAATATTGTTGCAACATAGAGTTTTGGGGTACCTTTGAGGAGGCTAAGGCTGGACTCACGACTCCCATCTACAGGGTGTGAGTCACTCCACGCCTCGTGGTCCTTATTTCTTGAATGATGCTGCTTTTGGCAGATTTTAGAGCAGCCCATTGGCTCTCATCAAGGGCCCTTCGGGGGTCCTTGTGGGAGCCTTGCCCTGACGTATAGGCTTAAGGACCTTAGTATCAAGTTAGAGAACTTATTTTACGACTCGAATCTTGACATTAACTCACTAACCTCCTTGAACCTCAACTTTAGCTCACATGCTTAGGCTCTAGCTTAACCTAGTATTTTACGGCATGCTACATTATCTCCCCCTTAGGAACATTCATCCTCGAATGACACTTTAAAACATATCAAGGGGTTAACAACTCAAGACTAGCAACCTAACAACATGCCACATTAACAATGCACAAAACATAAGAGAAACATCACTCCAACTCAAGACATAATCAACGCAATCATAAGGAGGTAGGAACTACATCTACAACCCACTATGCACACAACATTATCATTTCATATAATCTTAGGAGGAACTACCTTCTCCATGCAACAAGCTGAACACAATCAATCAATAAAGAGCCATTTAGCCATATCATAAAAAGTATAGCACACATGTTCATTAGTTCACCTCACGAAGTCAAATATGCAACCATTATACTAAAGTGCAGCTCCATATGAGGAATACATAAATCATGAAAACTCAATACATGCTAAACATGAATTCTCACAAGAACATGCACTCATAAGAAAATCATAAAGAAAACTCATATTACACTTATTCCAAAATGCTAACTCAAGAACTAATTACCTCAAGTAGGGGTACAAGGAAAAAGATGAGGATAGCAGGACTTCATATCGGCCTCGGCCTCCCAAGTAGCACCCTCAACTAAGTGGTTCCTCCATAAGACTTTACAGAAACTACCTCTTTGTTCCTTAACTTCTTAACTTGCCAGTCTAAAATCTTTATCGGAACTTCTTCATAGGAAAGATTTTCATGAACTCCTAAACCCTCTAAGGGAAGGATGGATACCGGATCACCAATGCACTTCTTGACCATGGAGACTTGGAACACTGGGTGAATCGGAGCCAACTCACTGGGTAAGTCTAATTCATATGCAACATTTCCCACACGTATCAAGATTTTGTATGGGCCCACATATCGAAGACTAAGCTTCCCCTTCTTGTCAAACTTCATCACACACTTCATAGGTGAGGTTTTTAAGTAGACTCAACCACTAATCTCAAATTCAATATCCCTTCTTCTATTGTCGGCATAGGACTTTTGCCGACTTTGAGCCGTCTTCAACCTCTCTCTAATGAGTCAAACTTTATCAATGGCATCATAAATTAGATCGGGACCAATTACAGCAAACTCACCTACATCAAACCAACCCATCGGAGCTCTACCCCTCCTACCATAAAGTGCTTCAAATGGAGCCATGGCAATGCTTGAGTGGTAACTATTGTTGTAGGCAAATTCAATCAATGGAAGATGATCTTCCCAATTTCCCTTGAAATCAAGCACACACGCCCTCAACATATCCTCTATGGTCTGAATGGTCCATTCCACTTGACCATCCTTCTGAGGGTGGAAAGTGGTACTAAGTTAACATTGGTACCAAACCCTCTTTGGATTGTTTTCCAAAAATGTGAAGTAAACTGAGTACCCCAATCCAATATGATGGACAAAGGAACCCCATGTAACTTCCTATTTCCTCGATGTATAACTTAGCATAGTCTTTTATCGAGAAGGAAATCTTGACAAGAAGAAAATGGGCTGACTTTGTCATCCTATCAACAATGACCCAAATAGAGTCATGTCACCTTCGAGTAGGAGCCAACCCCACAATGAAGTCCATATTCACCTCTTCCCCTTCAAAGTAGGAAGATCTATATCTTGTAGCAAACCCGCTGGTTTTTGGTGTTCGGCTTTGACTTGCTGACAGTTTGGACATTTAGCTACAAAGCCCGCTATATCCTCAAGCCATCAACATTCGGAACACACAATCTACCTTGGTACCTAAGCACCCCATCTCCCCCTTGGGAGAAAGGCTCAACAGACTTGTTGATAACCGATTCTTTCAACTACATCAGAACAGGATCAAGATGTTGCTTAGACTTCACATCAACCACAACGGATGATTCAAAACTATGGTGAACCATGAATCCACCCTTCGAGGAATCTACCAATTGGACACCAAAATGGGCCAACCTAGGCACCTTGTGAACTATCCCCTTTCTCATCTTCTACATGAGTCACACTACCCATAGTCATTCGACTTAGGGCATCATCAACGACATTAGCCTTTTTCGGGGTGGTAAACGACACTCATATCATAATGTTTGAAGAGTTCCAGCCACCTCCTCTGTCGGAGATTTAAATCTCTCTGAATAAACACATATTGGAGACTCTTATGGTCAGTGAGCACATCAACATGGACACCAGATAAATAGTGCCTACAAATATTCAAGGCAAAAACTACCGCCGCCAATTCTAGATCACGGGTTAGATAATTCTTTTCATGTACTTTGAATTGCCTCGAAGCGTAAGGAATCACCTTGCGGTGTTGCATAAGAACACATCCCAAACTCACTCGGGAAGCATCCCAATATACCACAAACCCATCAGTACCCTCTGATAAGGTCAGCACTGGAGCGGTGGTGATTCTATCCTTTAACTCCTGGAGACTCTTCTTAGAAGCCTCAGACCACTCAAATTTGGATTTCTTTTGAGTCAGGGCTGTTAACAGAGAAACAATAGATGAGAAGCCTTCAATGAATTTTTTATAATACCTGGCAAATCCCAAAAAAGCTTCGTATATCAGTGGGACTTAGAGGTCTAGGTCAATTCCTAACCGTATCGATCTTCTTAGGATCAACCTTTATACCCAGACTTGACACTATATGACCGAGGAAAGTAACCGACCTTATCCAAAACTGGCACTTGCTAAACTTATCATACAATTGTTGGTCTTAAGGATTGTAAAACTATCCTCAAATGCTCTATGTGATCACTATCACTCTTAGAATAGATCAAAATATCGTCAATAAAAAAATGATCACAAATGAATCATGATATTGTCTAAACACCACATTCATAAGATCCATAAAAGCTGTTGGAGCATTCATTAGACCAAAAGACATCACTAAGAATTCAAAGTGACCATACCTAGTTTGGAAGGCTATTTTAGGAATATCAATATCTCTCACCCTTAGTTGGTGATAGCCCGAACATAAGTCAATCTTCGAAAAATAACTTGCCCCTTGGAGTTGTTCAAATAAATCATCAATTCTAGGGAGCGGGTATTTATTCTTTATAGTGACCTTGTTCAGCTGGCGATAATCAATGCACATCCTAAGGTACCGATCCTTCTTTTTCACAAATAAGACTGGTGCACCCTATGGAGATATGCTTGGTTGAATAAAACCCTTATCTAGCAAATCCTTGAGTTGAGTAACTCTTTCAACTCAGCCGGGGCCATCCGGTAAGGAGGAATAGATATGGGTTTTGTATCTGGTATAAGATCAATGCCAAAGTCTATCTCTCGTTTTGGAGGAATACTGAGCAAGTCATCAGGAAAAACCTCAAGAAACTCCCTCACTATAGGGACCGATTCTAAAGGAGGAATCTCGGACTCAACGTCCTTAACCCTTACAATATGGTAGATACAACCCTTAGAAATCATTTTACAAGCCATTAGACACGATATGAATCGACCTCTAGGAATTGAATTTCCCCCTTTCCATTCAACAATGGGCTCATCAGGAAATTGAAACTTCACTACCCAAGTTTTACAATCAATGGAGGCAAAACAAACATGCAACCAATCCATCCCCAAGATGACATCGAAGTCTAACATATCTAACTCTGCCAAATCAAGCCAAGTGACTCTATGAGGTAAAGAAACAGGACAATTTTTATAGACTCTTTTTGCAACAACCGAGTCACCAACTAGGGTGGACACTTAAAAAGGTTCTATTAGAGTTTCGGGGAGTACATCAAATTTCATAGCTACCAAAGATGTAACAAAAGATAAAGTAGCACTAGGGTCTAACAATGCATAAATATCAATGGAAAATACTTATAACATACCGGTGACAACGTCCAGGGATCCCTCTTGATTACTTCGGAACTAGAGAGCATAAAAGCGTCTCTTCTTCGAAGCATTCAAATTAGAACCACTTGGGGGGGGGGGGGAGCTTGATTAGAAAACCTCTTCTTAAACTTTGGTTTGCCTTGAACCTCAAATCTGCCTTTAGACGAATTGCTATTATCTACTCTTGTCCTCTTCACTTCTCTACCATCCCGCCTGAGCTTTTCTTCCTCTATTTGTTCGGCATGAACCATAAGGTGTGAAATGTTCGTGCTTGGAATGAGTATTTCAAAATGACACTCATTTACCACCAAAGCAGATATGCCCATAACATATTTATTCATCTTGGCCCTTGAGTCTGCCACTAAGGTTGGAGCATGCTTAGACAATTGCGTGAACTTAAGGACATATTCTTTCATACTCATACCTCCTTGGCAAAGGTTGATGAATTCCTGCATCTTCCTCTCGCTAAATTCTAGTGGGAAAAACCTATCAAGGAAAGCCAACTTGAATGCTTCCCAATCAATCGGGTCCTCTCTCACATTTCTCTCCTCTTTCTACAGTTCATACCAAACCTGAGTTACGTCCTTCAACTTGTAGGAGGTCAATTCTGCCTTCTCACGATTAGTCACTGCAATAGCATTGACCACCTTCAACATTTCATCTAGAAAGTCTTGTGGATCCTCATCCACTTTGGAGCCATAGAAGGTAGGGGAATTCATTCTAGTGAAATCTCTAATCCTTGAAGCGGTTGTGCTAGCATTCGGATTCGGTTAAACTCTTGCGTCCCTACTAACTTGATCCATCAAAGCCTAAGTCAGGGTCTAGAGAGCCGTCCTAATCTCCACACTACTCATAGCCCTCACTACATCAGGCACTTGAGGATTCAGAGGAGCTTGGGGAGTATTCCGCTCATTCACATTCTCCTGTTGCCCTCTCCTTGCATTACCTCTCCTTGTACATTTCCTATAATCGTAAGAAAAGATTAGAAAGGAGCTCATAGGGCCAAGATTTCAAGCAGGAATAGAGAGTGATGAAAGAAGGGAAAAATTCCTAAACATCATATATCCTTTCAGTCATAAGTGTGGCACGCTTCACAATCATGAACAAAACTCTATTAGACGTGGTTTCTTGAGACATCAATCGTAAATATTATTCCCAAAACCTTTTGCTCTAATACCAAGTTTGTCACAACCTGGAGTTACCTCCTAGAGGTAACATGGCGTAGTTGACCCTAAAGGGGTCGCATACAAACCCTTAGCATAATCATTCACATAATGTCTTAAGAAATAATGTGGAAAATTAAAACTTTTCTAAACAGAAGTCAAACTTCAAATTTCATATATAAAAACTTTACAGGTGCTATGGGAGTTAATTTCCAGCAGCTTTCTTTAACCAGCAGATTACTAAATTTGGGGGAGATACAAGGAAAAAATGAAGCTCACAAGACTCTTATCCAAGCAGTTCCCATAGTAATCTGTTGGAACTTATGGAAGAACAGATGCTCAGCAAAATATGGGGATAAGAAATCCAACATCAGCAGAGTCAAGTACATGGTCCTCAAGGACATCCTTTATCTTCTCAACTCAGTTTTCCCTTACATCCAGTGGCCTATAAAGTGATGTAGTGATTGATATGATTGAAAAATGTAAACATGAGGTTAAAGTCACTTGATAATTTGGAAGAATCCCCACTAATAGGTATAAGCTCAACACGATGGTAGTGCATTGCACAATCCAGGAAGATTGGAGGGGGCAGCCTAAGAAATGAGGAGGGAGATATAATATTTGCCTTTGCGATACCTCTTGGAGAAGGACTAACAACCGCAGAAATCCAAGCCGCCGATTCACGGTTTAAACGGTGCATACAACATGGTTACAAGAACATCATACTTGAAGTGGATTCGGACCTTTTAATCGGTGGTTATTGAAGACTTCTATTCCTCCTTGGAAGCTGCAGAATTTGTACAGAGATACATATGCTCGTGAATCAATGTGAATTCTTCCAATGTACCCATACGTCTGCAGAAGCCAACAACACAAACAGATTTGCTTTCCAAACAGAGCCACAGACTTGATATCATCCAACAATACTATACTTACAACCAACTGCCAAATGCAATTCGGGGTAGCTATATTCTAGAGAAAATGGGAGTCCAAAGTTTTAGAAGGAAGAGATTGAAAAGAATTAAAAAACCTCCTTGAAATTCTCTTAGGTACCCTTGGCTATATCCTAGTCATTGATACCTTACCATAGATAGGTTTTGTAATTTGACTAGGTTCCTTTATATAGTCTTTCCTTGTAAGGGGGGAGTCTCCCTTATTTATGTTTTCCTAGTATCTCTGTATCGAGAGGAGTCCTCTCATTAGGTGCTTAGCTCTAGGTTTCTTCTTTGTTTAGTATGGGAAAGAGTTGACTAGCCATTGTTGGTCAGTCGACCTCGGAACCACCTAGGCTTGGAGGTAAGGTTCATGTCCTCCTCCTTGTACTTTTTTGATTTATATTTATGCTAAGGCCTGGGGGTGTTGCTAAGCCCCTGACCCCCCCAAGGGTCGTTCAATAAAAAAAAAAAATATATATATATATATATATATATAAAAACTTGTGGAAATACTAGACTTTTCTCAATAAAAACAATCTAAATGTAAGAGTACGAAATTAGGGACTTAACCCTTTACATCAATGAAAGTCTTAACATAATAAAGTACGACTAAAACTATGATTGAAATAAACATCTGGTCCTCGAACTGGAGGACTCACCAAAACTTAGGGAATAGTCGACCCAAGCTTTACTTTGAAGAAGGAAGTAATGAATCAACATCCAAGACCTATACTCATAGTATGTAGAAAAGAAGGGGTTAGCACAAATATGTACCAAGTATGGAAACATGCATAAAAACATTTAAATATGCTAAATAGGACATTTCTCTTGGAAGTGTGCATTTATCAAGTTTGGGAAGACAATATGCATTTTCAAACATAGAAGACAAGCTATAGTCACAATACACTCATAACATAGTAATATCAATACCTTAGCAACCTCTAAGAACACTTGTGCAATGTATGGTTGGCATCCCATAATACCAACCTTACTAAGCATTCCTTGAAGCCACATATTCATTACCATAATCTTCAAGCTTACCATAATACATAGTCATAAATGAGGAATTATACAAGTACACGAACTAAAAATAAGGAAAGTCATCTATTCATATCTTATCATACCATAAGGAAATCATTCCACAACATCCTAATAAGTCTCCTTGTGCAATTTAAAAGTGAAGTCCCATACCCCAACTCCTACGAAGTAAACCCATTAAGAAGTCATAGTACAGTTCTTACCATATTCATTATCTTATTGTTATTAGGAAATATTAGCCATAACTGACATAGACCATGTGAGCTACATGGAATTCGGTGTCATATAACCACACACCGAAAGAAGACGTTCTTACTTGCCGAAGGTAGAACTAATCATATTTAGCCTCTAAGTGGATCCACTAGCTAAGTCCTATGGTTGGCACATAGTTATGGGATAAGGAGATTGCTACTAGAAACCCAACCTATTGCATTAGCGGAGGAGCTTCTATCTCTTGTGTTTACTATAGATGACCCAACCTAGTGCATTAGCGGAGGGGCCTTTTCCTCATTGTCCATATCCACTCGGTACTGAGCATTATTTCCCAATTATGCATAATTAGTATGGAAATGCATCTGCATGTGTGAAGGCATACTTTACCCTTTGTTCAATACAACTCACTAAATAGCTCATAGATTCATTTAACTGAGAACTACATTTCACCTTAGAATCATCATTTTAAGGTGAGTAACATTCACCTCATTATTCATAGTGTTTTCATGAGAACTAGCCCTTTAATCAACACAACAATATTAACATCATACTAGACACTTTATATATAAACATGTGTAAGGATAGGGGAAATTAGTCTTCCAACAACACCTTAATTCACACAATAGTCATAGGATTCTGACCTTCCAAATGAGTTCATAAGTTCATCAATAACTATCAACAATCATGAACAATCCTTCACATTTTACGCCTTCCAAGGTCAAGGACCAAGTCTCACACTTACATTTAGGATATAATATCATCAAAATGAATAAGGAAAGGTTTCATAACCAAATTAACATAACCACAATACATAGTAGAAATCACCTTGCATTAATACCTTTATTGAAATTCATGAAATTGGGGTCATGGGGTAGTTCATGAGTTCATGGGGACTGGTACTATAAAATCACCATTAAAACGTCAAATCATCCATAATATGCATCAAATAACATAATGAAGACGTTTTTAGGAAGAACCCATGACTAGAATGAAAACCCTAATTTTTGAACAATAAAACCTATATTCGAAATTGAGTTGAGAGGGCTTCATGGAGGAAAGGATTCCTTGAATCAAGGTTCCCATACCTTGATTGATGTTTTCCCACAAAATTTTAGTGAAAATATTGGAGCTTGAACCCTAATCTTGAGCTTCTTCTATGTTCTTCAAAGGAGTTTAGATAGAGAAAGTTCTTAGGGGGAAGTGGGTTTGATTTAGTTATGAGTTATGAGAGTTAAAAGACTTGTTTAATACTTAAAAATACTTTAATAAACTTAAAAAAACTAAATACAACCATCCCTACCCTTAGAAAAATGAATTAGTAATTTACCAAAACACCCCTACTAAGGCCGAGCCAAGACAGCTTGCCCAAGCATGATCCACGAACCCAAAACAACGGAGCGTGGATGGGTCCACGGACCATCCTAGCTTTCTGTGGTTTGGTTCAGAGAGGGGTTGTTCGAGGTCTTGGTGAGGACACTAAGTCTCAACTCACGAGATCTTTCTACGGAGTGTGACCTTGTCCAAGGACTGTACTGCACGTCCGTGGGATGGGGCTGGAACATGGAGTTTTGGGGGACCTTTGTGGAGGCTATGTCTAGACTCACAACTCCTATCTATGGGGCGTGAGTCAGTCCACGCCTCGTAGTCCTCATTTCGTGAATGATGCTGCTTTTGGCAGCTTTTAGAGCAGCCCCTTGGCTCTCTGCAAGGGCCCTTGGCGGGTCCTTGTGGGAGCCTTGTCCTGAAGTATAGGTTCTAGAACTTTAGTATCAAGTTTGGGAACTTATTTTACGACTCGAATCTTGATGTTAACTCACTAACCTCCTCGAACCTCAGCATTAGCTCACTTGCTTAGGCTCTAGCTTAACCTAGCATTTTTTGGAGTATTACACATCTTTTTATATATTTAATAGAAATAATAACTCCATGTGAGAGAAGGAGAGAAGAAGAGCATGTTCTATTCAGTAGAAATATTATTGCAGCTAATTAACTAAGAACACATTCACAAATGTAATTAAAAAATTCTTAAATAGTGGAATTTTATGTAATTATTTGAAGGTATATGTAAGATTAATATTTTTGATATGCATATATGTCAAATTAGGTAGTTTTTTCATATATACCACACGAATCTTGAATCTTAAATATTTTTATCATTGTACTCCCTCCATTTAAAAAAGAATGACCTAGTATGACTTGACACAAAATTTAAGAAAATAAAGAAGATTTTTTAATTTTATAGTTCTAAATTAAAGTTATATTAAATGTACCAAAATTACTATTTAATATTATGAACTTAAATATACATGTGGAAATCTAAAATTAAAATATTTTCATAAAAGAAAATAGTCGTCTTTCTAAAACGAACTAAAACAAAATGATAGTATATCATTTTTTTTAAACAAACTAAAAAGGAAAAAAATTCAATTTTCTTTTTAAACGGTGAGTATTTTTGAGATTTTGACTCGTTTTTGGTTTGACTCTATAACACCTCGGTATTAGAAAGAGCTAAACTAGAAATACCTAAATTGAGAATTGGGCAAGTTAGTCTTCAATTTGTGAGTTATGGGTCAACTTTAAACAACCATAACTTTCAGATCAGGATGAGTTAGGTGACTCATAAGGTATCAAATGAAAGATCTTTGAATCATCTTTCCAACGCGACCGAGTTTGCTAAATTTTGAATTTGGATGAGGGAGATATGCCCGTTTAAGTACAACATTTCAAGTTAAGGAAAGTAATCCGTTTTAAGGAGGGCCTTTTCCATACCCCACTTGTCTAAAACGTTTTTCTCGCCTAATTAAAGGGGTCTAATCAGATTGAGTCAATTAGGATTCATTCTTAATCGTTCAAGAAACTAGGGCAATGTTCAAGAGGAGAAAACGATAGAAAGTTCAAGCGTTCTTTGAATTTGGGGATTTTCGTCAAGGATTTGATTCCTTTGAGGTATGTAAGCTTTCATAGTGTTGGTATTGTTTGCCCACACACCAATCATGTAAAATTTCATCCATGAATTCATTTTAAAGTTGATTGATTGAGATTATTCATGTATTCTTGAGGTTTAGCTTCACTCTTTATAAATGTAGTCTTGTTAAGTTCTTGAGATGAGGGTTTTGCGAATGATTGTTATTCTTGCTGAATTTTGTGTGGGAGACGTTGTATTATCACATAGCTCATAGTGATGGTTGTCAGTTAGAGAATCTCCCAAATAAGAGTAAAAGAGTTATTATTGTATTTTTAAATACATTGTTTTATTATCTTCTTTTCAAAAGCATTATTTATAATTCATCTTTATGGTTGCTTTTATATTGAACTGAGTTGAGTGTTTCTGCGTTTGAGTATCTTTGAGTATATTTGAGTATCCTCGTGTATCCTTGAGTTTAGTTGAGTTGAGATGAGGTGAGTATGTTCTTTCTTTTTATTAGTTCAAGTTTATGTCTGTGCTTTAGAGTTTCCCCTTGCGTGCTCGTACATTCCATGTACTGATGCCATTTGGCATGTATCTTTCATGATGCAAATATAGGAGTTCAAAGTCATCAACGCGCACCGTTGATACCATTTGCAGTTCCAAAGTTGCTTTGGTGAGCCTTCTTTCTTTCGGAGGATTTACATTTACTTTTCTGTTTTGTTAGGATGTTGAGGTCCTTGTCTCGAATTCTATCATTTTCATTATAGGCTTCATAGATAGTAGTAGTTGGGGAGTATTTTCCATTTCCTTTGTAATAGGACTTGAGTTAAACAATTATGTTATTAAGTATTTCAGACTTTATTGAGTTGAACTGATTTTTAGTAATGATGTTGTTATGAATTGAGTTACATTTTTGGTCCATTTATTATTGAGGAAGCCTTTCGCTGAGAGTTGAGCTAGGCCAAGGGTTCGCTTGGGGCCAACAATAGTTCTCAAGTGTCGGCCGTGTCTAGGGTGTAGGCTCACGGTGTGACAAACTTGGTATGAGAGCACAAAGATCAAGAGTCCTAGGGTCTCTATGAACCCATGTCTGTAGAGTCTTAGTTATCGGTGTGAAGCACGTCACATATATAATTAGAAGGCTATGATATTGAGGATCTGTCTCAGTTCTTTCATACTCTGTTTATGCGATAGATTTCAACTCTATAAAAGTTTTGTTCTAATTCATGTTTGCACGTATCATTCAAATTATGCCTCCACAAAGAGATATTTAAGGTGGTCCCGCTAGGAGGAAAGTTGATCCTCAAGATCAACGGGTACCCAATACACAAGAAGTGGAACACCAAAGAGAGGTCACTAATGTTGAATTTTGGGATGCTATCCGGATGTTGAGTCAAGTTGTGACCAACTAAGATGGTCAACAAAGGGAAATTCGATAGGATGTGGCTGAGACATCTAGAATCCGTTAGTTCTTAAGGATGAATCCTCCAGACTTCACTGGTTCAAGTGTCACTGAGGATCTGGAGAACTTTGGAAGAGTTAGAGAAAGTATTTTAGGTGATGCATTTTGCAGATGTTGAGTGTGTGGAACTGGCTGCATACCAACTGAAGGGTGTTGCTAGAGTCTGGTATGACCAATGGAACAAGAGTAGAGATGAGGGTGCACCAATTGTGAGCTGGGTTGTGTTTGAAGAGGCCTTCTTGGGGCATTATTTTCCTTGTGAGCTGAGGGAGGAGAAGGTAAGAGAATTCCTTAACATGAAGCAGGAATCCATGAGTGTGCATGAGTATAGCCTCAAGTTCACTCAACTTTACCGCTATGCTCCAGATATTGTTGTTGATATGAGGAGTAGGATGAATTTATTTGTATCTAGGTTTTATCGCTAGTCAAGTAAAGATGGCAAGGAAGATATGCTAATAGGAGACATCGACATAGCAAGTCTTATGATCCATGTGAAACAGGTTCAGGAGGACAGGTTAAGATATAGAGAAGAGTTCTGGAACAAGAAAGCTAAGACAACAGGTAATAAGTCCGGACAGCAGAAGGGTAATGTAAACCATGATTCCCACATCTTCACCGACATCAGGCGCATTGAGGCTCAGTATCTGAAGGATGAGGTTAAGAAGAAGAAGGCAGCCCCGGTGGATACTTCTCCGGCTGTTGACACTGAGACGCTATTTACAAAGGCAGTATTGCCTACTCCGTCCACTAGGCATTCAAGTATATCTACTGGTGCCCCTTCCTCCTAGGTCTACTACTAGTGCCACTGCCTCTCGACCTCTACTCAACCAGGCGGCGATACTATGGATGGGGCATGTAGCCCATTCTGTCGATAGGCATGTCTCCAGGCTGGAGGCCTCAGTTCTTGGGATGATTGAGAGGGCTCTTACTGCTGCTGTTACACCCCTTAGTGTGTTTATTAATGCCCTTGTGACAAGGATAGCGGTGTGTGAGCGAGGCTAGGGGACACTGATGAGGTGACGTCCCTAAAGGTCGCAATTGCTGAGCTGAGGAAGGACGTGGACCAGCTCAAGTCCAAAGATATGTCCATGATTTTTGGGACTGTGTAAATCCTCGACATGCCAACTGATATGGATGTGCCTCCGGCTACCACCTGAGATGAGGTTCGAGTCGATGAGGCGGCTGCTGCTGAGTCCAAGGATGAGACTGATGAGGAGAAACTTGGTGTCAATGAGTAGACTAATTATGAGGGCCTTACAGAGGTTGAGCAGGCTATGGTGGATTCAGTCGTGCAGATTTCATTGGCAGATACACCTATCGCAGGATCTGGTGGAGCTAGTATTGATGTGACACCAGGCATTGATGCTTTGACAGATGGAGCGACTGTCTAGACAGGACCCTTCTTTACCTCCCTCTCTATCATTTTTATTATTTTGTTGCATTTGAGGACAACAACATTTTTTGTTTGTGGTGGGGTGAGATATTTCCATACCTACCTCTTGTGACTATATTTTGTATATATTGGGTTTTTGTGTTTTGAAATTAGGTGTTGATATTGTTTTGTGGATGTTTGAGCTTATGGCTTCTTTTATGAATGAAAATGGTTTTTGGCCCATCTAAAAAAAAATTGCCACCTCTTGTTGTGTTTGAATGTGGTTGTTCTTGGTCAAATTTGAGTATCGGTTATGATCAATAACGATGAATTGAATAGTGCTCTTAATTTAACAAAAATGAATATGCGGCTACGATGAGGCCAAATGAAGTTTCATAGACAGTATGTGGACTTTTTGCATCTCGTTGTGACTTGCCGGTTATCAAATGGAGTCTCTTGTGATGAACATTGCACACTAGCAAAAGTGTGGAGTCTCGTTTGATACCTTGTGTAATGAGCTTATCGTGAACCTTTTGTGATGACACCTAGAATTTTGCCCATTGGTCTGGTTGACTAAGTGATGCAAGCTCTTGAAATGATTTTAGGCAACAATTTTGTAGAACGAAACAATTTGACAATATACCTCTTTTGTGGCCAACCTTGTGAGATGTGTGAATCTTGCTTGAATCCCTTTTGAGCTTTATCCTTTTCTTGGAAGAAACTTGAGCAATCGAGACCCCTCTTTATCCATTCACCTATAACCCTCATGAAGTGTGGTTTGCTTGAATATATAAAGAGGGCTTTTGGTCTAAGTTGGTTATTCAAACAAACCACACTTCATGAGCATTATGGGTGAATGGATAAAGAGGGTTCTCGATTGCTCAAGTTTCTTACAAGAAAAGGATAAGGCTCAAAGGGAGTTTAAGCAAGGTTCACACATCTCACAAGGTTGGCCACAAAAGAGGTATATTGTCAATTTGTTTCACTATTCAAAATCATTGCCTAAGATCATTTCAAGAGCTTGCATCACTTAGTCAACTGGACCAACGGGGCAAATTATAGGTGTCATCACACAACGTTCACGGAAAGCTCTTTACACAAGGCATCAAACGAGACTCCACACTTTTGCTAGTGTGCAATGTTCATCACAAGAGACTCGATTCGATAATAGGTTAGTCACACGAGATGCAAAAAGTCCACATATTGACTATGCAACTTCATTTGGCCTCATCGTAACCGCACATTAATTTTTGTTCCATTAAGAGCACTATTCAAGTCATCAGTATTGATCATAACCGATACTCAAATAACTTTTTCGAACGAGCAAGGGACTCAATGAACAAATACCTACCCCCACCAAAAGCATCCAACATGTCCCCAATGTTAGTAGAAAAAAGACAATAGCAAAACAAAAGAATAAAGATAAACTACTGGTATGTAAACACACAGAGTAAGGTGACAATGAATCTTCAGTAGGAGCCCATTTGGCAAAAACAAGCTATTCGCCTAATGGTCTGGGTATTCCATTATTTCCAGTATGCAACCCGTTCATAAAGGGGATGAAAAGGCGAAATTGAAGGAGTTCGCCAAATAGGTCAGCGCCTCACATAATGGACTTGCAACCTCGCCAAAATATCCATTGGGTCAGGCTATCAGATATAGAATAGAAGGGCAGGGAAGTCGGGTCGCCAAATCACTTCAGTGAGTCACCGAGTGATGAAGGTTCCATGCCTAATGTTCTAGTATCTCAGCCCCATTTTCAAGGTCCAGAAGGTGAACTATGTCGGGCTCGCCAAACAGCATCGGTGATCCGCCAATGGAGTCTTCATCTCGCACAATTGCTTGCGCCTGCACAATCAACGCACAGTATTTGAAATACTAACACTTGGGTTGCCTTCCAAGAAGCTCCTCATTTAACGTCGTGGCACGACATGGAAATTCTCTCAAGCATCTTCCAGATACACAACCTCAATCAGAGAAATCTCATGGAATTCACCAAAGTACAACTTCAAACGTTGCCCATTCACTTTGAATACAAGTCCCTCTTTACCTCGACTTCAATGGCACCATTTGTGAACACCCGTGTTACTGTAAATGGACTTGACCATTTGGATTTGAGCTTTCCAGTCTGATTCGAGAATTATACAGTAACACCCAATCTCCCACTCGGAACTCCCTTTTAAGGATTCTAGAATCATGCCATTGCTTCATCTTTTCGTTGTAAAGAGCTGAACTTTCATAAGCCCTGAACCTGAATTAATCCAATTCAATTAGCTGATCTACTCTCTCTTTAGAAGTCTTTTCCTAGTCTTGATTTAGAGCCTTCAATGCCCATAATACTTTGTGTTCCAATTCAACCGGTAAATGGATAGATTTTTCGAAGAGTAGCTGATACGAAGACATATCGATTGGTGTTTTTTAGGCGGTGCAATATGCCCACAGAGCATCATCATGCTTTCGAGATCAATCAGTCCTATTTGTATTCACTGTCTTGGCCAAGATACTCTTGATCTCCCGATTCGACACTTCAACTTGGCTACTCGTTTGGGAATGATACAGAGTTGCTATTTTGTGTTTCACTCCATATTTGCTCAATGCAGATGCAAAAAACATGTTGCAAAAATGGGATCCCCCATCAGTAATAATAGCCCAAGGAGTACCAAATCTGGCAAAGATGTAGCATTTTAGGAATTGAACAACACTTCTCCCTTCATTGTTTGATAGTGCGACAGCCGCCACCCATTTAGAAACATAATCTACTACCACCAAAATGTACTTATTACCAGACAAGCTCACAAATGGACCCATGAAATCTATTCCTAAACATCAAATAGCTCAACCTCTAAAATAGGCGTGAGAGTCAAATCATGTCTTTTAGACACTCCACCTTGTTTCGGACATTGAGTTCACTTCTTAACAAACTCATGAGCATCTTTGTACAGGGATGGCCAGTAGTAACAACTTTTAAGAACTTTAGCAGTTGTATGTACCCCCACCATGATGACCCCCAACCTGTAAAGCATGACAAGCATGGAGAATTTCGTTGGCTTCTTCCTTTGGAACACATCTCCTAATGATACGGTCCGCACACTCTCTGAATAAATATGGTTCATCCCAAAAGTATTTCTTGACATCGAACAAGAACCTCTTTTGTTGATAGAAGTTCAGTTCTTTCGGCATTAATCCACACACCACGAAATTAGCAAAATCAGCATACTAAGGAGTTTGTTGGAGAGTTACCGTGAATACATGTTCATCGGGAAAGGCATCATTTATGTCTACCTCCAGCTCATCATTTTCCTTGCCTTCCAATCTTGATAAATGGTGAACCACCTAATTTTCACTACCTCTTCTGTCTTTGACTTCAAAGTCAAATTCTTGCAACAATAGCACCCACCTTATCAATCTTGGCTTGGCATCCTTTTTTGCCATAAAATAACGTAGGGCAGCATGATCAGTGTGAACAACCACTTTAGTGCCTAGAAATTATGCCCAAAATTTCTCAAACGCATATACTACCGCAAGTAATTCTTGTTCTGTAATTGTGTAGTTACATTGAGCACCGTTAGAGTTTTGCTTGCATAGTAAATGGGGTGAAATAGTTTGTTGCATTTTTGCCCCAACACGACACCCAATGTCGTGCCACTTGCATCACACATCACTTTGAAGGGTTCTGACCAATCAGGACTAATGATAATCGAGGTGAAGATCAATTTTTGTTTCAAACACTGGAAGGCCACCATGCACGCATCATCAAAGTTAAATTTCACCTCCTTCTAAAAAAGTTTGCATAGAGGTGTGCAATTTTTTAGAAGTCTTTGATGAACCTACGGTAAAAGCCGGCATGCCCCAAGAAACTACGAATACCCTTCACCGAAATTGGTGGTGGTAACTTCTCAATCACTTTAATCTTTGCTTTATCAATCTCCAGCCCTTTTTGTGACACTTTGTGACCAAGAACTCTGCCTTCCCTAACCATGAAGTGGCATATTGCCCAATTGAGGACCAAAATTGTCTCACCACATCTTTGAAGAACTTGTCCCAAGTGTGCTAAACATGCTTCAAAATGTCACCCACAACCAAAAAGTCTTCCATGAAGACTTCCATTGAATTCTCCACCATGTCAACGAAAATAGATAGCATGCAACATTGAAATGTTGCTGGAGCATTACATAACCCGAACGACACCTGCTTGAAGGCAAAAGTTACATATAGGCAGGTGAAGGTAGTTTTCTCTTCATCTTTCGAAGCAATTGAGATTTGATTATAACCGGAGTACCCATCTAAAAACCAATACCATCCTCTCTTTGAAAGTCGATCATGCATTTGATCCATGAAAGGCATGGGAAAGTGATCTTTTTCGGTCCACGAGTTTAACTTTCGGTAATCCATGTATACTCACTATCTAAACATCGGTCTCATAGACACAAGCTCCCCCTTTTTATTTGGGACTACTGTGATGCCTCCCTTTTTCGGTACACATTGTACCGAACTTACCCATTTGCTATCCGCAATAGGGTAGATCACACCTGCATCCAACCACTTTATTATCTCCTTTTTTACCACTTCTTGCATCGGTGGGTTCAATCTCCGCTGATGTTCCACACTCGGTTTACATTCACTATCAAGTTGAACTTTGTGAGTGCAAATGCCGGAAGGAATGCCCACTATGTTAGAGATAGTCCAACCTATAAATTTTATATGTCTTCTCAACACTTCAAGGAGCAAATTTACTTTCCATTCAAGCAAATCACTGGCAATGATCACATATAAGCTGTTATTTGCCCCCAAGAAAGCATATTGGAGATGGGAGGGAAGTACTTTCAACTCGAGATTCAGTGGTTCCTTCGTTAATGGCTTTGCGGGAGGACTTTCTCAATTTTTTAGATTAATGTCCACCTTCAATGGAGTCTTTGAATATTCCCCCATGCCCGAAAGACTAGCTACTACCTCTTCGTAGCCTTGAACTTCGAACTCATCATAGTTAGCAAGCACGACCTCAAGTGGTTCACTCATACATATCAAATGGCTCACACTAGCCACCGCCTCATCAATAACATCAATAGTAGAGACCTCGTGAATATCGCTTGGGTGCTTCATTGACTTACAATCATTAAAGGTTACTTCATCTTCGTTCACCCTGAACTTTAGTTCTGCGCTTTCAACATCCACCAACGCTCTCCCGGTTGCCAAGAATGGTCTTCCCAAAATGATGGGAATTCTAGCATCGATATCGTAATCGAGAATTACAAAATCAGCTGGGAAAATAAGTCGGACAACATTTACCAAGATGTCATATAGTATCCCCACAGGGTGTTTAATTGATCGGTCTGCCATCAAGAGTTTCATTGTTGCGGATTTCGGTTCACCCAACCCAAGTTGTTTATAGATTGCGTATAACATTAGGTTGATAGTTGCTCCTAAATCACATAGGGACTTGGAAAATTGTAGCATGTCGATGGTACAAGGGATGGTGAATGCCCCTGGATCTTTTTTCTTTTTGAAACTATGAGAAACTTCTATCATTTCAAAGTCCAAGCTTTTTTTTAATGACTAACTCCTTCATAAACTTGGCATAACCCGGCATCTCCAACAATGCATCCATTAGAGGGAGATTAATCGATAATGTCTTGAACACCGATAAAAATTTCTTGAACTCATCCTCATTCTTCTTCTTGAGGCGTTGGGGAAATGGATGAGGTATTTTTGGTAGAGGTTGCACCATTTTTGGGATTGGATTGCTTTTTTCCACATCTTTTTGTGACCCGTTGGCAATGCTTTGTTGGATGAGTATTTCTACTTCCTCAGTACCTTTGCCTTCGTCATGAGCTTGAGCTTTGTCGTTGCCCATCATATCACCTACCGCCACTTTTCCACTACCTGTAACCATAGCTAGACCTCTATCACCATTTTACCTCGTCATACTTGCCTCTAATTGTGCTGAAAGTAAACACAACTGACCTTCAGGTAGCTTGATTGCATCCGCGTGAGAGTTCACTCTATTATTCAATGACGAAAAATCGACCTTCATCCCTTTTAACAAATTATCTGAACCTTCAACTTTGTCAAGGATGCGTGACAACAAATCATTCACCCGGGGACTACTTGCACTCCCTTTTGACTTTGGGCTGTCACTTGATTGAGTGTTGTCTTCATCAAGCTCATCCTCTCTTCTCCAATAATCACTTTGCTCGGCCCATTCTTGATATTATCTTCTTTGCTATTCCTCTTTGTGAAAGTTCCAACCTTGATTTCCACCTCACTATAAATAGTGTGGGTGGAAACCCTCCTCGTCCATCTTGGAATTCCAACCTTGATTTCCTCCCAGCTTTGAATTACCCAAGGAAGAACCCTCCTCAACTCTAAATACTCTACTTGTTCCCTTGGGCTTTTTAACATTTTCTAACACAAGCTCTTGAAGTAGTTCCATTTAGGCTAACATCTTCTTGATGTTCTCATCCCTTTCTCTTTCCTTATCAAGTTTCTCTTGAGTCATTCTAAAACAAAAAGGCTAAACTTGATCTTCTTGAGTATACCAAGCTTTATTTATTTTCGTCATGTCATCAAGAGAAATGAAGCCACCTCAAATGATTGCAACATTATTCCCCCTTGAACCAATTGATCAGCCACTCCTTTATTTACTGAATCAAGAATCCGGTAAAAATATTGGAGTAGCAAATCATTTGGTAGCCCGTGAATTGGGAATTAAAGTAGGAGTTTCTTAAACCTCAACCACGTCTCATGGATGGGTTCACCCTCCAATTGCTTAAAATCTTGAATGTTATCTTTGAGTTTCATCATCCTCAACAGAGGAAATAACCTAGTATTGAATGTCGTGGTGAGCTCATCCCATGACGTGATAGAACTCTTTGGTAACTCAGCCAACCATTTTCTAGCCTCCCCCGTCAAAGATAGTGGGAATAACCAGGATTGACTCTTGTATGGTGCTCACCCTCACTGTCAAAAGTGGTGATGTGCATGGCATATATTCCTTCACTGTCAGAGCTGACCTCCAGTGACTCAGGATTCAGTGCCTTTCCTTTGCCTTTACCCTTCCCACCTGTGGTAGAAAGTTTTGTAGCCTTTGCTTTGGATGCAGCTGCATCCTTATTGATTGTGATTCTCTTTTCCCTTTTACAGGGTGGAATGTATCTGCCTTCTACTTTTGGTCTAGCCATACCTGCAAAACACAACAAAAAGCGTTAGAAAAAATTCAAGAAAAATCGCATAAATTAAGTTGCAGAAAGACTCGCCGAACTGATCAGCGAGTTGCCGAGTCACTTAGCCAAGCCAGATTGGGCTCGCCAAAATGACTAGCTCATAAACGTCCCAAAAAAATGGCATGTCGGCGATGTTTAGAGCCTTTTGGGAAGAACAGACTAGCTCGTTGAATGTTAAAGAATGTTTTAGGGGTTAGGGGCGTAGAAAGGGCGATCAAGGGAGGCTTTCGGCGAGTCGCCAGTGAACTCGGAGAACTCAAGCTTCTCGCTGAAAGTTACACAACCAAACTCAACCAATTCATGAAATTAAAGGTGATCTACGAGGATTTCGGCGAACCGCCGAGTAGTTCGGCAAGCTCAACCCAACTCACCAAACTGCCCAACATGCCTATTTTCAACCCAACTCCCAAAATCAAACCTACAGCACCTAAAAAAAATCAAACCACATACAAACTTAATTAAGCCTAAACCCATATCACCCATGCCACCGAGGTACTCAGACATCCCCCGATTTGGCTAAAATTGGCCATTTGATGACTTTAGCCCTTAAAAATGATGTCAAACGCTCCATCATTGGGCAAAGCACGTCATTTAGCACAATTTGGGTTACTCATACTTCACCTGATTAGACCAACAACAATTTAACGCAACCCACTAGTTTATGATCAATTTTAAAACACGACATTTGGGAAATCAATCATTTAGGCAATTAAGGCACAATTACAAGAATATGAAAGGCAACTAGCAGACATTTATGATTTCAGAGAGGCCCAACACACATCAATAAGAAGTAAACAATTGCATTTGAGTTCAACCGCTATTTAAGAGTTTGGGGTTCGAAAAACCAACTTTTAATGCCGAATTCAGATTTTTTAATGCTAGGCGGCAAATAATTCCAACTCCGAACACAAGATCAATGACCAAAAAGCAATAAAATGCAGGAATATTGAAAATTTATAAAGTGCGGTTATGATTGCATGAAGTTAAAAGTGAGGGAATGTGAAAGAGTTGAAAATTTTAAACCTTTGGCCTTTTAAAAACCATCCAATTCACGCCCTATCGGTGATGTTAGTCGTCCTCGCTGATCCACTCGATGACACGCCGAGTGGTTAATTAACTTGCCGAGTTTTACAAGACCTCCTATTTATTTTAGGGTCCAAACAGTGGACAAAGTCGGGCTCGCCGACCAGTTCGACTAGTCGCCGACTCGTCCATGAGCTCGCCGAGTTTTACAGACTCCATCGTTATATTTTCTTGAGTCCAACGGTGGTCCAATTCGGGCTTGCCGATCTGCACATTTTCAAACACATTCCACACTTCAACCTGCACAATCAACACCCGTTATTCAAAATCAAACATAATGCAATAAAAAACATGGGTTGCCTCCTAAGAAGCACCTTAGTTAACGTCGTGGTACGATGCAAGTCCCTACTCAAGCTTCATTTTTGGGATTTTCCACAGTATCACTAGGCAATGCCCCTTGTTGTCTGGGGTTAAGATATGAAGAAATATGACCCATTTGGGTGTCCAACTGTTTGATAGAGATGGAATAAGAGGTCACTATCTGGTTGAGAGTCGATACATGTTCCTTCATCTCCTTCAACACTTTATTGGACCCTTCAACCTTTTTGAGAATATGTGAAAGAATATCCTCAGTCCGGCCATCCTCGAAATCTTTAGGCTTTTGATACTCGTGGGGAGGAACACACCTATCCTCTCCCCATCTCTTTCCTTCTAAGTGGCATTCTGATCCCTCCACTCTCTATCACGGTCTCTCCATCCCTCATATCTATTCCAACCTTGGTTACCACCCTGCCTTGGGTAGTTTGCATGATAACCTCCTCCTTGGTTGGTTAGGAAGTTCACTTCCTCATTGTACAGCGCTTTAAACTTGGCCTCATCGGGGTTTACACACCTAACACCCACAACATTTACACTTCAAGCACCAACACCCATGACATTTTTGGCTAAAATTTCAAGTTGGGTCATCATTTTTGTCATGTTTTAGTCCCTCTCTTGATCTTTCTCAAGCTGCTCCTTTGTTAATTTCAAAGTGAGAGGGGAGACTCTTGACGGGTGTACCATTCCCGATAAATTTTGGTCATATCACCCAAGACTTGGGCTGCTATAATGTAAGGTTGTTGCATTAAACCTCCCAGAGAAAGTTGATTAGCCACTCCCTTGTTCACTGAATCAAGGCTTCTATAAAAGTATTGTAGTAAGACATTATCGGGCAATCCATAAGTTGGGCATTGTAGCACCATCTTCTTAAATCTTAGCCAAGTCTCGTGGATTGGTTCACCCTCCAAACACTTGAAGCTTTGGATACTATCCCTAAGTGTCATCATCTTCGAAGGAGGGAAAAAATGCACTTGGAATGCGATGACAAGCTCTTCCCACAAAGTGATAGAATATCTTGGCAACTCCGCCAACCATTACATGTTTCTCCCATTACAGAAAATGGTAACAAACTCAATTGTACCGACTCTTGGGATATGTTCTTAACGGAGAACGGCCCGCAAATATCAACAAAGTTCCTTATATGCTCATGGGGATCCTCATGAGGCAACCCACCAAACAACCCTTTCAATTGCAAGAGCTACAACATGGTGCTTGTAATGTGGAACACAACGTTCCCTTCAGCTTGAGGCAAGCGAATGACACCAACTCCACCCACTAGATTTGGGTCATTGACATTCGGTTCATTGACATCATTGAGGCTTGAGATGTCATCTTGGTGGTCCACTTGGCTACCATTGCTTCCACTGACACTCATTTCCTCTGTTTCAAACAGCAACATGAAAACCAAAACTAAAAGTATGTTGATTCAACTATGACTAAAAAGAAAAAAATTCAACTTCACCAAAGAGAATCTCAAACAACATCACTTCCTGACAATGGAGCCATTTTGATTAATTAACGTTTCAAAGACACTTCATCCAATTTTAAGCGTTTACGGCCGTTAATCAATATAAAACCCAACTAAATGAGTTGGGGTCGAATCCTGTAGGGAGCGGTACGTGTTTAAGATTTAATTGGGAAGTATTAACATGGTCAAATCAATCATAGGAATAAACATTATCGAATAAAGACATCATTCAAATTAAGGGGTGACACGAGTGTCAAATGGGGGGTTTTGGTTTTGATTATCTACTACGAACAACAGCAAACAATACCAAATAACAATAATTAGATGGGTTCTTGGGATGTGATCGATTATAGGCTAATGTAGGTATATGGGTAATTGCAACTATTAGAAAATAGTTAGATACTAGTGAGTAGGCTAGGCTATAGTGAAGGTAAATTTTCTCTCGAACAATTTACCCCGAATCAAGTGATTTCTCTTGAACATCAACAGGCATGGAAAATAAGACCAGCCCACACCTTAATCTATTCACTCTCTCAAGCTGAATGTGTGGGATTGGGTTTAGGATTCACTCTCTCGAGCTGAACCCAGGTCAACCTAATACCCACAAACCTTCAATCAAAAACCTTAGTTCTAAAACCTCTCTCTCGAGCAAGAAAAGAACACAAACCTAGAACTGCATTTGCAACTAAAATTCTTAAACTAAACCACAATTAATGATTAAACTCACTTCTAAATAGCATTTAAACTAACAATTAGCAATACCCATAATCTAAATCAGCCCATAATCACCTAATCACACCCCAAGAATTGGGGTTTTAGCTAGACATCATAAAAAGGTAAAAACTGTTTCCAAATTGGCTATCTATCAACTAGGTAAGAGTGATTTCATCCTTACAATGCTCCAATTTGAAGATTCTCAAAGACCCACTTCCAATTTCTCAAAAGTGAATTTCTTCTATCCTTCAAAGCTTAGGAAAAACTAGAGAAAATTGTCTCCACATGCTAAAAACATAATAAAACATTATTCTAAAGAGTAATTGATACTAAACTAAATGTTCAAAAATGTATTTATAGTCGCCGAAAATAAGCTACGAAAGCTTATTAGGCGAAGAATGTCGGGCTCCCCGAACCACTCGGCGAGTCGCCCTACAGTCACTTCCATCGCCATTCTGCCTTGGCATTCAGCATCCTCAAGGTCTGTAACTTTGGGTGATCTAGCACTGCATCGCAAAACTATTCGGTGATCCTCTGACTGGTCATTTCTCTCGCCGACTAGGTTTCTTTCCTTAGGGCTTGGCACACTGAAACTTTAGGCAGTCAGATAGCCATACGGTGATTCTCCAAGTGAACTTGGCGATCACCAAGCTTCCTTTCTTCATCCTTCCAACCTGTTTTGTTCCTTTTTGCTTGTTAGTGTCCTTGCTTTGCTCCTCAATCCATATACCTGAAAATCATGAGGTTTACATCAGTTATTGGCACAAATTAAGTATTTGAGGACATTAATTCTATATAAACAAAGCCCTAAATGAGTCCAAATCTAAGACTCATCACACACCCTAGTTATATGAGATATAAACATGTATCAAAAAGTAGAATAAAAATGCCTGGACATCCAATCCTTACCCTGACTTACACATACACTGTTCTAGTAACTTGACAATAATCCATGTTCTCTCATGAAACCCACACACAAATTGTTAGTGTACCTATGTGGTAACAATTTCCATTGTTAGTGTACTGACATGATAATTGATTCAATAACAATATGTATCAGTGTGATACCCGATCCAAATAAATATATGTACAATTGTGGTACCCGATTCAATAATATATATGTACTTGTATCATATTAAGACTCCCCTCCCCACCCCGCGTCCTTACCTCACTCTTCCTCCATCCGTGCAAAATCCAAATTACTCTCGTCGTTTTAAAAGAAATGACTTATTTTCTTTTTTAGTTTTTTTTTTAAATATTATTGTTTTTTTTTTTTTTGGTAATACTTTAATTCTAATTAGTGAATTTATCCGTGCTTCACACGGTTAAAAAAGAATGATAAAAGTTCAATAATTTTATTAAAATATGATATAAAATAAGAAATATTTATAATATGTGCATAAATATTATATATATTTCTAGACGTATAAGTGATTTTCATAAAGAAAAATGTTTCGTTAGTAGTTATATGACTCCCAACAAAGTCGAAAGTTATTATATTGGACAAAAAAATTATAAACTTACGATAATAAAAAAATCATATAAAATATAAAACAAAGAAAATTATGGGGAGAATAGAAATAAAAATAAATAAATAATGCAAATTCATTCTTATGATCTTAATCATTAAAACAATAGAAGACAAAATACGAAATTAATGCGCAATTTCAAACTCTTGACTACATTCATTCCCACAAGCCGATCATCATTCAATATCCTTTACTTTATTATTCAAGTCAAATTTAGACATGAATATCAGAAGTATGTAAGAAAAATATAATAACTCTAATGTGATCATTTCTACAAAGTCTTACAATGCCTTTATTTGTAGGATTGCAATACGAATACCGAAACAATATAATGACTATCAATTATTTTAAGATATTTTTATTCTTTATGGGGAAATAAAAGGCCAAAGTAGTAAAAATTTTGGATTTTAAATTTTATTAAATAAATGTACAATAATATTGTTGAACCTTGGTTAGTAGTTAGTATTATTATTACACACAAAGATACAATAACTAAGTTGCATCTAAACAAAAATACAGACTTGCAATAATAAAAAATTATACAAATTCAAAATAAAGAAGTTATATTGATAAAATACAAATACACACATCTTCCTTAGAACCATATCATAATAAAATAGATTAAAAAAAAAAATGAATACAAAATAAGTGCCTACTTTTTCAAACTCTTAGCCAACAACCTTTTTGTCAAATTACTCAACATTCAAAAGTCTTCTTCATCATTTTAAGTTAACACATGAATTTTATAATAGAAGTATACTACAAATAACAATAAAATATAAAAAATAATCTTGAGTTGGAATTTCATGAAACAAAAAACTTTTGAATTTATATTGACAAAAATTGAGGAGTATCATAAAGTATCTTAAATTTTATAATTTAATATTTTGGAGTGATGAATATGAAAACTTAATAGTCGTGAAATTAATGATATTATTAAGAGTAGAAGTTGGGATAAGACATAAGTACCCCTAGAATATGACCGAAATGCTAGAGACGGACCTAAACTTAACTAGGGTCCTATTACCCTATTAACCCCCCCCCCACACACACACTAAACTAATTTAAAATACAATATATACACCACAAACGCTGACATGACATAAAGAGTGAGCACACTCTCTTGAAGGCAAGTGATGAGTGCACAAATTGAACACGTGTTATTATTTTATTGGTAACTTTATAATTAGTTAGTACACATATTTTGTTATATTAAAACTTATATCTATTCAATTATTTTTGTTTCTTTCTTTGTAAAATATTTATTTTAATTTCTTTCTCACTTTAAACTTTTTTAATTAATTAATTATCTTTTCACTTTTAATTAATTTTAAAAAACAATGTGCAGTGTTTTAAAAGGCGGGGGCGTGAGGCGAGACATTTTACTTAGTATAGGGCGAGGTGTAAGCCTCAAGACGTGGGGCGTAAGCCCTACGGATCTTTAAATTTTTAATTTACAATATAGTATAATAATATAATAACAAAAAATTACAAAAATACATCAATAGTTTGAGATAATTACAAACATAATAAAGGAAACTCATAGAAAATAAAACTTCTAACATGATTTTACTAGTATAAATAATCTAATATCTTAACTTTCAAATAGTAAAAGAATCATTATTTCTATAAATATTTTTTTATTATTATACTATACAATTTACTCCCTATAAGAAAATAATCAATAAGACTTACTACTATTATAATAAAAACATCACTCTATCATGAATAAAAATCAAATTAGTTTCAAATAGCTAAATAAAATGTGATAATTTTGAGACATATGACAAAACTATGAAGACAATTGATAAGTGAAAAAGTAAAATTTCGCTATCTAGTTTTAAATGAAATTAAGTACTAAATAATTACTTGCTTAATGTTACCAAATAGTAAAGATATGATACTACAACTTGTTATTTCAGTTAATCACAATCTTCTTATCTCTATAGATTAAAAAATTATTAAGTATCATTCTATTATTCAAAAATTACGAGGGTCAACAATGTTAACTAAAGATTTTAACACATAATTTGTGTAAGATCTATTAGGTGAGCCCCGAGCGTTGGGCGTTGGACGTGCTTAGGGCATACAATCGGGCGCTTAGGACGTAAGTCTTACAGAACCAAGTCCCAGAGTTGAGTTTCAGGGCGTTTTGCTTGAGTCCCACCCCTGGGCGAGCCCCGAGGCGAGTCCCATCAAAGTTTTTTAAAACACTGACGATGTGTGTTCTTTTTGAAAAAATAATTTAAAAATTGTCCTTTAATTTTCACATTTTATTTTTTTTTATGTTTTATTTGATTTTCTTCACTTATTTGATAATCATTCAAAATTAACTTAATATAAATACAAGACATTTGGAATTAAATTTGAAATAAAAATCAAAACGAAAGACAAAGAAAATAAAATCAATAGAAAAATAAAAGAAAAAAGACAATGAATGAAGGTAAAAAAAATAAATTTCGATACAAAGTAAAAAAAAAAATGTGTATTAGCTTAATTTAAATACAAGATAAAGAAAATAAGAATATTCTTTTAAAAAAATTTAAAAAATAATTTTTTGAAAAATAAAATTTACACATATGGCAGGTATGTACAAACACAACCAACTTGGGTGGTTGAAGGTGCCACGTCGGCACAAAAGGTGCACAAAAATGAGTTTAGGTGTGTCTCTGTGATGTCAGTCACAGTCTAGGGGGTACTTGTACCTTACTCCGTAGAAGTATAATAAATATAAGTTATGGAGGTGCAACTTTAAAAATAAATAAAGAAGGAAAAATACAAATACAGAAGATAAAAGAAATACCTTTATATTAAATAGAGACAAAAATTTCTTGAATTGAATAAATAAAAATAAAAATGGAATAAACAATGGAAGAGAAGTGATTTAAGGAAATTTTTAATGTCATAAATAATCATATTTAGGAAAAAAATAGAAAAAAAAAGATTATTTTCTTAAAAATAATTATTTTCTCTTATTTTATAAGAGGGAGTGGGAGCGTACCCAGCTGCTCTGTTGACATGTGTGCTTGCTCATAAAGCTAATCTTGTCATTTCACTTTTTAGCTTAAATGTATTTCCCCATTTTTACACAAAAACCACACCTTTCATTTTTAGCTTAACAAGCATCCCTCCAATTTTATCCGACATAAAACCATAGCTTCCATCTTCCGCCACCTTGGTTGTTTCCGGTTCTGCTTGCTTATGCTCGATGCCGCTTCTTCGATTCAAGTGAGTATCTTCTTAATAGAAGAACCCAAGTTCTGGAAAAAGAACTAACCCAACATTTTTGCCTTTTTACTTTAAAAAATATAAAATTGGATGTTAAAATTTTGATTCTTTATACCTTTACTCGGCCGCAATTTCTGATTGTCCTTCATTTTTGGAGTTTCATATGTACGCGGTTGGTGATTTTTTCTTCTCGGGAGAGCCCATCTACTTCAAAATATCTGCCACCATTTTTGGGCATTGATATTTTAAAAAATAGAATGGTCATATTTAACTTCTTTATGCCTCTACTGAGATTACTGATTGTTCTTGCTTTCCAAGATTTTTTGTATTTTCGTTGCTTGTATCTTCGGTGTTACTATTTGTCCCTAATCCTACACTTAGTAGTTATTTGAAAAAAGAATCATATTTCTCCTCACTCCTTCTCATGTGCTTAAAAAACTTTACTCTTGAAATATCATCCCTAGTCTTGTGTTGTAATGATAGCTTTTCCTTTTCAACTTAACTCTGCTTTGTAAGATTGAATAAGTCGAACTATTTAATACTGTTATGTTCTAAGGCTTACTACCTCTTTAATTAGTTCTTGACCAAAAGTAACATTAAGGGGTGTCAAATGGATGGGTTGAACTGAAATTATGTCAGCTGAATGAGCTAAATCAACAAATGAATGTTTTGTAACCCGAAAAGTTCATCTTAGCAGATTAGTACTAGCTAACATTAGATGAGCACAACACAACACTGAATGAACACAACACACAAAAGATATTTCCAGTAAAACACAACAATATGCAGCACCATAGAATAACTAAATTAGACCAGATTACACTAGCTTTCAATTGAGCATTTTCATCCATGCATACATGTCATGTCTATGTGTGTGCAATTTCTTGGCTGCCTTTATGAAGATGACACGTTTAGAGAAAAAGAACAAACGTCCATGTTTGTCAAATACAAACGCTGAAATGAAATTCAATTGGCGCAAAAATTATAAAAAAAAATGTTGCAAGCTCAAAAAGAGACATTATTATTACAAAGGCGCACAAGAGATCTCAAGTGAACAAGACATCTTCTACAAGTTTTTTCCTTCAATAACTCTGTCAAGTCAATATCTTCAACTTTTGATTCACCGCTTAATGGGAACAATCCTTTCATAATAAGGGAACCTTATGTTACATCAACAGAAGGTTAGTATTGGAATGTATGCGTCCACCAGTGATCACAGGACCAGGTCCCCAAGAAGATAGTAGTGCAGAAAATACATAGCTCAAAGTAAATCAGGCACAATGATTTTACGTGAAAACCCCCTTGCTAAAGGGCGGTGAAAACCATGCCCTGTACTCACAAGATTGCAACCCAAACTCCATTTCATTCAAATGGAGCAAAGTTTCAGATCACAAATTCTTGCAACCTAGGAACTAAAACTCTTTAATCCTTTCACCCTACTATAGCAATGATAACGCTCAACTACACTTCATACAATTCTAAGAGTAGGCGATCATAATCTAGTATAAACCCAACAAAGATTTGGGGTCGATCCCACATGAGTGATACAGTGGAGAATTCAATTAGGAAAAGAGAGAGGTGTTCTAATAGATTATAGGAATAGAATTCATCGAAACCAGTACAGTTAATTAAAGGGGTTGAAAACTAGTGTCAAATGGGGGGAATTGGATTTTTCAATTAAAAACTACAACAATGAGGGAGTATTCAAGTAGAGACAGATCCTTGGGGGGTATGATTGATTAATAGCCAATTTCACTATACGGGTGATTACTAATTACTAAAAATCTTTGATTCTAAGCGGGTAGGCTAGGCTTTAGATGCGATAACCATCTCTTGATCAACTATCACAATTTAAGCAAGTTCTCTCGAACCTCGACAAGTATGACAATTATGAACAACCTAAAACCTCAATTAATCTACTCTCTCGAGATAGAGTGGTAGGATCCGATTCAGACTCACTTTCTCAAGCTGAACCCACAACAACCCAATCACTACAATAATCAATTGATAACATTAATTCTAAAAACTATCTCTCAAGCACGAAAATAATACTAGACTAGAATTGCATTTGTAACTACAATTCATGAATTAAACTCAATTATCAATCGAACCCACTTCAAATCAACAATTAAATCATTAATTACTAACACTCGTAAGCTAATTGAGACAATTAATCACATAGTCAAACCCCCAAGAATGGGGGTCTTAGCCACGCATTATAAAAAGTAGGAAAATATTACCAACTATATTCTCCATAAGTTGGGTAACGAAATTCGAGTCTTCACAATGCTTGAAATCAACTTAAAATCAAAACCCAACTTTATACATTACTCAAAAACTACTAAAAACAGTGTTTGAATCAAAAATTCGGAGATAAAAATGTGTGAGAACCCCTTTTTCTCTTTTCAAAAATCAATTTATATGGTCTCAGATTTTTGTCTTCGAGGTCATTTAGTGGAATAAGTCACTCGTCGGCAACGCGCCAAATGCTCCTATTCATCACCTTTTCTACTTGAGTCTTCACCCTTTTTGTGTTGTGATTTTAGGCTATCGAAGTCGGGCTCGCCGACCAAGTTGGCGATGCACCATTTGTCCCTTCTCATCTCCATTTTTTCTTGCATCTTCACTAACCATCCTGTAACTTTAGGGGGCACGAATCTCCTATGTTGATCCAATCAGTGCGTCATCGAATTGTACCTTCCACTACAGAGTTGCCTTTGTCTAAAGGTTGGCACGGTGTAACTTTAGGCGAGCTGGAGGGCCTCTCGGTGAGTTGCTGAATGGTCTCGATGATTGTTAGCCTTGCCTTTCTTCACCTATTTCAGCTTTTCTGCTCTTTTTTGCCCGGTAGTGTCCTTGTCTTGCTCTTTTGCCTTTATAACTACAATTAAGCACTTTAACATAAGTTTAGATCATCAAATTGGCATTGAGGACACTAATACTATGAATAATAAGCCCTAAATGAGTCAAAATCCCACACTCATCAAGCAACTCTACTACAAAGGAAAACTAAGAACTAACTATATTGCTCACTAAACCAACTAACTCTAGTTGATCTAGACTTCACGAACACCAGAAGCCTAACTCTAGCCACCAACTCCGATCTCCAAGATAAGAGCACAAATGAGCAGTAACTCGGTTGAACCACACATCAACTAACTCTAGTTAACACTCCTAGGCAACTCTACCCAAGAGAACATCAAAACAATGACATAAGGAGGCTTGACTAAAACAAAGATGATTCAACTAACTAATTCTAGTTAATACGACTCAATCTAAGGACTTAGGCAAGCAATTGATCTACTATCCTTTATAACTTAGGAGTAGATTTACAATGTAAGCACATAAGACAGAAAGCTCAAAATACAACAAAGACTCTTTAACACTCTATCAGCTCCATAGTTGAATATGAGCAATGTTCTTCCTTGAAGATGGCCTTCTCTTTGTAAGCTTATGAATTTTCAGAAATTCAAATCCTTTTTTGCCAAATCTTAAGTTTGTGTCTTGTGAGAAGAAGCTATATAAAAATGGACACAACCTCTTGGGATGACACCATTGGCTGAAATACTGCTTCTCTGAAAAGCTGTGCACCAACCACATCAGAGTTGGCAGCTTTCTGACAGCTGTCTTTTTATCTTTTTCTTATACACAATCTTTCTGGGATCAAGTCCGTTGTAGTGTATTCTTGAAAAGACTTGCTAGCTCTCTCTCTTTCTTTGAATGAATAATGTAGGTTGTTTATTGTTGTGCATATTAGCCACCAACAAGAGTTTTGACCACTAAAACAAACAACCTCGTCCACCCTTCCTATTGGTGAAGTATGCTGCATTTTTCACTAACCAACCTGACAAGACATCTTTACAGTTGTACACCATTTTGAATTTGGAAAAGAGCACTCTGTCAAAGACTAGGTCCTGGCATTTGTGAGGATCATCAAAACACATAGAATAAAACATTTGCCCCCTTTTTGATGATGACACAAAAATATTCCTCACGTTGAGTTTATTCATTCATTTCCCCTATCGACAGTCCTAATAACAAGAGACCATTTCCTGGATCTGGTCCCTTATTAGATCCCTAAGTTTGTTAAATAATCAAAACTTAACATCAGCTCAAAAATAATATTTTCCCCCTTTTTTTTATCATAACAGACTTATTCACCTTCTTCCCCATTTCACCAGTTCCCCTATCACCATGACTCTTCAGGTAACTGAATTGGTCCCCTTGTTTCATTATTGGCAAAGTTTGTTAAATCATCAAAACTTCACATCATTAATAAAATAGCATTTCCCCCCTTTTTGATGATGAAAAACTTGTTTAGCTTCTTCCCCCTATCGACGTGACCATATCCTCTTCAAGTAACTAGCAGTGATTCCCCCTATCAGCAACATGACTATGTCATCTTCAAGTAGCTAACATTGATCTCATACCTTAATGATTTTCCCCTTTTTGACATCATAAAAAGGGTTAAAGCAGTAAACCAAGTTAATAGAAATGCAGTTCAAACAATTCATGGCCAATTGGGCAACACTGACCATGAGTAAAAATGCATAAAGTAATGAGACAAGTTAGTAGAAACAAGGCATTTTTCATTCATAAATAAAAGATTAGTTATCAAAGCATTGCAAATATTATTATGAATGAGAACTAGGACAATATCCACTCAATTTTGATAGGAAAGAAGAATGAGGACTGACACGGGATTTTAGGAAAAAGGGGATGGATTAGGAGCAAGAGATTCAAAGAATATGATTAGTAGAGCATATCCCTTAGCATGGTTTTTCATAAGCCTCTCTTGAAAATCAGCATTGACTTCATGTTGAACCTTCAATGGTGTCAATTCTTTTCAACCTGGTCCCTTTGACTGTGTTTTCAAAAGCTAAGACTTCAAACAAACTATTTTAGTATCCCTGTTAGCAAGAGCAGATTTCATAGCTTCCATAACAAGCTTGAGTTTAACATGTTCCACCAACATCTTAGACATGTTACTCTTGTTCCCTATCTTCCCTTCAACACATCCACATTCCAGATTTTGTTGTTCATTTCAAGATCAGACACCCTCCCATTCAGAATACTTTGAGTTCTCAGGATATCAACCCTTTCCATTTTGGACATCATCTTTCCACCTTCTGTTTTTGGCTTGCCGAACCTGGTCCCTTTTTACACTCAAGAACTTCTTCATCAGAAAATTCTCCAGTAGGCACAAAGGGTTTAGACATTTTGAAGTGTTTTTGAGAGAAAAGAAAAGAAAAGGCGGTTTTGAAAATTTCTGATTTTGGAAGAGAATTTGAATTCTCTGGGAGATTGAAAGAAATATGGAGTATAAATGAGGTGAAAGGGTGTATCATGTGAAAAGAGGTGTTCTTTAGTATTCAAATGATGGGACAATGGTCAGATTTCTAAATGGCAGAAATATGGCAATTGCAATGGTTCTTATATATAATTCAAAATGTAATGTTAAGAGTGCTAACCTTCAAGAATGGACCGGGTCCCTCCCTGTAATTTGAATGTAATTGCCTAGACCTATCCTGACCTTCCTTTTCCTTCAACAATTCTTCCATGTGTGTATAGCTACAAAAGGAATAAGGCTGAAATTGCTAAAATATACATAACTGAAGAAAAAAAGGATAGGTGATCAGTTTGCATAGTCATGAGAGGGTTGATTGCTTAAGGAAGGATCCATTCTATCAAATTTCAGCATCCCCAACTTCAATTTGTTTATCTCAACCAGGTCTTTCTTCATAGCTGCATTTGCTACATATATTGCCTCAATTGTTAGAAGAGAAACCGAGTCTTGCATTTTTAGTTCCCTATGAAATGAGATATGAGCCCAAAAAATGAGCCATTCCTGCTTTTTCTATCAACTTGATACCCAACATAATCAGTATCACCATATTCCTCCAAACAACAAAAAATCTCCTGATTGATAGAGTAGAACCAGGTCCCTGTCTTCATCAAATGTCTTACGATTCTCTTAGCAGCCTTCAAATGTGATTCTGTTTGACAGGCTTGGAATCTTGCATAAATTCTAACACATGTATCATTTACATATGGACCAGATCCATCACCATCCAGCTTCGAGTTTGTCACCACAGAAGTATCAATTGTCTTGGCATCCATAATATGAAACTTCTTCAGCAACTTGTTGTACTTTTCTTGACAAACGAAGGTACCTGTAGAAGTTTGCTTGATATACAACTCCAAGAAGAAATTTACTTCTCCTATCATGCTCACTTCAAAACTCACTATTCATGAGTGCAACAAACTCATCACACAACATCTCAAGGGTTGATTCAAAGATGATATCATCAATATATACTTGAATAATCCGCAATTCTTTTTCTTGTGATTTCAAAAGGAGGATTTTTTTCAATTTTACCTCTTTTGAAACCATTGTTGAAGAGGATCTTGGACAATCTATCAACTGGTCGGGGAACTAAGTGTCATACTTTGCTTCTTTCAAACGGAGCTTGATCAACTTCTTCATTCTCACCTTCAGAGTTCACATCATCAGTTTGTACTGCATCATTACCAGACTAGGTCCCTCATTAGGTTCATCATCTGTATCAACTTATTTGGGATTGCTGGATTCGTGAAGATGATATTCTTCAGCAAGCTCACTATTTAGACCATCTCTCGAAATCTGAAGCAGCTCTTCCATCTCAGAATCTTCTTTGTTTCATAACTTCTCAATTCTTCCAAACTCATCAAAAATCACATGAACACTTTCTTCATTGCACAATTTTTATTTTTATACACCCGTTAAGCCTTGATAAAGGAATAATATCCCACAAATACTCTCTTAGAATCATTGAGATCAAACTTCTCAATATCATTGTTTTGGTCACAAAACATGTAGAGTATTCACCACTTCAGCCCAAAAGTTCTTTGGAAGATTAAAAGACTGCTTATTCCACTTGAAGGATGGTCTGATCTGCTTCTCTTTTACATAAGCATCACAAACTTTGTCATTTGCAAATTTATTTTGGGCGGGCTGCGAACTAGGTCTGTTGACACAAGTTTGTTCAGAGAGAAGAACACAAATGATCAAGTCTGATGTATCATAGATCAATATTCTCACTTTGAGCACCAAGGAATGTTAGAATGTTACAACGAGCAATGTTTAGATCAGCAGTATACATGTTCTTGCATCTCCTTTAGTCAATATCATCATCCGAGATTAAGTTTTGACCCTCATTTAGCTGATAAGAACTTCACTCAATTTCCTTTATCACAAATCCATGAAATACATAGAAGATTATACTTCAACCCATTGACATAGTAAACAACTTCAAAAGAGTGTTCCATAGACTTTCAAATCCTGCCTACACCAAGAATGTACCATTTCTCGCCATGCCAAAAGAGAAACCTCCACCTTGAAGTGCCTTGAGAGAGAGGAAGTTTTTGAATTTTTCTAGTCATGTGTTTTTAGCATTCACTATCCATGAACCAAAATTGACTGATGTTACCTCCTCTCACTTGCATAGAAAATCGCTTTTCAGCCTTGGGAACCCATTTGAGATGGAGTTCCCAGTAAGCGGATAACAGAGTGATAAGAAAATCTTTTATCCAGTAAGGCAGACTGGGTTTCTTCAACTCAAAACCAGGAGCAAGATGAGTTCCCTTCTTTTGCCAATTCTTCTCTTTGGAATGATTTGAAAAACATTCTTCATGTTTTTTCCAAACAAGACAATTTTTCGTATGATGTCCATTTCGACCACAATTCACACATAAAAAATTACCAACAATAGAAACATATTTGTTGTGACGATTTTATGGGGAATCTATCTTCTTATAAGTCATCCCTCTTCTACTGTTGTTGCCTTGACTAATTAGATTTATAAGATTCTTAGGGGAAGTGGTCCATTTGAGGGATTTGTTCAGTTCCTCTTTTACACGGACCAGGTCCCTCTCCAACATAAGATTTCTTTCTAGAGCCAATTCCATCTTCATTTCAACAGTGTGCAACTTATTTTCAAGCTCCAACTGCAAGTTGTTGGCCTCTTTTTTTCCTTTAGAAACAATAGTAGTTACCCTTTTTATCCTTTCCTTCAGTTCTAGATTTTCAGCTTCTAGAATAACAATTTGTTTTTCAATATTAGATATTTGGGTTACTAGAGCAAGTTTTTCATCTTGAGAGATGTCTAGGCTATTGTTCATGAGATCATTCTCAGTCGTTGGCTCACTGATCAAATCAATTAGTACAATTGCTAGCTTTCTCAATTTACTAATGGAAAAGGTATTCAAGTTTAGCTTGAAGTATGATAAGCTTACCTCTTCATTAGCATCTTCATCATCTAACTTTGCCATGAAAGCATCATTAGAGTGTTTAGAATCATCTCAATCACTTGATGTATTTCCCCAGACTGTCAGAGCTTTCTTCATTCCATAATCAGAAGTTTCTCTTCTGCTTGACTTTTCACAGACCTGGTCCCTGCTTTTGTTCTTTAATCCTTCGGACTAGACATATTTTTTGTGCTCACCCTTGCGCATAGGACACTCTTTGATGAAGTGCCATGGTTTACCACACTTGTAACACAAGTCATTTGAGTTTGTAGCCCTGTCAAGATTTTCTTTTTTTATGAGACCATCCTTTTTTCCGTGCATCTCATGAACTTGAAGATGTTCAAATAGTGCATCTAGCATCACTACTTCAGGGTCCTTTGTCTCATCGCCAATAACAAATTCATTTGTCCATGATCTGGAAAGAATTTCCAGTATCTTAGAGACTTGCTTGCATGCAGGGACAAGTTCGAAAATAAGCTCAATTGTAATGGTGGAGAATCTAGTACACATTTCATGAATAGATTCATCGTGTTTTATGGTGAAACTTCCAAACCAAGTAGTGAAGAGATCTAACTTAGATTTCTTTGTTTCCTCAGTACCCTCTTACACTGTTCTCAACTGATCCCAAATTTCCTTGGCTGATTCACAAGACAAAATCACATCATATTCATTTATTCCAATGTAACACGTCAATAGTTTCCTGGCTTTGTGATTTTTCTCAACTTTTCTTCTGTCGGAGTCATTATATTAATGTCGAGTTTTGGGGACGAATCTTGTGACATTTCCATCTTTTACTTCCACAATTAGCACATAAGGACCCTCACAAATAACATTTCATACCTCAATATCCTCAGCCATGAGATAGTCACTCATTCAAATATTCCACCATCTATAGATTTGACCATCAAAAAGAGGTGGCCTTGTTGGGGACTGGCCTCTTTGTAAGTTTAGTGGAGTCGTCATTCTTTGTAGGAATCTCTCTGTTGGTGTTAAAAAGATAGAGAGCCCATGCTCTGATACCAATTGTTGGAATGTATGCATCCACTAGTGCTTACAGGACCAGGTCCCCTGACAGGATAATAGTGCAGAAAATAAATAGCTCAAAGAAAATCAGGAACAATGATTTTACGTGGAAACCCCCTTGCTCAAGGGCGGAGAAAACCATGACCTATACTCATAAGATTTCAAACCAAACTCCATTTCATTCAAATGGAGCAATGTTTTAGATTACAAACTCTTGCAACCCATGGATTAAAACTTTATAATCCATTCTACCCTTACTATTGCAACTCTACTACAATGGAAAACTAAGCAATAATTCTATCGCCCACTAACCAACTAACTCTAGTTGATCTAGAATTCAAGAACTCCACAAGCCTAACTCTAGCCACCCACTCCGATCTCCAAGATAAGAGCATAAACGAGCATCAACTCTTTTGCACTACACATCAACTAACTATAGTTGACACTCCTAGTCAACTCTACCCAAGAGAACATAAAAAAATAATGTAAGGAGGCTTGACCTAAACAAAGATAATTCAACTAACTAACTCTAGTTAATACGAATCAAACTAAAGACTTAGACAAGCAGCTAATCTACTATTCTTTATAACTTAGGATTAGATTTACAATGTAAGCACATAAGACACAAAGTTCAAAATACTACAAAGACTCTTTAGCAATCTATCAGGTCCCTTGTTGAGTATGAGCAGTGTTCTTCCTTGAAGATGGCCTTCTCTTTGTAAGCTTATGAATTTTCAGAAATACAAATCCTTTTTTGCTAAATATTAAATTTGTGTCTTGTGAGAAGAAACTATATCAAATAGACACAAACTTCTTGGGACGACACCATTGGCTGAAAGCCTTTTTATATGAAAAGTTGTGCACCAACCACATTAGAGTTTGCAGCTTTCTAAAAGCTATCTTTTCATCTTTTTTCACATACGCAGTATTTTCGAGACCGGGTCCCTTGCAGTGTGTTCTTTGTGAGTTCTTAAAAAGGCTTGCTAGCTATCTCTCTTTTTGAATGAATAATGTTGTCTGTTTATTATTGTGTATATTAGTCACCAACAATAGTTTTCACCACTGAAACAAACAACCTCGTCTGCCCTTCCTATTGGTGAAGTACGTTGCACTTTTCACCAACCAACCTGACAAGACAACTTTACAGTTGTACACCATTTTGAATCTGGACGATAACACTCTGCCATGGATCGGTCCCTGCATTTGTGAGGATCATCAAAACATCTAGAATACAATATTTTCCCCTTTTTTGATGATGACACACAAATATTCCTCACGCTGTGTTTATTCATTCATTTCCCCCGTCGCCAGTCTCAATAACAAAAGACCCTTTTCTGGATCTGGTCCCTTGTTAAATCCCTAAGTTTGTTTAATGATCAAAACTTAACATCAGCTCCAAAATAACAGTTAGTAAGTTAAATGTATGCTCTTTGCATACTTTCTTGTCTCTGAATGCATACATTGTTTATACACATGCATGATCTATTTTGACGCATTTCATATTTATTTGTTAGTTGCTACATCTGAAGCTCATTCTTTAGCTAACACCTCTCCAAAAGAGAAAAGTTTGTTTCACCCTTCATGTGTCTTTGAAACAGGGGAGTTATAACAATCCTACTATTTTTGTTAGCTTCCAGATGCCATAAGGCATTTGCTTCTCTAATTCATAACTACTTCTATAATTAGGATCCACATCAGACACATCTCCTGACCCCTATACTCTTAGCTCAGCCAATGTATCAAATAGAGGTTTGTCTTGATCACTATTTTCCTTACATAGAATAGTATTCACTCTATTTTAGCTCTAACCAATTATGTGATATTTAGGAATTAGGTCCAACAGAGGTCGTCACATAAATGTTAATGAATCTCAATATGATCATACACCTCTCAAAGTTGTCCCAAATTGTAAATTTTGTGATGCAAAATGATTTTAGTATGAATCACATAGATTTTGTTAAGATAATGGCTCAATTAAGATTACATCACACAAAATGCCTACAGAACTATGAGATTTACTTTTAAATACTTATGAAGAGTCTCAACGTTTTCGAACGTATGTTACGACATACAATAATATGTTCGCTTTTACTTCGCTTGGGGTAAACTATGACAAAGATTTGGTTAAGAGATATCTTGGTATTTAAACCTTTAGAGTTCATGGAAAAATGTACCACTTAATTGATGATTTGTACCCTACAACTGGAAAGGGAAAAAACTTACAACTATACTTCAATGACAATGAAAATGAGGTGGCAAATAGAATTTCTTGTTCTGCTAGAATTCAGGAAACTAGTGCCAACAAAATGAGCCCATATTTTGGTAAGCTGCCCATATTTTAATGGATTGGGTGAGTGATTTTTTACATGGGTAAATAGGGTTGATACCCATTTTCAACTTATAAAAATATGGGTAAAATATGGGTATATATGGGTATATATGGGTAAAATATGAATTAGCCAAATGGGTTAAACTTCCAACTATTATTCACTCAAAATTCATGATATCACTAAAAATAGTGTAACTTCTCTTCCTTTTTATGTTATTCTATAGTACTAACTATTCTTCTCTATAATTGAAAAGGCGAAGTCTTTGACCTTCCAAAACTATATATTTTAAATGTACATTTCATTTGTTAATTATAATTATATTTTTTATTTGTTTAACTTTATATTGGATAACAAATAATAGTGTAAAATAAGCAAATCATGTATTAGTATTGACATTGCTTAATGTGCATTAAGCATGTTTTAGTCCTAAAATGCACATATTCATTTAATTTGAAATTTAAAATATTTTCATCTTGTTATTACATAAATTTATTTTATATTGAAAAGTTATACGATTTTTATTTTTATTTTTATGATACAATAAAACTAAATGACATTTTCAACATTTTTCATCTAAAAAAAGATTAAAATATTTTCTCCATATTGAATTCTTAAGTAAAGTACTATTTATTCATGAAAATATTGGTAAACTAGTATTTTACCCAACCCATTTATTACCCAATCAATTTTTATCCATATCAAATATGGACGGGTTGAATTATTACCCATTTTATGATTAGCTATTTTCAACCCGCCCTAATTTGACCCAACTCGCCTATTTGCCACCACTATAGGAAACTATGATAATAAAATTGATGAATATACTACAAGTTAATGCATACTCTTTTTTCCTGAAATTTCTAACTTATGTACCCGAACTATCACAGTTTTATATTTCACTAGCATGCGATTCGGGTTTAGATCAACATGTATATAACCTACCTACTACATCAGAAGTTTCAGCAATATGGGTTGATGAAGGAGTACATACTATTGAAACCTTATATTCGAATTTATCCTCAAAGTAATAAAAGTCAATCAGTTAATTACTACTATGGATGCTATGACCCCTTACAATATCCACTTTTATTTCCATATGGTCAAGTTGAGTGGCATTGTGGTATTAAGAAAATACTACAGCCAAAGAAGACAACCAGTTATCATGTCTACTGTGAATAGGAATACATACCCAGTGTTAAAAACATGTGTACAATAGATAACTTCCTTGATATGGAAGCTGAAGTGCTCGAACAACCAAAGAAAAAAAGAAATGATGTCTCTTGCCGTGAATATTATCGTTACAAAATTCAAATGCAAGATGATGAAAATGATGACCTCTTACATTATATCGTTGATGTATTCACAAAGCTGGAAACACAAAGGCTAGATTTCTTTTCCTTCAATCAAGACTTATTTCGAATGGAAGTTTTCCAAGGTCTTCTGGATGTCTTAATACATGGTGAAAGAGATGCTACTAAAATTGGAAAACAAACATTCCTTCCTGTCACATTTATCGGAGGACCAAGAAATATGCGTCAGCGATATCTTGACGCTATCACTTTGGTACAACATTTCAAAAAACCTAATTTATTTCTAATAATGACTTGTAATCCAATGTGACCTGAAATAAAAGAACATTTGTTACCTGCTGTTGAGGCACAAAACATACCTGATTTGATTAGTAGAATATTTCGAGGGAAAGTCGAAGAACTAAAAACTAGTATATTAAAAAGAAATGTCTTCAGAAAGGTTGTTGCATTTATGTACAGTATAGAATTCCAAAATCATGGTCTCACACATGGACATTTCCTTATTATTCTATCTAATGAATATAAAATATTGAAACCGAGTCATATGATAGAATTATTCGTGCTAAATTACCTGATTCTAACAAAGAAGATTACTTACATTCTGTTGTTGTACATTAAATGATGCATGGTCCTTGTGGTCATTTGAATCCTATAAATCCATGTATGAAAAGAAAAGGTTATTGTAAATTTAAATATCCTAAAGATTTCGTTGCAGAAACATTTAAAGGCAAAAACTCATATCCCATTTACAAAAGACAACACTCAAGAGAACTTAAAAAATTAGAGGGCAATATCTTGATAACTCCTTGGTCATACCATACAAGAAATTTTTACTTGCCAAGTTTAATTTTCAAATGAATGTCAAAATATGTTCTGACATTAAAGTTGTGAAGTACCTTACAAATATATTTGCAAAAGACACGATAAAATAGTTTTTGTGCATGAGAATGATAAATAAATAGAGGTTGATGAAATAAAAGAATATCAATCTGCTCAGTGGGTGTCTCTGCCTCAAGCTGGTTATCCTATCAGTGAGATGACGCCGATTGCTTACCATCTTGAGTTACATCTTGAAGCACAACAATGCATTTCTTTTAAAAGCACTGAAAGTATAAATACAATAATGAGAAATCCAATTAATAGAAAAACAATGTTAACTAAATTCTTTGTTATGAACCAAACAAATGAGGATGCTCAACAACTTAATCTATTATACAAAGAGTTTCTTCAATACTTTGTATGGTCAACTTCATATAAAATGTGGACACGTCGAAAACAACGTACAGTTATTGGACGAGTTCTGACATGCCATCCAACAGAAGGAGAGAGATAGTATCTAAGATTATTACTTATGAATGTGAGGGGCCCAAAATCATACGAAGATCTTCATATGGTCAATGGAACATATTGTATTACATTTAGGGAATCTGCAAAAAAAAAAAAAAAAAAAGGGAATTACAACATTTTGATAACACCTTAGTTGACCGTATGATTGAAGTTGCAGCTTATCAATTACCATATAGTTTAAGACGATTATTTGCTACATTATTAGTTTATTGTAATACTACTAACCCAAAAGAGTTATGGGAACAATTTGAAGAGTCTGTCTGAAGATTTTAAAAACTTCAAAAGTGTTGAACTGCGAGATGTTTGACACATAGTTTTGAACCATATTATGATGAGCTACACTCAATGGGACATGATATAAATGAATATAAGCATGTTCCAGAGAATATTCAACCTTCTGTAATCGAAAAAGAGGTAAAAGATGTACATTTTGAGAGATGTATGAGAGTTACCGAAGAGGATTTGTTATTGAGAAAAAACTAAATAAAGAAAAATGAAAAGCTTATACTATAATTGTTGATAGAATATTTTCTAATACAGTAGAATCATTTTAATTGATGGTCCAGGAGGAACTGGAAAAAGTTTCTTGTACTGAAGTTTAGTAGCAACAATAAGATTTAAAGGATTTGTAGCATTAGCAATTGCAAGTTCTGGTGTCGCAACTTCTATTCTTCCTAGAGGACGAACTGCTCACTCACATTTTAAGATACCTATTAATGTTGATGAAAATATTAGTTGCAATGTCAGCAAACAAAGCTCACTTGCAAGTTTGATTCAGGATACAAAACTAATTGTCTGGGATGAAGCATCAATGGCTAAAGCAAAAACCATTGAAGCTTTTGATTTACTATTAAATGATTTGATGGATATGAGAATGACTTTTGGTGGAAACGTGGTCGTTTTAGATGGTGAGTTTTGACAAACCCTTCCCGTTGTTCGAAATGGGAAAAAAGAAGACTTCATTTCTCAAAGTTTATTATACTCATAAATCTGCAACCAACTTATAAAATTACACCTATCAGAGGATATGCGCGCAAAAATAGATCTTGCATTTTCAGAGTACTTGATGAGAATTGGTGACGGAAAAGAAAAACTTAACTCCCATTATAAAGTTGAAATTCCCAGTTATTTGCTCATTCCTTTTACTACTGAAGAACAATCCTTACAAGAGTTATTTAATGTAACATACCCTAATATAGACTCATTGTTTCGTGATTTTTCCTCCTTAGCTTCTCATGTGATTTTGACAACCAAAAATGATTATGTTCATGAAATAAATGATATGCTAATATCTAAATTTCCAAATACTGCAAGATCATTTAACGCAATCAATGAAACTATTGAACCAAATGATCAAAGTCAGTTTGAAGATTATCTCCATACTCTAAATCCTGCTAAATTGCCACCTTACAAATTGACTTTAAAATAAAATTGCCAGTGATGTTACTACGAAATTTAAATCCTTCTGAAGGTTTATCTAACAGTACACGATTAACAAGTTGTAATTTCAAAACACATGTTATAAATGCAAAAATTGATAGCGGTGACTTTCAGAGAAAACATGTTTTTATTCCAAAAATGCCTTTATTAGCTTCAGAAAATGAAAATTTGTCAATTCCCTTCAAAAGAACACAATTTGCAATACGATTATGTTTTTTTATGACTATACATAAAGTTCAAGGTCAAACTTTGGATTTTTTTGGAATTTATTTGCATGAACTTGTATTTTCCCATGGTCAGGTTTATGTTGCTTTATCGAGAGCTAAAACTTCAAAAGGCGCGAAGCTTCTAATTCGACCATTGACCTTTGAAAGCAATAATGATCACTACACATACAACATAGTCTATGAAGTAATTATTCGGAAAGCATTCAATCAACTAACAATAGGTAAGAATTTGTATGCTTAACTTCTTTTAGAAAATAGTTGATTTACTCTTTTATAGTTCTATTTTAAAATGCCACCTGAAGTTTTCCTATATAGTACCATTCAGATTTCTACAATTTGGTCTATGAATCAACAAATGTTCCTCACATTTACTTCACAGAAAAATCAGCAAAACAACCAAGAACTTTCATATTCAAGTTACTTTGTTGCATTAACAAGAAAAGTTATGCCTTTGTTATGAGAACTACGAATCTTATATATGATTATACCCAGTTTACTGAACTGTTGCATTCAAGTCGTATTACTTGACTGATACAACTATGTTTCTGATCAATTCTAAATTGTTCAGACATATTCAACCTACATTTTGAACGGCTGTTGATTGAATCCTTCTAATTCATTTATGAGAGGATGCTTACGTTGATCATGTTGTTGAGCTAGCACATTTTGCTCTCTTCTTTAATCAGGTTAGGAAGATTCTTCAATAAAATAAGTACTCATAATTGACTACATAATTAAAGTTATGTATGTAGAGAAGGCAAAAGCACGTGCAATGAGACCTGTAGTTGGTGATCCCTTCAAGAATGGTGTTGAACAAATTCCTCAGATACTCCCTCTCTTTTTCTCTCTCTTCTTGTCCCATCATGTTAATGTTCTACTTTCATAACTATAAACTTTCATATTTCACATTTCTCTGCATTTTCCAACCTAAACTTCGGCCCTTCTATTCTGTTCCCAATTTCATTGCATTACCGTGTTATGTTTGTCTCTCCTCGATATTAAGTGGAAATAGTCCTCCAAAGAGGCTCTTCTTCCTTTTCATCACATGGAAACTCTAATTCACAATGAGCTCTTTAAGTTCAAGAATCTAAAGTGTCTACTTCCACGAAAGATTTCCTAAAGTATCTATCACCTCAAGTTCCAGTTAAGAAACAAAAAGAGCAAAAGGAGTGCCCATTTTTTGCACCTTGATAATTGTTAGTTAGAAGAGGGAAAAAACACAGGTGATTTGTTACTGTGTGCAGATCACATGAAAACCCAAAAGGAAACCAAATGATGGAACTATTCTTGGCTGTACGACGAAAATCCCTCTTATATAGAAATCTAGTTTTTGTTTCATCTTCAAGAATTCACCTTGATAAGGGATAACTTTATGCCTCTTCATAACACGCACAATACAAACATCAATTCCATAAAGTCTATCTTTGATGATATCTTCAATAAACACCTTTTTTCTTTCATCCAAAAGAGGAGGAAACAAAGGGATCCTTATCCTCGTAATTGTGTAAGTGTACTTGAAGTTGTACTCAAAATGTTCAGTTGAACAAACATTTGTGTTGCTGGGATCTTTATTCTATCTGAAGCATTAAATAGTAACCGAACAGCTGGTTGGAAAGTTCCTACAATCAGTCTAATAGTTTGCCAGTCAAAATTTGTATTCATGTTACTTGTACTTGATGAATACATCCAAGTCAATTTACTGTGTGTGAACTTTTTCTGATATATTCATTAAAGAGTTCACAACATCTCATTCTGCACGCTCTCTCGAAGATTAGTCTGACTACTAAAGTGAAGATAATGAGATACTCTGTTATCTCTGTTTTACAGCATAGTCAATGAGAACTATAATATATTTTATATGATTGCGTTATAATAGCTCTGTTTTAAAAAGCACCTAGATTTTTGACCGAGCGATTAAATTTAACATATATTTGATTATCAACCTTGATGATGTGGCTTGCAGGTGAGTGGAATCTAGTTATGGGAGACAATCAAGTCTTCCTGCTCATTGTCTGCAAAGGCTGTACATATTTCACAGCTCGATCAGTGTTCTGAAACCAATGGAAGAAAGGACTCGATTTGATAGGTTATCCAAGTTCTTGATGAAGCTCTTCCTCTCTTGTCCGAGTGAGGGGAAAATGAAATTAGTGCACTGATAGCAAATATCGATCCATAAAAATGTATTCGAGCTGTTCTTTCTTTTGCTAATGAGGAAAGAACTATGTACTATGTCCATTGTGCATGTCAATCCATGATAAAGACTTTGCTATTGCTACCAGATTAACAGGTAAAATAATATTTTTACATATATGCTCAATAATGATCCAGAGCAATTTGATTCTCTTGCAACATATTGCTATTTATGCTTTATTTAAGCCGAGGGTGTATCGGAAACAACCTCTCTATCTATACGAGGTAGGGGTAAGATTTGCGTACACTCTACCCTCTCCAAACTCCATTTATTAGATAACATTGGGTATGTTGTTGATGATCTGTTCACCATTGCAACACCTCATGATCTACACTACTAACTTATTTCAGATGTACTCAAGCAGTTGCGTTATGCCAAGTACTTGAGTAGGTTTGGATTTTCTTGGTCTGTTTCCAAGCATTTTTCGAATGATAATAGCTTCGAATGATAAGAGCTTCAGGCCAATGTTTGATTGTTTCCATATCAGGCTTAAATATTTTGCTTATGATTAGGGTAAACTTTCTGCCTCTTCGTGATGCACATACAAGTATCAATTGCATAACGTCTATCTTTGCCGATATCTTCAGACCAACAACTTCTTAATTTCATCCATATGAGAAAGAAGCAAAAGGATTCTTATCCTCATTGTGTAAGTGAACTTGAAGTCGTACTCAGTCGAACAAGCATTTGTGTAACAATCACAATCTGAATGAATTTTATGAGTAAACTCTAATAAGAACAACGCCAACATTTATGCAGCCCTTTAATTTTGAAATTTTCTACAAGATGGTTAAGGTTTCATTGTTTAGATAAGCTTAAGTTTAATTGCAATTTGGCCAAAAGGAGTGCACAGTTAATCTTCTCCCGTAACTTTTATATGAGTTTGAAGTAGGGAGAATCAAACAAACTCTCAGAGGTAGAAAATGTACATGCTCTAAACTTTATAGAGATTTCGACTGATGGTTAGTACACACATAAATCTGCACTTGTATCATTCCTTCTTGCATTTTGCTTCCCGTCTGTTAAGATTAAATGGCATGTACAAGTAATGCCAAAAATAAGAAAAGTATGAACAAACTTATATGATTATGCTGAACGGAATTTTGTTGTGCTGGTGGTACATCTCAACACTTTCAACCGTTTACTTCACTTGGAGTCAACTATAACAGAGATATGTCCAAAATAAACCATGTTTCTCTCATAGAACCCATAGATAAATTATTAGTGTAATGACGTGGTAACCATTCTTATTGTTAATGTACCGACATGGTTTCCGGTTACTAATAATATGTACCGGCATGATATCCGATCTAAATAAATATATGTAATGGTATGGTACCCGATTCAATAATATATATGTACCGACTTGGTATTCAATCCAATAGATATACTTGTACTAGCATGGTACCCTATCCAATAAAGATATATGTATCGGCGTGGTACTCGTTCTCGGTCATCAACATACAACACAACCATAATCACATTGAATACTAGCCACACTTGTACATTCAAGTAAACACATCTACAGTCATCTTATAACTTGTTAGAGTATAGGATGAACTAACTAGTGGATCCAATATCCGAGACCATAGCAACGTCTTAATGAGGAGTTTCTCCAAGCAATGACACAATCATATCCTATCGACGGCACAGTTATGGGGTTTCAATGGTCTGAATCCATACCCGATTTGGTGTTGAATATTACTCCCAAAATAATGTAATAATGCTCAATAACTTTATGATGTCACATTTAGGGAAAAGATCCTACTTAAGGGGAAAAGTGATAGTCTTTGTGTTGAGTTAGTACTAAAAATGCTTCTTTGTAACTGTACTAAACTTGCTTTAAAAGACTAGGCTTCATGAAAAACTGATTGTATTTTCTCAAAACTAAAATATGTTTTCTTTAAACTAACAATGTTTGTCATTCTGAAAATAATGCTCTTGAAGCAATTCATGTTTTCCTAAATCTCTTTCTAGGATACAACTTTAAGACTTGGAATTTACTTTACTCATGAAAATCATGCATAGGAAATAGTATATCAAGATTTTCAAACAACTCTTAGCAAAATAGGGTTCATGAGGTAAATTAAGCATGCACAACAATGAAAGATCATTAATAATTCGAAATAATGGAATCTCTATAATGAAATTAAGAATTTAACAATAGGAATATAATGTAAATTCGAAAATCATGAATCATGTTGTAAGAATCGACGTGGTATAAAATAAATAGGTTTCTACCCCTTAGAGGCATGTCACATCAACAATTCTAACATTCTCTAATATATATATATATATATATATATATATATATGGAGAGAGAGAGATAAATTATCCAAGTGGTATATTTTAGGTCAAAAGATTAAAGAAAATATTGGTATATTTGACATACCTTTATTATTCCATGTGGTATATTTCTTTTTTATTTTCATTCCTTTTTAAACAAAGGAGAGGGAGTACATTGATTAAAGTGTTTAAGATTCGTGCAATAAATATGAAAAAAGAACTACCTAGTTAGACATTCATTCATACCACATATATTAATCTTACCTATACTTTCAAATAATTAATTAAAATTCCACTATTTAAATATTTTGTACCATTTTTTCTGTGAGATACACCACAACCTAACAAATAGCTAGAATAAAACAATTGATTCTAACATATCTGTTAATTTACGTCTTCAATCCTAATTGAAACATTCTCTATCCTCAATCTCTCTATCACGACTCAACCCATCGGGTCATGCAAACACCCACTCTGACACCTATATAGTATAACCCTTACCACCCAATTTTTAGAAACACCAATGCAGAACTTAATAAAACATAAGGAACCTCTTTAAAATGTTGAAAGAAAAATAAAATTCGGATCTAGGAATCATTTTTTTTAAAATTAACTGAAAACCCACCCATTGAACTAGTCTAAACATGTACAAGAGCTACTAAGAGAGTACAAGGCACAAAAGAAAATACGACACAACTCACACCATAAGTAAAGAAAAGTTGAAGCGGTCGGAGGTCATCATCACCTTTACCTAAGAAACATTACTGAATCTTACAATCATACTACTCCAGGTGGCATAACAAGAATAGTCTTAGTATAAACAATACATACTAGTAGACATCATTGGTCGACCCGAATCCACCATATAATATCATGCACATAATGAAGAATAATAACTTAAATATGTCATTAGGACACACACTTCACCTCAAGTCACCCTCCTTCTTCTGCTGCTGACTCTACCATCAAGGTTACTTACATCCTCATATCAAATCACATAGAGAATCCCCCCCCCCTGATCTCTCATGCCAACACCTTGCCTTAATCAAGCCCTAGCTATATGGTATATATAAACAAGTAACACAATTTAGCAAATACATAAATGTACATTTACAAACACAATTATAACACAACCCGAACATCCAATGTTCACCCCAACTTAGCACTCACAACCACACCTACTTCATCACACCGTTCCAGTAACATGACAATAAACCTGGTTCTCTCATGGAACCCATAGATAAATTGTTAATGTACCAACATGGCAACCATTCATATTGTTAGTGTACCGGCATGGTTTCTGATTAATAATAATATGTACTGGCATCATACCTGATCTAACTAAATATATGTAATGGTGTGGTACCATATTCAATAATATATTTGTACCGACGTGGCATTCCATCAAATAGATATACATGTACTAGCACGGTACCCTATCCAATAAAGATATATGTATTGGTGTGGTGCTGTTCCCAGTCATCAACATACAACACAACCATAATCAGATTGAATAGTAACCACACCTGTACATTCAAGTAAACACATCTAGAGTAATCTTATAATTTGTCAGAGTATAGGATGAACTAACCAATTTATCCAATATCTGAGCCCATATCAAGGGCTTAATAAGGAGTTACCTTAATCAATATCACAATCATATCCTATTGGCGGCACATTTATGGGGCTTGGATGGTTTGAATCCTCTGATTCAATGTTTAATACTACTCCAAACATAATGTAATAATGCTCAATAACTTTATGATGTCTCATTTAGGGAAAAGGTCCCACTTTAGGGGAAAACTGATAGTCTTTCCGTTGAGTTAATACTAAAAATGCTTCTTTATAAATGTACTAAACTTGCTTTAAGAGACTAGGCTTTATGAAAAACTGATTGTATTTTCTCAATACTAAGTTATGTTTTCTTTAAACTAACAATTATTGTCATTCTAAAAACAATGATCTTGAAGCAATTCACTTATAATTTACTTTACTCATGAAAATCATGCATATGAGATAGTAGATCAAGTTATTCAAACAACTCTTAGCAAAATAGGGTTCATGAGGTAAATTAAGCATGAAAAACAATGAAATGTCATTAATAATATGAAATAATGAAATCAAGAATTTAACAACAGTAATATAAAGTAAATTCGAAAATCATGAATTATGGTGTAAGAATCCAGGCTTTGATCATATTAATTGAAACTACAAATTAAGGGTGTAAGGAAGAACTTAAGCCCTCACTATGATAGCCTTATATATTTCACATCCTGAGCCTGCACCCTGGATGTGGCCGGCACTCGAGAACCATTGCTGGCCCCAAGTGAACCCTTGGCCTAACTCAATACTAAGCGGAAGACTTACTCAAAAATAAAAGAATTTTAAAATTAACTTCACTCAACTTTCTCAAATGAATACTCAGAATATTTTAGAAATAAAATATTCAACTGGCTAAAGGGGAAACTCAAGTCTAGAACATTAACAATGGAAAATGAAAAAGAGTCATGAACTACTACTGTCTATATATGTATGAAGCCTCTGATACTATTAGGGATGTTGGGACAAGACCCTCGATCATAGTAACAAAACTGCAATAATATGATAGAAATAAATGAGGGATCCTCTGCAAGAAAGATGACTCACCAAACAACTCTGGAACTACAGATGGTATCAATGAATTGTATGTTGATGACCCTTATCTCCTGTAACTGCATCATGAAATAATGCAGGCCAAATGGCACCAGTACATTGAATGTACGAACATGTAAGGGGAATAATGAACATAACATAAAAGCTTGAACTTGGAAAGAAGGAACCATGCTCACTACAACTCAACTCAGCTCAAGGATACTCAACTCAATACAGTATAAAACAACAATAAAAGTGAAGTTTATATAAAGAATTTAAAACAATAGATAACAACTCAATGTATCTAAAAATACAATAATAACTCAGTTTGTATGTAAAGATACAAAATAACACTGTTTGGGAGATTCTCTAATCGATAACCATCACTATGAGCTATGTAATGATACATCATCTCACCTATGCTGCCAGAACTGTCCTATACCTTGCCAGGGTATAGAACTCCTCAACTAAGTGAATCCACAAAGCTATGCTTAAAAAAGAATAAGGGATCATCTAAAAAGTATGACCCTTTTCTACCCACATTGGCTATATGGTTTATGAGGACTTTGAATTATCTGAATTCGTCCCCATATCGGTGCTAAATACTACTCCCAAAATATAACTTAGCTCTATGTTTAAAAACTTTTCCTTACCCTCTACTTTGAGATTATTACTCAAACGATTTCTCTTGAAAGAGATAGTAATCAAAACTCCTCATGAACTTCTTTGGAAATCAGTGTTCCCTCTTATTTTAAATGTAAAAACATTTACTCCTGGGAATACTTAGTTCCCATATATCATTTTAAAAATATGAACTTAACTCTCCTCATCCTCAAACTCAAGTACTCAAGTCTTAAAAAATGTTTTAAAAGATTGTAAAAGACTTATCAAAATGACTCAAAAAAACTCTTAAGACTTGACTCTTAACTTTACCTCAAATTTGAATTATGAATTCAAGGGTTATGATTAACATTATGAATGATCTCTCAATGTTTACATGTAATTCAGAGTAGCTAGAATTAGAAAGGAATGAAGGTATGCTTTAAATGAACTCAGACGAGCCAAACGACGGAAGAAGGGGTGGGGGCAGGCGACCCTGGAGCACTGAGTAGCGTGGGGCGCCAGCCCCTAAACTACAAAACCTCATCTCTGGGGCACTTCTAGAGTGGTGCGCTAGCCCCCTACCCAAAAAACTCGACGAATTTTCTTTCTCGTTTTCTCACCCTAATTCTCCTAGAATCGAATAGTTTCTTCCAAACATTCTTAGATTCATTTACCCAACTTAATTACATGAAAATCTACTCGTAAAACCTCAAGAATAATGCTTATTATCAAGATCCTAGCCTCAAGAACTCAACCAAACATCAAAATTCAAGAACGAATAACAACACTTCAAGAAACTCCTCAATAACTTAAATCTTTCAATCTTTATGGATGAATTCGAATATGTAAACCATGATAGGAGTGTGGGTAAACGAACCCAATACTATTAAAATTGACATACCTTGATTTAGCAAAAAGAAATCCTCGATTTGCAAGAACCTGGATCGTTCTTCCTTTTGTCCTCTTTTCACTTCTTGAACCCTCTTCTAAAACCCTAAGCGTAAATTAGGATTGTGAAAACTGACCCAAATCAGTTTAAAACCACAAATAATACTAAAAATGTTTTAAGCTGATGGGGTAAGGAAAAGAATAAAATACCCCTCACTAATTCGGGTAATTTTCCTTCACTAGACAGGCTGACTTCAAACGGGCATATCTCCCTCATCCGAACTCGAAACTTATCAAACTCGGTGGAGTTGGTAAGAGGATTCCAAGAGCTTTCATTTTAAATCTTATGGGATACCTAAATCATCCTGTACTGAAAGTTATGGTCATTTGAAATTGGCCAAAAACTCACAACTTAACCATAACATGCAAAATTCTCAAATTAGCTATTTCCAATTTAGCGCTTTCTAAATTTAGCTCTTTCTAAGGCAAAATGTTACAATATCTCCCCCTTGGGAACATTCTTCTTCGATTTAGATTACTCTAAGTAGGCTAAGGGTGGTAACATCTAACACCCAGCTCAAACACCCAACATGCAAATTACACAACATTTCAACCTACAAAAGTACCAAGCAAAGAATTAGTGCCTTGATTTGGAATTTCTCCTGAATCAAAGAGATGTGTGTATCTCTTCTTCACATCCTCCTCAGCCTCCCAAGTAACTTCCTTAACAAATTGATTCCTCCATATGACCATGACTGATGTTCCCTCTTTGGTCCTCAACTTACGAACTTGATGATCTATAATCTAAACGGGTACCTCCTCATAATATAGATTGTCCTTAATACCAACATTTTCGGTCGGTATAATAAGTGAAGGACCACCCATACACTTTTTAAACTTTGAAATGTAGAATACCGATGGACCACTACTAACTCTTGCGGTAGCTCCAACTAATAGGCTACATTGCCAATCCTCTTGGATATCTTGTAAGGGCCAACAGACTGAGGACTGAGCTTCACATTCTTGTCAAATCTCATAACACCCTTCATGGGTGAAACCTTCAAATAAACCCAGTCATTCACTTGAAATTCTACACTATTTTCAACCTTTCTTGAATAGTATTCACCTTCTCCATAGCTTGATGAGTCAATTTTGGTCCTATCAACCCAACTTCAAAAACCTTAAATCATCCAATAGGAAATCTACATCTTCTCCCATAAAAAGTCTCATAGGGAACCATTTGGAGGCTAGAGTGAAAATTGTTGTTGTAAGCAAACTTAATGAGAGGTAAGTGATCATCCCAATTACCCTTGAAATCGATCACACACGCTCTCAACATCTCCTCTAAAGTGTCAATCGTACGCTCTCCTTGACCATTAGTCTGAGGATATAAAACAGTACTCAAGTTTACCTTGGAACCCAAACCTTTCTGGAAGGACTTCTAAAATTGTGCGGTGAATTGCGCACCTCTGTTTTGAAATGATGGACACCAGAACTCCATGATGTTTGACAATCTCTTGAATATATAACTTGGCATAATCTTCTGCCAAATAGGTAGTCTTTACATGTAAGAAATGGGTTGATTTACTCATCCGATCTACAATCACCAAAATAGAATCATGCTGCCTGCGAGACCGTGGTAACACAGTAATGAAATCCATATTTATCATCTCCTACTTCTATTCCAGAAGATCTATATTATAAGACATACCACCAGGCCTCTTGTGCTCTATGTTGACTTACTAGCAATTCAGACACTTAGCAACGACTCTGCAATACCCCTCATCATACTACTCCACCTATAGACTTTTCTCAAGTCACGATACATCTTTATGGGACTTGGATGCATAGAATATCTAGAGCTATGAGCTTCCTCCATGATCCTCTCTTGAATTTCATCCACCCTGGGAACACACAATCTACTCGATACCTCAATACACTATCTCCCCCTTGCTCAAAAGCTATCACTTTCTACTTTTGAACATTTGCTTTCCATTCAAGCAAAACAGGATCTTAGTCTTGTTTCTGTTTCACTTCTGACACTAGTGATGATTCAACCCCATTCATCACCATCATTCCTCCTTCATTGGAATCCATAATCCGAACTTCCAATCATACAAGTCTGTACACATCTTTAGCTAACTCTTTCTTTGCTTCTTCAACATGGGTCGTACTACCCATAGACAACTTGCTCAATGCATCAGCAACAACATTAGCTTTACTTAGGTGATAGAGAATAATCATGTCATAATCCTTGAGTAACTCCAACTACCTCCTCTGTCAGAGATTAATCTCTTTATGACTGAATACATATTGAAGACTCTTGTAATCAGTGAACATATATACATGAACACCTTAAAGATAATGACACCATATATTCTAAGCGAACAGTACATTAGCCAACTCTAGATAATGGGTTGGGTAATTCCTCTAGTGAATCTTTAGCATAAGCCATAACTTTTCCATTCTGCATCAATACACAACCCAATCCAATTCTTGACATATCACAATACACAACAAAACCTTGCGTACCCTCTGGTAGGGTCAATACTAAGGCAGTAGTCAACCTAGTTTTTAGTTCCTGAAAGCTCTTCTCAAAAGCTTCAGACCTTTGAAACTTTGTTGTCTTCTGAGTCAACTTAGTCAACGGGGATGAAATAGATAAGAACCCCTCGACAAACCCCCTATAATAACCAATAATACCCAAGAAACTCCTAATATCTTTTGGAGATGTGGGTCTAGGCTAGTTCTCCACTTCCTCAATCTTCTGAGTGTCAACTTGAATCCTTTCTGTAGATACAATGTGGCCTAAGAAGGACACTTACTCAGGCCAAAACTCGCACTTGGAAAATTTAGCATACAACTCATTATCCTTTAGAGTTTGGAGAACTACTCCGATATGAGTAGCATGATCTCCTTATTCCTCGAATAGATTAAAATGTCATCAATTAATACGATAACAAACATATCAATATAAGGCTTAAACATTTTGTTCATATGGCCCATGAATGCTGCAGGAGCATTAGTCAAACCAAAAGACATGACTAGAAACTCATAATGACCATAACAGGTCATGAAAGTTGTTTGAGGCCTATCTTAGAAAATCAAGTGCCACCTTGAAGTTGATCAAAAAGATCACCAATTCTCGAAAGAGGATACTTATTCTTGATAGTGACCTTGTTCAATTCGTAGTAATCAATACACATCCTAAGTGAACCATCATTCTTACTCATAAATAAGTCTGGAGCGCTCCAAGATGAGACACTTGATCGAATAAAGCCCTTATCAAGGAGGTCTTTCAACTGGTCTTTTAACTCTTTCAACTGAGTTGGAGCCATTCTATATGGTGGAATAAAGATAGGACGAGTATTAGGAAGAATATCTATACCAAAGTCTATTTCTCTCTCAGGAGGGACTCTCCGAAGATTGATATACTGTGAATTTATAGTATTTTTAATAAATTTCACTTAAGAGTTGTGTGTGTATAGGGACATTTTTTATTATAATTAATGTGCTTTCTATCATATTTGCAGGAAATAAGCTTGGCCGTAGAAGTAGGAGATGACGGCTAAAAATCTACAAAAAGAGCCACCCACGAAGGTGACCTACGGATCGTAGGTCCAGTCATACTCCATCGATAGGTGGTGTAGATGGAGCATCAGGGAAGTCTTGACCAAGTATGGAACTACGGATGCAAGTGATGGACCATAGGTCATCCCACGGGTCGTCCTGCACACCTGTCGGTTGTTTTAGAGAAGTTGAAGTTCCAGTACCTAATGAAATTCCTAAGTATGGAGCCACGAAAGAGGACCCACGGACTGTAGGTCAACCTATAGTCTGTTCTCTACGTCCGTCATTTGTATCTAACAGTTGAAGGTTCTAGCCTCTGCAAGAAAAAGTCTAAGTGTTGACCTACGGAGGGGACCTACGGACCGTAGGTTGAGCCACGGTCCATAGATCAAAGTCGTCGAATGAAGCCGCATCCAGAAAGTTTATTTCCTTATTTCATTTCCTTTTTGTTTAGGACAAGTTTCTCTATAAATAGAGTAAGTAAACCTCATTTTTGGGGGTTAGACATTATTGTTTACTTTTAGTTCTTGGTATTTTCTTGGGAATTAACTTGCAAACTTTAGCAATTTGATTTTCGGATTTCGGTTTATAAGATTTTTGCTTTGAATTTCAATTAGAGATTACGGTTTTCTTCTACTCAATAAGTAAGTTCATGAATTCTTCTTCTAAAAATATGAATTGTGTTCTTTCAAGCATGAGTAGTTAAATCCAAAACTAGGGTTGTGAGAACCATGACCAATTAACAATGTATGAATAATAACTAAATAATTCTTGAATAGTGTTGCTGCATGTATTGGCAATTCTTTCTCTTAGAGGTCTTTTTAATGATTGCATGCATTAGAACTCGCCTTGTTGCTACATGCTGAACAAAGGAGGTAGTTAATAAGAAAAGAATTATCAACAGATATTTAGGGTGATACTATCTAATAGTTTAATGTCAATTGGTGCGAGGGTGAAAACTAAGGCATATATTGATTTGATGTCTAATCTGAGGTAAAGGTAAGGGTTAGTAAATTATACGCACGTAGCTGGACTAAGGTGAGGAGTGAAATTCCCTATTTGAAGGACCAATCACTTAAGGATACATATGTTACCACTTTGCATGTGATACACTACGAAAGGACTACTATTATTAGGATTACCATGTTAAGAGCTTATGGGAAACACATACACCCTAGTTTCTCTCTCTCATTGATAACAACAAAGTTAGAATCTTGCTCACTTGTTACTTAACAACAATCAATTATCTGGTTCACCAATCCCCCCTTTACTTACTTGTCTCAGAAATAAGTTGACTAAATGAATATAATAGTGATTTAAGTTTAAGTCTAAACCATATTCCTCGTGGGATCGACCCCAACCTCCAAGTTGGGTTCTTTACTTGATAACGTTCGCTTAAACTTCTTTAGGGAAGCATAATTTGAGCGTATCAATTTTTGGCACTGCTGCCTTGAAATAAGGCTTTTATATTAAGTCTAACTACATTATTGAACTTTAGTCAATTATTTCCTAATTTTATATTTTCTTTTGCTTTTGTTTTCTTCAGGTTTCCACTCTAGTATATGCCAAGTACACGGAGTCAAGGCGAACCATTGACCCCATACGATCCAGAGTCGAGCAAAACTTAGAGAAAGATGAATAATCAAGGAGTCCGTAATAATCCAATCATAGAGGAGCCTTAGGAACACGTGAATAATGAGAATGCTCAGGTTCATGGTGATAGTCTACTTGGAGATACATTGAGGGTGCAGGATTCACCAAAATCAAGACTGCGTGATAATTACGGGGTCGAATTTAGCATTGTTGAATCTGAAGGACTTATTGTTCTCCCTCCTTTTCACGACCCGGGAGTACCCCCTAGATGTAACATGGCGTACTTGACCTCGAAGGGGTATCATACAAGCCTCTAGCATCATCATTACAGAAGACATAGAAAATGATGCATAAAATTTAAAATTTTACAATCTAAGTTCAATATTCACTTTTCATAAAAGAAACTAATAGGAAATCTAAACTTTGTCTAATACACCATCTAAAATAAAACATAAAAATACAAAGTTTGGGACTTAGCACTTTACATTAACAAAAGTCTCAATATACGAGATACAAAATGAAATAAGAAATAGGAAATCACGTCCTAGAACTTGAGGACTCACCACTACTTGGAGAAAGCAATCCAAGTCTTCTTCAAAGGAGAGAGTGAAAGTCACATAGCCAGAAACTACACTCAATAAGGTGTAGAAGGAAGAAGGGGTTGGTACATAATATGAAATATGTATGGAAACATGCATAAAATCCTTAATTATGATAAAAAGGACATTTTCATTTGAAAAGTATGCCTTTGTCAAGTTTAGAAACCCACATGCATTTACAACATACAATACAGGCCATAATCACACTTACACTCATTACATGATAATATCAACACCTTAGCAACCTCTAAAGAACACTTGTGAAATGTATGGTTGACATCCCATAATACCAACCATACTAAGCACCCCCTTCAAGCTACCTTGGTCATGCACATCATCTTTAGACCTCATCATAATCATTAATCACAATTAGAGAAATAGTCATGTACATTACTTGAATACAAGGAAAGTTATTCATAACAACTATCCATTCAATACACATGCTACATTTGAATCTCATCACAATATAAAGGAACCATCCTACAACATCCCACTAAGTCTACTTGTGCAATGTGGAAGTGAAGTCCCATACCCCCATTTCTACTAAGTAAACTCACCAAGAAGTTGTAGTGTAGTTCATGTCTCATTCATTATCTTTTATTTAGGAAAGAATAGTCATAACTGACATAGACCATGTGAGCTACATGGAATCTGGTGTCATGTAACCCCACACCAAAGAAGGTGTCATGTAACCCCACACCAAAGAAGGTGTCCTACTTGCCTAAGGTAGGACTAAATGTATTAGCATCTAGGTGGATCCACTAGCTAAGTCCTATGTTTGTACATAGTAACCGGATAGGGAGATTGCTTCTAGAAACCCGCCCTATTGCATTGGCGAAGAGGCTTCCATCTCATGAGTTCACTTCGGATGACCCTCACTATTGCATTGGCGGGAGGGCCTTTACCTCATTGTCCATATCCACTCGGTGCTAAGAATTATTTTCCAAATTATACATGATTAAGTCTTGAATTGCATTTACATGTGTGAAAGAATGTTCTATCCCTCATTCAATACAATCCATTAAAGTAGCTCATAGATTCATGAAAGGTTAGAGTGTACTTTAAATCCTAGAATCAACATTAGTGTGTGAGTAGGACTTTCACATTACATTCATAGTGTATTCATGAGAAATAGACTTTCAATCAACACGATACATCATCATCATCCTAGACTATTCATGCATCATCTAGTATAAGGGTATGGGAAGACCAAGCTTTCAACAATACCATAATTTACATGTTAGCCATAGGAGATTTACTTTCTAAGTGAATCAATAAGTTATACCCAAATCCCATCAACATGTACAAACCTAGCAATTTACCCCTTTCAAGGTCATGAATCCTATCTCACAACTACACCTAAATATACTACAATAGGCATGAACAAAACAAGATTCAATAACTAAATTCACATAGAAACAATTCAGGTAATCATCTTGCATCAATACACCCATCACAATACTTAAAATTGGGGTTACGGGGGTACTCATGGGTTCAAGGGGAATTTTACAATGAAAATCACCATTAAACATCAAATCATCCATAATATAATACAATTAATGTAATAAATTGTTTTTAGGAAGAACCCATGGTTGGAATAGAAACCCTAGTTTTTGAACAATATACCAATTTCAAAATCAAGAGTTGAAGGGTTTCATGGAGAAAAGTGTTCCATGAATCAAAGTACCCATACCTTAATTGATGTTTTCCAATGAAATTGGAGTGAAAATCTTGGAGCTTGAACCCTAATCTTGAGCTTCTTCTTTGTTCTTCAATGGAGTTTAGAGAGAGAATGTTTTGAGAGGGAAGTGGGTTTGATTTTGAGTTTTGAGTTGTGAGGGGTTAAAAGACTTGTTTTAATACTTAAAAATACTTTAATATACTTAAAATAACTAATTATAACCGTCCCAACCCTTAAACAAATTAATTAGTAAGTTACTAAACTACCCCCACATGGTCAACTTAAGGTAGTCCACCCAAGCCCCCATCCACGAGTCCCCATCCACAGGGCGTGGTTTGAACCACGGATCGTACTGGTCACTCGTGGTTTGGGTCAGAGAGGGGTGGATGATGGTCTTGGTGAGGAGACTAAGTCTCAACTCACGAGACCCTTCCAAGGGGCGTGAGTCGGTCAACGGACTGCACTGCACGCTCGTGGAATGGTACTGTGTCTAGGGCATTTTGGGGGTCCTTGGTAGAAACCAAGTGTTGACTCACGACCCCCACCCATGGGGTGTGAGTCAACCTATACCTCGTATGTTCGTGGATGAGGTTGTTTTGGATAGCTTTTTAGACCTTCCCTTTGGTCCTCCTCATGGACCGTTGGGGTGGGAGGGGTCCTAGGGGAGTCGTGCCTTGACGTTTAGGCACTAGAACCCTAGTATTAAGTTAGGGAAATTATTTTAGGTCTTTAACCTTAGGATTAAACTTCATTAGGCTACTAGACTACGCATTAGTCTCTTGCTTAGGTCATTAGATATACGGGGTGTTACATTAAGACTTTGATTCATGGAACACTTTTCTCCATGAATCCCTTCAACTCTTGATTTTGAGCTGTGAGTTGTGAGGGGCTAAAATACTTGTTTTAATACTTAAAAAAACTTTAATATACTTAAAATAACTAATTATAACCGTCCCAACCCTTAAACAATTTAATTAGTAAGTTACTAAACTACCCCCACATGGCCGACTTAAGGCAGTCCATCCAAGCCCCCATCCATGAGTCCTCATCCACGGGGTGTGGTTTGAACCACGGACCGTACTGGTCACTCGTGGTTTGGGTTAGAGAGGGGAGAATGAGGTTCTTAGTAAGGAGAATAAGTCTCAACTCACGAAACCCTTTCATAGGGTGTGAGTCGGTCCACGGACCGAACTGCATGCTCGTGGAATGGTACTGTGGCTAGGGAATTTTGGGGGTCCTTGGTAGAAACTAAGTGTTGACTCACGATCCCCACCCACGGGGCGTGAGTCAACCTACACTTCATAAGTTGCATCTCATGGATGAGGCTATTTTGGATAGCTTTTTGGACCTTTCCTTGGGTCTTCCTCATGGACCATTGGAGGGGTCCTAGCGGAGTCATACCTTGACGTTTAGGCATTAGAACCCTAGTATTAAGTTAGGGAACTTATTTTAGGTCTTTAACCTTAGGATTAAACTTCATTAGGCAACTAGACTACATTAGGCTCTAGCTTAGGTCATTAGATATACGGGGTGTTACACTCCTCTACCTTTTGGGCATACATTCGTGGTGACTAGTAGTTTGATGCATATACTTACAGCGAGGGGTTTGTTTTTTGATATATCTTCGGAAGATCCGCATGGGCACATGGCAAAGTTGAGAATTGTCGGTAAGAGTTGTGTGGGGCGACCGGAGTTGGATATGAATGTCATAGGGTTGAGAGTCTTCCTTCTATCATTGACCATTGATGCTGCAGTGTGGTTTTTTTGAACTTCCATATAACTCAATCCATACATGGGACCAATTGCACAAGGTGTTCATGGCCAAGTATGTTCCATTGTCAAAGAAGCCGAACCACAAAGGTAAACTTAACAAATTTGTGGCACTACCTGGAGAGTCTGTGAGTAGTTCGTGGGACAGTTTCACTACATTCATCAGAAGTGTTCAGAACCACCACATCGATGATGAGTTACTGAAGGATTATTTCTATAGAGGTCAAGATGACAATGCTAAGGTTGTGCTTGAATCTATTGTTGGAGGATCACATAGTGAGCACCTTTTTAGGAGATCGCTAAGAAACTGGAGAAGATTTCCCCAAATAATAAATCATGGAGCACTCGAAAGTCAGACATTGGAAGAAGCACATTTGCAGTTCAAGCTGCGCCTAGTCAATTTATAGATGAAATTAGTAAGGAGATGGCTCAGATAACGACAGAACTTAGGTTGGTGTTGAAGCATGTAAGCAGAGGTCCAGAAAAGGTAAATGCAGTAAATTGCTTGACTAAGACTCCACCACCACTAGTAGAGCAATGCTACTATGACGAGGATGCTTATTTGGTAAATAATCAGATGCGGGGTTTTCAAGCCAACGCCCAAGGTTCCAATTCGGATAATTGGCACCAAGGTCAAGGAAATCAAGGTCGGAACTATGGTAACTACAATCAAGAGGGTCAGTATGTCCGGGATGGGAACTACAATAGCGATAATAACTACAACCGGAATAACTATAGCAATAGAAATGAAAGACTTGGGCCTTATGTTCCACCTGCAAATTGGGAATCTAGAAATAGAGAAGCTTGGGGTAGTATGTCACGTATTGAGGATATGATGCAGAAGATGATGAAGAGGTTTGATTCGAATTATGAGAATGTAAAGGAGATGCGAAATAACTTGTTCGGAATTCATCAAAAAGTTGATGCCCATGCAGTGTCGATAAAGAAACTTAAGCAGCCGATAAATCAGTTGTCCAGTACAGTAAACCCACATCAGTCTGGCATACTTCCTAGCAACACCATCCAAAATTCAAAAAATGATGAAAATTGTATGGCAATCACTACTCGAGAGGGTAAACAGACCATTGATCTACCTATGCCGTCTAAGGTTGAAATTGTGGTTGAAAAAGATGATGATGAGATTGAGGTTACTAGAGTCCAAGAATGATACAGAGAAGGAAGTAGAGATAACCCAAAAAGTTATCCCCATGCCTAGACATCTACCTCCATTCCAACAGAGGTTGGTTAAGAAGAATGAAGAAGGGAAATACCACAGGTTTACTACTATGTTGAAATAGCTTTCCATCAATATTCCATGTATAGTGGCTTTGGAGCAAATGCTTGGGTATGCAAAATTTATGAAAGAATTGGTGACTAAAAAGATGGCCGTCAGTTTTGAAGATGATGATAGGTTGCAACATTGCATTGCTATTGCTACTAGGTCACTTGTGCAGAAGAAATAAGATCCCGATGCTTTCACTATTCCTTGTACCATTGGATTATTGCATTTTGCGAAGGCGTTGTGTGATTTGGGTGCTAGTATTAATCTGATGCCGTTGTCTATTTACAAGATGTTCGGTTTGGGGACTATAAAACCGACTGCAATGCGATAACTCATGACTGATAGAACTGTGAAGAGGCCCATTGGTGTTCTCCAAGATGTACTTGTGAAAGTGGAGTCGTCTATTTTTTCGACGGATTTTATGATACTTGATTGTGAGGTTGATTTTGAGGTTCCCATCATCTTAGGGAGATCATTCCTTGCTACAGGGTGCGCCTTGGTCGATATGGAGAAACGGCAGAAGAAGATCTGATTGAATAGTGAAGAGATAACTTTTAATATCTGTAGGTCCATGAAGTAGGAAAGCGATCTCAAGTCAGTGTCAGTGGTGAATCACATTGTGGAGCGAGGTTTTGTGTGTCTATTGAAGAGCAATTGGGTGTTGATGCACTTACAGCGGTAATAATGAAATTCGAGGGTGATGGTATTGAATACTATGATGAGTTACTTGTCGCACTTGATAGGTTCGAATTTCGCTCCAAATCAAAGAAATTGGAGTTAGATATGAAGAATCGTGACTCTCCACCCGCAAAACTGTCTGTTTGAGAGGCTCCAAAATTGGAGCATAAGGCTCTACCATCACATTTGAGGTATGTATTCTTGGGGAGAGATGGTACTTTGCCAGTCATCATTGCGGCCGATTTAAATGCGGAACAAGTTGAGGCATTGGTTTCTGTGTTGAAGAGGTTCAAGCGGGCCATTAGGTGGACTATTGTGGACCTTATTGGGATTCCTCCTGGCATTTGTTCTCATAAAATCCAACTCTTGCCGGATCAAAATCCTAGTATTGAGCACCAAAGGAGACTAAATATGCCTATACAAGAGGTAGTGAAAAAGAAAATCATCAAGTGGTTAGATGCTGGAGTCATTTATCCCATTGCAGATAGTAGTTAGGTTTGTCCTATTCAGTGTGTGCCCAAGAAAGGTGGGATTAATGTGGTACCTAATGCGAGAAATGAGCTTGTTTCGATGCGGACAGTTACTGGATGGAGAGTATGCATGGACTATTGGAAATTAAATGCTTGGACAAAAAATGACCACTTCCATATGTCGTTCATGGATCAGATGTTGGACAGCCTTGCTGGTAAGGGTTGGTAGTGCTTTCTTGATGGTTATTTAGGTTACAATTAGAGCACCATAGCTCCGAAAGACCAAGAGAAGACCACTTTAACCTACTCTTATGGGACTTTAGCCTTCAAACGGATGCCATTTGGGTTGTGTAATGCTCCAACGACCTTCCAGCGTTGCATGATGTTTATATTTCAGATATGGTGGAGGACACTATTGAGGTATTTATGGATGATTTCTCTGTGGTAGGTGACTCGTTTGATGGTTGTCTGATGCATTTGGCTGAGGTACTGAAGTGGTGTAAAGAGTGCAATCTTGTGCTCAGTTAGGAAAAATGTCACTTCATGGTGACAGAGGGGATCGTTCTGGGTCATTGGATTTCTGAGAAGGGTATTGAGGTTGATAGAGCAAAAGTCAAGGTAATATAAATGCTTCCACCACCTATCTCTTGTAAAGGTGTTAGAACTTTTCTTGGGCATGCAGGCTTTTATAGGAGGTTTATCAAGGATTTCTCCAAAATTGCACACCCATTGTGCAAATTGCTCGAAAAGAAGTGTAAGTTTGATTTTAATGATGCTTGTGTAAGAGAATTTAGAGAGTTGAAAGAAAAGCTAGTTTCTATACCTATCATTATTTCACCAGATTGGGGGCAACCATTAGAAATGATGTGTGATGCGAGTGGAGTGGTGCTTGTTGTGGTATTGGGAAATAGGCGAGAGAAGATTCTTCATTCTATTTACTATGCTAGCAAAGCTTTAAATGTAGCTCAAAAAAATTATACAGTGTCTGAACAGGAACTCCTTGATGTAGTTTTCAAGAAATTTTGATACTGCTTGCTTGGTACTAAGGTCATAGTGCATACTGACCATTCTTCATTAAGGTATCTGATGGATAAGAAGGATGTAAAATTGAGATTGATTAGATGGGCGTTGTTGCTGCAAGAGTTCGATTTTGAGGTGAGACAGAAAACGGACAGAAAATATAGTTGCCAATCATTTGTCCAGATTAGAGGAGGAAGCGATACTCAAGCTAGGAGATGGGACTGAAATTAATGATGCTTTTACAGAGGAACAGGTATTGGCTTCTTCTTATGATCTTATTCCTTGGTTCGCAAACTTTGCTAACTACTTGGCAAGTGAAATGGTTCCATCGGATTTGTTGTTTCACCAAAGGAAAAAGTTTATGCATAATGTTAATAAGTTCTATTGGAAAGATCCTTATTTGTTCTTTATTTGTGCTGATGGGATTATTCGTCGCTGTGTGCCAGAGGTTGAGATGATGAGTATACTAGAGGCGTGTCATTCTTCGCCTGTTGGTGGGCATCATAGTGGTAACAGACTATGCATAAAATCTTGTAGTGTGGGTATTACAGACCTACCATCCACCAAGATGGTCATGATTTTACCAAGTCTTGTGATCGTTGCCAAAGAGAAGGAGGAATTTGGAAGAGGCAAGAGCTACCTATGAATCTGATATTGGTAATCGACTTGTTTGATGTATGGTGCATTGATTTTATGGGTCCATTTGTGAGTTCACATGGGATGAAATATATTCTTGTTGCGGTTGATTATGTTTCAAAATGGGCGGAAGGAATTGCACTTTCAAACAATGAAGGGAAAAGTATCACCGCATTCCTGAAAAAGAGTATGTTCTTCAGATTTGGTACACCTAGGGGGATTATCAGCGATGGAGGTTTCCACTTTTGTAATAAGTTTTTCAAGGCGTTGCTAGAGAAATATGGAGTCCGCCACAATGTAGCCACTCCTTACCATCTGCAGTCTAGTGGGCAACTTGAAGTGTCCAATAGAGAGATAAAGCAAATCCTTGCTAAAACTGTGAATGCAAATATAACAGATTGGTCAAGGAGGCTTGATGATGCTCTATGGGCCTATCGCACCGCATTCAAGACTCCCACAGGTATGTTGCCCTACCAACTTGTATATGGGAAGTCTTGCCATTTGCCGATAGAGCTAGAGCATAAGGCGATAGGTGCTAAAGAAGTTGAATTTGGATTGGGGCGCCGCATCAAGTCAAAAAGTGAATGACATGAATGAGCTTGATGAGTTTCTCCTAAAAGCTTATGAAAGTTAAGCCTTGTACTAGGAGAAGATGAAGAAGTATCATGATCAAAAGATTGAAAAGCGTGAATTTGTTGTGGGTGATCTGGTGCGTCTATTCAACTCAAAGTTGCGCTTCTTTCCTGGAAAGTTCAAGTCCAAGTGGACCGGGCAATTCATAGTCACTCAAGTGTTCCCATATGAAGCGGTCGAGCTCGAGAAAAAGGAGGGAACACGATTCAAAGTGAACGGTCAAAGGATCAAAGTCTACATAGGGAAAGAGAAGAGTATGCAAGAAGTAGTTGAGGCCTACTACCTTGATGAATTCTGAGTAATCAAGGAGCCTGCATCGTGCCGCGACGTTAAATCAAGCGCTACTTGGGAGACAACCCAAGATGTACAATCTAGCCAACTATAGGCTTTTCTTTTCCATTTAGGTGTTTTCTTCTTTGATTTTAATTTCTATAATTTCTTTAGATAGGTGTTTTATTTTTGTATTAGTGTTGGCTAGATGTAGAATAGGGTCTGTGTCTGAAAAGTGTCAAGAAAATGTAAAAAGAAAGACCTCATGGTTGCTACATATGCAGGGACGAACAACTGAATTAGTAGAAAATAGGTTGTGCAAAGTTCTATGGACCCCATCGACAATCCGTAGGACCATCCACGAGCCATGAATTGTGTCCGTAGATCCCCAAGTAAGTCCTCCAAAATTCTAAGTGTCTGAGTGACCTACGGTCCATAGGTCGACCCACGACCCGCAGACAGGGTCTCGTGGGTCCAAATCCTAGGGTTTTGCCAACCCGACCCAAACACTTTATAAAATAATATTCTCTCATTTTTAATTCATATCCCACATTCAAAACTCCCTCCCAACTATTTTAAAATCATTCCTCTCCTAAATTCACTCTATTTAACTCCCAAATCCCATAGATTGCTCCCCATTCATTCCCCCTAATTCCATATCACTCTTCACCCTTCCAAATCCTTTATCTCCATTTCCCCAGAAATTCTAAGGTTCGGTTTCGATATCAAAGGCTTGTCAAAAAGGGTCTAGAAGTTCATTGCATCACACACTCATCCAATTCGCTTGCTTGAAAGGTAAACAACTTCACCCTAACTTTGAATTCACTGTTCATTGTTGTATTTAGAAGTCACGAAGTTGGAACTTGACCTTGGGTTGTTAGAGTTGTTAATTTTATAGTTCAATGTCGAATTGTATGCTAGAATAACCCTTGGTATGATGGTATGTGAGTGTGTAGTATATTAAAACTAACTGAATCAGGGTAAAAGGTCTAAAAGGAAGTTTTTATTTAGGGTTCCTAGTTTGGTATGTTAAAAATTCAAATTGTAAGTAATCGGAACCCTAAGGATGACAAACTACCTTATACTGTGTTGAAATGCATGATTATACATAGGTTGATTAATTGATTTGTCTAAATAATAAGTATAAACTGAGGCATGTCAGATACCTGGCACAGACCTGACCCACGAAACCCCATCCATGGACGGTAGGTCGGGTCCGTGGGTCTGTTGCATATGAAATAATCATTAAGTGTGGGACCACGGAGGTGGACTACGGTCCATCATTCTATTGATGGACTGTTCTGCACATCCGTTGTTCACATCAGAGACCCAACTTCTGGGAACTCTGACCTACAGAGAGCACCCACGGACCGTAGGTTGACACTACTACTACTGTCCAGAAATTTTTTGGTTTTTTGTTTTGATCTATTTTTTATTCTAAAATTTTTTTGAGTGTGTTATTGGCTTGTGTTGGTACAAACTAAGCTTCTACAGGTACTATGGCCCCAAATGAGATCTGACTTATGCTGCGAAGGGCAAATCAAAGTATGTGGCACCATCCTTTCAGCTGATTGATGGGGGCACTAATGTCGATACTGATAGGGATTATGTCCCACCTCGTACCAGGAAATCCCCCACATCACCAGACACTACACAGAATCAAACCCGGCAGGTCATTTTTGACGTGGTAACTGCCCCCAGTCTAATGAGGGGGATACGCCGATCGGTTCATCGGCTGGCTCTGGCTCCGGCTTTGGCTCCACTCCCAGCGACAACACTGCCTCATCTTCTGAGGCCACCAGTACGGGCGATATCCTCGTACCTCCTAGTTTCGAGCCTCCAGCAAATTTGGACGAGCCCAATAGATGGTGTGTAAGCTGTCAGTTTCAATTATATAGAGTGTCCACATGCTGAATGAGAAGGAGAAGATGGCTCAACTAGTTACTGAGAAGAATCGAGTTCTCACAGGCAACCTCCACACCGCGCCCGCCATCCATGATCTCTTCCTAAGGCATAGGTGCGACTGGATGGCCCGTAGCCCAGGGTCCTTCAGTGTGGAGATAGTCAGGGAGCTCTATGCTGCCTACGCAGCCATCTTCAGAGGTTCAAATAAAAGACGGGTCAATCCCACCGCCCAGCTTCCACTTACGACTACACTAGTGTGTGGGTTTTCAGTTGATATATCTGAGACCACTCTCTGTAGGTTCCTCTATAGTTAGGGCCACACTTTTCCAATCAACACGGACGAGTTCGACTACTGCTAGGACATCGTTAGGAACAGGGCATTTTAGAGGAATGTTGAACATAGGGAGTCCCTTTTGTGTTGGTTAGCCCATCATCTTGCTACAGATGGAGAGCGCGCCAAGTGGGTCAGCACCTCGAGCGTACGTATCAAGAAGGCCACACTAACTTTTGTGGCCAAATTCTTCTAGTTGCTAGTGCGGAGTCGTGTCTCTCATACTGTGGTAGATAATGTACTTACATGGGATCGAGAAGTCATGGTTGTAGCTTCGGTTGCTGGGATAGAGGTCGACTTTCACCGCATACTGATTGCAGAGATACACGAGAGGGCCTTCAAGGCTACCACCACCCTACCTTTTCCATGCCTCATTTTCCAACTTTGCAGGAATGCTGGAATATTGGTTTGGCACTGTGATAGGTTGCTTCAGGCGACCAAGACCCTATATGTCGGCCTGGTTCGGGATAAGGCCAATGTAGCTGCACCTCACAAGGAGCCACAGGTTGAGGTGCCACCATTAGGAGCGGACCTTGTAGAAGATGTGGAGCAGATGCAGGGTGATGATCCCGCCCCTCCATCCACTACAAATGATTCCCCAACTTCCCCATCTCCAGCCACCAGTCAGGACCCTAGCTCCTCCAGAGCCACTCCCTCATCAGGGTCTGTTACCATGCCTTTAGCCCATGTCCAAAAGCAAGAGGCCCAGATGGCTACCCTACTTCAACATATGAGACCTTAGATACAGCATGCGATAGAAGAGTCTGAGGCTAGGATTGAGTAGCGGGTGGAGAAAATGATGGACAAGAAGGTCCACGCCATTCATAAGCGCCTAGATGCCTTAGAGTTGAAAGTCCTAGAGAGGCCGACCCCAACTGTTGATGTGACCACCCTCCAGAAGGAGATAGAGAGCCTTCATAAGGATGTCACTGGACTTCTTGATCCCCCAGAGAAGGAGCTCGAGTACGTCCCCATAGCACAGGTTGATGATACGGTGTTGTGTGCCCTATTTGGAGATAATATGCCGCCGCCTGATTCTTCCCATACTACTGGGAAGCGCCCCCACTTCAGTCGTAATTCTGATGACACTGAGACTGGGAGATCTAGCAAAAGGGAGCGCCAAAAGACTGAGGTGGCCCTAAGGTCATCCATAGTTAACGAGGAGTTGCGGCAGCAGTGGGCTAGGGAGATTGGTGTTGGTGCCACTAGCAGTGTGAGAAGTACTGAGGGTGCGGTGACAGTTGATGTTAGCACTACTGAGGGTGCTTAGATGGTAGATGCGAGCACTACCGATAGTGACCCGAGTGTTGATCGAACCCACCCGTTTGTTGAAAGGTCTTCGGCACAATGCTCCACAGGCTTGGTTCACCCTATCATTTATGTTTTTACGTTTTGTGCATTGGGGACAATTGCACTTTATTTTGTTGGGGGTGGGGCAAATGGATTGTGAGTGATAGGGTGAAATCTAAGTAACCCAACTCAAAATCCCCTCTTGGGGTTTTCTTGCTTGTGCTCTTTTCCCCCAAGAGACTATTTTAATTTATGTTGAACCGGCATGTTTAGGAACGTATGTGTAGGAGTAAGTAGAAAAAATGAAAGCATGATGGCATAAAAAGCATTAAAAAATGATCCCCATCCAAAAATGTTGAAATGTGCTAGATCAATAGTCTTTATGAGTTGAATGTGTTGTATCTCAATGTGACATGATAAGGAACCGATTTGACCTCTTGACTTAAGCTGAAACTTGAATTGGGTAATTTGATAATGAAACAATTTGCCAAGAGTGTGTGAGAAAATTTGAATGTTCAAATAGTTGTGCCAATCTAGAACTTGTCCTGTTGGTCCTTCTAAGGTGATCTAGGCTAGAAGTTTGGAAGTGAGTATAGGCCCTTGTTTAAATTAGACCACTGCCTAAAATGATCCAACAAAATAAAAGCATTGTTCCCTTTTGATCAAATTATTTGAGCCTTAAATAGACCATTTCTTTTGATTCACCTAACTCACCTTCCCTTAAATAATTGTCTTGGCCCCCGTCCCTCCTTTGACATGTGCACCTTAACTTAGGTCAAAAGCCTATGTTGAGGATGGCTAAGTCAAAAGTTGCCATAATCTTGGCCCTGGTCGGACATCGGATATTGTACACCTCAACTAATGTAAAATCCATAAGTTGAGGGTGGCTATGAGAGAGTAAACCAAAAGAAAAAGGGTATGAAAAGATTTTTGTGTTTAAAAGAAAAGAAGAAAAGATAAAAAAATAAAAAAATAAAAAAAAAAGGATGTGACTTTGTGCAAAAGAAGCAAAAAGATGATAAATAAAAGTTCTGAAAAAAAAAAAACAAAGTGAAAGAAAAAGAAAAAAAAGTGAAAAATAAGTGCCACAAAGTGAAAAGTCATATCCATGTTGAAAAGAGTCAAGGGAAAGAAAGTAAAAAGAAAGGCTGTCAAAAATAGGTCGAAGAAAGAGGTAAAAACCAATGTAATGTCAAGGAGGGTAGAAAGTCACTAAAAAGTACCCAAATGTACCACACCTGACCTTGAGCCTACATTACAAGCTAAGAAAGTCTTATAGTGATCCTAGCAACTAGTTTGGAGAGTCTAAGAAGTGAAAATAAGGGCAACCCTAGGGTATTGAGCACTAACTATATTTAAAGTCACTTTTGAGCGTGAGTGTCAAGTGAATCCTAAAACTCAAAATTCATATCTTCTGTGTGAAAAGCATTTCGTTTGAAGTGAAGGCACTAGTTTCATTGTTGGAAAGTTGGTATCTTGGTGATTGTGAAAAAGAGTATGATGCGGTGTCTATTGGTCGATCATTGTCATATCTCTATCCACATGAGTTAGCTTGTTGAGTCTAAGAGAAAAAGATTTGCACAGAGAAAATGGAATGGATTGAAATAGCCATGTGATTGCTTGAGTTGGTATGTCTGCTTCTATTCAAGTGTCGTTTATGGTTTAGTGCGTCGCTTGAGGACAAACAATGAGTTTAAGTTGAGGATGTTGATATACCGTGAATTTATAGTATTTTTAATACATTTCACTTAAGAGTTGTGTGTGTTTGCAGACATTTTGTATTAGAATTAATGTGTTTTGTATCATGTTTGTAGGAAATAAGCTTGGACATGGAACCAGGAGATGACAACTAAAAATCTGCAGAAGGGGCCATCCACGAAGGTGACCTACGGACTGTACGTCCAGTCAGGGTCCGTCGATGGGTGGCATAGATGGAGCATCAGGGAAGTCTTGACCAAGTGTGGAACTACAGATGCAAGTGACAGAGCATAGGTCGACCCACAGGCCGTCCTGCACACCCGTCGAATGTTTCAGAGAAGTTGAAGTTCCAGCGGTTCGTAGGTCGAAGTTGTCGAATGAAGCCGTGTACAGAAAGTTTATTTCCTTATTTCGTTTCCTTTTTGTTTAGGACAAGTTTTTCTATAAATAGCATATGTAAACCTCATTTTTTGGGGTTAGACATTATTGTTTACTTTTAGTTATTGGTATTTTCTTGGGAATTAACTTGCATACTTTAGCAATTTGATTTCCGAATTTCAGTTTATAAGATTTTTGCTTTGAATGTCAATTGGAGATTATGGGTTTCTTCTACTCAATACGTAAGTTCATGAATTCTTATTCTAAAAATATGAATTGTGTTCTTTCAGGCATGAGTAGCTAAATCCACAACTAAGGTTGTGGGAACCATGAGCAATTAACAACGTATGAATAATAACTAAGTAATTCTTGAATAATGTTGATGCATATATTGGTAATTCTTTTGCTTAGAAGTCTTTTGAACGAGTAGACGTGTTAAAACTCGCCTTGTTGCTACTTGCCGGACCAAGGAGGTAGTTAATAAGAAAAGAATTATCAACAAAGATTTAGTTTGATACTATCTAATAGTCTAATGTCAATTGGTGTGAAGGTGAAAACTAAATCATACATTGATGTGATGTCTAATCTAAGCTAAAGGTAAGGGTTATTAAATTATACACACGTAGCCGGACCAAGGTGCAGAGTGAAATTCCCTATTTGGAGGACCAATCACTTTAGGATACATATCTTACCACTTTGCATGTGATACACTAGGAAAGGATTACTATTATTGGTATTACCACGTTAAGAGCTTATAGGGAACATATACACCCTAGTTTCTCTCTCTCATTGATAACAACAAAGTTCGAATATTGCTCACTTGTTACTAAAAAACAATCAGGTATTTGTTTCCCAAATTCCCCCCCCCCCTTTTACTTACTTGTCTCAGAAATAAGTTGACTAAACGAATATAATAGTAAGTTAAGTTTAAGTCTAAACCATATTCCTGGTGGGATAGACCCCAACCTCCAAGTTGGGTTCTTTACTTGATATTGATCGCTTATACTTCTTTAGGGAAGAGTAATTTGAGTGTATCAAAGATCATCTTGAAAGACCTCTGGAACCTTACTCACAATTGGAACCGACTGAATAGGTGGTGTCTCAACACTAGAGTCATTAACTAAGACTAATTGCTAGATGCACCCATTGGAAACTAACTTTCTGGCCTTAAGGTACGAAATAAAGTGTCCCTTAGGCACTGCTGAACTACTCCTCCACTCACTGACTGACTTATTAGGAAACTGGAAGTTAACTGCTCATGTTCTACAATCAACTGAGGCATAACAGGCATGAAGCCAGTACGTACCTAGAATAACATCAAAGTCCACCATATCTAGCTCAAATAAGTCAGCCATGTTGTCCTTGTGATTGACAGAAATGGTACAATCACAATAAACTCTCTCAACTAGAGTAGACTCACCAACAGGTATGGAAACATGGAAAGGCTCAAGAAGTTGTTCGGGAATAATATCGAACCTCATAGCAACATATGGAGTCACAAAAGATAGACTCGCACTTAGATCATGCAATGCATATACAGGAAAATCAAAGACTTTGATCATACTAATGACAACATCAGGTGAATTGTCTTGCTCTTAACGACTGGTGATAACATATAGACGGTTTGCTCCTTCTCCTATCCCTGAAGCAGCTCCTCTAGGTGCAGCTCTATCTGGTGGAGCCACTGAAAAAGATTGGAATTTATTGCCCCTATTACCATTACCCTACAAGTTCTTTGGGCACTCTCTCATGAAGTGAACATTCTGACCACACTTGAAGCAACCAGTGGAGACATCACGACATGCTCCTAGGTTGTTCCTACCACACTTCGCACATACAGGAGTCCCATTACCTCCTTGTGCCACACTACCTTGAGATTGTACAAGTCTAGCTCTGAAGTTCTGAGAGTTCTGATTCTTGAAAACGCATCTATTTGGTTTTTGCTGAAACAATGACTGGTTTGGGTTACTCTTTTGCTGCTCGGACTCATTTCATATTGTCTTAGCCTTTTTATCTCAGAACTCTTCTCTATCTCTCAGCTTATCTTCCTCAACCTGTTGCACATGGATCATCTGCCTTGGTATGTCCATGTCCCCTATTAACATCGCAGCCTTACCCTCCTTGCTTGATAAACGAAACAACCCAAATAGAAACAAGCTCATCCGGCACATCATATTAGCAACCATCCACGAAGCATAGCGGGACAGTTGAGTGAACTTGAGCCTATACTCATGCACACTCATGGATTTCTGCTTAAGAGTAAGGAAATCTCTTACATTGGCCTCTCTCATCTCACGGGGAATGAAACGCCCCATGAAGGCCTCTTCTTTTGGCAAGGTTTGCTTAAGCAAACCGCATCTCGCTTTTGCAAGAACTACCCGCTTAAGAGAACCCCGAACCTGCTATTTCAGGGTTTACACCCATTTTTTCAATTTTGAGCTTTTGGGGGCCATTGGTGGCAAATTATGAAAGGATTTTATGTGCTAGATTAGTGGTAAGTTTTCTTGATCCTAAAAATTCATTTTCCATTGATAAATTATGAGTTTAATCATCAAAATGTGGAATTTTGGTCGGTTAATGGAATGATTATTCAAGAACCCTATTTCTTAGGTAAATTGAAGATTTTAAAGTGGTTTTGATCCCATCTTCGAAATGATTTTCATTAGGGGTGTCAAATGGGCGGGTTGGGTTGAAATTGGAGATATTCAAATGGGTTGAAATAGAAATCGGGTTGGGTCTTCACCCGCTCAAGTTTACTTTGGGCTCAAATGGGTTGGGCTCAAAGGGCTAAAAAAATGGGTTGGGTCTTGACCCGTCCAATTTGACCCTATTAATCTCAATAATTTTAACATATTGATATTTAACATTTATAATCACAATTTGAATTTCAGCTTAATTTTTTTTTAAAAAAAAAAGTAACAAATGAATAGATAAAAATTAAAAGATGTTAAATAGATAATAATTCATACCTTCAATATAAGAACATATCTTAATAAAAAGTTTTAAAACAGGTTGAAATTGGAGATTTAATTGGGCTCAATTGAGGATTCTCTTAAAATGGGTTAAGCTTGAATGGGTTGAGATTGAACCCAATTCAAATTATCTTGAACCCAACCCTTAAAATTCTGGGTGGGTTACCTATGTTTGGTTTCATTTTTGACACCCCTAATTTTCACTAATGAGTTTTTCAAGCCATAAACATAATTTTTGAATATTGCTTTTCGGATTCACACCTCTATTTTTATATTGGGTTTTGAGTTGCTTGACCCATTTACTTACATAATTGATGTGGAAAGTGTTGTTTCTTATGGGGGATTGAAAATACTTGATTATTTTAGATTATGTGGCTTTGGAAGTACTTCAGAAGGGGAAAACTCAACTATTGGATTGATTGTTGATTGATTTAAGCCAAGTGGCTTCATAAACCTTGTATGCTAGTTAAATTTGTATGCTTCCTTTGTTGCTTGTGTGTTGGGAGTAATGGGGATGAGGGGAAGGGTTAAATTATCCACTTGTTACATCTATATGAATAAAAAGGGGTTGAAATGAAAAGGTCTTTCTGTTTAACATGATGATGTGAATTGCCTTATTGTAACCCTTGTTGATTGATTGATGATATGCTTGAATGTATGAATATGAACTTGAATTGTATGAATTATTGTCTCTTCTGTATGGTGTGATATTGCTTATGTCCATTGATTGTGAACAACGTGATAAGACATGTGAGGATTTATAAAGTCGATGGAAAATTGTTTTGGCTAGTGATATAAAGATGATTTGAAGTCATTCCGGCTAGTGAATTGATTAAAGTTGATCAGAATTCGTTCTGGAAAGTGATATAAAGACAATGAGAAATGGTTCCGTCAAGAGACTGATTATTATGACTTGATGCCTTTGAGGCTTATGCATGACTTGCTTGATACTTTAGATTGATATGCTTGTTGCATGTGACTGAACTAATTGACTTATTTGATTTGTCTGACTATTAAATTCTGAAGATTGAACTGTGAATATTGGGTTTTGTGAGCTGTGTAATGTAGAATTGCTAGGTTGGGTGGATTTCTATGCAAGTTGTAGTTTGAGGAGATTCAGTTAGAGATTCAGGGGTGTTCGTTTTCTAGCTAGTGCTTTATTTAGTAGGTTGCTTGCAAAGTACCGTGTTGTTGGTACTCACCCCTTTCTTCTTCACTTGCGTAGGTTCCGAGCTCGAACCCATGTTATCTCTTTCTCCCTTCCATTAATATTGAGGCTTGTCAAGGACTTTAAGGGGTAGCTGTTTGTTATCCTATGGGCCCTTTATTTTCTTTTCCCATTCACTTTGTTCTATTTGAGAAACAAAGATTGAGATTTGTATTTATTTCTTAATTCTACACTTATGTATTTAGTGGCTTGTACACGTGACAAGCAGGTTTTGGGGTATTGTTTAGAATGAATACGTTTTCCGCTTTCGTCATGGTCTTGTTTTGTTGTATTTTAGCATTTTTTTTTTATTTTCATTAGGTTGAAGCTAACTTGTGTTAGTAGGAATAGACAAGTGTCACCATGTTCATTTTTGGGTTGTGACATTATAAATATTAAAATTTGATATTGAGATGCTAGAAAATTTATATGGATTGTCCCTGAACACGTCGAACTAAAATACTTAATGTACAATTAATAATGAAAAATTCAATAATTATGAATAGAGTATGCAATTTAACAAAAAAAACTTCAAATACAGGATTTTTCCTTATTTATAGGGCTTACAGAAATAACCATATGGAAATACTAAATTATAGGTTAAAATATGTATTTATAGACTATTCACGAAGACAAACTTAAATATGTACCTTGATCTAGCTTAAATACACATGTATTTCTGTCACACACTGCTCCTCAGGCGTAGTTCCTACTCTAAAAGTTGAGCAAGCTCTCTGTGTAATTTAAACCTTGACCCACCTTTTGTTTTTGTGTGGGATATGAATGAGTGCAACCCTGTGAACCACCTAATTTCACCTGGACCACCTTTGCAGGCAGGACAATGCCATTGTCTCATAGGATCATCAATCATATGAATAGTCAATTTATCAAGACATTCAAAGAATTTCTTGAAGCAAAAACATTTTTTGCGCTCCTTATTATTCATTTCTTTTATATTAGTGTGCTCATCAAATTCATCATCACTAAAGAAATGATCTTCATCGCTTTCATCTTGAGGAAAATCAAATTGATTAGATGATCTAACACTGTTACACAACTCCAATTTTGGAACAATTGGATGACCACAAGTACTATTCTTGTTTTCCAAAGATTCTGAAATGGGACTCTGAGAAATCCATGGTATCTTCCCAGTAATAGTTTTTTCGACATTGTTATCAAACTTTCTAGCACACACAAACCATTCATCACTTTTATCAAAGTTAAGGCCCAGATCGGCAGCATCTACATTTCTCTCATTGTCTTGAAATGTTTAGGATATAGACTTATACTATGCTGATTTATTACAAAGTTTTCCAACAATTTTATTTCTACTGGAACTCATTTCGGAATGAGCTTACAAAATATTGGACAAACCGAATGAAGAAGGAAAAGTGAGAGTGGAAGTTGCTTGTCTCACTACATTGGCATTTATAACTTTTTGGGTGCTACTTTAGCATTTTAGTGCACAAGACCAAAAATAGTAATAGATTTTTACATTGAAAGCTAGCAGTTGGTCACTACATTTACATAAAAGGAAAACTAATTATATGTAAATCAAAGGCAAAAAAGTAAATAATATGAATGATATATTATAAAGGATTACCACAAAGGAAATATTTGTATCGTTAACTGAATTTACTTTTTAGGTTAAAACATAAAAGGATAATAGTTTATAGAATTATCCATATTTTTATCTGATTTATCATTTAAGGGTTGATAAATGAAAGAATAAGAGTTTATGAAATCACTATCCTTATATGATTAATATTTTTACATTGGATAAATTAAAGGATAAGAGTTGATAAAATCAGTCATATCCTTTGTTGATTTACCTCTTTTAGAATAGATAAATGAAAGGAGAATAGTTTATGAAATCATTCATATCATTGTTTAATTAGTTTATAAATTCATACATATCCTTATCTGATTTACCTTTTATGGTTAGATAAATTAAAGGAATAGAATTTATAAAATAATACATAACCTTACCTCATTTACCTTTCAAGGTTAGCTAAATTAAAGTATAAATGTTTATGAGAAGTCTCATTACATCTCAACTTCCATCCATTTAGAAGCTTTTCATATTGTTTTCTATTTATGAATAATATTTTACTACAGTATTTTATTCCAATAAAACACCGCAAACATCTTGAATATTAATAATGCGTATGGGTTATAAACAACTTTCGTATATGTTTTAAATCAAATTGGTCTAATACTAATAATTTGAGTAGCTCATAAATACTGAAATCTGATATGGAAATGATGGACACTTTATATGGAGTGTTCTAAAACATGTGGAACAACAAAAAATGGATAATTGATCATGAAAAAATCAATAAATTTGAATAGAGTATGCAATTTAACCAACTTAACTTCAAAGTCATTAATTTTCCTTATTTATAGGGCTCAGTAAAATAACCATATGTCAATACTAAATTATAAGTTAAAATATGTATTGATATACTATACACGCAGAAGAACATAAATTCATAAACCGTGATCTAGCTTAAATACACATGTATTCGTGTCATACACAACTCATTCTCTAAAAGTTGAGCAAGCTCTCTGTGCAAGTTAAACCTTGATCTACCTTTTGTTTTTTATTGGATATCAATGAGTGCCACCCTGTGAACCACCTAAGTGCAGCTGAACCACCTTAGCAGGTTGGACAATGTCGTTGTCTCATATGATCACCAATCATGTGAATATTCAATTTTTCGAGACATTAAAAGAATTTCTTAAACAAAAATTTTTTTTGCACTCCTTATAATTCATTTTTTATATATTAGTAGGTTCATCAAATACATCATCACATAAAAAATCTTGAATATCATTTTCATCCTTATGAAAATACAATTGATTAGATGGTCCAACATTGTTACACAACTCCAATTTTTCTTAACAATTGGATGACCACAAGTACTATCATTGTTTTCCCGGGATTTCTAAATGGGACATTGAGGAACTCGTGGCATCTTCCCAATAATGGTTTTTCCCCATTGTTCTAAAACCTCCTATCACAAACAAACCATTCATCATTTTTTTCAGAGTTAAGGCCAAAACCGACAACACCAACATTTCTCTTATTGACTCCAAATGTTTTGGGGATATACTTATACTTTGTTAATTTATTACAAAACTTTCCTATCCTTTTATTGTTACGGGAACTCATTTTAGAATGAACATAGAAAATATTAGACAAATAAAATGAAGAAGGACAATGTAACATTCCTCTATGCTGTTTTTTGTGTATTCTGATCTTTTTCAATAGTTAGGTAGTTATTGTGGGGACCCCTAGAACTGACAATATGGCCACTGGGTTGTTCGTTTGGGTTTTGTGTAAGTTTCTATATTTTGGAGCCTTTGAAACTTAAATAGATAACTTCTGTCAAATGTTTAGAAAGAAAGCCTCATAATGAAATTCTGATGGTTTCATTAGCTTTGGAAGGGACATTTTAGGCTGGAGCATTGGAGGTTAGGGCCCTGAGACTTTTAGTAGGTGTTAGGCCATATAACAATGAAGCTTAAGACAAGATTTGACTTTGGTCACTATTCTTGGTCAACACAATTATCTCTGAAAAGTGGATCTTGATCTAGAACTGTAACACCTCAAAATTCTATAAAAGGAAAAGAACATCAAAATAGGGATACTGAATCAAGTCTACAAGACCATTCTACGCTTACAGGAAGTTCTACGGGTCATAGACCAGTATCATAAGAAATGGGAAAAATAATTTGGAAATCAAGTCCTAGTAACCCATTCTATGATTGATTAGGACGGTCAATTGCATGGACGAAGGATCATAGGAAGGTTCGCTAGAAAAAACCCCGACTTAGTGAAATTTTTAGTTGAAAGTTGAGATTTACGGATGGGGTCTATAGACCATAGGAAGTTTGACGCTTCATAGCAATGAATCGTAGGAATCGTACCAAAATTTAGGCCCAATTACTCGACCTTTGGTTGACTAGTATGGTCCGTAGGAATTTTTATGGTCATAGGTCTCAAACGTAAGGTTGATTGATAATTATTTTAAAGGGTAATTTGGTCCTAAGCCCCTAATTCCTATACTATGTTGTTTAGCCTATAAAATAGTCCCTATTACTGATTTTACCCCTAAATCTACCCATTCCAAAATCATTATCCCAAAATCCCCAAATTCTCTCAAAGTTTCTCTCTCAAGGTGCAAGGAAGAAGAAGCTAGGTTTTCAAGTCAAGTCTCCTTTTCACCATTTATTTCAGTCCTTGATCTCAAGATATGTACAACTTCATCAATGGATTCCATTCACCCATTGAGCTCACATGTTTCTAAATCTCTTCAAGTCAATTTGAATTAAGATGTTTAGGTCTTCATCCAAATCCTTGTGGGTTCTATTTATATTGATTGAATTGATTGGTTATGATCTTATTTTGATGATTTAGACTCAATTACATGCTTTTAACTAATTCCATGTAATGTCATGCATGATCTCATATTTTTACTATGAACAATAGAAGGGTATGAATTTATGAATAATTTTTGAATCTATGATTGATGTTTTCATGAAAGATATTCATGATTTATGAAAAAGATTTTTCTGATGAGCTAGACTGCTATAGGATTGACATCAATAAAATTGTTAAAGGTTTTTAACACTAAGAGATCATTGTTTGGTGAAAGGTTTTCTCACTCATGCATGATTCAAAGATTTAAGGAGCTATTCAATAATTTTTTTTGCTTGGATTAGTATTTCAATTCTACTTTTTCTCATGGATGATGATATGCTTATGTTTATGACTAATTTTGTTAGAATTTTTACTTAGCATTGAGAAGATATTGAGATGGTGGCTCTCCAATTTGTCGAAGTCGGGTCTCAAGTAGAATAGTCCTTGTCCCTAAATTTGTGCCCCTATAGGTTTTCTTAAGTGACATTGCTAGTGGATCCACCTAAGCTAGAAACTCATGGTCCTTTTCCTTGGCAAGTAAGGACATCTCTTTTCAGTGTGGGAGTAATATACCTTGATCAGTGTGGGAGCAAGATACCTTGTTCCCCTATAAGTTGTCTACTTTTGGTACTAGTATTTTAATATTAGAATGCTCTGTACTTGTGGTTTCCAGGTTCTGAGAGGGATTCCCCTGTATATATAGATTTTTGCTTCCTTCCGTTTCTATCTTATATTATAGACTAGTGTTAATTCTTTTTAGTTCTACCCTTATACTCTTTACTTGTCATTTTGGGTATGGGTTTTCATACCTATTGGTGGATTATACTAAGTTCAATCATGACTTGATGTAACACCTCGAATTCGAGAAGGGGGGAAATTTCAGTTTTTCGTAGACCTGGTGCTTGCACAGACGACACCACCTATGGCTCGTTGGTAGGGCGAGGATCCATTGGTGGTGGCGTGATTGACAAGTTAAAATTTTCAAAAATATATAAGTTTTAGTATTTTGTGATGGGTCACCCCAATAGTCCTTCAATTAATGCATAAGTCGTAGATAGGTCTTGTGGGTGAAACCCAGACTAAGAGAGATTTTTTAGGCCGAGAGTTGGGATCTATAGCCGTGGTCCATGGTCCGTAGGTGTGGTCCATCATTGAGGGTTCACAAATGGATGGTATGTGATCTCACTCACGACCAACTAGGACGGTCCGTGGTCTGACAAACAGACCGTGGGTTGGGCCGTGAGTGAGGTCGACAATTATTTTCCTTAAGAGATTTTGGATCATTTTCTAATTATTCTAGCCTAATACTATACCAATTTAACCTTATTTAGAAGCCCTATATAAACGTTTCAACACCCAAAATCTTCCAAATTTATTCATTATCTCAAATTTTCAAAAGAAGAACAAGTCTTTCTCTCAAATATATCTCTTTTCTAGAAGAAAAAGAAGAAAGCTAGGCTTTTCAAGTCAAGTATCCAATTCCACCATTGAGGTTAAGCTTTTTGCTTTAAGGTATGATAGTATTCACCCATGGAGCCCTTTCCTCCATGGAGTTCCTAAATTGTCAATTAATTAAAGTTAGAAATCCCCAATTGAGTTAGGGTTTTTCTTCTTTCTCATAGGGTCCTTTCAGTGTTGATTTATTTGATTGTTTTATGATCTATTATGTATGAATTGAGAAGATTCCATGTTTTTAAGATGAATTCCCATGAACAATTGCTTAACCTTTGTTTTCTATATTACGATGATTGAAAGTGGGTTTTGAACTATAAAAGGATAACTATGGAAATATGCATGTTCTTATGGAATTGATGAAATATGATGTAAGTTGTTGTGAGAGTAAAGCATATATGATGGTGTTTTTGTTAATTGTGTTGAAAGGATTTCTTACATAATTACTCAATGCACAAATATGAAAAGATTTCTCACATAAAGGATTCTATGGTTGAAAGGTTGTCTCATCTAAAATGAATCAACTTTAAGGAGCTACTATAATAATGAGGCAAGCGGCGATTACCCATGACCTCCAATGATAAGACAAGTGGCGATTACCCATGTCTCATGAATGTTAAGAAAACTTAAGAATAATGAATATTCTGTGGGAGTTATGCTTAGTACCAAGTGGACAAGTGGCGATTACCCATGTCCCATAAACTATGTGCCACACTAGGTTGTCTAGATAGACATTAGCTAGTGGATCCACATAAGCTAGAAGTTCATTTTTCTTACCTTTGCAAGTGAGAACACCTCTTTTCGGTGTAGGGTAGACACCAAATTCCATGTTAATAGCTCACATGGTCTTACATGTTGGTTAAAGGTAATTCTCCCATAATAATGAACTGAGGTCATCTCAAGAAGTATCTCATGAACATCTTAAAGATGTTGGCTTGCATTGACCATGTTTTTATGACTTATCTTTTCTAACTCTTTTATCTCATGTCTTTAGCTTGGTCATATCATATCATGAAAATGTACTTTTTGAATGATTTCACATGTTTTATGCATTGCTATCAGACTTGGTACAATTTTGTATTAACGCATACTTTTTCCTATATTCTCCCAAATATAGGGGCCGACGCTCAAGATTTGCACTTCCATGGCTAGGATCAATTAGTAGAAGCTTGAAGATTGGTGAGTTTTCATGCTCCGAGGATCAAGCCTTTATTTCATTTTGTCTTTATATTTAAGTTTTGAACTTGATGCACGGGTTACGTCCCGAGCATTGTTATGTACTAGATGGCTTTGAGACATTGGTTAGACTTCTGCTTCTTTTGATAAAACTTTGAATTGTCTTATAAATTCTATTGAATTTCTATTATATTGTATGATGTATTCTATGTGGCTTGTGTATGCTCTCTCAGGGTTTATACACCATGTTATGCCTAGGGTACTTTGGGTCGTGAAAAACTTGGTATTTTGAGCACAAGGTTTAGAAAGGTCCTTGGAAATTCTCATAAGCCACATTGAGTAGAATCTTGTTCATGAGTGTGAAGTGCGCCACATTTATGAATGAGAGGCTATAAGATGTTTAGGAAACTCCACTTCTTTCATTACTCTAAAGTAGTGCGGTAAAATTTAACTCTATATTGTCTCTCTCCTTATCCTTATCCAATGATCTACAAGATATGGCAATTCGAAGGGCATATGCTAGAAGGAATGTGATAGAGAATGTGGAACAAGAGGGTTCTCCTAAAGCTACTCAAGTTTTGGTCGACCCTTAGGCTAAACAAGTGACTAATGCGGAATTTAGGGCTGCTTTCCAAGTGTTATCTCATGCCAATAAGGAGTTGTGAACCCAAATATAGGTACAGCGGCAACTAAAGTGAGGGATTTCACTAGGATGAATCCTCCGGAGTTTCATGGTTCCAAGGTTGAGGATGACCCTCAAGAGTTCATTGATGAAGTGTACAAGGTTTTGATGATCATGGGAGTGACGCCGGTGGAAAAGGTGGAATTGGCTGCTTACCAACTTAAGGGTGTTTGTCAAGTTTGGTTTAACCAATGGAAGGAAGGGAGGGCAGTCGATGTAGGTCCTCTCGATTATGAAAAGTTTAAGGTTGTTTTCCTTGATAGGTTCTTTCCCCTTGAAATGAGGGAGGCAAAGGCACTTGAGTTCATCAACCTTTGTCAAGGAAGCATGAGTGTGAAAGAATATGCTTTGAAGTTCACACAATTGTCTCGATATGCTCCTACTATGATTGTTGATCCTAGGGCAAGGATGAGTAAGTTTGTTTCGGGTGTGTCCGAGATGGTGGTTAAGGAACATGTGGAATTTCCTGGGAATTAGTATGAAAATTTGCAGAAAAATAAGTTTCCTATGAATTTTAATACTAATCTCCAGAAAAATCCCAATGTAATTCACACTTTTCTTATAGTGGTCGTACCGCTATGCGTATCAATGATATGGAAATTTCTCGTCTCATGGTTTATGCTCAACAAATTGAAGAGGAGAGACTTAAGGAAAGGTCTAGGGAGGCAAAGAGAACCAAAGCCGATAATGGTAACTTCTCACACTCAAGGTCCAATGGACATGGTCGTTCTAAATTTTGACAAAGCTTTTTCAGCCAAGGTTCCCCCAATGCTCCTTGATGAGTCGAGAATTTTGAATCATGTAAATCTTGTTATTGAATGAATTTGTTTCCTCAATGTCGTGTTCATAATTGGTGATAATTTGTTTATAAGCAGCAATGAAGGCTAAAGAACAAGGCAAGGACATTACGATTCGAAAAAAAGTAAAAAAGTTGAAAAAGCTGAAGAAAACAGAACTTGTAGCTCGCAAAATCCTCTCGGCGACTCACCGAATAAGCCTCCAGCTCGCCAAACTTCCAAGTTAAGTAGCCCATGAACTAAATAAGCCAACTCGGCAAGTAAAAAGACACATTGGCGATTTGCCAAATGGAACAGAGATCGCAATCCAGTTCACTAAATCTTCAAGAACAATTTGATGTAGAACTCAAGCCAAAAGGCAAGAAGATGGCCTGTCATCGGATCGCCGATACGATCAGCGATCCCGACTAACTTCACTGAGTGAGCCCACATTTTGACATTTTGGGAAGTTTTTCGAAACGTATAAATTGGTTTTTGAATAGAGAAAAGATAGTCTTACATAGTGTATTACACAGTTTTTAGATTTTTTATCACATACATTGACATTATTGAATACTAATGGAGGTTTTTGAGCTTATATTATTGGGGATTCAAGCTTTAATTCTTAATTTCAGGATTTAACCTTTGGAGACTTTGTTAATTCGATGGAACATCATCTTAGTAACGATTTCTTTCTTTTTACTGTGATTGGCTAAACCCCATTCCCTTAGTGGTGTGATTATGTAATTGAATACATAAATTAGCTTATGGGTATTGTCAAATGCTATAATTAATGTTGTTTTGAAATGGGTTCAATCATTTATTCATGTTTTAATCTATGAACTGAAGTTGTAAATTTAGTTCTAGTCATAGCTCTGGATGTTTGCTTGTGGAAGATTCATAGAGTAGAATTAGTGATTGATAATTGTATTGGCTTATATCTTTACAACCCATCTTCAAAAAGTGGGTTAAGTTAAGGAATTGGGTCTTTTTGTATTGTGAAGCTTGTTGAGGTTTGAGAGAGCTCACTTGAAGAATAATTTTTGATTGAGAGATAGCTACTATATTCAAAACCCATCCTACCCATTGAGATTCAACAACTTAAAGCAATTGATAATTATCCATTAACAGAAATTAGTATTCAATTATTCACACACTCCTACGGCCCTCTTTATACTTGTTGAAACCCCGTATTAGTTGCTTCTATTAACAATGTTACCATACTCTCTTGCTATTAAAAATCAAAAGATTTCGATTTATATTATGTTATGTGTTATTTACTTCCGTTCTACAAGAAATTAGAACATTTGAACACTTCGTACTTTAATTCTCTACCGTATCACTCCTTGTGGGATCGACCCCAACTCATCGTTGGGTTTATACTTGTTAGCGACCGCGTACACTTTGAATTATAAAAGGTGTAGTTGAGCGTTATTTAAAATGGCATCGCTGCCGGGGAGTGGTGTTTAAAATTCTTTTATTGAAGTGTTTTTGTGAACTAATTTGGTTATAGTAGAGTTTTCTTATTGTGGTTTTGTTGTTTGCTCTCAATAGGTGAAGAAATGAGTGCGAGCAGGAGCAATGTGAGTCAACTTAGACATAATGATGACATCGTAGACTTTAACGATGTTAATGCAGATCAAATAGGAAGTGTCGGTGCTATTGATTTACCCCAAACTGTGGGCAACACTGTTTTCCATGTGACCGGAACTATGCTTCAGCTGCTTCAAATGAAAGGTTTCTTTGGGGGACTTGCTCATGGAGACCCTCATGATCACATCTGGAATTTTGTGGATGTGTGTGGACTATTCTCCTTCAAGAATATCTCTCAAGAGTGAATCCAACTTCGTTTGTTTCCCTTCTCTCTGATAGGGGAAGAAATGAAGTGGTTGGCCAAGCTACCAAGAGAATCTTTTACTTCTTGGGAGGAACTCACAGTAGTGTTTTATGAAAGATTATTTCCTTCCTCGAAGATGGTGAAGTTAAGGGACAAAATTTCAAGCGGATTAATGGTGAATCTATACATGAAACATGGTTGAGGTTTGAAAAGCTACTTCTCAAATGTCCTACTCATGGATTATTGGATAATGTTCTCTTGCATATTTCTACCGTAGTCTTGACACAGTCAACAAAGGTGTTGCCGATCAACTTATTAGGGGTGAAATTATAAGACAGCCTTTTTTTATGGCATCGGTGTTGCTTGATGAGATGACCAAGATTATCCGAGCAAGGCATACAAGGGAGGATCAAATGTTTCCTCTAAACCTTGAGCTGACAAAGGAACATTTGGAAAATAACCAAGAACGTGATGAGAAAATGGCAAAGATAATGACCCACATGGACTTGTTGACAAAACTAGTAATGGGAGGTGGTTATAAGGTTGTGAATAAGGTTGGTGCTAGTAGTGGAGTGACTCTAAATGACGCACAATTCAAGGCCATGTACAATGAAGAGGCTCAATTTTTGTCCAACCAAGTGGGGATTCTCGTCCAAGCTATCCTAGGTCGGGCGGGAACCAAGGTTGTAACAATGATCGTGATGGTGGTTGGAGAAATCTAAATCGAGATTGGCGTTATAGGGGTGCAAATTGGAGAGATAGGGATCGTGATAGAGATCATTATGTGCCTCCTCTTAAACGGTCAAAACCAGAGAACAAAATGCCGGCCCAAAAAGCTTTGAGACTGAGGATATGCTTCCCACCTCCTAAATAAGGTAGAAGGAACGGATAAGGTACTCAAGGAGATGAAGGGTGATATCTCCTTATTGAATCAAATGGTGACATCTCACTCGGTTTCCAAAAGCAACTTGAGATGCAATTGGGGGAAATGCAGCTTAACTCACAATTGGTGCACTCTCAGCTTACTCTTCTTCCATTAGTCGTACCATACTCTAGAAATAACCTTTAGTTGGTATGCAGCTAGTTCCACTCACTCACAATCAGCAACATGCATAACCTCAAAAACCTTTTGTAGCTCTTCCACAAAGTGTTTTAGATCCCAGTGACACTGGAACCAGTGAAGTCCAAAGGATTCATCCTTAAGAACTCACTGATTCTGGATATATCAGCCACGTCATATTGATCCTATCTCTGCTGACCGACTTGGTTGGCCACCACTTGACACAACATCCAGATAGCATCTATAAACTCAATATTAATGACCTCCCCTTGGGGTTACACTTCTGGTGCATTAGGGACCCCTTGATCTTGAGGATCAACATTCCTTCTAGTAGGACGACCTCGAATAGCTCTTTGCGGAGGCATGATTTGAATGATATGCGCAAGCATGAATTACAAAGAAACTTAATAGAGTTGAACTCTATTGCACGAAAATAGTATGAAAGAAGTGAGATAGTTCCTCAATGTCGCAACCTCCTAATTATAGATGTGGCGTGCTTCACAGTGATAACTAGAACTCTACAGATACGACTTCATAGACTCCCTAGGACTCTTGAACTTTGTGCTCTGATACCAAGTTTGTCACGACCCGAGCCTACACCCTAGACGCGGCCAACACTCGAAAACCATTGCTATCCCCAAGCGAACCCTTGGCCTGGCTCAATACTCAGTAGAAGACTTACTCAACACAATCCTTAAATGGTCCACATACTCATTCTCACTCCTTGAATAGATCAAAATATCATTGATAAACACAACCACAAACATGTCTAGGTATTGCCTAAATACTCTATTCATCAAGTCCATAAACGCCGCTGGAGCATTAGTTACACCAAACGGCATCACTAGGAATTCATAATACCATACCGAGTCCAGAATTACGTATTCAGAATGTCCACCCCTCTCACCATCAATTGGTGATAACCCAAATGAAGATCAAATTTAGAGAAATAACTAGCCCCTTGAAGTTGGTTAAACAAGTTATCTATCCTTGGAAGAGGATACTTGTTCTTAATGGTCACCTTATTCATTTATCGATAATCAATGCACATATGAAGAGACCCATCTCTCTTTCTAACAAATAACACCAGAGCACCCCATGTAGCTTCTCATTCATAAATGTGGTGCGCTTCACACTCATGAACAAGATACTACAAGAAACGGAACTACATCATAAGAAAAAGCCATCCTCAAACCATGAGGACTCACCAACAAGCTCAAAAGATAGTCAAGTCCAAGCACTAGCCACTAGAATGATCACCTCAAGAACTGGACCCTACACTTGGGGAAAATGTAGGCAATGTAGGCGTCAGTACAAAAATTCACCAAGTATGATAGCCATGCATAAAAACATTGAAAACATGCAAAAAGGGACATTTCATTTGAAAGTATGCAATTTATCAAATTTAAAGATCATCATAAGGATAGTGGAAAAAGCATAAGTCATAAACATAGTCACCATAATCATAATCATCTTTAAAAGCCTTTGAAAACTCATACAAAAGATCCTTGAGTAACCATAGTTCATAATTCATATTCTTGTTCTTATTGTTTTGGGAATAAGCCTTAACCCAGATGAGGCCATGTGAGCTTAACATGGAATCCGGTGTTACCCACACCAAAAAGGGTTGTCGTACTTACCTAAGGTAGAACTATACGTTTTAGCTTAGGTGAATCCACTAGCTAAATAACCTATTGGGGCATATAGTTTATGGGATAAGGAGATTGCTACTACAAACTCAGACTCAACTTGCGTAAAAGTCTTCCATCTCATGATACATACTTTGGGAACCCAGAATCAACTAGTGTAAAAGGATCCCATTGGAAAGCCGGACTCAACTAGTGTAAAAGCTTTCATCTCATATACAATATCCACTCGGTGCTAAGCATTAATTCCCATGGAGTACATATTAAGTCTTGACTTAAGTTCATATTCATGGAAGAATGTATTCACACTCAATCCATGCTTAGTTCATAAGATAGCTCTTAGACCATGCATGAGAATAACCTTTCACCGTCCATGTCTACATATAGATTCAATAGGTGAGAAAGCCTTTCAACCTTAGAATCTTCATTATGTGAGAAAACCTTTCACATCATATCACATTCATGCATAGGTGTGTATATGAGAATATCCTTTCACTAACATAACAACTAATCATAGACACTTCACTCTCAAAGTGTTCTTAAAGCATATACATATATTTCATAAGATCATGCATAATTTACATACTTGCCCTTTCAAGGTTCAAAGTTCACTTTCCATCAACACATTGAGAATTCAAACTTTATACATGGATATCATCATAATTCAAGTAACTCAATCACTACATGCATAATTTTCATAACATTCTCCCTTCACCAACAAACACTCACATCAGAAGATCATTATTGGGAAATTTGGGGATTTCATGGGTTCATGGGTATTACAACATAAAAACCATAAGAAATCACCAATTCATACATAATATAACATAATTCAATCATTAGAATAGATTTTGAAAGGAACCCATGACTTTGGAATCAAACCCTAACTTTTGGGGATTTCAACCTATGAAATTAGGATTTTGAAGGGGCTCCATGGATGAATTCTATCCCTAGATGAAAGCTACCATACCTTATCAATGAATCCCAATGAATTTGGTGTGAATAACCCTGATTCTTGAACCCTAGCTCCAACTTCCTTCTTCTTCTTATTCTAGTTCTAGAGATAGAATATTTGGTGAGGATGAAGTTTTGGGAAATGACTTGGGTTTTAGGAATAATGAGTTGAATGACTTAATTTAGAGGTCTAAAATCCTTATATAGGTGGTCTAGATTAGGGTAAAATGACACCACTTAATCTTAAGTAAAATCGGAAAAACCCAAAATACCTTTAAACCTAACCATCAAAACTACTCCCATGTTACCATCCACGAGACACCGCTGACAGGCCGTGGTTGGACCCACGATCCATGCTGGACAACCGTGGTTTGGTGACTGGAGCTTTTGTCCAAAACACGGACCCTCCACCCACTAGGTGTGGAACCACCAACGGGGCGTGGGTCCTCCTCAAGGGCCCATGGTTGGTCCTTGAGGGGTGGTACCGTGACGTTCCAACACGAAATCCTCTATTTTAAGTAAGGAAGGTTACATTCATGACTATAACCCTCACGTTAAGCTCTAGTTTAGCCTACTAATTTATGGGTGTTACACCTTGCCATGGGTATAAAGGCATGACTGGCATGATCACTAAATCTGATGCCCAACAGAGGGGACTTATACTTCTACGGGGGCACGTAGTTTTGGGACTATAAGGGTACACTGAACCCTAGTCCAACTCGGTGCTAACCCTACTCCCAACTCAAAATGTGTATGACACAACATAACAGAAATACTGGATAGCTCAGTATTCTAACATGCAAATCTGAGAATACAACATTTAAGACTGACAATGTAACATTTGAAAACTCGAGCATGTTTATCTGTTTAACTAACCAAGCAAGTGTAATTCATGAACTAAGAAAATCTCGACAACTAGGGTTCTGAGTTTCATGCAAGGAACTAAGCAACGATTCCACAAAAACTTGATAATCTGATTAAGTTCACTATATCAGCTAAATCACAACAATTCTCTAAGGTTTTAGAAATCCTAGGTCAAAACAAGATATAAAGAATCTAGAATCTAACTAAATTCTAGGGACCTTGTGGCTGAAAGGAACCCACTAGTGAAATCCCACTTACCTGGTGACGAAATCTATGGAGATATCCTTCGATTTTGGGGCTAGAACGAAAGAAAATCCGTTGCGTGTTCTTGAGGGAAAATTGGTACCTCTCTCTTCTCCTTATTCTCTAAGTTTTTATGATTAATCATTTAGGGTAGGTTCTAACTAGGATATTCGGCTAATACTGACCAAAATGACGTTGTTTAGGGATAAAATAATTAGGAAAAGAACTAACCCTAAGTTGAAAGTCGACTGCCGACCTATGGACCTTGACTGATAGTCCGTCCTGTCAGTCCGTCGTCTGGCTTCAAAGAAGGGGAACTCGGACCTTGAGCTACTACCTAGACCATGTATTGTGGTCCCACCTAGGGTCCATAGGTCCCGTCGTTGTTCAGGATTTTTGGAACATTTCATGGAGGTGCTGAGGTAACCAACCACAGACCATGCCTATGATCTGTGGTCCCACCCATGACACGTGGGTGGCCTCCATCGGTGGCACCTGTAACATTGGAAAATCTTTTATTTGATCCTTCTAGAATCCAGGGTGTTATATTATCTCCCCCTTAACAACATTCATCCTTGAATGAAGTCTAAACTAGCTGAGTGTGGAGGGAAAGAGCAGCAATCCCTACCACTAAGTACTAGAAACTGATATCTGAGTGAACTGAGTTCCACGAACATGCAAATATGCTGAAAATGCAACAACAACTGAAGGAACATGATTTTAAGATTGAACTTGCGCAAGAGTAAACTGAGAGACTGGAGAGGAACTATTACCTCAAGCTGAAACGAAATATCAAGGAAATAGATAAGTATATTTGGCCTTCATGGCTTCTTCTGCTTCCCAAGTAGCTCCCTCTATAGAGTGACTTCTCCAAAAAACCTTCACTGAAGCTACTTCTTTATTTCTTAACCTACGAACCTAACGGTCAAGAATTACAATTGGAGCCTCCTCATAAGTGAGACTATCCTTCACGACCACACTCTCTAATGGTACAATTGATCCCGGATCACCCCCACACTTTTTCAACAAGAAAATGTGAAAGACTGGATAAACCCCCGCTAGTTCTGCTGGCAACACTAACTCGTAAGCCATATTACTTACCCTTTTTAGGATCCTGTAAGGACCTACATATCTAGTACTTAGCTTTCCTTTTTTGCCAAATCTCATCACCCCATCATAGGTGACACTTTTTGGAAAACCCAATCATCGATTTAAAATTTTAAGTCCCTTCTCCTCACATCTGGAAAGGACTTCTAACGACTCTTAACTATCTTAAGTCTATCTCTGATGAGCTGAACTTTTTCCATAACTTCATGAACCGAATCTGGCCTAATAATTGTTGCTTCACATACTTCAAACCAACCAATCGAGGACCTATATCTACGCCAATATAGTGCCTCATAAGGGGCCGTTTGAAGACTTGAATGGAAGTTATTATTATAGGCGAACTCTATGAGAAATAGGTGATCATCCCAACTTCCCTTGAAATTGATCACACAATCTCTTAACATGTCCATTAAGTTCTAAATGGTACATTCTTCTTGACCATCCATCTTTGGATAAAATGTTGTGCTGAGATTTATCTGAGTACCAAGACCTTTCTTGAATGATTTCCAGAAATAAAAGGTAAACTGAGGACCTCTATCTGAGATGATAGACTAAGGAACCCCCCATTCAACCTACCTATCTCATGGATGTAGAGTTTGGCATAGTCCTCCACCAAATTTGAAGTCTTAATAGCTAAAAAGTTAGCGGACTTAGTAACTCTGTCTACTATTACCCAAATGGAGTCATGCTGTCTGTGAGTACGAGGTAAACCTATAATGAAATCCATGTTTATCACTTCCCACTTCCATGTAAGAATGTTAATCTCTTGAGTCATACCTCCTGGTTTATCATGTTCTACCATTACCTGTTGATAATTAGGACACTTAGCCACAAAATCTGCTATGTCTCTTTTCATGTCATTCCACCAAAAGACTTTCCATAGATCACGGTACATCTTAGTGGCACCTGGATGAATGGAATTCCTGGAGTAATGAGCTTCGGTAAGGATCTGCTGCCTTAACTCGCCCACATTAGGAACACATAAGCGACCTTGGTAACGAAGCACACTATCTCCTCTTTGGGAGAAAGTTTCAACTTGTTATTGATGAACAATACCTTTCAACTGAAGTAATATAGGATCAATATCCTGTTTTTCCTTAACAACCACAACCAGTAAAGATTCTGATCCATTATGAACTATCAACCCACTATCTGATGTGTCCGTAAGGCAAACTCTTAAGCAAGCAAGTTGGTGAACATCTTTGGCTAGGTTTTTTCATTCTTCCTCAACGTGTGCTACACTACCCATAAACACCCTGATGAGAGCATCAGCCACTACATTGGCCTTACCAGGATAGTAAAGCATATTCATATCATAGTCCTTGAGGAATTCAAGCCATCTCCTCTGATGGAGATTCAACTCTTTCTGGCTGAACACGTATTGGAGGCTCTTATGGCCTGTGCACATCAACATGAACACTATAGAGGTAGTGTCTCCAAATCGTTAGGGCAAATACTACGGCTGCAAGCTCGAGGTCATAAGTCGGGTAGTTCTTGTCATAGACCTTAAGCTATCTAGAAGCATAAGCTATAACCTTACCTCGCTACATCAAAACACAACCTAGGCCGACCGTAGATGCATCACAATAAATTACATACCCATCTGAACCAACTGGTAGAGTCAAGACAAGAGCTTTAGTCAACCTAGTCTTCAGTTCTGAGAAGCTTTTCTCACACTCATCAGACCATTGAAATTTGACCTTCCTCTGAGTCAACTTGGTCAATGGGGAAGCTATAGATGAAAATACTTCAACAAATCTCCTAAAATAACCGGCCAAACCTAAGAAACTTCTGATATATGTTAGGGAGATGGGTTTGGGCCATTGTTTAACTGCTTCAATTTTCTGAGAATCCACTCGAATGCCTTTGCTAGATACCACATGACCAAGGAAAGTGATCGACTGTAACCAGAATTCACATTTGCTGAACTTAGTAAATAACTGGTGATCTTTGAGAGTTTGCAGAACAACTCTTAGATGAGTCACATGTTCGTCCTCACTCCGAGAATAAATGAGGATATCATCGATAAAGATGATAACGAACAAGTCCAAATACTATTTGAACACCCTATTCATTAAGTCCATGAAAGCTGCAGGAGCATTTGTTAGTCCAAAAGACATCACCAAAAATTCATAGTTACCATACCGAGTCCTGAAGGTTGTCTTCGGAATGTGACTATCTCTGACTCTGACCTGATGATAACCAGATCTAAGGTTTATCTTAGAAAAGCAACTAGCACCCTGATGTTGGTCGAACAAATCATCAATCTTGGGTATGGGATACTTATTCTTGATAGTGTCTTTGTTCAACTGATGATAGTAAATGCACACTCTGAGAGAACCATCTTTCTTTTTCACGAACAACACTAGAGCACCCCATGGAGAGATGCTAGGTCTGATGAAATCCTTATCTAGAAGGTATTTCAATTGCTCTTTCAATTAATTTAGCTTAGCTGGAGCAATTTTGTAAGGAGGAACCGAAATGGGCTGGGTATTTGGGAGGAGATCTATTCAAAATTCGATTTCCCTTTCGGGAGAAACTCTGAGAAAATCTTTCGAAAACACTTCTGGAAACTCATTTACTATTGGGACTGACTCAAGAGATGGGGTTTCTAATTTTGAATCCTTAACCCGAACAAGATAATAGATATATCCTTTGGAAATCATTTGTTTCTGGACTTAAGGTAAAGAGATAAATTGACCCATAGGCACTGAGCTACTACCTTTCCACTCTAAGACTATCTCATTTGGAAACTAAAACTGAACTATCCTAGTTCTAAAATAGACTGAGGCATAATAGGAATGTAACCAATCAATGCCTAGAATCATATCGAAATATACTATTTCTAACTCTACAAGATTTGCTGAGGTGACTTTCTAAGAGACTGTGATTGGGCACTTTCTCTATACCCGTCTAGCTATAACTGGGTCACCAACTTGAGTAGAGATCAAAAAGGGTTCTGAAAGAGATTCTAGAAATGCATTAACACCACAAGATTCCTTCCACTACTGGTACCAAGTGTAGGCCACTCCCTTCAACTAATGGGTGGTCAAATTTGCACTCTCCACTTAAGTGACGTCCATAATGTTTATTACATTTTAGATATCTTCGAGAAACTCTTGTGGATCTTATTCTGACTTAGACCCATGAAACTCTATAGAGTTTATTCGAGTAAAGTCTTGGATTCTTATTTTAGTAGTGTTAGTCTGTGGTAGAGCTAGGACCACAACCTACTTATTTACCTGGGTAGTCATGGCCTGAGCAAGTATTTGGTAAGTAGCCTTGAACTCAACATGCATGACTTGCTCCTTCAATGGGTCTGCTGGAGTTGTTGGCTGATTCCTTGCGTTAGCTTTTTTGGGAGGGATTTTCCGAAATGCAAAGAGTATGAGTTAAAAGGAGATTGAATAGATTTCATAGACATGCACGATAAGAATAGCAAGGAAAGTGATGGTTTTCTTAAAGCACTTTGTGGTCTCCCTCTCATAGATGTGTGCACTTCACACCCATGAAAGAGACTCAACTTAGTGCGGCTTTCAGACATCCTAGGACTCTTGAACCTAATTCTCTAACACCAAGTTTGTCACGCCCCAAGGCTACCCCTTGACGTAACACGAGACCTAGGATCACGATTGACCTCAAGCTAATGCTGAAGCTGGCATATCATAAGCATATTGCAAAGATACTAAAAATAACAGGAACTTATGTAGAAGTTAAATCAATAGATAGCTGAAAGTGGGGAATACCCATCTAATCTGAATATATATATATATAATGTACTAAGAGTTTATGATAGTGAACAATCACTCAAAACTAAAACTGAATATACTACTATGTCTGAAAAAGCCTCTACTGACTAGAGTTGCTGGGACATGCCCCAGCTAACCCTAGCAAAATTGAAAATTGAAATAAAATACTAAATGTGAAAAACATGTCTATTGTCCTCGAAGAATGAGGACTCATCACTGAAGCTACTAAATGCGGACTAATAGTCGATCTAAGCGTGATTTGGATGCTGAGTGTCTGAACCTACATCATGAAAAGATGTAGCGCAGATTATGCGTCAGTATTTGGAATGTACTAAGCATGCATGATATAGACAGTAGCTGAACAAAATATATAAGTTGAACAAAGCCTAAATGAGCAATGATATATATTGAACAGAATGTAAATGCTGAAATATAACTAAAAAGCTAAGCTAAATGCAATGACCAAGTACTAATCATGAAAATAACATGTTGAACTGAACGCTGAAGTATATATTGAAAACCTAGTCAAATGCACTGAGAGTCTAACACTGGGAGCTAGTATTAACCGACATAAAACCACGTTAGCTAAACATGGAGCACAATGTATACTCCCCATCGAGAGGACCCAATATACCTTGCCAGGGGTATAAAGGCATGACTGGTGTGATCACATAATATGGTGCCTAACAGAGGGGACTTATACTCCTACGGGGGCACATAATTCTGGGACTATAAGGGTATGCTAAACCCTAGTCAAACTAGGTGCTAAGCCTACTCCCAATAGGAAATGTGTACGACACAACATAACTGAAATACTGGATAGCTCAATATTCTGACATGCAAATTTGAGAATGCAACATTTAAGACTGACAGTGTGACATTCGAAAACTAGAGCATGTTCATCTGTTTAACTGGCCTAGCAAGTGTAATTCATGAACTAAGAGAAGCTACACAACTAGGGTTCTGAGTTTCATACAAGGAACTATGCAACGATTCCACAAAAGCATGATAATCTTATTAAGAGCACCATATCAACTAAATCACAACAATTCTCCAAGGTTTTAGAAACCCTAGGTCTAAACAAGATATAGAGAATCAAGAATCTGATTGAATTCAAGGGGCCTAATGGATAAAAGGAACCCACTTGTGAAATCCCACATACCTGGTAATGAAATCTACGTAGAAATCTTCAATTTCGGGGCTGGAACTAAAGAAAACATGTTGCATGTTCTTGAGGGAAAACTGGCAGCTCTCTCTCCTACTTTTCTCTAAGTTTTAGTGATTAATCGTTTAGGGCAGGTTCTGAATAGGATATAAGCCTAAAACTTACCAAAACTACGTAGTTTAGGGATAAAATAATTAGGAAAAGATCCAAATACCCCTAAGTTGACTTTACCGACCTAGGCACCTTGACCGACAGTACGTAGGTGCCGTCATGGTGCAGGACTTTATGGAACATTTCTGGGAGGTGCTGAGGTGATCAACCACCATTACAAGAAAAATGTGAATTACATGTGGATTTTCCTAGGGATTAGTATGAAAATCCGTAGGAAACTTATTTTCCTGCAAATTTTGGTACTAATCCCCAGTAAAATCCCCATGTAATTCACACTTTTCTTGTAGTGCGTCACCTACGGTCTATGGTCCCACCCACGGGCCGTGGGTGGCCTCTATTGGTGGCACCTGCAACATTAGAAAAATTTGTTATTAGATCATTCTTGAATCTGGGGTGTTACAGTATCAACTAGAGGTTTGTCTTTATCGTTATTTTCCTTACAAAGATTAGTATTCACTATTTTCCTTTCAGCTCTAACCAATTTTGTGATATTTAGGAAGTAGGCCCAACAGAGGTCGTCACATAAATGTTAATGAATCTCAATCTGAGTATACACCTCTCAAAGTTCTCCCAAATTTTAAATTTTGTGGTGCAAAAAGATTTCAGTATGAATTGCCTCGAATTTGTTGCGATAATGGCTCAATTAAGCTTACATCACACAAAAGGCCTACAGAACTACGAGATTTATTTTTAAATTCTTCTGAAGAGTCTCAACAGTTTCAAACGTATGTTAGGATATACAAAAATATGTTCTCTTTTACTTCGCTTGGGGTAAACTATGACAAAGATTTGGCTAAGAGATAACATGGTATTTATACCTTTAAAGTTCAAGGAAAAATATACCATATCATTGATGATTATTACCCTACAACTGGAAAGGGAAAAAACATATCACTATACTTCCAAGACAATGAAAATGAGGTGGCAAATAGAATTGCTTGTTCCGCTAGATCAGGAAACTATGATAATAAAACTGTTGAATGTATTGCAAGTTAATGCTTACTCATTCTTCTAGAAATCTCTAACTGATGTACCAGAACTATCACAATTTTACATTGCACTGAAATGTTATTTGGGTTTAGATCAACGAGTATATAACCTACCTACTATATAAGAAGTTTTAGCAATTTAGGTTGATGAAGGAGAACATACTATATTGAAACATCATATTCGAATTTATCCTCACAGTAATAAAAGCCAATTAGTTAACTACTACTATAGATGCTATGGACCCTTACAATATCCACTGTTATTGTGGTATTAAGAAAATACTACAGGAAACGAATACAACAAGTTGTTATGTCTACTCTTAAGGGGAATACTTACCAAGTGTTAAAACATGTGTACAATAGATAACTTCCTTGATATGGAAGCTGAAGTGCTCGAACAACAAAATAAAAAAAGAAACAATGTCTCTTGCCATGAATATTATTGTTTCAAAATTCAAATGCGAGATGATGAAAATGATGAACGCTTACACACTGGAAGAATTTTCTAACAATATATCGTTGATGTATTCATAAATTTTGAAACACAAAGGCCAGATTTCTTTTTCTTCAATCCAGACTTATTTCAAATTGAAGTTTTCCAAGGTCTTCTCGATGTCTTAAGACATGTTGAAAGAGATGCTACTAAAATTGATAAACAAACATTCTGTCCTGTCACATTTATTGCAGGACCAGTAGATATGCGTCAGCGATATATTCACGCTATCACTTTGGTACAACATTTCAAATAACCTGATTTATTTCTAACAATGACTTGTAATCCAATGTAGCCTGAAATAAAAGAACAATTGTTATCTACTGATGAGGTACAAACAAACCTGATTTTATTAGTAGAATATTTTGAGGGAAAGTCGAAGAACAAAAACCTAATATATTAAAAAGAAATGCCTTCGGAAAGGTTGTTGCATTTATGTACAATATAGAATTCCAGAAAGGTGGTCTCCCACATGCACATTTCCTAATAATTCTTTTTAATGAATATAAATTGTTGACACCTGAGTCATACGACATAATTATTCGTGCGGAATTACCTGATTCTAACAAAGAAGCTTACTTACATTTAGTTGTTGTACATCATATGATGCATGGTCCTTGTGATCATTTAAATCCTACAAATCCATGTCCTAAAAGTAAAGGATACTGTAAATTTAAATATCCTAAAGATATTTTTGAACAAACATTAAAAGGAAAAAACTCATATATCATTTACAAAAGACAACATAGAGGAGAACTTATAAAAGTTAGAGGGCAATATCTTGATAACTCCAGGGTCGTACCATACAATCCAATTTTACTTGCCAAGTTAAATTGTCCTATGAATGTCGAAATATGTACTACATTAAAGTTGTGAAGTACCTTTACAAATATATTTGCAAAGGACATGATAAAATTGTTTTTTCTGAGCATGAGAACGATAAACAAATAGCGGTTGATCACATCACTAACTTGTGTTGGGGGGAATAGACAAGTGTCACCACATTTTTGGGTCGTGACATCATAAATATTAAAATTTTATATTGAAATGATATAAAATTTATATGGAGTGTCCCTAAACACGTCGAACCAAAATACTGAATGTACAATTAATAATGAAAAATTCAATAATTATGAATAGAGTATGCAATATAATCAAAACAACTTCAAATACATGAATTTTCCTTAATTATAGGGCTTACAGAGATAACCATATGGAAATACTAAATTACAGGTTAAAATATATATTTATATACTATTCATGAAGACAAACTTATATATGTTTAAACTTGATCTAGCTTAAATACACATGTAATTAGTTTATAAATATGTTTAAACTTAAATATGTTGATTTACCTTTTTTAGATTAGATAAATGAAAGGAGAATAGTTTATGAAATCATTCATATCATTGTTTAATTAGTTTATAAATTCATACATATCCTTATCTGATTTACCTTTTAAGGTTAGATAAATTAAAGGAATAGAATCTATAAAATCATACATCACCTTACCTCATCTACCTTTCAAGGTTAGCTAAATTAAAGGATAAAAGTTTATAAGAAGTCTCATTACATCTCAACTTTCATCCATTGAGAAACTTTTCATAATATTTTCTATTTATGAATAATTATTTACTAAAGTATTTTATTCCAATAAAACACCCCAAACATCTTGAATATTAATAATACGTATGGGTTATAAAAAAAATTCATAAATGCTATAAATCATATTGGTCTAATACTAATAATTTGAATAGCTCATAAATAATGAAATCTGATATGGAAATGATAGATACTTTATATGGAAAGTTCTTAAACACATGGAACATAAAAACTAAATGGACAATTGATCATGAAAAATTCAATAAATTTGAATAGAGTATGCAATTTAACCAACATAACTTCAAAGGCATGAATTTTCTTTATTTATAGGGCTCAATAAAATAACCATATGTCAATACTAAATTATAAGTTAAAATGTGTATTGATATACTTTTCACGCAAAAGAACATAAATTCATAAACCTTGATCTAGCTTAAATACACATGTATTCGTGTCATACACAACTCCTCCTCTAAAAGTTAAGCAAGCTCTCTGTGCAAGTTAAACCTTGATCCACCTTTTGTTTTTTTATCAGATATCAATGAGTGCCACCATGTGAATCATCTAAGTGCACGTGAACGACCTTAGCAGGCTGGACAATGTTGTCGTCTCATATGATCACCAATTGGGTGAATATTCAATTTTTTGAGCCATTCAAAGAGTTTCTTAAACAAAAAAATTTTTTGCACTCCTCATAATTCATTTTTCATACATTAGTATGCTCATCAAATACTCCTCATGAAAAAAATCTTGTATATCATTTTCATCTTTAGGAAAATACAATTGATTAGATGATCCAACATTGTTACACAACTCCAATTTTTCATAACAATTGGATGGCCACAAGTACTATCCTTGTTTTCCCAGGATTTCTAAATTGGACTTTGAGGAACTCATGGCATCTTCCCAATAATGATTTTTCCCCATTGTTCTAAAACCTCCTATCACAAACAAACCATTCATCAATTTTTTTCAGAGTTAAGGCCAAAACCGACAACACCAACATTTCTCTTATCCACTCTAGATGTTTTGGGGATATACTTATACTTTGTTGATTTATTACAAAGCTTTCCTATCCTTTTATTGCTATTGGAACTCATTTTAGAATGAACATAGAAAATATTAGAAAAATAAAATAAAGAAGGATACTGTAACAATCCTCAATGTTGTTTTCTATGTATTCTGATCTTTTCAACATTTAGGTAGTTCTTGTGGGGACCCCTGGGACTGACAGTATGGTCATTGGGTTGTTCTTTTGGGTTTTATGTAAGTTTTTGTATTTTGGAGCCTTTGAAACTTAACTAGTTAACATCTGTCAAAGGTTTAGAAAGAATGCCTCATAATACAATTTTGATGTTTTCATCAGCTTTAGAAGGGACATTTTAGACTGGAGAATACATTTTAGGCTGGTGCATTGTATTTAGGGACTACCAAAATACATTTTAACAATGAAGCTTAAGCCAAGATTTGACTTTGGTCACTATTCTTGGTCAACACAATTATCTCTGAAAAGTGGAGCTTGATCTAGAACAGTGACACCTCAAATTTCTATAAAAGGAAAAGAACGCCAAAATAGGGCTACTGGATCAAGTCTACAAGACCAGTCTACGTTTCATAGGAAGTTCTACGAGTCATAGACCAGACTCATAGGAAGTGGGAAATATAATTTGGAAATAAATTCCTAGTAACCCATTCTATGATTGCTTAGGACAGTCAATTGCATAGACGACGGATCATAGGAAGGTTCCCTGGAAAGAACCCCGACTTAGTGAAATTTTGAGTTGAAAGTTGAGGTTTACGGATGGGGTCTATGGACCATAGGAAGTTTGACGATTCATAGGAATGAGTTGTAGGAATAGTACCAAAATTTAGGCTTAGGCATTCGACCTTTGGTTGACTAGTACGATCCATAGGAATTTCGACGGTCCATAGGTCTCAACCGTAAGGTTGATCGAATATTATTTTAAAGGGTATTTTGGTCTTTTCCTATGCCGCTAATTCCTATACTACGTCATTTAGCCTATAAAATAGTCCCTATAACTTATTTACCCATAAATCTACCCAATCCCAAATCATTGTCCCAAAATCCCTAAATTCTCCCAAAGTTTCTCTCTCAAGGCGCAAGGAAGAAGAACCTAAGGTTTCAAGTCAAGTCTCCTTTTCACCATTTATTTCAATCTTTGTTCTCAAGGTATGTACAACTTCATCAATGAGTTTGATTCACCCATTGAGCTCACAGGTTTCTAAATCTCTTCAAGTCAATTTGAATTAAGATGTTTAGATCTTCATTAAAATCCTTGTGGGTTCTATTTGTATGGATTGAATTGATTGGTTATGATCTTATTTGGATGATTTAGACTCAATTAAATGCTTTTAACTAATTCCATGTAATGTCATGCATGATCTCTTATTTTGACTATGAACAATAGAAGGGTATGAATTTATGAATAATTTTTTAATCTATGATTGATTTTTCATGAATGATAATCATGATTTATGAAAAAGATTTTTTGATGATCTAGGCTGGATTGACATCAATGAAATTGCTAAAGGTTTTTAACACTAAGGGATATCGGTGAAAGGTTTTCTTACTCATGCATGATTCAAAAAATTTAAGGAGCTATTCGATGATGTTTTTTTTTTTCTTGGATTAGTAATTCAATTCTACTTTTTTCATGGATGCTGATATGCTTATGTTTATGACTAATTTTGTTGGAAATTTTACTTAGCATTGAGAAGATATTGAGATGGTGGCTCTCCAATTTGTCGAGGTCGGGTCTCAAGTAGAATACTCTTTGTCCCTAAATTTGTGCCCCTGTAGGTTTTCTTAAGTGACATTGCTAGTGGATCCACATAAGCTAGAACCTCAGTCCTTTGCCTTGGCAAGTAAGGACATCTCTTTTCAGTGTGGGAGTAAGATACCCTTATCAGTGTGGGAGTAAGATACCATATTCCCCTATAGGTTGTCTATTTTTGGTACTGGTATTTTCATATTAGAAAACTCTGTACTTATAGTTTCTAGGTTCTAAGAGGGATTCACTTGTATATATAGATTTTTGCTTGCTTCTGTATTTGTCTTATATTAAGTCTACAGTTAATTCTTTTTAGTTCTACCCTTACACTACTAAAAAAACAGTGAATACCGACCTAAAAATTACCAACCTCAAATGGAGGTTGGTAATTTCCGACCTCCGGAGGTCGGTATTCTTAAAAAGAATAAAAAATTTAAAAAACTTTAGAAAATCGACTACAAGTAGTCGGTTTTTATGCAAAATAAAGCGGGACCTCTGGAGGTCGAAATTTTTCCCTGGAAAAATGAATTACAATAAAAACCATCCTCTTGATGTCGGTATTAATAAAATAAATAAATAACAATATTTTATTTTTTTCTCAATTAAATATAAAAAACAAAATTGAGAAATATTTTGATTTAATTTTATTAAAATTGTCTTCCGGAGGACGGTTTTGCGTAAAATAAAATACAAAAAAATATTATAATACCGACTTCCGGAAGTCGGTAAAATTAAATAGTATGTAATTAAATTAATTTTCATTAAAATATTTATATAGTGACTTCCATAAAATTAATAAATTAATATTTTCAATTAATTTTAAATAAATCGTCTTCCGGATGACAGCTTATATAAATAAAAAAAATAAATTAATATAAAATACCGACCTCATGAGGTCGGTATTTTTATTTCATCCAAATACTTTAATAAAAGTGACATCCGGAGGTCGGTGTGTTTAAAATGTTTCTATTAATCATAACTTTGCTAGCATAATATTAAATTTTCATTTTACACCTACAATTAATTGTTTAAAAACGTTTAACAATTTTGTATACTTTTTATAAATAAAAGTAAGAATACGTGGAATAACCAAAAACATCAATAATCCATAGTTAGAGTATGAAACTATGTTGATACGAAAACCGACTACAAGTAGTCGGTTTTTATGCAAAATAAAGCAGGAAAACAAAATACCGACCTCTGGAGGTCGGAATTTTTCCCGGAAAAAAATGAATTACAATAAAAACCGACCTCTTGATGTCGGTATTAAATAAAATAAATAAATAACAATATTTTATTTTTTATCAATTAAATATATTTAAAAAATTGAGAAATATTTTGATTTAATTTTATTTAAATCGTCTTTCAGAGGACGGTTTTGTGTAAAATAAAAAACAAAAAATATTATAATACCAACTTCCGGAAGTTGGTAAAATTAAATAGTATGTAATTAAATTAATTTTCATTAAAATATTTATATAGTGACTTCCATAAAATGAATAAATTAATATTTTCAATTAACTTTAAATAAATCATCTTCCGGATGACGGTTTATATAAATTAAAAAATAAATGAATATAAAATACCAACCTCATGAGGTCGGTATTTTTATTTCATCCAAATACTTTAATAAAAGCGACATCCGGAGGTCGGTTTGTTTAAAATGTTCCTATTAATCATAATTTTGCTAGCATAATACTAAATTTTCATTTTACACCTACAATTAATTGTTTAAAAAAGTTTAACAATTTTGTATACTTTTATAAATAAAAAGTTAGAATACGTGGAATAAACCAAAAACATCAATAATCCATATTTAGAGTATGAAACTACGTTGATATGAAAATCGACTACAAGTAGTCGGTTTTTATGCAAAATAAAGCAGGAAAACAAAATACCGATCTCTCGAGGTTGGAATGTTTCTCGGAAAATAAATAAGTAACAATATTTTATTTTTTTCTCAATTAAATATATAAAAAAAATTGAGAAATATTTTGATTTAATTTTATTTAAATCGTCTTTTGGAAGACGGTTTTGCGTAAAATAAAAAATAAAATTACCAACCTCCGGAGGTTAGAATTTCAAAAATACAAAAATAAAAATACCGACCTCCAGAGGTCGGAATTTAAAAAATACAAAAATAAAATTACCGACCTCTGGAGGTCATAATTTCAAAAATACAAAAATAAAAATACCGACCTCAGGAGGTCGGAATTTAAAAATACAAAAATAAAATTACCGACCTCCGGAGGTCAGAATTTTAAAAATACAAAAATCAAAATACCGACCTTTGGAGGTTGGAATTTTTCCCGGAAAAAAATGAATTACAATAAAAACCGACCTTTTGATGTCGGTATTAAATAAAATAAATAAATAACAATATTTTGTTTTCTTCTCAATTAAATATATAAAAAAAATTGAGAAATATTTTGATTTAATTTTATTTAAATCATCTTTCGGAGGACAGTTTTGCGTAAAATAAAAAAAATATTATAATACCGACTTACAGAAGTCGGTGAAATTAAATAGTACGCAATTAAATTAATTTTCATTAAAATATTAATATAGTGGCTTCCAGAAAATGAATAAATTAATATTTTCAATTAACTTTAAATAAATCGTCTTCCGGATGACGGTTTTATATAAGTTAAAAAATAAATTAATATATGAAATACCGACCTCATGAGGTCGGTATTTTTATTTCATCTAATTACTTTTAATAAAAGCGACATCCGGAGGTCGGTTTGTTTAAAATGTTCCTATAAATCATAATTTTGCTGGCATAATACTAAATTTTCATTTTACACCTACAATTAATTGTTTAAAAAAGTGTAACAATTTTGTATATTTTTATAAATAAAAAGTTAGAATTCGTGGAATAAATAAAAAATATCTATAATCCATATTTAGAGTATGAAACTATGTTGATATTAATTAAGAGATAATTATACTTATATTTGTAGAGTAATGTACAAATTCTATCAGTCTGTCGTCAAATGATGAACTTAATATATCATGTCATGATGTATAGGTGAAGTGCTAATTAACATATAATCTATTCGAGCATAAAATGCGAGATAATATTATTATATATGTTTGATCTTGAATGGATGTCAAGTATAGTGATTATATCGTAGGCAATGTGACATGTAAAGGATAATTCATCGGAGTACGAAATACGTTGATTAATTATATATACTCCTTGAGTAGTTTAACAAATCAAGTCTTATATATTAGTGGTTCAGATATGAAATACATTATCAATTAAAGAAATACCGATGATCAATTCAAGGAGATTTATATATTAAATTTGATATTGATAAACTTTAATTTGTTAATCGATAAAATTAAATTTATTAAATTAAACTTTTGTTGATGTGTAGTTAAATTAAATATATATATATATGTAATTTTAATTAATAAAATCAACCTCAAGAGATGAGTTTATATTAAAATAAATTAATAAATACCGACCTTAAGAGGTCAGTATGTTTAAATTATTATTTTATTTAAATAATATTGACATCCCGTGGTCGGTAAATTAAACACTTCTCTTAAAAAAAAGAATGATAATATCAAAACCCTAAGTCATCTCTCACTCCACTCTCAGTCCTCTCTCACCCCGACCCACCCCCATCCCTGCACCACGCCACACCACACCACCAAGCCCGAAAAAATGAATTACAATAAAAACCGATCTCTTGATGTCGGTATTAAATAAATAAATAAATAAAAATATTTTATTTTTTCTCAATTAAATATTAAAAACAAAATTGAGAAATATTTTGAATTAATTTTATGTAAATTGTATTTCGGAGGACGATTTTGTGTAAAATAAAAAACAAAAAAAATTATAATATCAACTTTCAGAAATTTAATCAAATTGATTTTCATTAAAATATTTATAGAGTGGCTTCCAGAAAATTAATAAATTAATATTTTCAATTAACTTTAAATAAATCATCCTCCGGATGACGGTTTTATATAAGTTAAAAAATAAATTACTATAAAATACCGACCTCATGAGGTCGGTATTTTTATTTCATCTAATTTCTTTTAATTAAAGCGATATCCGGAGGTCGGTTTGTTTAAAATGTTCCTATTAATCATAATTTTGCTAGCATAATACTCCTAAATTTTCATTTTACACCTACAATTACTTGTTTAAAAAAAGTGTAACAATTTTGTATACTTTTATAAATAAAAAGTTAGATCAATAATCCATATTTAGAGTATGAAACTACGTTGATATGAAAACCGACAACAAGTAGTTGGTTTTTATGCAAAATAAAGCGAAAAAACCAAATTTCGACTTTAAGAGGTCAGAATTTTCCCCGGAAAAATGATTATAATAAAAACTGATCTCTTGATGTCGGTATTATTTTGTCAATTAAATTTAAAAAACTAATTTGTGAAATATTTTGATTTAATTTTATTTAAATCATTTTTCGGAGGACGATTTTCTGTAAAATAAAAAACAAAAAAAATTATAATACCAACTTCCGGAAGTTGGTAAAATTAAATAGTATGTAATTATATTAATTTTCATTAAAATAATTATATAGTGACTTCAAGAAAAATTAATAAATTAATATTTTCAATTAACTTTAAATAAATTGTCCTCCGGATGACGGTTTTATCTAAGTTAAAAAATAAATTAATTTAAAATACCGACCTCCCGATGTCAATATTATTTAATTAACATGATTGCTTTTTTATTTATCTTAAAATTTAATATGATACCGACCTCATCAGGTCGGTATTTTTTATTAAATATAATTACTTTTAATAAAAGCGACATCCGAAGGTCGGTTTGTTTAAAATATTCCTATTAATCATAATTTTGCTATTGAACATAATACTAAATTTTTATTTTACACCTACAATTAATTGTGTTTAAAAAGTGTAACAATTTTATATACCTTTATAAATAAAAAATTAGAATTCGTGGAATTAACAAAAAATATCAATAATCAATATATTTATAGCATGAAACTATGTTGATATGAATAAGGAGATAATTATACATATATTTCTAGAGTAATGTACAAATTCTATCACTTCGTCATCAAATCATGAACTTAATATCTCGTGTAATGATGTAGAGGTGAAGAGCTAACATATAATCCATCCGAGTATGAAATGCGAGATGATACTCATAGAAATGTCATGATAACAATTAATTAAATTTTGTATTTATAATTGATTGTTTAATTATTTGTACATATAGCCTTCAATGTCTTATCTCGTTTTATGAAATACACAATAGAACACCGTAAAGTACAGTGCAAAGCAAGTTCTATCAAGATTATTACGTTCGATCTTGAATGGATGTCAAGTATATTGATCATATCGTAGGCAATGACATGTAAAGGATAATTCATCGGAGTATGAGATACGTTGATTATATACTCCTCGAGTAGTTTAACAAATCAAGTCTTATATATTAGTGGTTCAGATATGAAATGCATTATCAATTAAAGAAGTATCGATGATCATTTCAAGGAGATTTATATATTAAATTTGATATTGATAAACTTCTGTTGATCGATAAAATTAAATTTATAAAATTAAACTTCTGTTGATGTGTAGTTAAATATTATATATATATATATATACATGTACATATATATATATATACATGTACATATATATATATGTATATATATATATATATACGTATATATATATATATACGTGTATATATATATACGTATATATATATATATATATAGTATATATATATATATATATAGTATATACTATATATATATATATATTATATATATATACTATATATATATAATATATATATATATATATACGAGTATATATATATACGGATCTATATATATATATGTACATGTATATATATATATATATATATGTATATAAATCGACCTCATTCAGTTAGTGATGATTTTATGATATTTGTTGACATCCAATTTAATCGACCTACAACCCTTTCATTCAGAAGTGCTATTCTATTAAAACATATTTTCAAAACATATTTTGGATTTAAAATTGTAATCGATTTTGGCTAAAAATTATATATTTTAGTATACAATAATTTATAGAAATTATTATTAAATTATAATATTTATCGATAGTTAAACTCGAAATAATTACTTTACTTATTTATTTAAATGTTTTTAAAATTTAGGTGTGTTTAATTATATGAAAAGTCTTTAATATGTGTAATATTTTATTAATTGAATAACATCTCCTTAATCTTCTCTTAAATCATTGAACTCGTACCCTAATATATTCGATTGTATTTCAATTCTAGTCCTTTCTTATTCAATCTGTTTCAATTCTAGCCACTTCAATTCAAATTCTTATTTCAATTATAGCCACTTGTTGATTTCAAATTTAGCCTATTCTTGTCTCAATTTTTTTTCAAGACTAATTTCCATTTAATCTCAACCATCTATCAAAATTCGAGATCAAATCCTAGTCGTCCATCTTCATTTAATCAATGGTCAAATTGAATCTTCCCCACTTTCCTATTTCAATCTAAAAGACCCAAACCCTTAAAAACCTCTCAAAAAAGAGCAGCCGCAGCAGCCTCTCTCGTCTCCAATAGCTCCAGCGAGTCGCGTGAAGCGGCAGGCTCCGAGCAGCCGCCGCCTCCTCCGTTCCCCTCTTCTCTCCCCTTTTCGACTAACGAACCCGGCGTAGCCGTACCTCTCTCTCTCTCTCGTTAGCTGCTCCGTAGAATGCGACTGGAACTGTCTTCATCTACTTTCATTTTCATCTAACTCTGTCGATTGCAGAGAGGGAAAGAGATGGGTCTGCTCACTCACAAAGTAGAAAGGAGCGAGATAGCATCAGGTGACCATATCTACACTTAGAGAACTATCTTCGCCTACTCTCAGTCTGCAACCCCTTTACACCATTTAAATTGTTCGTTGGTTTCAGCACACGAAGAATGGTTTGGATAGCCCTCCTGTTTAAACTAGAACACATTTTAAATTTTAATAAGTATGTACAGTAGCGTCTGGGCTTTAGATTAGAGAGATGATTGGGGAAATACAAACAAACTTCATTGTCAATTGTGAATGAATTTGGCAGATGCACACAATTGAAATCCACAAAAAAGTTGGTGTGTCATTCCTCTTTGTGGATGTTGAAAGTGTATTTCAAAACTAAAAGTTGTTGCTACTATTCTGGTCTTCCTAGCTGCATCTTGTTTAGTTTCAAACTGTTCCACTCGTCTAGTCGCATTGTTAATCAGTGTTGGGCGTTGTGTTATCAAATTTCAGCTTGCTTAAAATGCTACTGTTAGAATTTTTTTAACTATCCTTGTTAATATGTCTAATGGTATTGTAACGTCTAATGTGATTGTAATAAGTTATAGACAAGTGTTATCTCTTTTCTCTGTGAATGTGATTTAATATATCTTTATAGGATTAAATTTGCTAGTTTGAATTCTCTATATTGGCTGAATTGATTCTAACTACAATCTCCTCCAGTTAGTACTTAATTATTCCGTAACTCTTGATTGTTTAACAATTCTAGTATATCTCATTTTAATGATTATAGTATATCTCATTTTAACTTTCAAAGTTCACGGATCGGAAAACCAAAGTTCCAACTTCCAACCAAAATCAAAATTTGAAAAACTTTAGAAACCAAAGTTCTAACTTCCAATCAAAATCAAAATTTGAAAAAGTTTAGGAGTATCATTGAAACAAAAAAGACAACTCAAGCTCAACTCCAACTTAGAATAGCTTCTGTGAGAATGGCTAGGAGAAACCTATTTTGAATTATTAAGAAAACGAAAAAACAACACAAACTTGTTTACTATTTGTCAAATGTTAATAATGACTGAAATCTCTCTATAATGACCAATAAAGAAATTGTAAATTGTTTCTTTTCATGCTAGGCAACTGAGGAAGCTCAACATCTAAAAAAGTTGAATATTTGTGTATAAAAGAACAAAAAGAAAGTTGCTGAATCTAAAAGGTACAGGCCTTGAAATTTCTTCTCTACTTTTCTTTATTGGGTCATAATGTTGACCAAATTAGTGTGAAAATATAGACTGGTCAACGAACAGAGATTGACTTATGGTGGCTACTCTATACATACATTACCGTAAAGCCAAAAATACTCACTGAAACGCGGCTTTATTTTAGAAAAGTATGTATTCCAATATGACAAATGTTAAAGTTTGAATTCCAAAAAGATATCTATTCATGTGGGTGTTCTTTCTTTTTCTATGTTGATGCTTGTTTTCAAATTGGCTCGTATTTAGGAAATAGGTACTTGACAAATCTCGATGTTGATGTGTGTTTGTGCCATGTAGTAACTAATAATTATTGAATCTTTTTCTAGTGTTGAAAGAGTTGATTTTGCGGGTTAGGCAACTGGGGAAGCTCAACATCAAAAAAAGTTGATACAAGCTTCATTCATCAAAGTAGGAGATAAGGTTTAGTGTTTCTAAATTTCTAAAGTTCAAGTACAATTTCTTTTTATAATGTGTTTGTGTCCTTCTAGTATTGATACTTAGTTTAAATATTGTGATAATTTGTTTGTGTCCATCGAGTGTTTGTTAAGCATAAGTACCAACACTAGTTGTTCCTATTGATGACAAAATTGATTTTCTTGCAAGATCGATTTGTGTCCATCTAGTGTTGACACTTAGCTTTAATTTAGGAATAATGTGTTTGTTAAGCATAAGTACCAACACTAGTTGATCCTATTGATGACAAAAATGATTTTCTTGCAAGATCGATTTGTGTCCATCTAGTGTTGACACTTAGCTTTAATTTAGGAATAATGTGTTTGTTAAGCATAAGTACCAACACTAGTTGTTCCTATTGATGACAAAATTGATTTTCTAGCAAGATCGATTTGTGTCCATCTAGTGTTGACACTTGCTTTAATTTAGGAATAATGTATTTGTTAAGCATAAATACCAACACTAGTTGATCCTATTGATGACAAAATTTATTTTCTTACAAGATCAATTTGTGTCCATCTAGTGTTGACACTTAGCTTTAATTTAGGAATAATGTGTTTAGTTGGTCGATTTAGTTGTTGGAATTAAGTCAAAACTAAACTAGTTAAAGTTGTTAAGTTGTTTAAATAAGTTAAAATAAATAATGTCGTTTAGTTAGTGAATTTAGTTGTTGGAATTAAGTCAAAACTAATGTATTTAAAGTTAAAAATTTGTTAAGTTGTTTAAATAAGTTAAAATAAATAATGTCGTTCAGTTAGTGAATTTAGTTGTTGGAATTAAGTCAAAACTAATGTAGTTAAAGTTAAAAAGTTGTTAAGTTGATTAAATAAGTTAAAATAAATAATGTCATTTAGTTAGTGGATTTAGTTGTTGGAATTAAGTCAAAACTAAACTAGTTAAAGTTGTTAAGTTGTTTAAATAAGTTAAAATAAATAATGTCGTTTAGTTGGTCGATTTAGTTGTTGGAATTAAGTCAAAAGTAAACTAGTTAAAGTTGTTAAGTTGTTTAAATAAGTTAAAATAAATAATGTCGTTTAGTTAGTGAATTTAGTTGTTGGAATTAAGTCAAAACTAATGTAGTTAAAGTTAAAAAGTTGCTAAGTTGTTTAAATAAGTTAAAATAAATAATGTGGTTTAGTTAGTGAATTTAGTTGTTGGAATTAAGTCAAAACTAATGTAGTTAAAGTTAAAAAGTTGTTTAAATAAGTTAAAATAAATAATGTTGTTTAGTTAGTGAATTTAGTTGTTAGATTTAAGTCGAAACTAATGTAGTTAAAGTTAAAAAGTTGTGAAGTTGTTTAAATAAGTTTAAATAAATAATGTCGTTTAGTTAGTGAATTTAATTGTTGGAATTAAGTCAAAACTGATGTAGTTAAAGTTAAAAAGTTGTAAAGTTGTTAAGTTGTTTAAATAAGTTAAAATAAATAATGTTGTTTAGTTAGTGAATTTAGTTGTTGGAATTAAGTCAAAACTAATGTAGTTAAAGTTAAAAAGCTGTTAAGTAGTTTAAATAAGTTAAAAATAAATAATGTCGTTTAGTTGGTGAATTTAGTTGTTGGAATTAAGTCAAAACTAAACTAGTTAAAGTTGTTAAGTTGTTTAAATAAGTTAAAATAAATAATGTCATTTAGTTGGTCGATTTAGTTGTTGGAATTAAGTCAAAACTAAACTAGTTAAAGTTGTTAAGTTGTTTAAATAAGTTAAAATAAATAATGTCGTTTAGTTGGTCGATTTAGTTGTCGGAATTAAGTCAAAACTAATGTAGTTAAAGTTAAAAAGTTGTTAAGTTGTTTAAATAAGTTAAAATAAATAATGTCGTTTAGTTAGTGAATTTAGTTGTTGGAATTAAGTGAAAACTAATTTAGTTAAAGTTAAAAAGTTGTTAAGTTGTTTAAATAAGTTAAAATAAATAATGTGGTTTAGTTAGTGTATTTAGTTGTTGGAATTAAGTCAAAACTAATGTAGTTAAAGTTAAAAAGCTGTTAATTTGTTTAAATATGTTAAAATAAATAATGTCGTTTAGTTAGTGAATTTAGTTGTTGGAATTATGTCAAAACTAATGTAGTTAAAGTTAAAAAGTTGTTAAGTTGTTTAAATAAGTTAAAATAAATAATGTCGTTTAGTTAGTGAATTTAGTTGTTGGAATTAAGTCAAAACTAATGTAGTTAAAGTTAAAAAGGTGTTAAGTTGTTTAAATAAGTTAAAATAAATAATGTGGTTTAGTTTGTGAATTTAGTTGTTGGAATTCAGTCAAAACTAATGTAGTTAAAGTTAAAAAATTGTTAAGTTGTTTAAATAAGTTAAAATAAATAATGTCATTTAGTTGTTGGAATTAAGTCAAAACTATTGTAGTTAAAGTTAAAAAGTTGTTAAGTTTTTTAAATAAGTTAAAATATATAATGTCGTTTAGTTATTGAATTTAGTTGTTGGAATTAAGTCAAAACTAAACTAGTTAAAGTTAAAAAGTTGTTAAGTTGTTTAAATAAGTTAAAATAAATAATGTCATTTAGTTAATGAATTTAGTTGTTGGAATTAAGTCAAAACTAATGTTGTTAAAGTTAGAAAGTTGTTAAGTTGTTTAAATAAGTTAAAATAAATAATGTGGTTTAGTTAGTGAATTTGGTTGTTGGAATTAAGTCAAAACTAATGTAGCTCAAGTTAAAATGTTGTTAAGTTGTTTAAATAAGTTAAAATAAATGATGTCATTTAGTTATTGAATTTAGTTCTTGGAATTAAGTCAAAACTAATGTTGTTAAAGTTAAAAAGTTGTTAAGTAATTTAAATAATTTAAAATAAATAATGTCAGCTAGTTAGTGAATTTAGTTGTTGGAATTAAGTCAAAACTAAACTAGTTAAAGTTGTTAAGTTGTTTAAATAAGTTAAAATAAATAATGTCATTTAGTTGGTGGATTTAGTTGTTGGAATTAAAATAAATTAAAATAAATAAGTTCAAATGTTATTTAGCTGTTGGAATTAAAATTATCATTATTGTTTGTGTAGATGGATCCTGATCGTAGTCGGATGTATAATAGAAACAATCCTGGTTGAGTGGGTATGATTCCAGAATTTGCAGAAGGTGTCACTAGATTTATAAATCATGCAAAGAGACTTGATGATTTTTTAACTTCAAGATTGATTAGGTTTCCGTGTGTTAATTGTGAAAATGTGAGATATCATACAACAGAGACTGTTGCTATGCATCTTATGATGAATGTTTCAAACCATGGTATACAGTTTGGACTAGTCATGGTGAGGTTGAAAGTGACACTATGTTTAATAATTTTGTTGTCGGTGAAAGTAGTAGATCTACCGGGCATAATTATTTCCAAGGTTCTAGAATGTCATATATGGTTGATGATGCTTTTGGGATGCATTCTGATTTTGAACAAGGAGAAAATGTAGAAGAAGCTCCTAATGAAGAAGCAAACATCTTTTATGAACAATTGCGTGATTGCAGTAGTCCTTTGTACAACGGGAGTCAACACTCTAAATTGTCTGTTGCTGTTAGATTTTTAAGTATCAAATATGACAATAATATGTCTCAAGGAGCAATGGACTCTATGATAGATCTTATGAGGGAATTAGTTGATCCCAATGTAGAGATTCCTGATTCTTATGATAAAGAAAATGCATTGGTGTCTAAGTTAGGATTCTCCTCGATAAGAATTGATTGTTGTGAAAAAGGTTGCATGTTATACTATAAGGAGGATGTCAATCTAGAGTCTTGTAAGTTTTGTAGTCACCCTCGCTATAAGATTGATTCTACCGGAAAGAAACTTGCTATTAAGGCGATGCATTATTTATCTCTTATACCAAGATTGAAGAGGTTGTATGTAGCGCTTCAGGCCCAACTAACTTTTCTTTTTGAATCAGGAAATATTCTTCCTCTATGTCCGGCCAGCAGTGATAGATCTGATCAAGAGGGTGATGAGAATGATAAGTCTGATAAGGAGAGTGATCAGGTTGATGAGGAGTAGTTGTATCTATTTGACATTTTAGACTTCTATATTTTGGAATTGTTTGATTGTATTTTGGTTTATTTTGAAGTTGGATGAAGTTTATTTTGAAATAGTTTAATGTATATGTTGAAAATATTGTGTTGTTTTGGTTGGATGAAGTTTATTTGGAATTCTTTGGGTTGTGTTGGTATAAATATGCAGGTGGGCAACTAAAATTGCAGCAATTTACTGCCAGTTTTGTAGCAGAAAACCGACCTCCGGAGGTCAGAATTTCAAAAATAAAAAACTAAAAATATCGACCTCCGGAGGTCAGAATTCCAAAACTAAAAAATAAAAATACCGACCTCCGGAGGTCGGAATTTAAAAAATACAAAAATAAAATTACCGACCTCCAGAGGTCAGAATTCAAAAATACAAAAATAAAAATACCGATCTCCGGAGGTCGGAATTTAAAAAATACAAAAATAAAATTACCGACCTCTGGAGGTCAGAATTTCAAAAATACAAAAATAAAAATATCGACCTACGGAGGTCGGAATTTAAAAAATACAAAAATAAAATTGCCGACCTCCGGAGGTCAGAATTTCAGAAATACAAAAATAAAAATACCGACCTCCGGAGGTCAGAATCTTAAAAATAAAAAAATAAGAATATCGACCTCCAGAGGTTAGAATCTCAAAAATGAAAAATAAAAATACTGACCTCCAAAGGTCGAAATTTAAAAATTAAGATTATATTAAAAATAAAAAAATTAACAAATACCGACATCCAGATGTCGGTATTCCAAAATATGAGAAATAAATATTCTGACTTCAGGAAGTTGGAAATAAAAAAAATAAAAAATAAAAAAATATATAAAACTGACCTCAGGAAGTCAGAAAATAAAATAATGAATTTTCTGACTTAAAATAAATACCGACCTCCAAAGGTCGGTATTGAATAGCGACCAAGCTTTTCCAACCTAAGCTGGGATGTCGGTTTTAGGTCGGAATTACAAGGTATACCGACCTCCGGAGGTCGGTATTCACTATTTTTTTAGTAGTGTTATACTCTTTACTTATCGTTTTGGGTATGGGTTGTCATACCTATTGGTGGATTATACTAGGTTCAATCATCACTTGATGTAACACCTCGAATTCGAGAAGGGGGAAAATTTATGTTTTTCATCGACCTGGTGCCAACACAGACGACACCACCTACGGCCGGTTTGTGGGGCGAGGATCCAATTGTGGTAGCGTGATTGACAAGTTAGAATTTTCAAAATTTTTTTTATGTATTTTGTGATGGGTCACCAGGATGGTCTGTCAATCAATGCACAAGTCGTAGATAGTTCATGTAGGTGAAACCTAGATGTAGAGAGATTTTTTAGGCCAAGAGTTGGGACATACAGTCTTGGTTCACGGTCCGTTGATGGACCCACAAGCTGTAGGTGTAATTCGTCATTGGGGGTCCACAAATGGGTGGTCTCTGATCTCACTCACAACCAACTAGGACGGTCCGTGGTCTTACCAATGGGCTGTGGGTTGGGCCGTGAGTGAGGTCGCTAATTATTTTCCTTAAGAGCTTTTACGTCATTTTCAAATTATTCTAGCCTAATACTATACCATTTTAACCTTATTTAGAAGCCCTATATTGGACACAAACACGTTATAAAATTTAGAAATACCAAACCTTATCTCCTACTTTGATGAAAGAAGCTTGTATCAACTTTTTTAGATTGAACTTGGTAATAGTTGATGGATAAATGAGATTCTAATTATAGAAGCATCATGCTATAAGAGTAAAGCAATATTCTTATGGAGACAAAATGAACTTATGACAACAAGGCCATAAGTTTTTTTTTAAAAATAAAAATAAATTCCAAATAGTGTACCAGAATAAATTCACATCTACCTTCAACAATTCTTGAATATAAATTTCTAAGGTGAAATATGAAATGTATTAGGAATATAATAATCACATAACTATCATTTTGATTATGAATTCATATATATTTGTTTATTTACTTTGAAAAAATTTAGAAAGCTCAAATTAAGTAATTCAGGCGCCACCAATAGCAAAAATTTTGATCCACCAAGGCACCTCAACAGAAAGTCCAAATCATGCTAAACACCACCAATCAATTACCCAATTCTGAGAATGGTAACATGACATACAAGGTAGTGAACAAGAACGTAAAAGGCAAATCGAAGACCAAACTATAGCAGAAGTAAATAAAACGGAGTTTAGATAGCACACTACTAGATGTATACTCCCTCTGTTGCTGGAGATTGCAGTTGCCAGCTACACGTTGTTGCCGGAGATTGCAGCTGCCAGCCACGCGCTACTGCTGCCACCGGTCTGCGCTGTTGATGTTGTTGTTAATCGAGGTGGAGCGACTTCCAGCGCCGATCGGGGATGGGTGGCGCGACCTGCAGCGTCAATCGGGGATGGGTGGGGTGACCGTCAGTCGGGGGTGGGTCGGGGTTGGGTCGGAGTTGAGAGGAGTGAGAGAGGTTTGGAGAGAGAAAGATGACTTAGGGTTTTGAGCTTATCATTCTTTTTTTTAAAGAAGTGTTAATTTACCAACCACGGGATGTCGGTATCTTTTAAAATAATTATCTATATTTAAAAATATTTAATAAATACTAACATCGTGAAGTCGATATAATTTAAATAGGATAATAATTTAAATATACCGACCTCTTAAGGTCGGTATTTATTAATTTATTTTAATATAAGCTCACCTCTTGAGGTCGGTTTTATTTATTAAAATTATATATATATATATATATATATATATATATATATATATATATATATATATTTAAATTTAATTTAAATACACATCAATAGAAGTTTAATTTTATAAATTTAATTTATATACCTCCTAATTATATAAATTTAATTTTATCGATCAACAAAAGTTTATCAATATCAAATTTAATATATAAATCTCCTTGAATTGATCATCGGTATTTCTTTAATTGATAATGTATTTCATATTTGAAACACTAATATATAAGACTTGATTTGTTAAACTACTCGAGGAGTATATAATTAATCAACATATTTCATACTCCGATGAATTATCCTTTACATGCCATTGCCTATGATATGATCACTACACTTGACATCCATTCATGATCGAATGTAATAATCTTGATAGAACTTGGTTTGTACAGTAATTTACAATGTTATATTGTCTATTTCATAAAACGAGATAAGATATTGAAGGTTATATATTCTAAATATGGATTATTGATGTTTTTGGTTTATTCCACGAATTCTAACTTTTTATTTATAAAAGTATACAAAATTGTTACTTTTTTAAACAATTAATTGTAAGTGTAAAATGAAAATTTAGTATTATGCTAGCAAAATTATGTTTAATAGGTACATTTTAAACAAACCTACCTCTGGATGTCTCTTTTATTAAAAGTAATTGGATGAAATAAATATACCGACCTCATGAGGTCGGTATTTTATATTAATTTATTTTTTAACTTGTATAAAACTGTCATCCAGAGGACGATTTATTTAAAGTTAATTGAAAGCATTAACTATTAATTTTCTAGAAGTTACTATATAAATATTTAATGAAAAATAATTTAATTACATACTATTTAATTTTACCGACTTCCAGAAGTCGGTATTATAATTTTTTTTGTTTTTTATTTTACACAAAACCATCCTCCGGAAGACGATTTAAATAAAATTCATTCAAAATATTTCTCAATTTTGTTTTTGATATTTAATTGAGAAAATCAATGCTTATGATTGGATCTTGGATTTAACTTAAAGGATGGACTGTTGGGATTAAATCAGAATTTGGAGTTGATAATAGGAATAAGAATAGGCTATAATTGAAATCAACAATGGCTATAATTGAAATGAGAATTTGAATTGGAATGGCTAGAATTGAAATAAATTAGAATAAAATAGGCTAAAAATTAAATATTTTGGAGGAAAACTAAGAAGTGCTATTCAATAAATTAAATACTACACACATTAAAATATTTTCATATAATTAAACACACTTAAATTTTTAAAAAATTGAGTAAGATAATTATTTCGAGTTTAATTATAGGTAAATATAATAATTTAATAATAATAAAAAATAATTTGATAATAAATGCAATAATTTTTATAAATTATGCATATTAAAATATGTAACTTTTAGGAAAAATAGATTAAACTTTAAACCCAAAATATGTTTGAAAAATACGTATTTAATCGAATAGCAGTTCCGAAAGGGTTATAGGTCGGTCAAAATTGGGTGTCAACAACTTAAAAGTTATGAATTTTGAAAATGTTAGGCCAAAATTGGATGTCAACAACAACAACAACAACAACAACAACAACAACAACAACAACAACAACCACAACAACAACAACAACAACAACAACAACAACAACAACAACAATAATAATAATAATTTTGTAAATTACGAATGTTAAAGTATATAATTAAAGTATAATCAAATAACAATTCGGAAAGGGTTACAGGTAGATCAAAATTGGGTGGCAACAATTACAATAATTTAAAATTAAAAGACATATAAAAGATTAAATTGATTATAATATTTTTATTAGTGTCACATAAATTGGACAAGGGGAATAACATAAACTTTTTATTTAATTTTTAAGTCGTCGTTATTTAAACATTGCATATTTAATGACAAAACTATGTTGTCACTACATCACACATTGATTAGAGGCAATAAAATTATCATCACTGATTGCTTATAGTATTAGTGACAAAAACTAAGGTCACAATTAAATATAAAATTTTGTGGCTAAAGCTTACAATATTTAATGACTAACTCTAATTTGTCTCTATTTCAACAATTTTTTTTTTGTGACAAAGCCTTTTTGTGTCCAAATTGTAACTAATTTTAAGACAAATAATAGTTTGTCACAAATTGGATAAGTTATTAGTGACAAAATAATTTGTCACTGATAAATTAAAATTTGTCGCTAATGGTACTTAATAAATGGCGCCAAATTATATTTTGGTGGGAAACTCAACTGGACGAAATTTTGCTACAAAATTTTATGTTTCGTCATTAAAAGTGTGTGGTTCATAGATTTTAATACGAAATGTAATTTTCGTCACTAAAAGTGAATAATTAGTGACAAATTAAGTGTCGTACCTAATAATTTCGTAGTTAAATATCATGTTTGTTGTAGTGTAAGAATTCAATGATTCTGAACATTCACTCAAAACTAAAGTTGAATCTAGTACTATGTCTGAAAAAGCCTATACTGACTCGAGTTGCTGGGACATGCCCCCAGCTAACTCTAGTAAAAACTAAAATACTGAAATAAAAGACTGAAATGGAAACATGTTTATTGTCTTCGAAGTATGAGGACTCACCACTGAAGCTGTTGAATATGGATCGGGAACCGATCTACGCGTTATCTGGACACTGAGAAACTGAACCTACATCATGAAAGGATGTAGCGTAAAGTATGCGTCAGTACTTGGAATGTACTGAGCATGCATGATATGGATAATAGTTGAATAAACATATTAGCTGAACAAAACATAACTGAGCAATGAAATAATCTGAATTATAACAATAATTCTGAAATATACTGAAATGAACTAAATTAAATGCAATGACCAAGTACTGTTTTTTAACATAACATGCTGAGACTGAATACTGTAGTATAATTGAAAACCTAGTCAAATGTACTAATAGTATGACTGTGGGAGCTACTATTAACCGACATAAATCCATGTGAGTTAATCGTGGAGTCCGATGTATACGCCTTATCGAGAGGACCCAACATACCTTGCTAAGGGTATACAGGCATGACTGTCGTGATCACTAAATCTAATGCCCACAAAAGGGACTTATAAACCTATGGGGGAACGTAGTTTTGGGACTACGAGGGAACATTGAACCCTAGTCCAACTCGGTGCTAAGCCTATTTCCAACTGGAAAAGTGTATAATACAACATAACGTAAATACTTGATAGCTCAATATGCTGACATGCAAATCTGAGAATGCAATATAAACATACTGACAATGAAACATTCAAAACTGCAGCATGTATATCTGTTTAACTGACCTAGCAAGTGCAATTCGTGAACTAATAGAATCTACACAACTAGGGTTCTGAATTTCATGCAAAGGACTGAGCAACATTTTCACGAAAACATGATAATCTGATTAAGAACACTATAACAACTAAATCACAACTAATATCTAAGGTTTTAGAATCCCTAGATCTAAAGAAGATATAGAGAATCAAGAATCTGACTTAATTCAAGGTACCTAGTGGATGAAAGGAACCCACTAGTGAAATCCCACATACCTGGTGAAAAAATCTATGGAGAAATCCTTCAATTTCGGTGCTGGAACTGATGAAAACTTGTTGCATGTTCTTGCCGGGTGGGTCGACTCTTTTCTCCTTTTTGCTCTAAGTTTGATGAATTTTGGGTGAATAAATCTTTTAAGGCAAAGTCTGACTAGAACACTAGGCTTAAACTGAGTAAAATGACATAGTTTAGGCATTAAACAATGTAGTTTAAGGGCTCCAAGGCATAGGAAAAAGACCTAAATGACCCTAGCTTAAAAGCTTGCGAAGGTCATCCACAAAGAGACCTACGGATCGTCGGTTGACCTACCAACCGTCGGTAGGGGTCGTCGATCAAGCTTTGCTCTACAGGGCTTCACTAAAACTAGCATAACTTTTTACTTAGATATGGGATTTTAGCCAACTCCATGCTGTTTGAAAGAGGATTCAATTATCTTTCAATTGATAGGTTATCAACCACCTAATTCATTCTATGCTAAAAGATATGACCATTTGAAGTTGACCCAACAACCAATTCCTTCCAATTGGCTGTTGACCCTCAGCTACGGTCCATAGGTCCAACCACGGACCGCCGTGGTAGACTGTGGGTGGGATCAGACACCATAAGTATTTGGTTCCTAACGACGGACCCCCTTACAGACAGTGTGTCAGACCACGGACCATCGATGTCTTCTGTGGTTCTTGCACCAGGTCTGGAAAACTGCATTTTTTTCTATTTTCTCAAATCTGAGGTGTTACAATATCTACCCCTTTGGGAACATTAGTCCTTGAATGAAGTCTAACCACTAAGTACTAGAAACTGATATGTAACTGAACTGAGTTCCAGAAACATGGAAAAATGTTGAAATGAAAGAACAACTGAAGGAAGAAGATACTTAGACTTAATTTATGCACAAGGAAACCGAGAGACTAGAGAGGAACTATTATCTGAAGTTGAAACGGAATCGGAAGGAAAGAGATGAGGATACTTGGCCTTCATGGCTGCTTCTGCTTCCCAAGTAGCTCCCTCTACAAACTGACTCCTCCACAAAACCTTCATTGAAACGACTTCTTTATTTCTCAACCTTCGAAACTGACAATCAAGAATTTTAACTGACATTTCCTCCTAAGTGAGACTATCTTTCACAGCCACGCTTTAAATGGTGTTATTGATGATGGATCACCCACACACTTCTTTAACACGTAATGTGAAAGATTGGATGGACTGTTGCTAGTTCTGCTGGCAACTATAAATCATAAGCCACATTACCAACCCTTTTTAGGATCCTGTAAGGACCTACATATCTAGGGCTAAGTTTCCCTTTCTTGCCAAATCTAATCACCCCCTTTTAGGTGTCACCTTCATGAAAACCCAATCATCGATCTCAAATTCTAAGTCCCTTCTCCTTACATCTGCATAGAACTTCTGACGACTCTGAGCTATCTTAAGTCTATCTCTGATGAGCTAAACTTTTTCCATAGCTTCATGATTCAAATCTGGCCCAATCAATGCTGCTTCACCTACTTCAACCCAACCAACTAGAGATCTGCATCTATGCACATACAATGCCTCATAAGGGGCCATCAGAATACTATAATGAAAGCTATTATTATAGGTGAACTCTATGAGAGGTAGGTGATCAACCCAAATGCCCTTGAAATCGATCACGTGGTCTCTCAACATGTCTTTTAAGGTCTGAATGGTACGTTCTGCCTGACCATCCGTCTGTGGATGAAATGATGTGCTGAGATTTACTTGAGTTCCAAGACCTTTCTAAAATGATTTCTAGAAATGAAAGCTAAACTGAGGACCTCAATCTGAGATGATAGACATGAGAACCCCATGCAACTTAACTATCTCATTAATGTAGAGTTTAGCGTAATCTGCCGCTGAATCTGTAGTCTTGATAGCCTAAAAGTGAGCGGACTTAGTAACAATATCTACTATCACCCAAATGGAGTCATATTGTCTGCGAGTACAAGGTAAACCCGCAATGAAGTTCATGTTTATCACCTCCCACTTCCATGTAGGAATGTTAATAACTTTAGTCATGCCTCCTTGTTTTTAATGTTCTACCTTTACCTGTTGACAATTAGGACACTTAGCCACAAAATCTGCTATGTCCCTCATCATGCCGTTCCACCAAAATACTTCCCACAAATTATAGTACATCTTAGTGGCACTTGGATGAATAGAATACCTGAAGTTATGGGCTTCGGTAAGGATCTGCTGCCTCAACTCACCCACCTTAGGAACACATAAGCGATCTTGGTAACGAAGCAAACCATCTCCCCCCTGGGAGAAAACCTCAACTTTTTGCCAATGAACTGTACCTTTCAACGGAGGCAATATAGGATCACTATCTTGTTTTTCCTTAACCTCCACTACCAATGAAGATTCGGATCTATTCTGAACTACCACACCGCCATCTGACATGTCCTTAAGACCAACTCCTAAGCAAGCAAGCCGGTGAACATCTTTTGCTAATTCATTCTTTTCTTCCTCAACATGTGCTATACTACCCATAGACAGTCTCCTGAGAGCATCAACTACTACATTGGCCTTACCTGGATGGTAAAGCACATTCATATCATAGTCCTTGAGGAATTCAAGCCACCTTATATGCTGAAGATTCAACTCTTTCTGGGTGAACACATACTATAGGCTCTTATGATTTGTGAACACATCTACATGAACACAATACAAGTAATGTCTTCAAATCTTTAGGGAAAATACTACAACTGCAAGTTCGAGGTCATGAGTTAAGTAGTTCTTCTCATAAACCTTAAGTTGTCTAGAAGCATAAGCTATAACCATACCTCTCTACATCAACACACAACCTAGGCCGACCCTGGATGCATCACAATATATCACATAACCGTCTGAACCATCTGGTAGAGTCAAGACCGGAGTTATAGTCAACCTAGTCTTTAGTTCTAAGAAGCTTTTATCACACCTATCTGACCACTAAAACTTGATCTTTTTCTGATTCAAGTTGGTAAATGGGGAAGCTATGGATGAAAATCCTTCAACGAATCTCCTATAATAACCAGCCAAACTTTTGATATCTGTTGGAAAGGTGGGTCTCGGCTAGTTCTGTACTGTCTTAATTTTCTGAGAATCCACTCGGAGTCCTTCACTGGATACCACATGACCAAGGAAAGCGACTAACTGTAAAAAGAATTCACATTTGTTGAACATAGCGAATAGCTGGTGATTTTTAAGAGTTTGCAGAACAACTCTCTAATGAGTCGCATGCTCTTCCTCACTCAGAGAATAAATGAGGATATCATTAATAAAGATGATAACGAACAAGTCCAAATACTGTTTGAACACCCTGTTCATTAAGTCCATGAAAGTTGTAGGAGCATTTGTTAGTCCAAAAGACATAACTACAAATTCATAATTACCGTACCGAGTTCTGAAGGCTTTCTCCGAAATGTCACTATCTCTAACTCTAAGCTGATGATAGTCAGATATGAGGTGTTTCTTAGAAAAAAAAGCTAAGTTGGTCGAACAAGTCATCAATCCTAGGGATGGGATACTTATTCTTAACTGTGACTTTGTTCAACTGCCGATATTCAATGCACATTCTGAGCGGACCATCTTTATTTTTCACGAACAACACTAGAGCACCCCATAGAGAGATACTAGGTCTTATGAATCTCTTATCTAGAAGGTCTTTCAACTGCTCTTTCAATTCCTTTAGCTTAGTTAGTGCCATTCTGAAGGAGAAATCGAAATGGGTTGGGTATCTAGAAGGAGATTTATTCTGAAGTCGATTGCCCTTTCTGAATGAACTCCAGGAAGATCTTCTTGAAACACTTCTGGAAACTCATTTACTACTGGACTGACTCAAAAGTTGGGGTTTCTAAGTTTAAATCCTTAAACCGAACAAGATGATAGACATACCCTTTGGAAATTATCTTTCTAGCCTTAAGGTAAGAGATGAATTGACCCATCGGAACAGAGCTTCTACCCTTCCACTCTAAGACTGGCTTATTTGGAAACTGAAATTGAATGATCCTTCTTTTACAATCGACTGAGGCATAATAGGAATGTAACCAATCCATGTCTTGAATGATATCAAAATCTACCATTTCTAACTCTACAAGGTCTGTTAAGGTGACTTTCTGGGAAACTGTGACAGAGCAATTTCTGTACACCTATCTAGCTAAAACTAGGTCACCAACTGGAGTAGAGACTAAGAAGGGTTCTGAGAGAGTTTCTAGACTGACACCGAAGTTTACTACTATATAGGGAGTTACAAAATATAGTGTAGCCCCTGGATCTAACTATGCATAAACATCTAAATGAAAGACTCGTAACGTACCAGTGACCACATCAGGAGAATATTCCTAGTCTTGGCGAGCCTGGAAAGCATATAACCTATTTTGGCACTGGCCGCCACCTATAGAAGATGAAGCACCCTGCTGAGTTGGGCGACCTGCTGGTGCTGTAGACTGAGCTCTATTATTGTTACCTCCTAGCTCATGCATGGAAGAAGGGCAATCCTTCAATTTGTGGCGGGACTGACCACACCCCAAACACCCTTCCTTTCTTGCAAGACACTCGCCCGGATGGTTCTTACACACTTTGGACAAGTTGGGAAAGTCTTCTTACCTGAATTACTCCCCTGAGACTTAGAGCCTGATGCCCTACCTTTCTGATCCAGTCAAAATATGGGGATGGAGCACTAGCTGGTGAAGGTACTGGGGCTGCAGACCTATGCTGAAATTGTGAGCAATTTCCACCATTCGATTTCTGCTGAGAGTATTCATAATTCCTTGTTTTGTCCTTCTTGTTGTCCTTAGCCTTTTCCCTAAGCTTATCTCCCTCAACCAGTTGAGCATGAGTCATAAGCCTAGAGATATTCATATCCTCGAATAGCATAGTATTCCTACACTCTGTCCTCACCAAGTTGGACACCCCAAATGGAAACTTACTCATTTGTGCCCTTAGATCGGCAACCATGTGTTTAGCATACCTGGAGAGTTGAGTGAACTTCAGTGTGTACTCTTGGACTGACATTGAACCTTGTCTAAAATTGATAAACTCTTGAGCTTTAGCCTCCCTCAACTCTCTCGGGAAAAATTTGTCCAAAAAAACTCCAGTAAAATATTCCCAAGTCACAGGAGCTGCATCCACACCCCTGTTTTCTTTCCATTAAGTGAACCAAATGTGAGCCACATCTTTAAGTTGGTAGGATGCCAACTCCACCCTATCATTACCAGTCACTTGTATCACTCCAAAGATTTTCTTAACCTCATCAATGAAGTTTTGTGGGTCCTCACCAATCTCCGACCCTAGAAACTCAGGCGGATTCATCTGAACAAAATCTTGAACCCTAGATGCAGCTTATCCACAATTAGTGTTTGCAGGAACTAGAGCATGCTGATGATATTATTGGCCACACTCTGAGCCAAAAGTTGGTTCATATTCCAAAACTCTGCATTTGTAACCTCATGGTTTGGGACTAGAGGAACTTCGTTAGCGTTGCATGTGTAAGCTCTACTAAGAGGCATGATCTGAAACGCATAACGACGGATTAGAACAAAGAAATTGGATCATCCTCATGTACGATAAGAGTAGCAAAGAGAGTGAAGTTTTTCATAATACACCTTGCAGCCTCCCTCTCATAGATGTGGTGCACTTCACACCCATGAAAAGGACTCTAGTTAGTGCGACTTTCCTACATCCTAGGACTCTTAAACCTAATGCTCTAATACCATGTTTGTCACGCCCCGAGGCTACCCCCTTGACGTAAACACAAGACCTAGGATCACGAGTTACCTTAAGCTACCCCTGAGGCTGGCATATCCTAAGCATACTAAGACAACTAAGTAAAGAGATACTATGTAGAAGCTAAAACATGAGATAACTGAAACATGAGGAATACCCAATCCGGATCTGAATATATATAAAACTACTAAGAGTTCAATGATACTGAAGATTCACTCAAAATTAAAGCTGAATTTAATACTATGTCTTAAAAAGCCTCTACTGACCGGTGTTGCTGGGACATGCCCCTAACTAACTCTAGCAAAAACTAAAATACAAAAATAAAAGACTGAAATGGAAAACATGCCTACTGTCCTCGAAGTATGAGGACTCAACACTAAAGCTGCTGAATATGGATCGGGAACTGATCTATGAGTGATCTGGATGCTGAAGACCTAAACCTACATCATGAAAGGATGTAGCGCAGAGTATACGTCAGTACTTGTAATACTGAGTATGCAAGATATGGATAATAGCTAAATAAACATATAAGATGAACAAAACATAACTGAGCAATTACATAATCTGAATTATAACAATAATACTGAATTATACTGAAATAAACTAAACTGAATGCAATGACCAAGTAATAATTTTAAACATAACATGCTGAGACTAAATATTGTAGTATAACTAAAAACCTTGTCAAATGCACTAAGAGTCTAACTTGGGGAGCTACTATTAACCGACAAAAAACCATGTGAGCTAACGGTGTAGTCCGATGTATACACCTTATCGAGAGAACCCAATATACCTTGTCAGGGGTATAAAGACATGACTAGCGTGATCACTAAATCTGATGCCCACAGAAGGGACTTATAAACCTATGGGGGCACCTAGTTCTGGGACTACGAGGGTCCACTGAACCCTAGTCAAACTCGGTGCTAAGCCTACTCTTAACTGGAAATGTGTATAATACAACATATCTAAAATACTGGATAGCTCAATATTCAGACATGCAAATCTGAGAATGCAACATTTAAATACTGACAATGAAATATTTGAAACTAGAGCATGTATATCTGTTTAATTGACCTAGCAAGTGTAATTCATGAACTAAGATAATCTACACAACTAGGGTTCTGAGTTTCATGCAAAAGACTAAGCAACGATTTCATGAAAACATGATAATCTGATTAAGAACACTATAACAGCTAAATCACAACTAATATCTAAGGTTTTATAAACTCAAGGTCTAAACAAGATATAGAGAATTAAGAATCTGACTGAATTCTAGGGACCTAGTGGATGAAAGGAATCCACTAGTGAAATCCTACATACCTGGTGACGAAATTTATGGAGAAATCCTTCGATTTTGGGGTTGGAACTGGCGAAAACCTTCTGCGTGTTCTTGAGGGTTTGGTCAACTATATTTTCCTTTTTGCTCTAAGTTTGATGAATTTTGGGTGAATGATTCATTTAGGGTAAAGTCTGACTAGAATACTAGGCTTAAACTGAGTAAAACAATGTAGCTTAGGCATTAAATGACAAAGTTTAAGGGCCCTAACGCATAGGAAAAAGGCCTAAATGACCCTAACTTAAAAGTTGACAAAGGTCATCTAATGAGGGACCTACGGATGGTTGACCTACCAACTGTCCGTAGGGGTCGTCGGTCAAGCTCTACCCGACAAGGCTTCATTAAAACAAGCATAACTCTTTATTTTGAGATGGGATTTTAGAAAACTTGGTGGCATTAAAAAGAGGATTTAATTATCTTTCATTTGATAGGTCATGGGCCACCTAATTCATTCTCTACTAAAAGATATGACCGTTTGAAGTTAACCCAACATCCAATTCCTTCCAATTGGCTGCTGACCCTCACCTACGGTCCGTAGGTTCAACCATTGACATCCTGATCGACCGTGGGTGGGGTTTGAGACCATAAATATATGGTGCCCAATGAAGGACCCCACCTACGAACCGTGTGTCAGACCACGGACCGTCGGTGGCTTTCATGGTTCTTGCACCAGGTCTGGAAAGCTGCATTTTTTTCTATTTTCTCAAATAGGAGGTGTTACACTTCTGTACTCTTGCACACTCATAGATCCCTGTTTCAGATTCATAAATTCTCTTACCTTTGCATCCCTTAGCTCGCAGGGAAAGAAGCGCCCTAAGAAGGCATCTTCAAACACAACCCAAGTCAAGTATGGTGTCCTCTCAGCCCTGTTCTTCTTCTACTGATCAAACCATGTCCTTGCAATTTCTTTGAGCTGGTATGCAATTAACTCCACATGCTCAACATCAACAACATGTATGACCTCAAACACCTTCTAATGTTCATCCACAAAGTTTTCTGGATCCTCATTGAGCTTTGACTCAGTGAACTCCGTTCTTAGAAATTCTCGGACTCTGGATGCTTCATTCCTATCTTGATGCCCGGCTCCTTGGTGACCAACCTGTGTTGTCACCACTTGAGTCAACATCTGAATTTCATTCCTAAATTCATCATTGGTGACATCTCCCTGAGGTAGTTACACTTCTGGTGCGTTAGGAGCTTCTTGACCTTAAGGATTCACATTTCTCCTAGCAGGACATCCTCGAACAAATCTTCATGGAAGAAATTAGTTACGATTATTTTTTGTATTTTTACTAAAGAGATTAGATAATGTTAATATAAATTTGAGTTGTCAATTATTGTGACTTGTACTACATTTTTTAATATATTAGTTTTATTTCGGAAATTTGAAGATACATGCCCACATTTATTATCAAATTTAAATTTTTTAACTCTTGAAATTCAAATATTACCATATAAATTGGCACGGATTAGCAATCACATAGAAGATCTTATAACTATTTAGATTTTATAAGTTTTTGGTAAGTCAAAAGTGATTATTTTTAGAAAAGCAAGGTGTTTGACACAGAGAAAATAAGGGTTTCTGGTAAATAATATTAGTTGTTTTTTGGAAGCTAAAGAGCAAGTAATCCTCCCTCTCCCCTCCCTCATAGCACTTTTTTGAAAAGCTACACTTAGAGATTGTTTAGTGTGAGATAGTTTTGGAATTAAAAAAAGTTTTGGAATAAAATGCTGAATTATTTTATCTCTATTATTTATACCAAAGTAATAGGATAAGTTATTTCATATAAGAGATATAATTAAAATAATATCAATGGACCCCTCATACACGAATAATAATTATTAATAAAAGAAGACTTGCACAACTCCTTAATTATCCTATTTATAAAGTAATAAAATAATTATAGTATTATATTTGAGTAGTCATTCGATTCGCCCTATCCGTCATATTTTTTCTTCTTTTATTATTCTTGAAATTAAGATAAGTATAATGATAAAAAAAATTATATAGAAAATATTTTACATTGAATATCAATTTTAATATATTAAAAATTATATTTTCATCATTATTTAATATTTTAAATAATTGTTTGAGATAAAGTCCGATCCGATCCCATTTGAGCTGGAGAAGAAATGTTGATGAAATAATCAAATTTAAATTTTAATATCTTGAATTAAATGTTAGAAAGAACGTAATTCTTGGGATGCGTAACTAGTATCTGACATAAAAATTCAAGTTTGCTCACTCAAATAAAATTCAATATGAGGATATGATAAATTATAGGCAAGGCAACAAAATCCATTGTATTCCTACTAATTTTTCCAACTATTTTGTATGAGATAATTTTTTTGCAAATCCAAAGGTCTTACATTAATATATTTTATCTTAAGAACTAACACTGAAAACAACAATAGTAAAAGAAAGACCATAAAGATGACTTGTTTCGAGATTAAGCAATTTTACGTACCACATATTTGCATAATTTCTTTGCATGATGTAGTGATATTATCCTCCTTCAATTAAGCCATGTTACTTAGCAAATTTGATAGCCATTCTATGGGATAATCGGAAGCATTCATTATTCTCTAACTTGGTCTCCACATGAGACATCCGATAATGCTAAAATATGCAATCAATTAGCTGTTGTTTTGACATTGGAATAACTTTTCCTACTCTTTTAGTCGCATTAACTACAAACTTTGATTAAGTAATCCAATATAAGATTAAAAATACAATTAATAGTAATAATAATAAAAATAATAATACAATAATAGTGGTTAATAAAATTGTGACTTACAATAATTTACTTGATCTTGAGTGTGAAGAAGTACGTTTCTTCCCACTCTAATAATGATAATACATGAATAATAGTATTAATAAAAGGCTAACTTGCTACGACCTTGGTTATTATCCTATTTATAAAATGATAAAATAATTACCCTATTATATTTGATTAGTTAATTGATTCGCCTAAAAAGTCGTATTTTTTTGTTTTGTGTAAGTATACTTAAAACTAAAATAAGTATAATAAAAAAAATTAGGTAGAAAATAAAATTTTACATTGAATATCAATTTTAATACATTAAAAGTGATAATTTCATCTTTATTTAATATTTCAAATAGTTTTTTGTGATAAAACCTGATCCGATCCCATTTGAACGGCAAAAGAATTGTTTATGTAACAATCAAATTTAAATTTTAATATATTGAATTAAATGCAGGAAACAACTTATTTCTTGGGATGGATAGCTAGTATTTGACCAAAAAATTCAAGTTTTCTCTCTCAAATATATATATATGAATAAAATACAATACAAAGATATGATAAATTATCGGCAAGACTATTTTATTAGTTAACAATTTAATTATGAAAAGAGTCGCCACTTAATTTTTTAAAGAAAAATTAAGAAAACTTTAATTTCAAAGGGTTTCAAGCAGAAAACCAATTGAAATACTAAATGGGTGTTCGGGGTTCGCATGTACACTTCAAGCAGGCATTAGGCACTTCAAGTGTCCGCTAATGCACGGTTGTCCTATAATTTTAAAAAATTGGGTAAAAACTTAAAGGAAATAGACATGCTCAATTACTTAAGGAAATAAATGAGTTTTTACAGTTAAATGATTTTGAGGGGAAAGAAACAATATTGTCTAAAATAATACTAAATAAATAATTTCCAAATATTTAGAAATCAATTGAGAAAGACAAGCATTTACTTATTTATTTTTAAATTAGAATATTATAAATAACTAATGCAAAAATCACTATCTTTTGGGGAATCTTGAATTAAATTAATCTTAAGATTAATAAACAAATAATCAAGTAATAATTAAATAAATTAGACAATAAAATAAAGTAAGAGATTTTGGGACCAAGTCCGATTTCTGTTCATTTAGGTCAGTACTTGGGCCTAATTGATATTTTCTTTGGGCTTTTGGTCCAACTTCAATCTGCCCTAAAAACTAACATAATAGACTGCCAAAAATAGATAGGCTCCGGCCCATTAATTATTTTTATCATTTAATCCAAAAGAGTCAAAGGGCTCAAGTTTTATAGCTCCATAAATATGTACACAAACAAATTAAAAGGTTGATGGGTTAAGGCAAAAATGGCCACCCAAACAGCCTAACAAAACAATAAAGACAAACAAAAAAATCAGCAAAACAAAAAGAATAGAGACAAATAGGAAAATGAAAAGACAAAGGCAAGAAAAGGAATGTCAAGAATAAAGCATCTCGATCAACCACGCCGGAGCAAGAAGATCACCGATGAAGATGTTATTTGAAGGCAAGCTCGCCGATTTTGAAAACCTCGAAGGTAACTCTTCTCAAAATTATCTTCCTCACTAGTCTGAAACTTCAATAATTAGCTAGATCTAACTTGAATCATTCCTTAAATGCAAGATTAAGCTGATTGCCTGGTTCAATTCCAAGTTTAGAGGTCTCAAAACTCTCACCAAATGCTGTGAAATCAAAATCCTAGATGAAGTTGAACTTAATTAGCTTTTCTATGTGAAGTAAAAGATGACTCAAAGATATTTCTAACTTTTTCTCTATAGAGCTGACGACAGAACTCAATTGATTTTAATTAACTTTTGTTCAAACAAAATTTTACAGTGGAATGAGCCTAATACAAGACTAATACCAACATTAGTAAATTTGTTATTTGTACATCGGTAAAATAAAATCAATCAAAAAGATGGCTACATGTACTTTGAAGCTTTGTTGTGTTGAATCTTTGCTTCTGATTTTTATGTGATGTATTTGTCCGCCCGTTTGACAATTTGAATAATTAACATCAATCTGGCTCCCTATTTCTGAATGTGTTGAACCTTACTTGTGGGATTTGTTGTTTGTCGATGTTGAGTAACCTTCTGGCTTGTAATGGTAATTCTTGGAAACAATTGAATTTTATATCTACTGTCCCTGCAAAAGAAAAAACTTCATTAGCTAAAAAATCTGCTAGTGCATTGCCTTCCCTAAGGATATGGGAAAAATGCACTATCCCTTTAATCCTCCAATTTTTAATTTTGTTCATCTCCATTCAAATCTTCCATGGAGTCTCCCATCTATCTTCAATCATATTGACCATATATAGTGAGTCTGACTCTATCAGAACTGGAATCATTTGTTGTTCAATACAGAATCTAACACCTTCTTGAATAGTTGTAGCTTCAGCATATAAGTTGTTAGTTACCCCTATTATTCTTGCTTCAACATATATCAAATCCCCATTAGCATCTCTCAAACAAAATGTTGCAGAGCTCTCACCTGGGTTACCTCTACTTGCCCCATCAGTGTTACATTTAAACCATCTAGCATTAGGTTTCACCCACCTCACAAACTGTGACCTAATTAAAGGTCTATATTGCTAAAGAAATGAATCAGTTGAGGCCACTAATTTGGTACTTCTTTCATCCATGGGTATTTCTACTTCACTAGTTTTACTAGATTACAGCTGATCTCTTTAATGACCCTCCCCCTAGTAATAGTATGAATGATGAGTCTGATTTTTGGACTCATTTAGGGATTTATTTATATAGATTTAGTGTCCTCAAATGCTTAATTTGTGCCATAAACTAATGTTAAGCCTTGATTTTAAGGTATATGAATTGAGGAGCAAAGCAAGGACACTAACAAGCAAAATGGAACAAAACAAACTGAAGAAGTGAAGAAAGGCGGGTCTGATGATCGCCAAGAGCACTTGGCGAATCGCCGAGTGGCTAATTTGACCGCGTAAAGTTCTAGTGTGCCAGCCCTGAGGGAAGAAACCAAGTCGGCGACACAAAAGGGGCAGTCAGCAAATTGTCGAGCAGTTCCACAATGCCAAAAGTGATTGTTGAATGTTACAGGACTTGAGGATCTTGAGATCCAATTCAAAAAGGTGAAAAAAGAGCAGAGGGCGGTTCACCAAACCACTCGGCGAACCAGACTTACTTTGCCTAATGGCCCTTCGTTGCTTATTTTCGGCGACTATAAATTATATTTTAAGCAGTTAACTTAGTATGTTGAATTAGTCTAGAATAGTTTCCTCTGGAGTTTTTGATAGTTTCTTAGTAAACTTGAAGACTTTTTGAGACTCGATTTGGAGATTTTGCAAGTGGGTTTTGAATTTTCTGCAAATTGAAGCATTGTAAAGGCTAAATTACTCTTACCCAGTTGATGGCTAATCGATTTGGTTACCGTTTTTACTCTTTTATGATGTTTGGCTAAAACCCCAATTCTTGGGGTGTGATCATGTGATTAAGGGTTGAATTAGTTTATTGGTATTGTTAATTCCTAATTTAAATGCTATATTGAAGTGGGTTTAATAATTAGTTGTGGTTTAATTTCTGAATTGTAGTTGCAAATGCAATTCTAACTTTGTGTTCTTAGCTTGCTTGAGAGAGAGGTTTTAGAACTAAGATTATTGATTAATGATTTGTAGGTATTGGGTTGAGCTGGGTTTAGCTCGAGAGAGTGAATCCTAAACCCAATCCTACCCATCTAGCTCTAGAGAGTGGATGAGTTAAGGTGTGGGTTTTTCTTCATTACTATGCTTGTTGATGTTCGAAAAAAATCACCTGATTTGGGATAGTTGTTCGACAAAAAGCTATCTCCCTTATAGTCTAGCCTACCCACCGATTTTTAGCTATTTACTAGTAGTTTCAATTACCCATATGTCGAAATTTGCCTATAATCGATCACATCCCGAGAATTTCGCTCCTTATTGATATTTCAAGTTATTTGTGACTGTGTTGTAGTTTTTAATTGCAAACCAAACCCCCCATCCGACATTCGTGTCACCCCTTTTTATTTGTTTCATGTCATTTTCGACATTTTCTACTCCTATATCTAATTAGATCACATTCATACTTCTTGATTGAATTTGAACACGTACCGCTCCCTCTGGGATTCAACCCGAACTTAATTGTTGGGTTATCTATTGCTTAATGATTGGTTGCACTTAGAATTGGATGAAGTGTATTTGATAAATGTTAAAATATTAATCAATAAGGCACTGCTGCCGGGGAGTGGTGTTGTTTAAAATTCTTTTAGTGAAGTTGAATTGTGATCTTTATAGTTATAGTTGAATCTACTTATTTTTGGACCATTCTCATTTAAGAACATATTGCAAGAATCGGTCCGTCTCAGGTTGTTTTCGTTCTCTTTGATGGGAGAAGCTACTAAATGGTTGGCTGAGTTACCGAGGGACTCTATCACCTCTTAGAAAAGAGCTGACCACATCATTTCCAGTGCGATTCTTTCCTCCATTGAAAATGATGACTCTAAGGGGTGGCATCCACGGTTTCAAACATTTGGAAGGTGAGCCAATCGATGAGACATGGCTAAGATTTAAGAAGCTGGTGCTTCAATGCCCAACTTATGGATTTCTAGATATTGTGCTGCTGCAACATTTCTATAGGAGCCTTGATTCGGTAAACAAATAAGTGGCTGATCAACTTACTCCGGGTGGTATAATGCAACATCCCTATGAAGTAGCGTTCCAACTTCTTGATTGTATGATCAAGATCAACAGGGCATGGTACACTTGTGAAGACCAAGTCTCTACTCTTACTTTCAAAATGACAAAAGAGTGATCGAAAAGGATCAAGAGATAGACCAAAACATGGCCAAAATGATGACCCAACTTGATATCTTGGCTAAAAATGTCATGGGTGTTGGTGCAAAGAGTGTTAATGATGTGGGTGTCGGTGGAGTAAACCCTGATGAAGCAAATTTTGAAGCGTTGTACAATGAGGAAGTGAACTTCCTAGCCAACCAAGGAGGAGGCTATCGTGCAAACTACCTAAGACCGGGTGGAAATTAAGGATGAAATAGAGATGAGGGCTGGAGAGACCGTGATATAGAATGGCGTGATTGTAACACCACTTGGAAGGAAAGAGAGGGGGAGAAGGATAGATATGTTCATCCCCATGAGCGTCAAAAGCCCAAGGAATCTTAAAGGTGGACGTACAGAAGATATGCTCTCACGCATTCTCAACAATGTTGAAGGGTCCAACAAAGTGTTACAATAGATGAAAGAAGATGTCTCGACTCTCAATCAGACGGGGACCTCCCACTCAATCTCAATTAAGCAGCTGGAGACCCAAATGGGTCAAATTTCTTCACATTTAAATCCAAGACAACAAGGGGGGTTGCCTAGTGACACAATGGCAAACCCTAAAAATGAAGCTTGATTTGGTATCCTCGTCGTTCCATGACATTAACTAAGGCGTTTCTTGGGAGGCAACCCAAGTTTTTAATGCTTTGGTTTTTGATTTTAAATAACGGGTGTTGATTTTGCAGGTGGAAAGGTGAAAAGTGTTGGAAAATGGATGGTTTGGCGAGCAAAAGTCTATTCGGTGACCCTCCAAATAGGTCGGTGATCCTCGACTTGGACAACCATTGGGATCACCAAGTTTGAAGGGGTACTCTATAAAACTCGATGGGCAATTCGCCCAATCGGCGACTCGCCAAGCAGGTCGACGAGCCTGATCTAGCCCTCTATTTGAACCCCCAAATTTCCTGGAGGACCTGTAAAACTCGGCGAGGTAAAGTACCACTCGTCGCATCACCGAGTGATTCGGCGTGGACGACTTACTCTACCGAAGGTGCTACGAACTGAAAGGTTTTAAAGGCCAAACAGTTTAAAATTTCAAATTCTTTCATATTCTCTCATTTCTAACTCCGTGCACTCGCACTCGAACTTTAAATCTTCAATATTTTATTGCTTGTACCAGTTTTTCTTGTGTGAAATCGTGTTTGGAATTGGAATACTTTGTTGCCTAGCTTTTCAACTTCTACATTCGCCATACATATTGATTTTCTAAACCTCATACTTTCATTTTATGGTTAAACTCAAATGAAATAGGTAAATTTATGATGATATGTGTTGGGTAATTACTTTAATTGTATTTTATGTGTCGGATTGCCTGTAATTTGTTTGAATTTGTGCCTAAATGCTTAAATTGATCGATTCTCATGCTTTGTCCATTAAAATCGATTCTAAATTGTTGGTTTGCGGTAATTTTGTAAAGGGCCTAGTTGGGTGAAGTCTAAGTGACCCCGAGTTGTGCAAAATGACATAATTTGCCTGATGATGGAGAGTTTGACGTCATTTTTAAGGGAAAAAGTCATCAAATGGCCAATTTTGGCCAAATTGGGAAAGTCTGAGTACTCAGAGGGAATGGGTCATGTGGGTATAGTGCTAATTGAATAATGTGTGTTTGATTTTGAATTTGGGGGATGCGGGTTTGATTTTGGAAAATGGGGTTGAAAACTTGCATGTTGGGCTGTTTGGCGAGCTTCGTCGAGCTGGCCGAGTGGTTCACCAAAGTCCCCCTTTGATCGCCCTTAATTTCATTTTTTTGCTAAATTGATTCTGTAACTTTCGGCGGGAAGTCTGAGCTCGCTGAAAGGTTCCTTTGATTGCCCTTTCTACGTCCCTAACCCTTAAAATACACTGTAATATTCAACGGGCTACTCTAAGCTCATTGATTGGTGTCGACAATTCATCGAAGGGCCCTGAACATCGCTGACATGCTTTATTTTAGAAATTTTTTTGAGCTGGTACTTTTAGCATGCCCGATCTGGCTCGCCTAAATTACTCGTCGACTAGTTCGGTGAGTTTTTCTGCAACTTGATTTCTGCACTTTTCTTGAATTATTTCTAAAATGTTTCTATGTGTTTCGCAAATATGGGCTAAAGCCAAAGTGACAGGAAGAGACATGCCACCTTGCAAGCAGGCAAATGAAATCATCATAAATGAGGATGCAGCGGCATCCAAGGCAAAGGCAACCAAACTCCCTACCAAATGAGGGAAAGGCAAAGGAAAGGGCAAGGCACTCGTAGTTGAGTCACCGGAGGTCAGCTCTGACAGTAAGGGAATCTACGTGACTCACCTTACCACATCAAACAGCGAGGGAGAACCCCAAGATTCTAAGGCTTCCATCTCTGAGCATGAGGATGTCCAACTTCTACTTGCCCGGAGAGCAGAAATTCACTCCTAGAGGATTTATGACTAGTCTATGATCCGGGTGCCTCAGACTCCTCCTCTTCCCCCAGCTTTAGATCAGATTGTGGTACCAGCACCACCTATACAGGGTCCTCCTCCCTGGTCTCTCAACAGACTAAAGATCGAGGGACTGAGGACTATCATTGAGGAGACGAAGTTGACCACAGATGGTATGGTGGACAAATATCCAGAGATATAGAGCACCCTTAAGTCCCATAAATTCCAGCTCTTCACTAAACACTAGGGTCCCTACATTCCTAATTGGGTTGGGAGTTCTACTCTGCCTATGAAGCTTTGGTACCACATGGGAAGAAAAATGCTGCTACCTTCAAACTAGTGGATTATGTGGTTGTCCAGGGGAAGAAGGTAAAATGTGATAGTGATGATATAAACGTCGTCTTGGAATGCACTTACAACTTTGTAGATGACTACTAGAGTATGATCAAGAAAACAACATTGGAGGATATGAAAGGTTGGCTGGCCCCTCTCTTGTATGACAATACTCCTAGGTGGATTAAGGCTGGAGTGCCAATAGAGAAGAAATACCTCAATGTGGCAGCGAGGTATTGGTTCTGCTTTATTTATAGCAAAATCATGCCATCCCAAAATGAGTTATACTCTGCCACACAAAGGTGGCCTGTCTTGGATTTATCATTGCAAGGAAGCGCATCAATTCAGGTGAAATTATTAGACAGGAGATGGCCATGAGAGCAACGCAGCGACATACATCTCTTCCATCCGGTGTTGATCAACGGGCTATGTAGATGGGCCCGTGTTCCACGAGATGAGAATACAGATATAGAAGTGACTCCCACCTCCTCTTATGACATCCGAAGGATTGAGGCTAAGTACCTGAAGTATGAGGCTGAGAGAAGGAAGGAAGCTCTGGTGGATACATCTCGAGCGGTTAATATTGAGACATTACTTGTAGAGGCATTATCACCTACTCCAGCCACTGGGCCTTCAGGTATTTCTAGCTCTGCCTCCTCTGTGACTCTGAGTTCTACTGCCGCTCCCTACCTCCTAGGTCTGCTGCTAGCACTGTTGCATCTCGACCTCCACTTACCCAGGCCATGCTACTACGGATGGGGCATCTAGTCCATTCTATCGATGTGCGTGCCTTCAGGCTAAAGGTTGTGGTTCCTGGGATAATTGAGGGAGCTCTCACTGTTGCATTGACACCTCTTAGAGATTCTATTGATGCCCTCACGGCGAGGATAAAGGTATGTGAAAGAGGTCAGGGAGCCACTCATTAGGTGACGTCCTTAAAAGCCGCAATTGCAGAGTTGAGGAAAGATGTGGACGAGCTGATGTCAACTAATATGTCTTTGATTTTCAGGACCGTAGAGATCCCTGACGACCTGGACACATATATCCTTGCCTGTTCTGATGTGCCACCGGCTACCACTAGAGATGAGGTTAGAGCTGATGCTGCTGCTGCAGAGTCCGATGCTGAGATTAATGAGGAGCAGCTTGGTGTTCAAGAGGAGACCACCTATGAAGGCCTGATTGAGGTCGAGGAGGCTATGGTACATTCGGCTGTTCAGACATCCTTGAGAAACACTACTATGGCCAACTATAATGCAGTTACAGTTGATGAGACACCGGCACTGACGCCCAACTTTAGAGTGTTACACCGAGCATTGATTCCCCAACAGACAGAGCAAATGTGATGTAGACTTCAACCAGACTTAGCTTGGAAGGATGACATTTTTACCTCCCTCTTTGTTGTTTTTATTGATTGTCTTTGTTTTAGTTACATTTGAGGAAAATTGCTTCTTTTTGTGGGTGGGGGTGAGGTATTCCATACCTACCTCTTGTGATGTTGTTTTGTAAATATTGGGGTTATTTTGTTGATTTATATATGTTTTGATCTTGATTTTGTGGTTTTTTTTAAGCTAATGACCCTTGTTGTGAATGGAAATGGATTTTAACCTAATTTTAAAATTTTTGCCAACTCAATTGTGTGTGATTGTTGTTGTTCTTGCACAAATTTAAGTATAAGTTGTGATCAATACCGAAGACTTGAATAGTGCTCTTAATTGAACGAAATGAATATGCGACTACAATGAGGCCAATGAAGTATCATAGACAATATGTGAACTTTTAGCATCTCGCTGTGACTAGCCAGTTATTGAATGAGTCTCTTGTGATGAACATTGCATAGTAGCTAAAAAGTGTGGAGTCTTCTTTGATTGGTGCCACTGCCTTGTGTGATGAGATTACTGTGAACATTTTGTGTGATGACATCTAGAATTTGCCCCATTGGTCCGGTTGACTAAGTGATGCAAGCACTTGAAATGATCTTAGGCAACAATTTTGAAGAGTGAAAAAAAATTGACAATATACCTCTTTTGTTGCCAACCTTGTGAGATATGTGAACCTTGCTTGAACCCTTTTGAGCCTTATCCTTTTCTTGGAATAAACTTGAACAATTGTGATCCCTCTTTATCCATTTACCCATAACTTTCATGAAGTGTTGTTTGTTGAATAGCCAACTTAGGCCAAAAGCCTAAGTTGGGGGTGTGGTGAAAAGAGAAGGAAAATCAAGAAGTGTGAGAAATCCCCCCTTTAGTAATGGTTCTGAAAAAGATGAACCCCTCCATGTAAAAAAAAAAAAAAAGGAGAAAAGAAGAAAGCAAAGAAAAAGAATGAAAAAGTTTTGAAATAAAGTAGTGGAAGTTGCAAAAGAAATAGGGTATCCGGTAGTTCATCTGAAGTTGAATAATAGGGTGGATAATGAGAATGTTTGAAATGTTAATGAAAAGGAGGAAAGTGATGTTCAAACCATACTTCATGAAGGTAGAAGCCACTAAGCCTAAATGACCATACGTTGACACTCAGCCCCTTTACAAGCCTTGAAAAGACCTTTGTGATCTTGAGTGAGCTGAAACGGATGTTAATTGGAAAATAAGGGCAAACCTATAGGTGAAGTCATGCATGTGTTCATCTTTGTGAGTGTGAGAGTCGTATGTGATTCCAAAACTCTAAAATGTTGAAAAATTGTGTGTAAATATGGAATCATCTTTGTTGTGAGGGCATTTGAGTACTTTTCTTGAGCCTGAACTTGCATTTGAAGCAAGTATTGTGAACTTGAGTATCTTTGATAATGGTGAGTCACAATATGAATCTTTGAGTGCATAATTGATGGTTGTATGAGTAAGTTGAACCTTGTTATGTACATTCATGTTGAGTCTTATGCAACACTATTTGAGATATCCTTTTTGAATTGCTGATCTCAAATTTTACTTGAGGACAAGCAAAAGTTTAAGTTGGGGGTGTTGATGAGTCCGAGATTCATTTGCGGCTTTGTTTATATAGATTTAGTGTCCTCAAATGCTTAATTTGTGCCATAAACTGATGTTAAAGCCTTGATTTTCAGGTATATGAACTGAGGAGCAAAGCAAGGACACCAACAGACAAAAAGGAACAAAACAAATTGAAGAAGTAAAGAAAGGCTATCCTGATGATCGCAAAGAGCACTTCGCGAATCGCCGTGTGGCTATTTTGACCGCCTAAAGTTCCAGTTTGCCAGCACTGAGGGAAGAAACCAAGCCAGCGACAGAAAAGAGGCAGCGGCGAATTGCCAAGAGTTCTGCGATGCCAAGAGTGATCGCCCAAAATTACAGGACTTGAGGATGATGAGAGCTAATGCAAAAGGGCGATAGAAAGAGTAGAGGGCGGTTCCCCGAACCACTCGGCGAACCCGACTTACCTCACCTAAATTTTTGGCGACTATAAATTAGATTTTAAACAATTAACTTAGTATGCTGAATTAGTCTAAAATAGTTTTTTCCTGGAGTTTTTGATAGTTTCTTAGTAGACTTGAAGACTTTTTGAGACTCGATTTGGAGATTTTGCAAGTGGGTTTTGAATTTTTTGCAAATTGAAGCATTGTAAAGGATAAATTACTCTTACCCGATTGATGGCTAATCGATTTGGTAACCGTTTTTACTCTTTTATGATGTTTCGCTAAAACCCCAATTCTTGGGGTGTGATCATGTGATTATTGGTTGAATTAGTTTAGGGTATTGTTAATTACTTGTTTAAATGCTATATTGAAGTGGGTTTAATCATTAGTTATGGTTTAATTTATGAATTGTAGTTGTAAATGCAGTTCTAACTTTGTGTTCTTAGCTTGCTCGAGAGAGAGGTTTTAGAGCTAAGACTATTGATTAATGATTTGTAGGTATTGGGTTGAGTTGGGTTCAGCTCGAGAGAGTGAATCCTAAACACAATTGCTATGTTTGTTAATGTTCGAAGGAAATCACCTAATTTGGGGTAGTTTTTCGAGAGAAAGTTATCTCCCTTATTGTCTAGCCTACCCACTGATATTTAGCTATTTACTAGTAGTTTCAATTACCCATATGTCGAAATTTGCCTATCATCGATCACATCCCGAGAATTTCGCTCCTTATTGTTATTTCAAGTTGTTTGTGACTATGTTGTAGTTAATAATTGCAAACCAAACCCCCCATCTCACATTTGTGTCACCCCTGTTTATTTGTTTCATGTCTTTTTTGACAGTTTCTACTCCTAAATCTAGTTAGATCACATTCGTACTTCTTGATTGAATTTGATCACGTACTGCTTCTTGTGAAATTCGACCCCAACTCAATTGTTGGGTTATATATTGCTTAACATTATTTGCACTTAGAATTGGATGAATTATATTTGATAATGTTAAAATATTAATCAATGAATAACATTTCTTCTTTTCCACAACTGCCAGCAAACAAAAGTATGAACTGCTTGTAAGATAAGATAGAGCTTAGCACAACTCTTTAGGTTCCACCACTTTTTAATGGTCTGCTGAATCTGAATAAAAGGACCTAGTAATCACACTGCTCCAACATAATAATTCAAAATTTAGGCTGCAAATTCACCAATAATAAATAAGTGACAACAGTTTCCTCTTGAGCATTTTCACAACATCTACTCTCGGAAACTAAATCGATCTTGTTTCTTTTCAGCACCTCATCCACTGGAATCTTATATTTACATACCCACCACAGTAAGAACAAAATTTTATATGGAACTCCTTTAGTCCAAATACAATCATGGTCCTCCATTTTCTATCCTTTTTGTCTGATTTCCTCCCAAGCACTACTAATCGTAAATTTGCCAGAACTGGATTTCATCCACCAAGGATTATCTGGAAGATTTGATTTAGCTTCATAATTCAACATTCTAATAACATGCTCTACTTTTGCTTCTGGTAGATATTCCTAAAGCTTGTCTCTATTAAAACCATTAGGTTGCATGAAAAAACTCAAGTCTTCAACAATGTTTGCTCTTACAACATTTGGATTAGTAACTTTAATAGAACCCAATCTTGTCCTGTTATCCTCCCAAGAGTTTGCATTACCTCTCCTTGGTTCCCACCAGATGTATCCATCCAATTGATCTCTAGCCTCTATAATTTTTTTCCAAATTTGAGAGCCATTTTTCCATATTACTTCTGTTGGCCTTAGCTTTTTGCAGTATTTATTCCACATGAAAATCGACCAAAGAGAAGCTATGGTTCTGAAACTCCACCATAGTTTAGCAAAAAGAACTTTAGATATGTCATATAATGACCTAAAGCCCAGCCCACCTTCTCTTTTTGGTAGGCACAACTTTGACCAGGAAATCCAATGTCTACTTCTTCCTTCCTCCTTAATGCTCCAAGAAAATCTAGCAAATATCTTGTGTATCTCATTGATAGTGTACTTAGTTGAGACTACTGCAGACAACAAGTATATAAGAATACTTTGAAGTACACTTTCAATAAGAACAACTTTACCTCTATAAGAAAGTAGCTTGCCTCTGTTCTGTAGTCTGTCTTTCACCTTCTTTATCAAATAATTTTAGTACTCCTTCCTCTTTCTGTTATGAAAAATTGGACAACCCAAGTACTTTAAAGAAAATTTTCCTCTAGAAAAACCAGTCACTTGTTCTACTTTATTCACCAGGCTTGTACCCAGTTTATGATACATATAAAAATTACTTTTCTCCTTATTAATAAGTTTCCCTAACACTTGTTCATACTTTATCAACGCCTTCATTTTCTGCTTTAAGGACTCTTCCTCTACTGAAGTGAAAATAATGGTATCATTTGTATAAGCAAGATGATTAATATTATGACTCCATTAAGGCAGCCCAAATCCCTCATAGGACTGATTTTCACACAAAGAATTTAACGCTCTTGAAAGCACTTCGGCAGACAAAATAAACAAAGCTAGAGACAAGGGGTCTCCTCGCTTCACCCCTCTAGTAGAATGAAAAAATCTCTTTGGTTGACCATTAAACAGAATGGAATACCAATTATTAGCAATCAACCTCCATATCATATATGTAAAATGTTGTGAGAAGCCCATCTTGACAAGTACTTTAATAAGGTACTTCCAAGATACCCTATCATATGCCTTAGTTGTGTCAAGCTTAATAATAACATTAGCAGGCATTCGTCTCTTCCTGATATTTGTGACTATCTCTTGAGTCAGTAACACATTCTCAATAATACTTCTACCTTGCACAAAACCTGATTGGTTAAAAGATATCAATTTAGGAAGTATCTTTTCCAACCTCCCATGAATGTCTCTAGAAAAAAATATTGTTAACAAAATTACTCAGACTTATAGGTCTTAGGTCTGAGTAAGTTTGAACAAGATTTTTTTAGGTAAAAGAACCAGATGTGAATATGTGAAGGATTTGGGAAGCATCTGACCTTGAAAGAAACAACATACCAACCTAAAAATCCATCAAGGCCACTAGCACTATCTCCATTAAGTTTATAAACAACTTCTTTAACCTCCTCCATGGTGGGCATCTTTCTCAATAATTCATTATCCTCTTATGTTACTAGACAAGGTACTTGTTGCAGCATCTTGATTGGTGCATTCTCCTTCCTGAGAAAATTGATTAATGGACCATTCAAAAACTTCAGTTGCGATTTGTTCTTCATCTTCAATCCAGTTATCATTCTTGTCGTTGATTCTTTTGATCGTTAATCTATTTCTTCTCCTTTTTACTAGGTTATGAAAATACCTAGTGTGTCTATCCCCTTCCACAAACCAATCAATGTATGTTTTTTATCTCTAGTACTCTTCTTCCAAGTGTAAATTTCTTTTTAATTCTGTCTGACTTTGTTGTAGAAATGCTTCTGTTGTTGTGACATGGATCTTCCTCAAATAAAGCCTCTTTATATCACAATACACTGCTAGAAATTTTGGGGGGGGGGGTTTGGGCCCATTTTTGTTATTTAATACAACGTATACAATCACTATATATCGTTGTATATTTCCTATATATCTTGTATTTCGCTGCTTATTCTGCTATAGAAAGCTTGTATACGACCTCTTTTTCAATGTTCAAACACATGTACATCAATTCACCCTTGCACACATATGTATAGACTTCCAATTTTGAATTTGACTTCAAAGAGATGGACTCGAGAAAGAATTGAATTTCAAACTATCCAAAAATGCAAAGGGGTCAAAGAGTCCAGTGAACTCAGCCAAAACAATGCCACAAATGAAAAGGAAAAAAATAAAATTAGCATAATACACATACACATTTATATGTAGTACAAAATTTAGAATGAAGTGGGGGTAGAATAACACCCCGTATTTGAAAAAGGGAAATGAATAGGATTTTAGGAAGTTGTATGTGCCAGCCTCAAAGGCCAACCACGGCCCGTGGGTTGCACTATGGACATAGGTGGGTCCGTGGGTTGGCCATCCTGCCTAGTGGTTTGAGGCCAAGAACTATGGCCAGACCTACGGACCATAGGTCAGGCCACAGACCATAGGTTATGGCCCAAAAACCAAGTTTATGACACCAATCGGTCCACCAGGACTGGCCGTGGGTTAGACCACGGTTCGTCGATGGTCACTTGGCAGTTATTTTTAGGGGTAGTTTTTCTTTTCCTAATTAATTAGTTCCTATACTATGTCATTTTGCCTAAGTCTAGGACCTATATATAAGCATTTTTACCTCTCAAATTAGACCCATTTACTTCATTCTTCCAAATTCCCAAAAGAAGATCAACTCCCCTCTCAATATAATTCTCTCTCTAGAACTTAAAGAAGAAGAAGGAGGATTTCTATTGACCTTCTCCTAGATACGCAACCTATTTATATTCCTTCTTATAGAATGGCCCCGGCAGAGTTAAATGAGTTGAAAGAACAATTGATAGACTTGTTGGATTAGGGTTTCATTCGACCGAATATCTCTCTTTGGGGTGCTCCAATTTTGTTTATTAGAAATAAAGATATGTCTCTTCGCATGTGTATTGACTATCGACAGCTGAATAAGGTGACCATTAAGAATAAGTATCCTTTCTCAAGGATGGATGATTTATTTGACCAACTTGAAGGAGCAAGCATTTCTCTATGATTGATCTTCGATCGGGTTGTCACCAATTGAGGTTTAAAGAAGATGACATTTCGAAGATGGATTTTCGAACTCGGTACGGTCATTATGAGATTTTGGAAATGTCGTTTGGGTTGACTAATGCTCTGGTGGTGTTTATGGATTTGATGAATATGGTATTTAGACAATACCATGATATGTTCATAATTGTGTTTATTGATTATATTTTGATCTATTCGAGAAGTGAAAATGACCATATTGACCATTTGAGGATTGTGTTGCAAATTCTTAAGGACCCACAACTTTTTGCAAAGTTCAGAAAATGTGAATTTTGGATAAGGTCTGTAGCTTTTCTTGGTCATATTGTGTCAAGCAAGAGAATTTAGGAAGATCCTATTAAGATGGATGCGATCAAGAGTTGGCCTAGACCTCTATCTCCTTCGTATATTAGAAGCTTCTTGGGTTTGGCCGGTTACTATAGAAAGTTTGTTGATGGTTTTCCTCCATTGCTTCTCCTTCGACGACTTTGACTAAAAATGGCTAAATTCATATGGTCGGAAGCTTATGAGAAAAGTTTCCTAGAGTTGAAAGATATACATACTTCCACTCCAATGTTGACCTTACAGGAAGGTACAAATTATTTTGTGGTATATTGCGATGCCTCTAGAAATGGGTTGGGATGTGTGCTTATGCAAAATAGTAAAGTTATTGCCTATGCTTCAAGGCAACTTAAGATCCATGAGAAGAATTATCCTACCCATGACCTTAAATTAGCGATGGTTGTTTTTGCTTTAAAGAATTGGAGGCATTATTTGTATGGGTTCATGTTCATATTTTCACCGATCATAAGAGTTTGCAATATATGTTCAACCAAAAGGACTTGAATCTCCGCCAAAAAAAGTGGCTAGAATTATTGAAGGATTACGACATGAGTGTTCTCAATCACCCAAGTAAAGCGAATATGGTAGCGGATTTTCTGAGTCGACTATCGATGGGTAGTGTTGCTCATGTTGAGGACAAAAAGAAAGCGTTGGTTTGAGATTTTCATAGGTTGGCTCGACTAGGTGTTCAATTAGTGGACTCCACCAAGGGTGGTGTTATGGTCCATAATGGGTAGGAATCGTCTTTTGTGATAAATGTGAAAGCTAAGCAAGGTCTTGATCAAATATTGTTAGAATTGAAAGAGGCGGTGCTCAAAAAGTCCATTGACACTTTCTCCCAAATGGGAGATAGGGTACTTAGATATCAAGGTCTGTTATGCGTTCGAATGTTGATGACTTGAGGGAACAGATCTTAGCAGAAGCCCATAGTTCTCGGTATTCTATTCACCCAGAAGCCACCAAGATGTACCGTGATTTGCAGGAGATCTATTGGTGGAATGGGATGAAGAAAGATATTGCGGGATTTGTGGCTAAGTGTCCAAATTGCCAACAAGTCAAGGTTGAGCATCAGAAACCGGGAGGCTTGTCCCAAGATATTAGCATTCCTACTTGGAAGTGGGAGGACTTGAATATGGACTTTATTGTTGGTTTGGCTCGCACCTGGCAACAACATGACTCTATTTGGGTTATAGTAGATCGGATGACAAAATCGACTCATTTCCTTCCCGTCAAGGTTTCATATTCGGCGGAGGACTATGCTAAGATGCACTTAAGGGAAATGGTAAGGGTACATGGAGTGCCTTTGTCCATTCTTTTCGATCGTGGTACCCAATTCACTTCTCAGTTTTGGAAGTCATTCCAAAAGGGGCTTGGCACTAAAGTGAAGCTTAGTACGACCTTTCATCCCCAAACCGATGGACAAGCAGAGCATACTATCCAAACTTTGGAAGATATATTGATGGATTGTGTGATTAATTTTAAGGATAATTGAGATGACCATTTGCCATTAATTGAGTTTGCCTATAATAATAGCTATCACTCGAGTATTGATATGGCTCCATTTGAGGCTCTTTATGGTAGGAGGTGTACATCTCTTATAGGTTGGTTTGAGGTGGGTGAAGTTGCCTTAATAGGTCCTGAGTTATTTGATGAGGCCATTGAGAAAATTCAACTTATAAGAGAAAGGTTAAAAATGACCCAAAGTAGGCAAAAGTCCTATGTTGATGTAAGAAGAAGAGATCTTGAGTTTGATATTCATGATTGGGTTTAGTTGAAAATCTTACCAATGAATGGTGTAATGAGGTTTGGTAAGAAAGGGAAGCTTAGTCCCCATTTTGTAGGCCCATATCAGATTTTGAGGAGTAGTGTTGGTAAGGTTGCTTATGAACTTGATTTTCCAAATGAGTTGGGATCAATACATCCGGTTTTCCATGTCTCTATTTCAAAGAAATGTGTTGGTAATCCGACATCCATAGCTTTCTTAGAGGGTTTGGAAGTTAAAGAGAATCTTTCTTATGAAGAGGTTCTAATTGAGATTTTAGACCGGCAAGTCAAGATGTTGAAAAATAAGGAAGTTGCTTCCATGAAAGTATTATGGAGGAATCACTTAGTTGAGGGTGCTATTTGGGAGGTTGGGGCTGATATGATGTCCCAATATCCTCATCTTTTTTCCTTCTACTCCTACTCTAGCTTGATGTAATGAGTTCCTCATGATTTGTTTCTTTCTTTGGGGAGTCATGTCAGTTTTATGTGTTTCCATGATTTCCCTTATGTTATTCATGTTCATGAAATAGCTTAAGTTTTGAAAGAAATGACTTATATGATTTATTTTCCAATTGTTGTGCATTGAGTAGGAGTTTCCTGTAGACTTCATGAGATAAATTAATGAACATGCTTTAGATATGCTTTTTAAGAGTGAATTGCATATCAGCTCCATGAGATTGTGTTGAGTATGCTTTTAGCTTGGAGAAGGTAGTTCCTTCATTGAACATGAGTGATGTTGAAATTTCATGCATATTGGGTTGTTAGATGTAGTTCCTACTTCTTTTTGATGCATTGAGTATGTTTATCATGGAGTTGATGTTTCCTCCTTGATTTTGTGCATTTTGATGAGTTGCATGCATGATGGGCTGCTAATCTTGAGTCTTTTCGTTTAAGATATGCCTAGAATCTCATTGAGGACAATAGGTCCCAATGGGGAGATATTGTAACACACTATTTCCGAAAAAGGGAAATGAACTAGATTTTGGAAAGTTGCAGGTGCTAGCCCAGTTACCTGCTGTGAATTCTGACTATTGTACTCACCTTTGTTTCTGGGTGCACATGCACTAATAGATGATCGAGCAGGTCCCTTTTGCTTTTGTTGGAAAGAAGACCTGTTCACATTATTTCTTTGCTGCCTGGGCTTATTCTTTGTCTTCACTTTCTTGTTTCTAAATTCCTCCATATCCCTCATATTCTCTTTCTCAACTTGCTGCACATAGACCATCAACCTTGCTATGTCCATCTCACCTATTAGTATTGCAGTCTTACCTTCCTTACTTGACAGACGAGACAACCCACAAATAAATAAACTCATTCTACTCCTCATATCCGCAACCATCTCTGGAGCATAACGGGATAGTTGGGTGAACTTCAACCCATACTTATGAACACTTAGTGAATCTTGCTTAAGGGTAATAAACTCTTGTACCTTGGCCTCCCTTAGTTATCGGGGAAAAAAAACCCCCAAGAAGGCCTCCTCAAAACAAGCCCAACTCACAGGTGGTACTCCCTCAACTCTACCATTCTTTCACTGGTCAAACCAAGTCTTAGCAACATTCTTCAGTTGATATGCAGCTAATTCTACTCACTCAACATCGGCAACGTGCATAACTTCAAATACATTTTGCAGCTCTTCAATAAAGTTCTTTGGATCCTCAGAAGTGCTTGAACCAGTAAAACTTGGAGGATTCATCCTCAAGAACTCACTAATCCTCAAAGTAACATTTCCTTCCTGTTGGTTCTCTCCCTACCCAACATGGTAGGTCGCAGCTTGACTCAATATTCTTATCGCTTCCCTGAACTTAGCATTGGTAACTTCTCCTTGGGGTTGCACTTCAGGTGCATTGGGTACCTCTTGCTCCTCAACATTACGCCTAGCAGAACGACCTCTGACAACTCTTCGTGGAGGCATGATCAACTGAAAAAACATGCGCAAGCATGAATTAGAAAGAGACTTTATAGAGATGATCTCTATCGCACGAAATTACTGAGAAAGAAATAAGATAATTTTCTAATTGTTGCAGCCTCCTAATTATAGATGTGGGGTGCTTCACACCGACAACTAGGACTCTACAGATATGGCTTCATAGACTCCCTAAGACTCTTGAACTCTGGGCTCTGATACCAAGTTTTTCATGCCCTGAGCCTACACCTTGGGCGAAACTGGCACTCGAGAACCATTGCTGGCCCCAAGCGAACCCTTGGCCTGGCTTACTTACTCAGTAGAAGGCTTAAACATAAGAATAATCTCAAACAAGAAACTTATGGATTAAACTTAGAATGACTTTAAGGTAACATTTAAACTCGCCAAGATGATTACTTAAGTATCATTGCAAAACATGTGAAATACAAAACTAAAGGACTATAACTACTCATCTATGAAGCCTCTAAAATAAAAAGGAATGTCGGGACAAGATCTCTGATCATCCTAAAAACTGAAAGACTAAAAAGAAATGTCAAAAGGAGCCCTCTGAAAAGCAAGGAGGCTCACCATGAGTGCTCAACTGGATCAATGAGGCGCTGGATGCTAAATCCTGGTTACTTGTGTCTACATCATTATAAGATACAAACCAAATGGCATCAGTACATTGAATGTACGAGTATGCGAGGGGAATACTAAACATAACATAAGCTTGAAAGGAATCTGAAAGAAACACTTATCTTGGATTTACTCAACTAATGAATGACTTAACTCAATATAAAGCAACAATAGTCATGCAATATATGAAAAGCTTTTAAAACAGTAGAAAGCAATTCAGTTTGTTAAATAAATGCAATAATAACTCAACTTACTCATATAATAAAGTAATATAATTTCTATGGGAGTTTCTCTAACCGACAACCACCACTATGAGCCTAAGTGGTGATACAATGTCTTGCTCATGCTGCCAGAACTGTCCTATACTTTGCCGTCATATAGAATACCTTAACTAAGTGGATCCACTAGTCTACGCTAAAAATCACTAAGGAATCATCTAAAAAGTATGATCCTATTCTACCTATGATGGCAATATGGTTTATGGAGACTTGAGTTATTATGAACTCGCATCCCCAGATCAGTGCTCAATACTACTCCCAAAAATATACTTAGCTCATATGTTTTTAAAACAAAACTCTTTCTTTGGTTTGAGATAATTAGTCAAAACTTAACTTAAAAGCTCTCTTGGAAATCAGTGTTTCCTTTCTTGCTCAAATGTGAAATCATTTTAACTCTTGGGAATACTTAGTTCCCGTATAATATTTAAAGAAATGAACTCTTACTCTTATTCTTTAGTTAACTCAAAGCTTAAGTCTTAAAACGAAGTTAAGACGTTTGTAAAAGTCTTTTGAAAAACTCTTATGAACTTCTCTTGACTTGATTCTTAACTTCTCGACTTGACTCTTAACTTTCCTTGAATTGAAGTATGGATTCAAGGTTCATGATCTCATGTTTATGGATGATTTTATGATGTTTAGACGTACTTTAGAGTGTTGGAATCAACTATGAAACATAGGTACGTTGCTAAGGAACTAGTACGGAAGGAGGGGGGGGGGGGAATTGGAAGAACTGGTGTCTACATGAATCAACCTCAAGAAACTTCAACAACAAGAACCCATAAGATTTCAAATGAATTAACATCAAGAACTCATAGGATTTGCTTCCAAAACATTACAAATTCACTGAATTGAATCATGATTGGTGCGTTGGTGAACTAACCAAACGTTGTGTGATCTCACATACCTCGTAGGGATCACCCCTTTACGAAATCCACATGCAATCCTCCAAGAAATCAATGAATCTTGAACTCTTTTCTCTTTTCTCCAAGCCCTAGTGTGAATCTCCAATTGATTAAACTGATCTAATTCTGATTAGACCCCAAATAAACTCCTAAAAATGAATTAAGATAATTTGGTAAGGAAAAGACTAAAATACCCTTCCAAAATCCGGTTTTAGACTTTTCTTATTTAAACAACCCAACTGCAAATGGGCATATCTCACTCATACAAACTCGGTGGTGTTGGAAACATAATTCCAAGATATTTCCTACGGTATCTGGAAGCACACCTAACTCATTTTGAGCTAGGAGTTATGGTCGTTTGATGTTGACCCAAAACTCAAACTTACCATAACTTTACAAATTTCCAGATTTTTCATTCTTTCCTAAAATGACTATTTCCAATTCTAACGCTTTCTAGATCTTTCAAATGGCGAAGTGTTACGTTTATCACTGGATATTATGAGAACTTTTCTGGTTAGAATGATTTGTTATCATCATTGGATATCTCATAGTTTGCTCCCTTTAATGTATGTTTTTTCTCGCTATTTTGTTGTCGCCTTAAAATTGTATTGATTATTTTTTGTTTGGTAGGTATATAATCTCACTTGGACAAAGCTTTTGTCCTTTCAATGTTTTCTCTTTTTTTCCTTCTTATTCAGCTCTACTAAATATCTTTGGTGTGGGTTATGACTATTTTTAGCAAGCTTAATTTGAAGTACATGAAACAAAATCTGCTCTAAATAAAAGTAATATCTGAAGCTACAAAAGATATGTCTATTAACAAAGATTTGTTGTCCTTTATGTCCTAAGTCATTACTGAGCATTTGAGTTATCTAGATTAGACTCATTTTTAATTTTTTAATGTTCGAGAATATTTCTTTTACATGAGTCTAGAATCCAACATTTTGATCTACTTATAATTTCATAATGCAAGAAGTATACATACATATTTCTGAAAAAGTTGTAAAGTTGCATTGATGAAGCATCTAGAAGGGCCTTTAGAGCAGTAGTTTAATGAAGAATGAATTTCTTAAAGGGTCAATAATATTATTTTGCTGTTGTTTCAAATTTATTTTTCTCCTTCTATAAATTTTATTAGAATAAGAAAGTAAAAATAAGGAAATGTGGTGAACGTTTGACCTTAGACAAGTAGATTGTCTCTAAAAAAAAATTATTTATGTTGTTGTGGTGTACATTTTTAACGGTCTTAACTTATTTATAACTAATATTGATTATCAAAAACTTCTATATAATTTGTTTTTAACAAGCTAACCATAAAATTATATGTTCTATAATTTTCATGTACAAAAAAATAGAAAAAAATATGTTTAATCGCTACATAAAAATATCACTCAATTTTAACAAGACAATTATATCATCAAACAAATATTATGATATTTTAATCATTCATTATATATTTTAAATTCTTGAGATATGTGATAATGTCAAATCATTCAATTTCTGTTGAAATATTCTTAAAACCTACTAAAACATTTTTTTTCTTATAACAGTCGATTATTAGAAATGTTGTTCACATTTCACATTGACTTTGAGTTCACAACTTCACATTATACAAAATCTTAAAATCTAAAGTAAGAATCCTATTCCTCTTAATTTATGTTTGTGTTATACTTGTATAGTTCTTTTCATATTTGCTATTATTGTTTCTATTTATGAAATTTGAAAAGTTACATAATTGTGTTGTCACATCAAATTTATTAGAGAAGTCATATATTTGTTTTATAAGTATTTTCTTATTGGTTAAATCGAAAATCAAACTGTTCAAAACCAATACCGATTTACCGATAAAAAATATATAATATTGGTTTAATATATTTAAAAATCGAAAACCATTAATAAACCGAACCGATAATACATAAAATTGTACCGAACCGACCGATGCACACTAGCGCTACTAAAAGTCTTCTATGAAATCCAAAAACAGATGTTTTTTTCATCGCCATTAACTTGGGGCGTCCTTTAACTTAACATTTTTAAGTCAACTTTTCTTATAATCAATTTTGAATTTTCTTCACACATGCAAAATGAAAATCAGCTGCTTTTTTTTTTTGGTGGTAAAAACAAACTTAGATTACTTAGTAATAATATGCATCATTACACCTGGATTGTAACTGTAATGATACATATTATTAATAAGTAATATAAACCAAAAGAAAAAAAAAAGCATAGTGGATTTTCGTTTCACATGTGTGAAGAAAATTCAAAAGTTGATTGTAAGAAAAGTTGACTTAAAAATGTTAAGTTAAAGGACTATGCTTACTTATATATATATACATATATATTAACTAATCTAACATTCACAATCGCAATAACTTGAATTTTCTTTCTCTCCACTAGACCGAATTAAACTCAATTGGGTTGTTCGAAAACACATTGTTCCTCTTTTGTTTCATGATATTAGCCATATTTCACTCCTGTGACGCCTAAAATTCACCCTAAGACTATCTTGCGGTTCACAACAATGCTCGTACTCAAGTTGGGGTTGGGCCTATGTCTTGGGATGGGGCCTTGGCAACCAAAGCACAAAATTATGCTAACTCAAGAAGGGGTGATTGCAACTTGATTCATTCTGGTTCAGGGGAGAATCTTGCCAAGGGTAGTGTAGACTTCACGGGGAGGCATGCCATAGAATTGTGGGTGGCGGAGAAGCCAAACTACAACTATGATACCAACCAATGTGCTAGTGGTAAAGTGTGCAGACAGTATACTCAAGTAGTCTCACGTACCTCAGTCAGGCTAGGTTGTGGTCGGGCTCGTTACAACAACGGGTGGTGGTTCATTTGTTGCAACTATTCTCCTTCAGGAAACATCATCGGACGACGTCCTTACTAAAGTATGTTTACTTATGACATGTTGTATGTATTAGTATTTAATAAAATTCCCCACCTTATATGTCAAGGGGTTTAAGGGATTAAATGGACTTGCATAATTATTATTTTCCCTTGATATTCCTACTATGAATAATTCCATGTACCATATTTTCATGGTATAGGGCAGGGTGGGCATGTTATATCATGCTACAACATTGAAAATTTCGATTTGATAATTTTTATTGTAAAAATAATACTTCTTATGTCTCATTTTATGAGACACCATTTGACTTAACATGGTGTTTAAGAAGAAAAAAACTTTTGAAACTTGTGGTCTAAAACAATCCTTAAATATTTGTGTGGTTGAAAATAATCTCATTAAGGATAAAATAGGTATTTTAAGGTTAAATTTGTTTCGAATTATAGGAAGGTGACATTCTTTTTGGGACGGACTAAAAGGGAAAGGGTACCACATGAAATCAGACGGAGGTAGTATATCATTATCATACAAAATTGATTTGGTATTTTATGGTACGATAAATAAATAATCATATATAGTTAATTTGTTCAACTTCCTCTTACATATACTCATATGGAAAAGAATTACTGAATTATAACTTCAACTTTTTAATATACATCCCAATTATATCATACTTACCGATATAGACATATACCCAAAATTAAAGTACAAGAAATTATATTCTTTTTAAATGAATATATTAAAAATACATTTAAAACATAATAAGTCATAATAGTTACTTAGTAATTTAAAATGCTTAAGAAAGTGTGGTGGAAGAGTAATCTATTTGAGATCCATAACAATAATGTTGTCACACACATAAATTAGAATATATATATATATATATATATATATATATATATATATATATATATATATATGTAATAATACATATGCATAAGTGTGAATTGTAAAATTGAAGAACCGATCGCAATGAGTGGATTGTGAGTATTTGAATCAATCGAGTTATTGAATATCAATTCTTTGATAGTTAGAAATATATACACACTTTTGAAACAATGTATAACCAATAAAGACATTGATAACCGAGTTAGCTAAGGGTTTGTATACTATGATACAGTGGATCATCGAGCTACTGTTCATTGTTTTCTAGAGGACCAAGAGATCAAAGACGAGTTAAGATATATAGGATAACACTCCTCGACTTTCCATCATCAATAATGCTACCATGCCCATCATAGTTGGTGAAGGCTTTTAACACTACAACAAAAAAGACAAATAATGGCAATAAATTTTACTTTTAGTATTGTCGCAAAAATATTTAGTTGTATTTTGAGTTAATGTCATTGCATTGCTCATAGTCGCTCAAATTTTTAGTGGTATTTAAATAAAAACTAATTATAAATATTCATATTTATTATTACCACTAAATATATTATAGACAATTATATTATTATTCCTAAATAATTACCCCTAAATTCTTGTGGCCGTGAGACAAAAAACGAAAAATTGAGTACTTGGGCACGTAGACCTTATACGTTGAGTAATTATATAGTGGAGCTAAAGGACATGATTTCTATAAAAAAGACGCACTACAACTAATAATTTTTTTTAATGGTGATAATATAATCGTCATTATATTATATTTAGCGATAATACTAAATATGAATATTTTTAATTAATACTTTTTATAAATATCACAAAAAAATTTAACGACTCTAAATATAATGACATTAACTCAATTACCACTAAATAGTTTTATAAAATGAATTTATCATCACTAAATATCTCCTTTGTTATGGTGACACGTGAAGTCTTCTCCATAGCTTATCAAATTGGAGGGGCAATTATGAAGTCGTTGAACAACGTGCAAATATTTGCAAAGAAAATTAGGAGAACTTCGAGATTCAATTTTTTTGGGGGAAAAATTGTATATAATAGCAAACTATTAATTCAAATTAAATGATATAATCATAGTTTGATTTAATTATACCCCATAGCAAACTGTTACTATTTCGCCTCTCTCCCTTGTGAATCTCGCTCACCACTCTCCTTCTCGCTGGGCAGTCTCCCACGCTTCTCTCGCTTTATACAAAAATCAGTGTATAAAATGTGTTTGTGTTTGTATAAAGCAAGAGAAAATTGTATATATACATATATTTTCGTTCCCCTCTCTCCCCTCTCCCAGATCTCGCTCACCACTGTCCCAGATTTCGCTCGCCACTCTCACTCACCTCTCTCACTTTATACAAACACAAATGTATACATTGCATTTGTGTTTGTATAAAGCGAGAGAAAATTGTATATACAAATACAAATGCATATATTTTCGTCCTATACACTTATGATTATACAAATACGATATTCTCCTGCCTAGTTTTCTTGTCTTTCTCTCTTTCTCACTTTATACAAACATAGATTATACAATTGATTCTTTTGTATAGGTATACCGAAATAGATTATACAATTGTTTCTCTTGTATATGTATAACGAAATATACATATTAATAGCCATAGCAAACATAAAGTTTGCTATGGAACGGAATTATACAAACTACAATTATAGCATACAAATATGATTTTTATATTTGCTATATGTGAAAGTTGCTCTTTTTTTTTTCCTTAAAATATTTAACTAAAAGAATTTAATATTAAAAACCCAAAATTAGTCAAATTCACTATTTTAACATTAATATAAATAGATTTAAAGAATAACTCGATGCTAGCAAGACAAAAATAGTGTTGATTAGTATAGAGAAATAACAAGCTACATGTATGAGCTAGTTAGTTAGTTAAAAGGGTCCAGATCCCAAGAATTAGTTAGTAAGTTTGTTAGAGTCATAAGTGTGTATATATACATCTCAGTAGTTGATGTATTATTCATTCACGTGTAAAAATTGTAAAGGCAACTTGATATGAACTCAATAATATATTTTCTTCTTCTCTTCTTCTCAATTATTTCTCCAATTACTTAAGATCTTAATCTCCATTAATGGAGTTATCATGGTATCAGAGCTACTGATCGTAGGGTAGCGTTTGTGAGTATTACTTGATCACTGGATACTAAGAGTTTATCACTAATTAAGTGAGACTCAAACGGAAGTATCAAAGATTCAACTAAGTAATAATTCATATCTCTGCACATGGCGATTGACAGTGCAAGTGAAGGTACAAATAATGGTGCTATTCCAGTGGCTACATTTCCAATCATAGATCACAATCATCCTCTATTTCTACAACATACAGATACTCCAGGTAGCTCCTTAATTTCTCTGCAATTAAGTGGTTCTGAGAATTATGTTCTGTGGAGTAGATTTTCAAAATCCATGTTTGATCCAGTGTTACATGATCAGTGGGAGAAATGTAATGCTGTAGTTTTGTCCTGAATTATGAATGCTGTTAGACCGGGATTACTAAGTTCAGTTATGTATGCTTCTGATGCAAGGAAAGTCTGGATAGATCTTAGGGAAAGATTTGATAATATGAATGGCTCTAGGATCTTTCACATTCACATAGAAATTCATACTCTCACACAAGGAACAACGACCATTGCTGACTATTTCTCCAAACTAAGAGATCTCTCGGATGAATATGATGCCATTATGCCTTGTCCATCATGTCCTTGTGTAGAATCAAGGAAATTTAGTGAACATTGTGACTATCAGAGATTACTTCAATTTCTGATGGGTCTAAATGAGTCTTATTCCTCACTTAGAAGTCAAATTCTCATGATGAGTCCCATTCCTACAATTAACTAAGCCTATGCTCTTCTTATGGATCAATAGTCTCAAAGGAACCTAGTGCACTCCACTTCACCTGGTTCAGGAACTGGTCTAATTGAAGGTGCAGCTATGTACAGTCACAACAACTCTACCTATCATACAGGATGAAGTAATAACTCTGGTCCTAGTCAAGTCTATAGTGGTGGTTCAAGCTTATCTGGTAATTACAAACCTAGGCAGAATGTGCTAATATGTTCTCACTGTGGATGCAAAGGTCACTCCAAAGAGTAATGCTACAAACCTGTTGGCTATCCAACAGATTTTAAGACAAAGAGAAAAGGCTCAACTCCAAGTGTTTCTCCCAACAAGGTTGAGATTTCTTCAGGGAGCAATCACAGGACCAGTCCTACTCAAGTGCAGCAGTCTGCAACTTTCTTCACTCAGGAATAATACCAACAAATTCTTCAATTGCTTTCAAAAACAGATAGTGACAGATCAGTGGAGTCCCCTGCAAAAGTAGCTTTTGTAGTTGCAGGTAATTCTCCTTCTGCATCTTTGTCTTCCTATGGTCCTAGTGAATGGATTGTAGATATAGGAGCTACTCACCATATCACCTCTTCTCTAGCTTCACTTGCTACTCACAATGTAGCTCCAGGTGATTCAACTAGTAAAGTGCACCTGCCTAATGGTAACACAGTTGCAGTGTCTCACATTGGTAGCACATGTATCTTGGCTAACCAAACTATATCCAATGTGTTATACTTACCTGACTTTCAAGTTAACTTAGTATCAGTCTCCAAGCTCACTAAGGAACTCAAGTGCATGGTGGCATTCTTTCCTGATTTTTGTATTTTTCAGGATCTCTACACTGGTAAGGTGAAGGGGATTGGTAAGGAAGATCATGGACTATACATAACAAGGGGACCTAATCAAGCTCCAAGGAAGTTGGTCAATAGTAGTATGAGTTCTAGGAGTCAAAGTCATAGCACCTCTGTTATTAAGTCCAGTGTTTTACCTTCGTTACATTTTATTTCTATCTGTGAGTCAGCTAATATATGGCACAAAAATTTAGGCCATGCACCCATTGATATAATAAAGAGACACAAATCTCTTAGTGCATTAAATAGCCAGGATAATTCACATTGTACAATGTGCCCTCTAGCTAAGCACACTAAACTCCCTTTTTCCCTAAGTACTACTTTGTCTAAATGTGTATTTGAATTGTTGCATTGTGATATATGGGGACCATACAAAGTGCCCACCTACAATGGGAAAAGGTTCTTTGTTACAGTTGTGGATGATTACAGCAGATATACTTAGTTGTTTTTACTTGCTTCCAAAGCTGATACTATAGTAGTCCTAAGGAAATTTCTTACACAGGTTAAAAATATATTCTCCACCACTGTTAAAACCTTGAGAATAGATAATGGGTGTGAATTTTTCAGTCATGCTTTTCAATGCATGCTAGGAGACCTTGGCATTGTCTATCAAACAACTTGTGTGTACACACCACATCAAAATGGTGTTGCTGAAAGAAAACATAGAATCATCATAAGTATGGCAAGGTCTATGTGGTTTCAAGCCTCTATTCCACTTTAGTACTGGGGTGAATGTGTTTCCACTTCTGTATACATATTGAACAGGCTACCTTCAAGAGTTCTTGGTTTCCAATCACCTTTTGAAATGTTGTACATGCATCCTCCCTATTTGTCTCATCTGAGGGTATTTCGTTGTCTATGTTATGCAGCCTGTCCTAAAGTGTTGGACAAATTTTCACCGAGGGCAATTCCTGCAGTTCTTATGGGGTATTCCTCCGTATAAAAAGGGGTATATTTTGTATGATCTTCATGGTCATGATTTCTTTGTTAGCCAAAATGTTGTTTTCTACGAACATTTATTTCCCTTTAAGCATGCTCAGGAAGTATCAAATCCTATGTTTCCAGCACTGGATTTAGTGCCACGAGATGACAGTCCCACTGTCATATCAGGTGCTAATGTTTCACCTCCACAGCAGTTTCCTGATGTTCCTGAATCATTCCCTGATGGTCCAACTAGTTCTCCTATTCATGTGCCTACAGCTTCCCCTCCACCTTCTGTTTTCCCAACTGAATCCACTAGAATATCCACCAGGGCCAGCAAACCTCCAATTTAGTTGCAGGACTTTGTCACTCAGCCACGAGGCAACACTTGTCTCTAACCCTTAGCTGATCAACTCACATATTCTAAGTTATCCAAATCTTATCAACAGGTGTTAAAAGCATACTCAGCTGTTTGTGAGCGTGTGTCTTACAAAAAAGCTGCTTCTGATCTAGCTTCAGTAAAAGCAATGCAGTTAGAGATTGATGCCTTACAAAACAACAAGACATGGAGTATTGTTGATCTTCCACCTGGAAAGAAGCCTATTGGTTGTAGGTGGATTTATAAGGTTAAATACTTGTCATCCGGAGAGGTGGAAAGGTTCAAGGCCAGACTAGTAGCCAAGGGGTTTAGCCAAAGAGAGGGCCTTGACTATGGAGAAACATTTAGCCCAGTCACAAAGATGGTTACAGTCAGATCAACTGTAGCACTAGCTGCCTCTAAAGGCTGGTATATCTTCCAAATGGATGTTCACAACGCCTTTCTCAATGGAGATCTTCTTGAGGAGGTATATATGGACATTCCTTGTGGTTTTTCTAGACAGGGGGAGAGTCATAAGGTCTGTAAATTACACAAGTCTTTGTATGGGTTCAAACAAGCACCAAGGCAGTGGAATGTGAAACTAACAGAGGCTCTGGTAACTATGGGGTTCAAGCAGAGTCATTATGATTATTCCTTATTTACAAAATTGGCTGGGAGTGATACTATAGTAATACTAGTCTATGTAGATGACTTATTGATCACTAGAAACAATCACCAGTTGTTGTGTGACACTAGACTAGAAATTCAAAAGAAGTTCAAGATGAAAGATTGGGGGAATTGAAGTTCTTTCTTGGCATTGAATTCTCTAGGTCCAACAAGGGGATAGTAATGTCACAAAGGAAGTATGCCTTAGAGTTGATATCTGAATCTGGCTTAGGGGAAGAAAAACCAACTTGCACACCATTGGAGATTAATCAAAAGCTCACGTCAGTCAAATATGATGAGCACCTTAACAATGGACTTGCTAAGGATGATGACATTCTAACTGATATTACATAGTACCAAAGACTAGTAGGAAGACATTATATCTTACCATAACAAGACCTGATATTGTATTCTCAGTACAGGTCTTAAGTCAGTTTATGCATTGCCCTAAACAATCACATATGGATGCAGCTCTAAGAGTTATTAGATATATCAAGAAAGCACCTGGATTAGGTTTGCTTATGCCTGAAGAAGACACTACTACACTAACAACCTACTGTGACTCTGACTGGGGAGCATGCTTGGAAACCAAGAAGTCAGTCACAAGATATTTGGTTAACTTTAGAGGAGGACTCATCTCTTAGAAGTCTAAGAAACAGGACATAGTTTCAAGGAGTTCTGCTGAAGCAGAGTTTAGAAGCATAGTTGCATGCACTGCTGAAGTAACCTGGTTGATTGGTTTGTACAAAGAGCTCGAAATTAAAGTATCCTTGCCAGTGAAAATGATATGTGACAGCAAAGCAGCAATATAGATTGCAGCTAATCCTATCTTTCATGAGAGAACAAAACATTTTGACATTGATTGTCACTTTGTTAGAGAAAGACTTTGTCAAGAGGTGATCAGGACTGAACATGTGAACACTAAAGACCAACCAGCCGACCTACTTACTAAGGGCCTAGGGATGATGCAACACAATGAGTTGATGGATCAGCTTGGACTGAAGAATGTATTCCAACCATGAGCTTGAGGGGGAGTGTTGATCAGTATAGAGAAACAACAAGCTACATGTATGAGTTAGTTAGTTAGTTAAAAGGGTCCAGATCCCAAGAATTAGTTAGTAAGTTTGTTAGAGTCATAAGTGTGTATATATACATCTCAGTAGCTGATGTATTATTCATTCACATGTAAAAAATGTAAAGGCAACTTGATCTAAGCTCAATAATATCTTTTCTTCTTCTCTTCTTCTCAACTATTTCTCCAATTACTTAAGATCTTAATCTCCATTAATGGAGTTATCAAATAGAAAGAAAGATTAAATGTAATAAAGTGAGTTAAAATTTAACAGGTTAAAATTAATATTCTTGAGCTTTGTTGTTCCATTTTATTTTTCATCCTGCAATCTTCATGTTTACGTTACTTCTTATATTTTAAACTTCTTTGATAAAGGTTTATCTCCACCGCCCTTATTAACTAAACGTTAAATTCTTTATTCTTTGTTTTAACACTACTAACTAAACATATAGTAGTATATATTCGTAAATTCAACTTCAATACTTATAAAAAGCTTTAGCTTGATGCTTCAAATTACTTAATTTAATTCAGCTAATCCAAAAATGTAAATTCTCATTCGAAGTTGCCTAGATATTGTGAGGCAATTAATTGCTACACAAAGGACCAACTATTTTTTTCTGATTTAATAAGTGTCCATCATGATCAATTTTTTCTTTTTTTGTTTGAATTCTATCCAAATTGCTTTTAATGATTTAACAAATTTTAGTCTTCTCTCTTTCATAGAATAATTTTATCCCCATACAAGAGGAGTATTCACGGCATGTGCAGCTCAATATTTTATTTTAATTTTTAAAAAACAAAAAATTTGAGGCTAGGAAAAGAGAAAATGGTGGTTTGGTGGGGGGGGGGGGGTGATAAATCTTGCTAGAAAGAGCTTTTCACCTTAATGGAACTTACATGACATGACGTCGAATTAATTGGAATTCTAATAAATTAAAGATATCAAATATCATATAAAAAATTAGAAAATAAATTTGGAGCCTTAAGATTTTGAAACCTAAAGCCCTTTCTTTAGTTGCTTCACTATCTCGCTGGCCATGATATATGAAGGTACTACAGAACATACGTGAGTCTATCTACTAGAAAAATAAAATAAAACTTAACGAGAATTTGATTCATCCAACACATACCCGTTATGGGCAATAATTTCACCTTTCTATGCTCTATAGATTTGTATGTAGTGGTTGTTGAGCGTGAAAATAGTATTATACATATTTTCCCTTGATATTACATGAAATATTGCGATGTAGAATCACCTTTGAATTTTCTTCACATGTTAAATAAAATTTCACAAGGTTTAAATTTAACAATTTTCACAAATTCGATTAGATTTAATAGTGAGATTTTGATAAATACCTGATCGAGACCAAAAGTGCTTAAAATTTTAAGGACCAAAATTGCTCAGACCATACATGAGGGACTGTTTTGAAACTACTAAAAATGATGAGGGACCATTTTTGTCATGTTCTCCACTACTTTCCTTTTAAACAAAATTCCACAATGTTTATTTATAAATACCCTAGTTATCTCACATTCATAATCACAATAACTTAGACTTCTTTTTTCTCCACTAGACCTAAAGCAAAATGGGGTTGTTCAACATCCCAATGCTACTCATTTGTCTCATGGTATTAGCCATATTTCACTCTTGTGATGCTCAAAATATTCACCCCAAGACTATCTTGTGGTTCACAACAACGCCCATGCGCAAGTCGGGGTCGGGCCAATGTCTTGGGATGTAGGCTTGATATCCCGAGCACAACACTATGCCAACTCAAGAACTCGTGATTGCCATTTGAATCATTCTAGAGCTAGGAGAACCTTGCCAAGGGTAGTGGTGACTTTATGTCACGACCAAGACCATCGTGATTGCCACCCACACTAACCCTCCGATGGGAGAACCATGACTACAGCCTAAACAAACAAATTTTATGAAAACTAAGGCATTTAAAGATACAGAAGCAGGTTTAAATGACTATAAAAATGGAGTCCCATTAAACTCCAAGGTTTTAACAATTAACTAACCAAACTAATGCGGAAATTCTGCCCCTAGAACCTGAAAGTCACTGTACCAAAATTCTACTAATGACAAGTCTAAGAACAAGGGGTATAACCCTGAAACTAAACAAACACGTTAAACAAATAGTCTGAGTCCGAACAGAGTGGACTTAAACAAGAAAAATCCATGGCAGCCCGAAAGAAATGGCTCACCCTTGAATCCGGTCACGATCAATAGTCACTTAGCTGAGGTCTATCAATAGCCACCTGAAGATGCCCTATTCTCAACAAAGAAAGAGCAAGTACAGTATCAGTACACAACCACAGTGTACTGGTAGGATCACATGACTATCCCAATAAGTGTAACATACATTACTCAATACAACAATATAATCACATGCACATATCGAACATATACAATATCATCAACATATACGAACAATGAACAACTTCATGATACTCATATATCACAGTTATATCAATTTAGCGCAACATACTATCTTCCAATATCAATCGTCATTAGATATGAACGAACTCATCACAAGTAGATGCACAACACAATTCAATGCTCCTCTCACGAAACCCAATTCAATAGTCCTCTCATGGAACCCACACCAAACAGTTAGCATACCGTAATGTGGTACTCGATCAATGATTATGCCGGAATGTAGAAACCGATCCCATAATTATGCCACAACGTGGCAACCAATCCAAGTTAGTTATGCCGAAACGTGGCAACTGATCCAAGTTAGTTATGCCAGAATGTGGAAGCCGATCCATTCAACATACCACAATCACTATCACAAGTATATCCTCAAGATCATACATTTAAGTCATGATTTCATGGTAACCATCATTCATCTATTCATTTACAACAAGTGTGATCAATAATGCAACATTCATATACATACATGTATCATAATGAAGCAAGAACAAACATACATCACACAATCATAGGATCACAACCATCACGTACATAAGCTTGAAATCCTAAGAAACTTGATCCTTCCCTTTCGAATTCGTTCCGCTTGTTCTTGGTCTACAAACAATCAATAGAATACGGGAATCAATAAACAATCACTAATTACCCGATTTACTAACAATTCTATGAACCCTATATCAAACCCATGATCCCAATTATCCAATTTAGGGTTGTTTCCACCATAGAATATATAATAAAACCCTCCCCCATCAATATTCACCCATTCTATTACGTTCTACTGATCGAAAAATAGATTCGGGGAGTGAAAAGCTTATCTGAAAAATGAGTAGGACTCACCTGGGGTTTGTTCCTTAGCTCTAAAAATCTAAAAGTCCCTAATAAGGTCGTTTAGGGATTTATTTATGACTTTAAGTCGCGTCTGGCCCGTACAACGACCACTACCTCGCTATAGCAGCCCCGCCAAAGCGAGTTGCACGAAACAAAGAGCTATTTAAATAATTCCAAAATCCCCATTTCACAACACATCTCTAACCAACGATGCTCAAAAAATACCCTTTATGCTAAGATCGATTCCGAGAGTTCTACTCACCCGAATTCAATTTCGTAAAGTCATACGAATTCCTTAATGAGTTAACTAACTACTCATGTAATCAAAATCATAATTAAATCACCTGATTGTTACCAGATTTCCCTACACCTTAATGACTTTGATTTCATCCAAATCTGGACTAGGTTGGAAAATTCCAAGTTACTATGAAAAAGTTTTCTGACCGTAATTCTTTCGTCATTGTCTTTTCCCTACCGAAGGACTCAGGTCGTTACAATAGCTACCAATTTACCCATCACTCGTCCCCGAGTGATCAACTAGGAAGGACTGGCTAAAGTAAGGATAGAGTAGTATCTGAATCACTGAATACTGGGGATACTTGTCTCGCATGTCCTTAGCTTTAGGACATCATGATCAAGAATTTCAACTGGTTTTTCCTCACACCGAAGGTCTTGTTTAACAACACTGAGTCTCACCTTATGATATAATCCTCGTCCCCGGCCAACCAATTGAATACATATACATCATCCCATACAATGCCAAAATGAAGTCATCTCAATACTCGAATGATAAATATTATTGTATGTACACTTAACAAACAACAAAGTGATTCCCAATAACCACCAAAGTTAATCGTACACACGTCTGCAACATGTTATCAAGGACCCGGACGCAATCATTTAGACGAATCCTTTAGCACTTAAGTATGATAAAATTTCAAATCAATACTCGTTATAATTAGAAGTGAACCTGAATCAACCAACACACACTCATGATACTCAAACAATCATAGTTCTTATCAACATCTCCATCCCACAACATAAATTCACATGAGCTTAAGTTATAATTATTTCGATCTTTAGAAATTAGATACTCATCGAGGGATATGTCCAAGCATACAACCCCTCAAGCAACACTATCGAAATTCTAGATTTAATAATTGTAGATTACCCCTTAAGAATAGTAGAATTGGACCCAATGATCCCCACATTCAACCACACATAATTGCTACATGACCTCGACAACTAAAGGAATATTAAGATTGTCAGACAACCACAAATATGCATGGTAGCTCTTCTATAAATTCTCATAAGCAAGGTGGTACATGTAGAACAACTAAAATACTTTAACAGCTCTAAGACAACAATCATGTCATTCGAAATAACCAAATCTTCTTAATCTTCCCAGTCAACCAAGAGAACATCGCAGGATTTGGTACCCCTATCCACCACTAGGGATCCACCCCCAAAAGTGAAAACACACTAGAGCATAGCTAGTGAATCATACTCACAACACTAACAGCCATCATAAGCACTCCGACCTTTTACCTTTTTATAAACCAACGCTTTTTTTAAAAAAAAAACCTTTCTTAGGTATTTAACAATTGATAGTAGTAAACTTACGACTCACCCAGGTGTAAGTCCATTCAAATGCTCAATACCTGATACAATTGATCATTTCTCACCTTGCCAATTCATACCTTGACAAAATACATCACCACGAATGTAGACTCACAATGAAAAATTCGAATTGTAATTTCAACCGTATAACACAATCCCCTTATTTATCAACATTAGCTTATACCTTGAAGATTTTTATGAAATCCCGAATCTTCGCTTATCATTGATCGCATCTCCATTGATCTTACAATATATTTTCTCTAAAATTCAATCGCACTCATTACTAAACTCAAAACAAAACAAGCACTTATCATCACACTCGAGCTAATGTTTGTACACTCATTTCTCAAGTCCTTTCCAATAGTTTTTAACCAATCCTTCAGACTTGTGATACTATTACCATAGCCACAGCAAAACAAATGAAATCATGCGTCTCTGAACCCAATTATCTACACTTCTGAAGATACCTCTTTAGCCTTAAGAATCCAATAAAATCTTCTTGGTCTCGACTCTCTCTAAAGTTTGTACTACATTCTATTATATTTTTCCCTCATTATAACTCTAGCTCTATAACATTCTATTCGAGTGGTGTCCTACCATCTCTTATAATTTTTCATACAACCACGTTACTCACCAAGTATTAGAAAACCACGATCTTGGATACTCGCAAGTCATAATTACTATACTAAAATTCACTTAACCAACAATTTCATTATATATTTGCATCCCATCACAATCCACTACAAACTCTTATTGCCATTATGCTCCGTTAGCCCTGGCTATAACTACGAAGTCAACTTTTTCATCCACACGACACCTCACACTCAAGTATACTCATCAAATCTAAAGGACTAACCCAATCTTGGTACGCACTTTCTTACTAAAATCTTCAACTTCCTTCACCCAAGTATACTCAATGGAACTTTCTTTATCCATAAGCTAGTCATTCCGGTATCAATCCACTCATTTATGGCTTAGATAAAATCATCAGTCCTTACACCACCATCCTTCTTCTTAACAAACAAGATAGGAGCACCCTACGTGGAAACACTAGGATGATAAAACCTTTATCAAGAAGCTCTTGGATTTGAGCCTTAAGCTCTCTTAATTCTGCTAGAGCCATACATACGGAAGGATGTAAATGGGGCAAAGTGTCAGTTTCCAAGTCAATGCAGAAATCTATATCTTTATATGGAGGCATACTAGGAAAATCTGTAGGAAACACTTTCTTAAAACTCAGATACCATAGGAATAGACTCAATAAAGGGAGACTCAACCTCAATATCCTAAACATGAGTCAAATAAGACAAACAACCCTGCCCTACCAGTTTCCTAGCCTGAATGGAGGATATGATCTTAGCTAGCTTAGACTTGAACACCCCTTCCCACTCTAATATTTCCCTATTGAGGATCTCTAGAGTTACCGACTTAGTATTACAATTAAGCCTGGTATAATAGGGGGACAACTAAGTCATGCCTAAGATTATATCAAGTTAGTCATATCCAGTATAACCAAATCAACCCAAATCTGAAAATCCATAACCACAACAGGATAACACGATACACATGGGTGACTATAACTGACTCTTCAACTAGGTTAGAAACATGGATGAGGGCATCAAGTATATCACAAACCACATCAAATCTCGAGGCAATTGAACTGACACATACAAATAAGTAGAACTCTAATCAAACAAATTAATAGCCATCTGGGCACAAACAAAAGTAGCTTTTGTGACCACTGCATCATACCCTCAAACTCGGTCTTACCCAGAAAACCATAAAACTAAGCCCTGTCCTTTTGACGGGCAACCTCCTTGCCTGGTTGCACTACTCCTCTACTTGCATTACCATTTTCCCAGCCTCCACAACCTCATTGATTTCCTCCTCATATGACTAGGTTCTCCACAATATTAATACACCTTATAACTTATATTTTATTGATGAACACTGATTTAGATCGCGGGGGTTAGTTCGGGTATGATTCGGGGTCCATAACTGTGACTAGGGGAAAATAAAAGAGACTGGGCTGAGATTCTGTCTCGCCCTGTCCAGCTCTGGTGGGAGAAATCCCGCACTGGCGATCTCGCCTTGGCGGGAAAATCCCGCCCCAGTGGCCATAACAGAAACAGAATCCCTGCCAATAATTTTTTTGGGTTTCTTTTCTTTCCCAATTTCCCTTAAAGGTTCCCAACTATAACACATGCATTTTTAGAGTACTCAATCCCCTTAGCTAGGATAATTGTTGCCTACCCTAAGTCAAACCAACGATACACGATCCAAAATCCCTTTAGGTTACTTCAACACTACAACATACTCGTCCCCAGGATATACCCAGACTCTTACATGAATATTAGTTGGTCGCAATACACGTCTAGATTTCTCGCTTACGAACCAACTCGTAATTTATCTAGACCCTTGCATCTAATCTCATGATAAATTTATTTTCACAACAAGTTTCATGACACTCAAGCAGTTACAACTTGCTAACAAGTCCAAATTCCTTAATTAATTCATTCCATAGACGACTATTACTGATCATCTATGCCTTATACTGCCACTAAGGCGAGATACCAATTGAAACCTTCTCAGTTCCAATTAACTTGCTTGTGTCCCTCCATCCGTGACTACGGCGTCTAGTTCACTTCGTTGAGATACCAATTGGAATAGGGATATACCAATTGGACTTAACTCATACCACAAGCGACAACAGTAGCTACCGAGCCCCACAAAACTACTAATTTCAATCATAACACTTGGTCGAACCCACTTCTTAACCGCCTCAATCTTTAACTGTTGGTAACCACATCTTAAATCAATCTTCAAGAGAACCGATGCACCTTGTAATTGGTCAAAAAGGTCATATATCCAAGGCAATGGATACTTGTTCTGAATGGTGACCCTATTCAACTGTCGATAGTCTATACACATCCTCTCTTGCTAGTGGTGGTGTTACAGCTGTTATTGCTCTAGCTCGAACCATAGAGTGAAAGAGGAAAGATACCAATTTGTATCACCTAGATATCGATTGGATTCAAGTCATAGCACGAAGGAGTAGAAAGAAGTGAGTTTTTTCTAAAGTCCTACAGCCTCTCGAAGAAAAGTACAGACGCAATCGTACCGTTTTGCAAGACTCTACTAGACTAGTTTTGGTACAATGAGATCAACAAACCTAGGGCTCTGATACCAACTTTGTCACGATCCAGACCATCGTGATTGACACCCATACTAACCATCCGGTGGGAGAACCATTACTACAACCCAAACAAATAAATTTATGAAAACTAAGGCTTTTAAAGATACGAAATTAGGTTTAAATGACTATAAAAATGGAGTCCCCATAAACTCCAAGGTTTTAATAATTCACTAACCAAATTAATGCGGAAATTCAACCCCTAGAACCTGAAAGTCAATGTACCAAAACTCTACTAACGATAGTCTAAGAAGAAGGGGTACAACCCCGAAACTAAACATACATCTTAAACAAATAGTCTGAGTCCGAACAGAGTGGAGTTAAACAAGAAAGATCCATGGTAGCCCGAAAGAAATGGTTTACCCTTGAATTCGATCACGATCAATAGTCACTTAGCTGAGGTCTATCAATAGCCAGCTGAAGATGCCCTGTACTTATCAAAGAAAGAGCAAGTGTAGTATCAAAACACAACCACAGTATACTGGTAGGATCACGCGGCTATCCTAATAAGTGTAACATACATTACTCAATACAACATTATAATCACATGCACATATTGAACATATACAATATCATCAACATATACGAACAATGAACAACTTCACGATTCTCACATATCATAGTTATATCAATTCAGCGCAATATACAGTCTTTCAATATCAATTGTCATTATATATGAACGACCTCATCAAAAGTAGATACACAATACAATTCAATGGTCCTCTCACGAAGCCCATTTCAATAGTCCTCTCATGGAGCCCATATCAAACAGTTAGCATACCGAAATGTGGTACCCGATCCAATGATTATGTCGAAACATGGCAACCGATCCCATAATTATGTCGGAACGTGGCAACTGATCCAAGTTAGTTATGTCAGAATGTGACAACCGATCTAAGTTAGTTATGCCGAAACTTGGCAACCGTTCCATTCAACACACCACAATCACAATCATAATCATAATCACAAGTATATCCTCAACATCATACATTTAAGTCATGATTTCATGATAACCATCATTCATCTATCTCATTTACAACAAGTGTGATCAATACTGCAACATTCATATACATACATGTATCATAATGAAGCAAGAACAAACATACATCACACAATCATATAATCACAACCCTCACCTACCTCGAAACAATCTTGAAATCTTAAGAAACTTGATCCTTCCCTTTCCGGATTCGTACCACTTGTTCTTGGTCTACAAACAATCAATAAAATACGGGTATCAATAAAAAATCACTAATTACCCGAATTACTAACAATTCTATGAACCCTAGATCAAACCTATGATCTCAATTATCCAATTTAGGGTTGTTTCCACCATAGAATCTATAACAAAACCCTCCCCCATCAATATTCACCCATTCTATTACGTTCTACGAATCGAAAAATAGATTCGGGGAATGAAAAGCTTACCTGAAAAATGAGTATTTGTCGCATGGGGTTCGTTCCTTAGCTCTAAAAATCAAAATGTGCCAAATAAGGTCATTTAGGGGTTTATTGATGACTTTAAGTCATGTCTGGCCCGCCACAGTGGCCGCCACCCCTCTACAGTGGCCCCACCAAATCGATCAAAATCCCCACCAAGGCGGGTTGCACGAAACAGAGTGTTATTTAAAGAATTCCAAAATTCTCATTTCACAACACACCTCAAACCAACGACGCTCAGAAAATACCCTTTATACTAAGATCGATTCCGAGAGTTCTACTCGCCCGAATTCAATTCTGTAAAGTCATACAGATTCCTTAACGAGTTTTGTAACTACTCATGTAATCAAAATCATAATTAAATCACCCAATTGTTACCAGATTTCCCTGCACCTTAATGACTCCGATTTCGCCAAATCTAGACTAGGTTGGGAAATTCCAAGTTACTACGAAAATATTTTCTGACCCCAACTCTTTCTCCATTGGCTTTTTCCTAACGATGAAATCAAGTCATTACACTTCATCGGGAGGGCAGCCATGCAATTGTGGCTGTCCGAGAGGCCAAGCTATAACTACACTACCAACCAATGTGTTGGTGGAAAAATGTGTGGCCATTATACTCAAGTAGTCTAGCGTAACTCAGCCTGACTAGGTTGTGGCCAGGCCCGTTGCAACAACGGATGGTGGTTCATTTCTTGTAACTATGATCATGTAGGCAACTGGATCGGACAATGTCCTTACTAAAGGATGTTTGCTTATAATATTTTGCTAGTATTAAATAAAATTTTCATATTAGATCAAGGAGTTAAATTTTAAGTCTGACATGTGGATCGAGTTAATCTCCTATCTAAGATATTATGGAATGAAATGAACGTCCATAATTATTATTATTTCCCTTTGATAAATGATGATAAAACATGAATACATAAAGTTTTCCCTATTTTACCTTTCTAAAATTTTCTCTCTCCTTAAATAAGATTAAAATACAATATTTGCGTTACTTCACGGAAAGAGGGCTGATAATTTTGTAAAAAACCTTAGATGTGATAGAATCAGAATTCCATGCACTCGCGTAGCCCCATATGATAGGTGGTTAATTAAATATCTTCATCAAAAAATTATACTTAATATATAAAAAAGTATATGAAGTATATTCGTCAGAAATTACGTACTTTACGTGTTTATTTTAATTAAGCATATCAAGCTATTTATTATTCATTTAACACTTATTTAAACACGTAACTATTTATTGATAAATTCAACTTCAACACTTCACAAACGCTTTAAAAATTAATTGTAATTTGAAGCTGCTAGGATGAGGAGGCAGGATGTGTTTTGTTTTCATTCTATCCAAATTGCTTTCATTGACTAACAAATAATTAGTTTTCTCTCTCTCGTAGAATAGTTTTATCTTTATAGATTCACGTTAGGGCGGTTCAAAAATATTGATGGCCCAAAGTTAAATATTCATGAAATATTTAAAAGGTGAAAATTGGATTTCTTCCTTGATCTCTTAACCTGCGTGGTCTTGAATTTGAGTCCATGAAATAAAATTAAATATTGCTAGAGGGAGTTTTGCCTTTAGTTCCTTTGGTGTGATGGATAAGGGGATTTAATCCCGAGATAAATTTTAAGTAGTTTTTAATCCCTTTTTTGGTTGCAAAGTTTGAAAGAACATATCCCAGGATTAATAATTAGTACTAGGATAAGTTATCCCTTCCTTTTGGTGATATATTAATCTCATGGACAACTATCCCGAAATAAAATACATAAATGACAAATATATCCCATTAAACACTATTTATACCTCTCTTTTCACATTCATATTTTTGAAAGTCTTCAACCTCCTTAAACTTAAATAATTCTTTTGCAAAAAGCTCATTACTAAAAAAAAGAATGTAATACAAAATTATAGTACAAAATTTATTATAAATTTATTTTCCACTAAACAAAAATATTAACACATACCCTTCTGATTCCCTTACCCCCACCCTCCCTACATTATTTTAAATATCATGTTAATCTTTATATTTTTTTATTAAAAAGTTACACTATATAAATATAATTTTTATTTGACTAATTCTTATGTTTATTTATATTTTGATTTCTCGTAACTCTTCTTTTACTTTAACAAACTTAAGATGGATATCCTATTTTTAAGCTAAATAAGAAAAAACATTATTTTTAAATAGATACAATATCATCGTGGGAATGCACACACAAAAATATCTGAGCTAAATAAGATGAAAGTTTTATTTTTAAAAGTGAATAATTAAAGCTTGCAAAGAAAATATAAAAAAGTTAATAAAGTGAAGGGTAATTTTGTAAACAAACAACTTGTTCTTAAAATTTATGCAATCCATATTATTTTGAATACAACAAACCAAACACTCAATAAGATATAATATCATCACAACTTATCCAATCATAACTAATCTCAGCATATATAACTTATCCTATCATTACTAATCCCGTCATAACTTATTTTCAAATCAAACAACCCCTTAAAAACCGTATGTGGCATGAAATTAAATCAATCAACATAGATTTCAGACATAGGCATGAAAGAAGAATTTCTTTTTGGACCCCTACAATTTTGGAGACTAAAGACATAGTAAGCCATGCATGATTCATGAGGATATGTAGAATACGTGCGAGCTCCATTTATTGAAAAAAATGAAATTTAGTTAGGATTTGGATCATTTGACATAATATAGACTTGTGTATAACTATTGAGAGTGAATACTCTACCTATTGTAAAACACTTGGAATCGCTTGGTGTGAGGTGTAAGGTATAATAATTGCAGAATAAAATATAGAATTATTTTATTCCACATTTGATTGGAGGTATTAGGTAGTTCTTGGATTAATCCCACCATTTTGTCATAGTGATGGAATAAGTTATCTCATATATACATGATGGAACAATTTATTCCGAAATTAATTATTTTAAATAACTTGTTTCCAATCAAACGACCTCATATCAAGTCTTGTTTCAGTTTTAACGTTATCTTGATAACATAATTTTCAAGAAAACGAACGTCCAAGATTAAAGAATATATTATGATTATTCTTTAAAGCATGTAGTATTCCTTGTTTCATACCACATGCTATGTAGCAATCTCCTTTGAATTTTCTTCACATGCAAACAAAATTCTACATTTTTGAAATTTAATAATTTTCACAATTTCGATTAAATTTTGACTTTTAGAATTTGATAAATATGTGATCGAGTCCAAAAGTGCTCACTTTTAACAAACCTAAGGATCAAACTCGTTCAACTAAATACAATATGAGAGATTATTTTGAATATACTACCAAAGATAAGAGACCATTTTTGTCATTCCTCAAATAATTTCCTTTGAATTTTCTTCACACATCTAAACAAAATTCCACAATGTTTACTTATATATACACCATTTATCTCATATCCATAATCACAATAACTTAGATTTGTTCTCTCAACACTAGACCTTAATCAAAATGGGGTTGTTTAACATCTCATTATTACTCATTTGTTTCATGGTATTTGCCATATTTCACTCTTGTGATGCCCAAAATTCACCCCAAGACTATCTTGTGGTTCACAACGATGCCCGTGCCCAAGTTGGGGTTGGGCCAATGTCATGGGATGCCAGCTTGACAACCCGAGCACAAAACTATGCCAACTCAAGAATTGGTGATTGCAACTTGATTCATTTGGGTGCTGGGGAGAACCTTGCCAAGGGCAGGGGAGTGTTACGACCCAGACCGTCATGATTAACACCCACACTAACCATGGGAGAACCATTACTACAGCACAACTAAGCAACTTAACGATAAACTAAACATTCTAATGAAAAATAGAGTTCCCATAAACTCCGAAAGATTAACAAAACAACTACCAAAATATTTGCAGATAAATAACTCCTAGAACCTGAAAGTCAATGTACCAACACTTTATTAACGACAAGTCTAAGAACAAAGGGTGCAACCCCAAACAAACATAAGAAATATCTAAAGCACTAGTCTAAGTATGGAGAAAAATGGACTAAACAAAAGAGAACTCATGGCCTAAAAGAACTAGCTCACCCTTGAATCTAGTCTCAATCAGTTATCTCCTAGCTGAGGTCAATCAGTAACCGCTTGAAGATGCCTTGTACTCAACAAAGAACTAGTAAGTGCAGTATCAGTACACAACCACAGTGTACAGGTAGGATCACGGGACTACTCCAATAAGTGAAACATAGGCAAGGAATCATAACACAGTATACACACATATACAGAATACACAGATCAATTATCTTTTCAAGAGTAATATACATTTCCCAATATCAACGACAATTAGACATGCATATATAATCACAGTGGTCCTATCATGGAACCCACACCCAAACTATTAATGTGTTGGAACGTGACACCTGATCCAATATACATGTGTCCAAACGTGACACCTGATCCAATATATGTGTCAGCACGTGACACCCGATCTAATATATGTGTCGCAACGTGACACCCGATCCAGTCAGCACAACCACAGTCACAAGTCACACCCATAATGAACAATACTCATAGTCATATAATCAAGTAATAGGTTCATGGCATGTAATTGTTCATATACATATACTCATGTACATTAGATTCGGTTTACATTCCTAATTCTCATACATGCATGCATGCAACGAAGAAATTAACCTGCATATATCACACAAACAAGAAATCAAACCATCACCTACCTCGAAACCAAGCTTGAATCCTCCTAAGACACTTGAGCCTTCCCCTTACGGATTCTTTCAGCTTGTTCTAGGTTTACAAATGAGTAAATTAGCGTAAGGATCAATAATTAAGATCTAATTTACGTGGAATACAATAAACCCAATAACTAAAGACTAAATCCATGATCTTAATGTGTAGCTAGGGCTTTTCCCACCATTAAGTTCAGGCCAAAACCCTCCCCCAATGATAATTTCCCAAGAATCTAAGTTCTACAGATCGAAAAATGGATTATGGGAATAAAATCCTTACCTTTAGCACCAAAAGTAGGGTAAACTGTCAAGAACTCACCCTACATTGTCTCCAAGCTCTTAAGAACAAAATTTGTAGAAAAATAATGAAATTGGGATTTTTCCCAGACTTAAGTCGCGACTGGCCTGCTACGGCGGATCCTAACTCCCTACAGCGGCCCCGATGGCTTACACGGAGACAGAGCTCAAAATTTGAGTTCCAAGCTCCCATTTCATAATACACCTTTAACCCTTGACATTTAAAAACTACCCTTTCACACCAAGATTAGTTTCGGGGGTTCTAGTCGCTTGAATTTGATTCTGTAAATTCGTACGGGCTCCTTAACGTCTTAGCTATCCGCTCTTGTGATCATATTCATAGTTAAATCCCCCATTCATTACTAGATTTCCCTAGACCTATCTTGACTCATATTTCATCCAAATCGAGACTAGGCTACAATTTTTCAAGTGACTACTAGTTTTCTAGCCCTAATTCTTTCCCCGTTGGCTTTTCTATAACGATGGGAACAAGTTGTTACATTAGATACGAATTTACCCATCACTTCTCCCCGAGTGATAAACTAAGAAAAACTGGCTAAAATAAGAGTAGAGTAGTACCTGAATCGTCGAACAACTAGGGATACTTGTCTCGCATGTCCTTCTCGGTTTCCCAAGTAGCTTCCTTAACTGGACAATAATTCTATTGAACTTTCATGGACTTAATCTCCTTGGTCCTCAGCTTCCAAACATCACGATCAAGAATTGCAATTGGCTCCTTCTGATACTGAAGGTCCTTGTCTAACAAAATTGAGTCCCATTTTATGATGTAATCTCCGTCCCCATGATACTTCTTCAATATGGACACATGAAACACTGGATGAACTCCATATAAGCTAGGGGTAAGGCCAATCTATAAGCCACTAGCCCTACAAAGTCAAGAACCTCAAATGGACCAATGTACCGAGGACTAAACTTGCCCTTCTTATCGAATCTCATCACCCCCTTTATGGGTGACACTTTTAGAAGAACTTGCTAACCAGCCTGAAATGCCATATTACTTACCTTATGGTCCGCATACTTTTTCTGTTGACTCTGGGCTACTAGATGCTTAGCTTGGATACCTCTCACCTTATCCTGCGCATCATTCACCAAATCAGCCCCCAAATGTTTAACATCTCCAGCCTCAAACCACCTTATGAGTGATCTACATCCCCTCTCATAAAGTGCCTCGAAGTGTTCCATGTCAATGTTGGAGTGGTAACTGTTATTATAGGAGAACTTACACAACGGTAGGAACTTATCCCAATGCCCTATAAAGTCAATCACAGATGCCCTCAACATGTACTCTAACACTTGAATAGTTCTCTTTGACTTCCCATCCGTCTGTGGATGGAAAGTTGTGCTAAAAGTGAGGCAATTTCCTCCAAAACTTGGATGTGAATTGCATACCATAGTCTGAGATAATAGAAAGGGTTACCCCATGCAACCTCACTATCTATTTCACATAAACCTTAGCCAACTACTGAGCATTATAGTCTATTTTGACTGGAATAAAATGGGCTGACTTAGTCCAAATGGAATCAAACTTTCCCAAGGTCTTGGGAAGACTAACCACAAAATCTATAGCTATCCTTTCCCACTTCCATTCCAGAATTGGCATTCGCTGAAGCAAACCTGCCGGCCTTTGGTGCTCATACTTTACTTGCTGACAATTTTGGCACTTAGCCACAAACTCATCTATGTCTTTCTTCATGCCAAGCCACCAATAAAGTCGCTCCAAATCTCGGTACATCTTGGTCACACCTAGATGGATGGAATACTGCGAACCATAGGATTTTGTCAATATTTTTTGAATCAAGCCATCCACTCGGGGAACACAAATTATCCCCTTAAAAATAAGCACACCTCTTGCATCAAGAACCACATCTTGTGCCTTACCCAATACTATCTTCTTTCTAAGCTCATTCAAATTCTCATCCCCAAACTATTTGGCCTTGATTTCCTCAATGAATGTGGGTCTAACTGCAATGCTAGCTAACACCCCACCTTTCTCCAAGATGCCCAACTGCATGAACTTAGACTCAAAGGTGTGAATCTCCTAGGCTAAAGGTCGCTTGGATACACCAAAACAAGATAAACTACCCATACCTATCGCCTTTCGGGTCAAAGCGTCTGCCACCATGTTAGCCTTACTCGGATGATACTCGATGGTGACATCATAATCCTTAAGTAACTCCATCAACCTTCGCTGCCTCAGATTTAGGTCCTTTTGAGTGAACACATACTGCAGACTACGATGGTTAGTAAACACCTAACACTTGACACAATAAAGGTAATGCCGCCAGATCTAAAGGGCAAACACTATTGCTGCCAACTCCAACTCATTTGTTGGGTAGTTCCTCTCATGCACCTTCAACTGCAGCGATGTATAAGCTATAACATTCATATCCTCCATCATAACAACACCCAAACTCGAATGTGAAGCATCACAATAAATAATGAAGTCTTTACCTTCCACCTGCAGTGCTAGAATAGATGTTGTGTTGAGGAGAGTCTTGAGATTTTGAAAGCTTTCTTCACATTTTTCATTCCATTTGAAAGGCACCTCATTTTTGGTCAGCCTTGTCAGATGCATGGCAATGGAAGCAAAGTTTTTCACAAACCAATGATAATAGCTAGTAAGCCCCACAAAACTCATAACTTTAGTCACAGAGCTAGGCCGAACCGAATTCTTGACCGCTTCAATCTTTTGAGGATCTACCATTACCCCTTCCCTTGATACTACATACCCCAAAAAGGTGATTGAAGTCAACCAAAACTCACACTTGGAAAATTTTACATATAATTTTTGTCTCCTAAGAACACCCAAAACTATAAAAAGATTGTTGGCATGATCTTTCTCACTTTTTGAATACACTAAAATGTCATCAATAATGACAATAACAAAACAATCCAGGAATTGTTTAAACACACCATTCATCAAACTCATAAAGTGTAACATTCTAGAAATTAGTAGGCTAACTAGAGCTTGATGTGAGGGTCAGGGTCATGAATGTAACTCCCAGTTACTAAAAATAAAGGGTTCCATATTAGAACGTCAAGGTACGATCCCCAAGGACCAACCATGGGTCCTTGAGGAAGACCCTAGAAATTCCCTGGACAGTGACCTACGGAGGAAGAACATATGCCTCATTGGTCCACCTACGCCTGGTGGGTGAGGGGTCATGGGTTAGGGTCCCAGAAATAGGGCACAGATACGCACCCATGGTTCACCAGCATGCCACATGGGTCCATCCACGGACCGTGGTCTTGGGGTTGTGGGTGGTCACTTGTAGACTATTTTAAGGAATTAGTTAGAGGCACTTTGGGGTTTTATGGTTTTAATAAATATTAAGTGACATCATTTTATTCTAATTTAGACTAACTATATATTGATTTTAGACCCCTAAATTTAGTCGTCTTCCTCATTATCCCTAAATCCCAAAACAAAATGAACTTTTCCCCAAATATTCTCTCTCTAGAACTTCAAGGAAAAAGAAGAAGGAAGTTGGAGCTAGGGCTAAAGCATCAAGGTTTTCTTATCAAATTAGTTGGATTTCATTGCTAATGTATGGTAGCTCTTCATCCATGGATAGATTTCATCCATGGAGTCCCTTCAAAACTCAATTTCAAAGTTATAAATCCCCAAAAGTTAGGGTTTGATTCCAAAGTCATGGGTTCATTTTAAAGATGATTATAATGATTGGATTACTTTATATTATGATTTAATTGATGATTTTTTTTATTTTTTTTATTGTTGAAATCCACAAGAACCCATGAAATCCCCTTATTTCCCAATTATGATCTTGTGATATGGGTTTGTTGATAGAAGAAGGATATTATGAGATTTGTGTTGTAGTAGTTCAGTTACTTGAAATATGTTACTATCCATGTCTAATGTAATGAATTCTAGATGTGTTCATTGAATATGATCTTTGATCCGTGAAAGGTAATGTATGAGAATTATGTATAATTATGAGATTTATGTATATGTTTTAAGAACACTTTGAGAGTGAAGTGTCCATGATTATGATAATGTTGTTGTGTTTATTGAAAGGCTATTCTCATGAACACATAATGAACATGATGTGAAAGGTTTTCTCACATAGTGGAGATTCTAGGTTGAAAGGCTTTCTCACCAAATTGAATATAAAGTTACATGTAGACATGCACGGTGAAAGGTTATTCTCATGCATAATCTAATGACCTGTCCTAATGAAACAAGTTATGACTTAATAAGTACTCTGTGGGATAAATTCTTAGCACCGAGTGAATATTGAATATGAGATGGAAGCTCTTTAGATAGAAAGGTCGGGTTTCTAGAAGTAATCTCTTGAGATGGAAGCTCCCCGATTAGAAAGGGCGGGTTTCTAGTAACAATCTCCTTATCGTATAAACTACATGCCCCTATAGGATATTTAGCTAGTGGATCCACCTAATGCTAAAAACCTATGGACTTACCTTAGGCAAGTAGGATAACCCTTTTCGATGTGGGTAACACCGGATTCCATGTTAAGCTCACATGTTCTATGTCGGTGAAGGCTTATTCGCACTATGACAACGATATGAACTAGAATATGAATTATGAAATATGGTTACTCAAGAATCTTTACTTTGTATGGGTAAGATTTATGGGGTCTTATTCATGCATTTCAAAAGTATGCTTTGAGGGTATTTATGAAGTATTTCTCTTATGCTATGATGATCTATGTAATGAATATGCTTATGACTTATGCTTCTACACTATTTTCAAAGTGATGTTTTAACTTGGTAAATTCCATGCATACAAATGAAATTTCCCTTTTAGCATGTTTTCAAGATTTTTATGCATGGCTATCATACTTAGTACATTTTTCTAATAACCCCTACTTTTCCTACATTTTCCCCAAGTGTAGGGTCCGATTCTCAAAGTGATCATCGTTGTGGCTAAAGCTTGGATTTGGTTATTCTCCTTGCTTGTTGGTGAGTCCTCATTATTCGAGGACTGATGTTATCTTCGTAGTTCTTTTCTTGTATTTCCTTTCCGAACTATGTTGAATGGGATGTGTCCCTTTTTTCTTCGAATATTGTAATAGATGGCTATGTCGAGAGAAGTCTTGACTTTCGCTTTCCTTTATGAAAATTTTGGACTTGAAAAATGATTTTTTACTCTTTATTGTTCTAGGGGGTAGCCCTAGGTTGTGAAAAAGTTTGTAATCAAGAGCACGAGGTTTAGAATGATTCTAGGATGATGTCTCATAAGCCACGTCTAGTAGAGTCTTGTTCATGAGTATGAAGCGCGCCACATTTATGAATACACGAAGGGCTAATGCTAGAAGAATGGAGGGTGACAGTGTGAATGAAGAAGCTGATCAAGCTTTGATTGATCCTTCGGCTATGTCAAATGTGGAGTTTAGGTCGGCTTTTCAAATGGTTGCCCAAGCTTCGACGACTCAAGCTCAAGTTGTGATGGCTCAGGCCGATAGAGATGTTGTGACTCGTGTGAATTCGGTTGCTTCAAGGATTAGGGAGTTTTCTAGAATGAACCCTCCCAAGTTCCATGTCTCCAAAGTGGAAGAAGATCCTCAAGAATTTGTGGAAGAGGTTTATAAAGTACTTGCTATTATGGGGGTGACTTCGGTAGAGAAAGCGGAGTTGGCCGCTTACCAATTGAAAGGTGTTGCTTAAGTGTGGTATACTCAATGGAAGAACAATAGGCTGGTAGGAATGGGTCCTATATAGTGGGAAGTGTTTAAATCGGCATTTCTTGATAGGTTCTTTCCCCGAGAATTGAGGGGAGCTAAGGTGGAAGAGTTCATTAACCTTTGTCAAGAAAGTATGAGCATGAAAGAGTATGAACTAAAGTTCACTGAATTATCCAAGTATGCTCCAACAATGGTGGCGGATTCGAGGGATGAGATGAGTAGGTTTTTGACGGGTGTGTACGGCATGGTAGTAAAAGAATTTTGTATGGAAATGCTCCATCATGATATGGATATCTCACGTCTTATAGTGTTTTCCCAATAAATAGAGGAAGAGAAACTCAAGAAAGAGAATAGGGAGGTGAAGAGAGCTAGGACCGGTGATGGGAACTTTTCTAATGTTACGTCTGATGGATAAGGTCAACCAAGGTTCAAACAAAGTTCTCTAACCAAGGTTCCTCAAATGCCTTCCCGAGGGTCAACAAGTATAGGGTATCTAACCTTAAACCTCAAGGAGGTAATGGTAATGGTTCTTCTATGGCAATGTCTACTTGTGTCAAATGTGGGAAGAAACATGATGGTAAGTTCCTAGCTGGCACAAATGTTTGTTTCGGTTATGGTAAGAGTGGTCATCAATTGATGAATTGCCCAACACTTTCGGCCAAGGGGAAAGAAGGCAAGCAAGCTCCTCCTAGCGGTTCAAACTTCAATGCTCCAAAGCAAAACCATTTTTATGCTCTTCAATCATGAGGTGACCTAAAAGAGCTCCCTAGCTATTGTGATCGGTATGTTAAAAGTTTTTCTTATTGATGTATATGCCTTGTTAGATCTCGATGCTACTTTGTCCTTTGGGACACCTTATGTGGCCATGAATTTTGATATGCTCCCCGAAGTGTTATTTGAACCTTTTTCGATCTCTACCTTGGTTGGTGATTCTGTGGTGTCTAAGAGGTTTTATAGAAGATGTCCCATTATCTTGTACCATAGAGTTACTCCTGTTGACTTGGTAGAGCTTAACATGTTAGACTTTGATGTGATTCTTGGTATGGATTGGATGCATGCATGTTATGCCTTTATTAATTGTAGGACTCGGGTGGTTAGATTCCAATTTCCAAATGAGCATATTTTAGAGTGAAAGGGGGGAAATTCTATGCCTAGAGGTCAATTTGTCTCTTGTCTTAAAGCTAGGAAGATGATCTCCAAGGGTTGTATTTACCATCTTGTTAGGGTGAGGGATGTAGATTCTGAAACCCCTTCTATTGAATTGGTTCCGGTGGTTAATGAGTACCTATAAGTTTTCCCCGATATTTGCCCGGTATTCCTCTTGAGCGGGAAATAGATTTTGGTATTGACCTTCTTTTGGATACGCAACCTATCTCTATTCCTCCTTATAGAATGGCTCCGGTGGAGTTAAAGGAGTTGAAAGAGCAATTAAAGGATTTGCTAGTCAAGGGTTTTATCCGACCAAGTATCTCTTTATGGGGGTGCTCCTGTGTTGTTTGTTAGAAAGAAGGATGGGTCTCTTAGAATGTGCATCGATTATCGTCAATTGAATAAAGTGACCATCAAGAATAAATATCCTTTTCCAAGGATAGATGACTTGTTTGACAAATTTCAAGGGGCTAGTTATTTCTCTAAGATTGATCTTCGTTCGGGTTATCACCAATTGAGGGTGAGAGGGGTTGATATTCCCAAGACAGATTTTTGAACTCGGTTTGGTCATTATGAATTCCTAGTGATGTCGTTTGGGTTGACTAATGCTCCGGCGGCATTTATGGACTTGATGAATAGACTGTTTAGGTTTCAATGTCTAAAGAAAAATGGAGTTCCCATAAACTCCGAAAGATTAACAAAACAACTACCAAAACATTTGCAGAAAACAACTCCTAGAACTTGAAAGTCAATGTACCAAAACTCTACTAATGACAAGTCTAGGAACAAGGGGTGCAACCCCAAACAAGCATACAAAATATCTAAAGCACTAGTCTAAGTCCAAAGAAAAATGGACTAAACAAAAGAGAACTCATGGCAGCTTGGAAGAACTGGCTCACCCTTGAATTCGGTCTCAATCAATTATCTCCTAGCTGAGGTCGTTCAATAATCACTTGAGATGCCCTGTACTCAACAAAAAAAGAGCAAGTGCAGTATCAGTACACAACCACAGTGTACTGGTAGGATCACGCGGCTACTCCAATAAGTGAAACACATATAGGCAAGCAATCACAACACAGTAACACATATATACAGAATACACAAATCAATTATCTTTTCAAGAGTAACATATATTTCCCCATATCAAAGACAATTATACATGCATATATAATCACAGTGGTCCTCTCATAGAACTCACACCCAAACTATTAGTGTGTCGGAAGTGACACTCGTCCAATATACATGTGTCAAAACGTAACACTCGATCCAATATATGTGTCAGAATGTAACACATGATCTAGTCAATACAACCACAATCACAAGTCACTCTTGTAACGAAAAATGATCATAGTCATACAATCAAGTAATGGGTTCATGGCATGTAATTATTCATATACATATACTCATTTGCATTAGATTCGGTTTACATTCCTTATTCTCATATATGCATGCATACAACGAAATCGGCATATATAACACAAACAGGAAATCAAACCATCACCTACCTCGAAATGAAGATTGAATTCTCCTAAGACACTTGAGCCTTCCCCTTTTAGATTCTTTCCGCTTGTTCTAGGTCTACAAACGAGTAATTTAATGCAAGGATCAATAATTAAGGTCTAATTTACCCGGATGACAATAAACCCAATAACTTAAGACCAAAAGCATGATCATAATGTGCATCTAGGGCTTTTCCCACCATTAACTTCAGGCCAAAACCCTCCCCCAATGATAATTTCCCAAGAATCTAAATTCTACGGATCGAAAAATGGATTAGGGGAGTAAAGTCCTAACCTTTAGCACCAAAAGTCATGGATAACTGTCAAGAACTCGCCATGGATTGTCTCCTAGCTCTTAAGAACTAAATTTGGTGAAAAATAACGAAATTGGGGTTTTTCCCTGACTTAAGTCGCAACTAGCTCGCTACGGCAGACCCCAACCCGCCACAGCGGCCCCGCCCTAGCGGGAATAATCCCACCCCAATGGCTTACACAGAGAGAGAAGCTCAGAATTTTAGTCTCAAGCTCCTATTTCACAACACACCTTCAACCCTTGACGTTCAGAAACTACCCTTTTACGCCAAGATTAGTTTCGGGAGTTCTACTCGCCCGCATTCAATTATGTAAAGTCGTACGGGCTCTTTAACTTCTTAGATATCACCTCATATAATCACATTCATAGTTAAATCCCCCATTCATAATCAGATTTCCCTAGACCTCTCCTGACTCAGATTTCGTCCGAATTAGGACTAGGCTACAATTTTTCAAGTCACTACTCAAAAGTTTTCTAAACCAAATTCTTTCCCTGTTGGCTTTTTTATATCGTTACAGGGAGACTACATGGGGAGACGTGCCATGAAATTGTGGGTGTTAGAAAATCCAAACTACAACTATGCTACCAACCAATGTGGAAGTGTGAAAGTATGTGGACACTATACTCAAGTAGTCTGGCACAACTCAGTTCAACTAGGTTGTGGTCGGGCTCATTGCAACAATGGATGGTGGTTTATTTCTTACAACTATGATCCTATAGGCAATTGGGTCAGATAACGTCCTTAATAAAGTGTGTTTTCTTATGGCATGTTGCTAGTAGTAAATAAAATTATTATTTCCCTTTGATGTTGCTCGTATCAATAACTCCACATACCATATGTTCATGGTATAGTGCGACTTGTTTCCATTAAACATGACTACATAAAGTTATTCCTATTTTACCTTTCTAAAAGTTTGTCTTTCTTTAAATAAGATTAAAAAGGATTGGTTCTATGTAAATTAATAGAATAATTGTATATGCAAATTAATTATCAAACTATTTACCCTTATTAATGCATGGACCATGTCCCAAACTATTTACCCGCTTACCCCACTTTCTTCTTTCTTATTTCGCGCATGATATCAATATGACATCAACATCACTACTATTAATTAATCTATTGTGATAATATGTCTGTATATTGATACTTTATTGGTATCATATAGGATTTAACTTTTTTTAAGAAATAATTAAGAGAAAATTATTAAAGTCACAATCTTATTTATTAAATTCTAAATTAGTAGAAAATATATTTTTTGTAATTTTTTAAAATTAAAATATTCAAGAATTGAAACATACCTCAATGATACCACAATAGCATGTAGATATACCGTAATGGTATCATGGATGACTGAGTATTCTCATCGAAGGACTGAAGGAAACCTTAATGAAAACACTATTTAGTTACTCATTGATACCACTAGAGTATATTATACTTTGATGATATCAAAGAGGAAGAAATAGTCCTTCAATGAAGAAACTACCCGGTTACTCTTTGATATCATCATAGTATATTCATATACGACTGTATTATACCGTGATAGTATCAGAGAGGAAATAAAGGTAGATATATGTCATTTTAAAATTAAAAGGGGGTATGAAAGTCATAAGATATTTAAAGATAAAATTTTACTTTTTTGGGGATATACGTATTTTTTCCCCTAATTATTATAGTCTTGGTTATGAGTTCAGTGACAGAGCCTTCAATAAGTTTTGCCACCCCTTAACCATTACATTGAACCTATATATATATATATCGATTGATTGATTGAATTTTTACTTATATATAATGTAATTTTCGAAGAAGGGGTGCCGCTCGACACCCTTTGCTCTAAAGGTAGATCAACCCCTGATAATTATATTTGATTTTCAAATTAGGTTTGATTAATCATGGTGTAATTTTGACTGACTCAAACTTGCAAGTCTTTCCCAAAACAAACAAGTAATTCCAAACAATTTTAATACAAACGTAGTCAAATAAATATACAATAATATTATCACCAAATAACAGGTAATTATTCAAAACTCTAGTATGGAAAAAAGTAAGCATATTATCATTCTCTAAATCAAAATCAGTGAATTAAACTATGTAGAAAAATCCATAATAATAATAATAATAATAATAATAATAATAATAATAATAATATTAATAATAATAATAATAAATCAAGAAATAAAACTCTAGACTTGCGTGATGGAACAGGAATTCAACATAGTGACGAGCTATGATAGATGGTCAGTTGAACATCTTTCATCAAAAAAATTTACTTTATATATATAAAATTATGTGAAATACGTACCTTAGAAACTATTTTAGGTGCGCCATATATTTATTAAGCATATCAAACTATTTATTCTCTTTATAATACTTATCTAAATACGTAACTATTTATTTGTAAATTCAACTTCAACCCTTTAGAAACATTTTTAAAATTAATAATTCTCATTCTAAGTTGTCAGGAAGTAAGGCAGTTAATTTCTACACAAAGGACCAACTTTTTGTTCTGGTTTAAGTGTCCATCACTTCTTTTGTTTTTTGTTTTCAATATATCCAAATTGCTTTCAATGACCGACAAATTCTCACTCTTCTCTCTCTGATACAATAATTTTCTCCCAATAGATTGAGGGCCGCTCAATAATATCGAGGTTTTATAAGTAAAAATTGAATCGCACCCTCTCTTGACCAGAAGTTCCAAGTTTGAATCCTAAAATGAAAATAAATACTGCTAGATAGAACTTACCTTTAAAAGTTCTTATGTGACACAAATAAAATTAATTAGGACTCCAGCACACATGCAAGGCATTGTACAAGAAAAATAGTTTTTTTTTTTTTCAGACCCCTATAGTTTGGAAGCCTAAAGCCCTTATTTTAGTTGCTTTACCATTTGGACACGTCCATGCTTCACGAGGCTATAGAACATGTGTGAGCCCCAATCTAATGGGACAAAAATATACATCTTTATGCTTTACGAGGTTGTAGAACATGTGTGAGCCCCATCTAATAGAAAAAATATACATCATTTTAGTAATTCAAATCTTCTTTGGTTCTATAGGATTTTTATTCCACCCAAAAATGCTTCATTAGTCTTGTTTTACTTTATTTTGATAACCTGATTTTGAAGAAAAACAAGAATTACCTAGATTAAAGTATGACTATTCTTTAAAGCATATAGTATTCCCTAAATCACACGACATGCAAGGTACTAATTACATTTGAATTTTCTTTACATGAAAAATAAAATTCCACAATGTTTAAATTTAACAATCAAAGTTTGATAATAATCTAATCACGATAAAAAATGTTCATTTTTGAAAAACTTAAAGGACCAAAAGTAATTACTTCTAAGAAATTGAAGGACCAAAATCGCTCAACGAAATACACAAGAGACTATTTTGAACTTACTATCAATGATAAGATACCATTTGTATCATCTCCTCTACTAATTTCCTTTGAATTCAGTTCACACATGCTAAGTAGAATTCCACAATTTTAACTTATAAATACACTAGGTATCTCACATTTATAATCACAATAACTTAGATTTATTTTCTCTCCACTAGACCTAAAGCAAAATGGGGTTGTTTAACATCTCATTGTTACTCACTTGTTTCATGGTACTAGCCATATTTAACTCTTGTGATGCCCGAAATTCACCCCAAGACTATCTTGTGGTTCACAACGATGGGCGTGCCCAAGTCGGGGTCGGGCCAATGTCTTGGGATCCCGAGCACAAAACTATGCCAACTTAAGAACTGGTGATTGCAACTTGATTCATTCTAGTGCGGGAGAGAACCTTGCCAAAGGTAGTGGTGACTTCACAGAGAGGGCAGCCGTGCAATTGTGGGTGGCAGAGAAGCCAAACTACAACTATGGTACCAACCAATGTGCTAGCGGGAAAGTGTGCGGACACTATACTCAAGTAGTCTAGCGCAACTCAGTTCAACTAGGTTGTGGTCGGGCTCACTGCAACAATGGATGGTGGTTCATTTCATGCAACTATGATCCAGTTGGGAACTGGGTCGGACAATGTCCTTACTAAAATGTGTTTACTTATGATGTGTAAGGGATTAAATGTACGTCCATAATTATTATTATTTCCCTTTGATGTTGCTAGTATGAATAATTCCACATATGATATGTTCATGGTATAGTGGGCTTAAGTTGATAGTTAAGTATGGAAAATACATAAAGTTTTTCCTATTTTTTTTTTAAAAAAAAAATATTTTCTTAAATAAGATTAAAATACATGGCATAATGATTGTATAAGTAAAATAATTGTCTTCTGCACGTGGCAAGATTCAAACTACGAGAGTTAAATTATTAATTTTTTAGTGTGAAGTCAAGCGTAGATTCTTCATTTCTTTTAAAATGAATTATATATTTAAAAACTGCTTAAAATGATTTAAAAAAATTAAAATAGTTAATAACTTGAAATATTATTTTAAGATGTGATAAAAAAAGAATCTTTTTGACTCCCTGAATATTGTTAGACACATAAATTACCCTTGGGTGGACAGATGAGTCAATTGTGGAGATTTCAATCAATCGATTTATTGAGCAACTTTGTATTACATTATATTTTGAATTAAAATATTTGTAAAGTATGTGGCACATAAGTTAACATTGTGAGTCCTTCTCATTTTGTTAGAGAATTTTTTATTGAGATTTTTCTAAGTAAATTTAAATTTAAGTAAATTGTCCTTAACTAAAGGTCTTATATTCGAGTCCAAGATATATGTAAAGTCGTACTTGAAAGAAAATGATTTACCCTCACTGACTTTTATGATGCTAATCGAGGGAATTACTTTTCAAAATAATCCAAGACCATTAATTAATATATGCCCAATTTAGGGTTGCATGAAATTGTAATATTTCTAGAACAATTTTAGATTAAGTTAATTAATCCCTTAGCTACCCAAGGCCTAGACTTGCAAGTTGCAAGCCTTCTCCAAAACAAACAAGTATTGGGGAATAATTAGTAATTCGAAGCTCAATAATTTACTTTAATTTAAATGCAGTCAAATAAATACATGTAATGACTTGGAAAAAAACATTTTTTGAAATTATCATAAAAATTATCATTTTACCCCTCTCGATAGTGGTTTCGAGTCATTTATGATCAGTCAGTGAATTTGGTTTGAAAATTTTAAACTATTCGATAACTACGGTTATTTAATTGATGGTATATATTAAATAATTTATTTATTTTGTTGGTGGTCAATGGGATGAGTCTAAAATATTTATTTAACACTCTATACCCCTTGGCCCATGTACACGAATGAATTATAGTTAAGTAAGGTTAATGATATTTATTAGCCAAACCATGAAGAAGTAAAACCCGACCATAGAGCTCAAATCTCAATTAGGGCGAAAACACAAACCTTATGCGGCATTGAATGGAATGAGCGACAATGGAGGTAAAATAATTGTTTTTTTTTAGATTATAACTTTCTGCCGTAATTTTGATTGCAATAGGTTGCAGTGCACTATTAAGCACTCATATTACTTGTGTAATGAAAATAGTGAAAAATCACCTGGGAATTTGTTGTAATTTTCCACAAGGCATAAAGACGAACTTTGAAAAGTAATCATGGCATATGAATGACCAATCATTGGAACATGAGGGATAGAAGGGATAATCAGTGATAGGTAGATTGCTACGTATTCCTTTGTGGTTAAGCTACTGATTTTCGTCATTAACTTGAATTTAATTTTATAGTTTAAGTTTTTCTATATTGAGATAGGAAATTAAATATTGGATGTATTATATTATATGAAAACTATTAGGATTATAGTTTTTTGGAGAAATTATGACTTAACCCTAGACTTGAAATTTGAGGAAATTGAAAGAATTGACATGTTAATTGACATCAAGATATTGGGAAGTAATTTTAGGTTGGGTGAGTTTTGTGTCTAGGCTAGACACATAGTAACATGGATGTTGTTAGTTTCAAAATCTTATTGGGATTATTTATGTGTATAGATTGTACTGATTTGAAAGCCCAACAAAAAGGGAAGGCTCAAGTCCCGGAGTGAGGCAAGTGGATTTCTAAACCCTTGGTAAGTGTATGGAATTAGTGTATTTCCCTGTTAAATGTGTTTGGGGGTAATGAGACTTGGTGATGGGTTGACTTGTCCACATTGATTAATTCTAATAATGAAAAGGGGGTAATAAAAGGCAATGTGACTAATTGTTTGTGTGTGATGTGTTGATAATGGTTTGAAAGGCTTGTTGAATCATTATTGATGTTGTATCATGATTGTGTTGTTGTGAATTGTGCAATGTTATGAAAATGGTCATCTCCTCATTATTTGTGTGAGCATGTCATTTGCATTGTTCTGAGACATGGTTGTGACAAGTGTTATGTGAATTGAGAAAGAATAAAAAATTAAAGAGGATGTACCATTTCGAGGGACGTATCACGCACCGCGATGGATACTATATTTCGAGGGACGTATCGACGCCACAATGGTTACTATTATCGAGGGTCGTATCACACGCCGCGATGGATGCATGGACAGATATGTCCCCCATGGGTCCCAGACTGAGAGATAGCGGGTGTGTATCGTTAGGTCAAACATGCATCACTATACTTGACATTGCATTTCAGTGCGTTGCACTTCTTTATTATTGGTGAACTTGATCTTGTGTGTTGTTGATCTTGTGATTGCCTTTCTGTGAACTTGTGACTGATGAATATTGAGCCTATTGTTGAAAATATAAAATTGTTAGAATGTTGTTGTTGAAGATATGGAATTGTTAGAGTGTTGTTGTTGAGGATATGAAATTGCTAGAGTGTTTTTGTTGAGGATATGAAATTGTTTGAATGTTGTTGTTGAGCTATGTGCTTTGTAAACTGTGAACTGTTAGGTTGGGCTGGTTTTATGCAGGTTGTAGTTGTGGAGGTTGTGATTGATGAATATTAAGCTTATTGTAGAATATGTGATTGTTATAATGTTGTTGTTGAGATATGTGCTTGTAAATTGTGAACTGTTAAGTTGGGCTGGTTTTATGCAGGTTGTAGTTGTGGAGGTTCAGTTGGGGTGTAGGGAGTACTCCTATTCTATCCCCTTAGCTTGTGTTTAGAGGTTTACTTGCTGAGTACTGTATAGAGTGGTATTCACCCCTTGCTTCTACAATTTTTGTAGGTTACGTGCCTGGATTTTTGTGATACTTTTCATTCTCTTCTTTTTCGAGGCTTTTTGGAGATTTGTGAGGTAGTTGTTTGTCATCTCAATAGACCTACTTACTCCTATTTATAATCATGTTCTATTCTAGAGACAATGTCATTTGAGACTTGTATTTTTCTTTTGCATCAATTGTAATACATTAGAGGCTTGTACATGTGACAATCAGATTTTGGAGATATTTTTGAGTTGATTATAAAATTACCGCATTTTATTGTAATGGTTGAGTTTTAGGCTGATTTGTCTTGGTCGGATAAGATGAGTGTCATCACGTCTATTTCTGGGTAGTGAAAAAATGGTATCAGAGCTCCTGGTTCATAGGTCTCACGTGTGTACAAGCCGAGTCTAAGTAGAGTCTCGAGGATCGGTACAGAGTCGTCTATAGTTATCTTCGAGAGGCTATAATGACTCTTAAGAAAAATATTTTCTTCTTGGATCTCTATAGTGCGTACTTGGTCCGGTTTTGATTCTTATCGCATAACTTCGTTCACTCTCACTTATAGTGATGACACGTGCGTAGTTCCTCATGTGAGCAGTTGGTGTGTCGTGTATAACGTGAAGGTTAGACCTAGTACTAAGTGAAAGAGATAAACTTATGAAAATGATGTGTGGTTAGGTTAAGAATGTTCAGCAATTTTAAAGTATTGAATAAGGTGATGACTCGATGATGCATTTTGAGTATATTCGAATTATGAGGTTGAACAATAATTTGAGGAATTTTATGAATGTGTTTATTTTTGGTTAGTTACCGCAATAAACGGAATAGTACTTGTGTGGTATAGGCAATATCTTGATTAGTTCGATAATTGGAAGTGGAATGATTAAAAGGATGGATATGTAATGAACAATGTCACTTTGAAAACTATAGTTAGTAATGCTGTCATAACATATATGGGCTACTTAGTGAATGATGAGAATGATGTTATGCTAATTGAGGTCAGAATCTCTACTGTAGTTTCATAGATTGAGCACATGTCAAAAAGGAACATGAAATGATTGCTATAATGGTACCGATTCTTACTTGGTTAGAGCGATGGAGTGTCTTATTTCTACTATCGACCTGATATATTAAGAAATAGAAACCATTTCGGATGAGAGACCAAATAGATTTGGTAAAGTATTGCAATTATTCGATGAATAGAAATGTATGGCTATTTGGGTACAATCTTCTCAGTAGGTATGATGTGTTCTAGTGGTGGATCTAATGGACTTTCACGATGTGGTACTAGTGGTATATGGAAACGGATACGTCGATTTTCAAGTGCGAATACTAACTACTTAAAGAGTTATCAGTTGTATCACATGCTCTTATATTGAAATTCGGTGTTGCATTTGCATTTGAGAAACCAATTAGGTTGTAACTGTAGATGTTTGGGGTTAAGCAGTGTGTATAAGGAAGATTTTAGTGGTGGATCATTGTTACGGTGTTAAAGTGTTAAGTTGAGAAGTGTATCCCGAGGGTTCTAAATGAAGACCGGTGATTTCATCTTAAGGTCCAAGGGAATTGATAGATATCAGAATGACAAGCTTATGGGTAAAAGAATTCCCAAAGAGTATATTTGTGTCAAGGTAATTGAAAATTTTAGTAAAAAGTACATTTAAAAGTGTGTTAGTCCTTTGAATTTGATTGGGATAACTGGATTTAAAATGTCATACTGATGAAAAGGTTGACTTCGTGGTGATGACTAGAGCTAATTGAGAATGATGGTAATAAGAGTTTGTGTGGATTGTGACTAGGATGCAACTATACGATAAAGATTGTTAGTTAAATAAATTTTTTATGGTAATGACGACTTGCGAGTATTTAATGTTATGGTTTGCTACTATTTGATGAGTAACATGGTTGCATGAAAAGCTATAGGAGGTGCTGAGACACCACTTGAATAGAATTGAAATGAATTGGAGTCACAAATGAGAAGAATTAGTGGGATCTATTTTAGTCATTGGGAAGACACGATCGAGAACAAATACATTTACTTTGAGTGCAAGGACAAAATATGTATCTTTAGATAGTAGAAAATGCAGTTTGGAGACGTGTGGTTTCATCTATTTTGATGTCACAATTTCATCATGTTGGTTACTAACTATTTGATAAAATTTAAGAAAGAAGTCTACACATATTTGACCCGAGTGTTGTGATAAGTTCTTTTATGATTTTGAGTATGGTAACTCGTACGATTGAATTTTTAATGAAGGATACAGTAAGAACAATGGGGAGGCAATTAATTATAGGCTAAGATACGTGAATTCATAAAGATCTTCAATCTATGAGTTTGTGTTGATAGATAATGAGATTGTTTTATATAGTTGGAATCATAATTTAAGTTATTCATCATAAGTCTACTATCATGTTAGTATGTGTTGTCAAGTTATTGATTGGTAAGGTAAGAAAGGATCGATCGCATCAGTTATTGAGCATTTTATAGAACTTGTGCATCGTTTGGGTCATAAAGTTTGTTACTTTTGATTGTTATACGACTTAGGAAGGTTTTCACTTAAAAGTGTTGGTTGAGAGTATAAGGTAACATTAGTGGGATCTATTTTAGTCATTGGAAAGACGCGATCGAGAACAAATACATTTACTTTGAGTGCAAAGACAAAAGATGTATCTTTAGATAGTAGAAAATGGAGTTTAGAGACATGTGGTTTCATCTATTTTGATCTACTCATGATAATGGTGTCACAATTTCCTCATGTTGGTTACAAACTATTTGATAAAATTTAAGAAAGAAGTCTACACACATTTGACCCGAGTGTTGTGACACGTTCTTTTATGATTTTGGGTATGGTAAATTGTACGATTCAATTTTTAATGAAGGATACGATAAGATCAATGGAAAGGCGATCAATTATAGGCTAAAATACGTGAATTCATAAAGATCCTTGATCAATGAGCTTGTGTTGATAGATAATGAGATTGTTTTATATAGTTGGAATTAGAATTTAAGTTGTTCAACGTAAGTCTATTATCATGTTAGTATGTGTTGTCAAGTTATGGATTGGTAAGGTAAGAAAGGATCGATCATATCAGTTATTGAGCATTTTACAGAACTTGTGCATCGTTTGGGTCATAAAGTTTGTTACTTTTGATTGTTATAGGACCTTAGGAAGGTTTTCACTTAAAAGTGTTGGTTGAGAGTATATGGTAACATTAGTGGGATCTATTTTAGTCATTGGAAAGACGCGATCGAGAACAAATACATTTACTTTGAGTGCAAGGATGAAAGATGTATCTTTAGATAGTAGAAAATGGAGTTTAGAGACCTATGGTTTCATCTATTTTGATCTACTCATGATAATGGTGTCACAATTTCATCATGTTGGTTACAAATTATTTGATAAAATTTAGGAAGGAAGTCTACACACATTTGACCCGAGTGTTGTGATACGTTCTTTTATGATTTTGAGTATGGCAACTTGTACGATTGAATTTTTAATGAAGGATACGATAAGATCAGTGAAGAGTCGATCAATTATAGGCTATGATATGTGAATTTATAATGATCTTCGATCTATGAGCTTGTGTTGATAGATAATGACATTGGTTTTTATAGTTGGAATTATAATTTAAGTTATTCATCGAAAGTCTACTATCATGTTAATATGTGTTGTCAAGTTATGGATTGGTAAGGTAAAAAAGGATCGATCGCATCAGTTATTGAGCATTTTAGAGAACTTGTGCATTGTTTGGGTCATAAAGATTGTTACTTTTGATTGTTATAGGACACTAGCAAGGTTTTCATTTAAAAGCGTTGGTTGAGAGTATAAGGTAACATTAGTGGGATCTATTTTAGTCATTGGAAAGACGCGATAGAGACCAAATACACTTACTTTGAGTGCAAGGACAAAAGATGTATCTATTGATTGTAGAAAATGAAGTTTAGCGAAGTGTGGTTTCATCTATTTTGATCTACTCATGATTATAGTGTCACAATTTCATCATGTTGATTACAAACTATTTGATAAAATTTAAGAAAGAAGTCTACACACATTTGACCCGAGTGTGGTGATATGATCTTTTATGATTTTGAGTATGGTAACTTGTATGATTGAATTTTTAATGAATGATACGGTAAGATCAACGGAGAGGCGATCAATTATAGGCTAAGATACGTGAATTCATAAAGAGCTTCGATGTTGGAGCTTGTGTAGATAGATAAGTAGATTGTTTTATATATATTAGGATTCAGAATATAAGTTATTCATCGTAAGTCTACTATCAGTTATTGAGCATTTTAGAGAACTTGTGGATCGTTTGGGTGATAAAGTTTGTTACTTTTGATTGTTATAAGACCTTAGGAAGGTTTTCACTTAAAAGTGTCGGTTGAGAGTATAAGGTAACATTAGTGGGATCTATTTTAGTCATTGGAAAGACGCGATCAAGACCAAATACACTTACTTTGAGTGCAAGGACAAAAGATGTACTTTCTTATAGTAGAAAATGGAGTTTAGAGACGTCTGGTTTCATCTATTTTGATCTACTCATGATCATAGTGTCACAATTTCTTCATGTTGGTTACAAACTATTTGACAAAATTTAAGAAAGAAGTCTACACACATTTGACCCGAGTGTTGTGATATGCTGTTTTATGATTTTGAGTATGGTAACGTGCACGATTGAATTTTTAATGAAGGATAAGGTAATATCAATGGAGAGGCGATCAATTATAGGTTAAGATATGTGAGCTCATAAAGATCTTCGATCTATGAGCTTGTGTTGATAGATAATGAGATTGTTTTATATAGTTGGAATCATAATTTAAGTTATTCATCATAAGTCTATTATCATGTTAGTATGTGTTGTCAAGTTATGGATTGGTAAGATAAGAAAGGATCTATCGAATTAGTTATTGAGCATTTTAGAGAACCTGTGCATCGTTTGGGTCATAAAGTTTGTTACTTTTGATTGTTATAGGACGTTAGGAAGGTTTTCACTTAAAAGTGTTAGTTGAGAGTATAAGGTAACATTAGTGGGATCTATTTTAGTCATTGGAAAGACGCGATCGAGACCAAATACACTTACTTTGAGTGCAAGGACAAAAGATGTATCTTTTGATAGTAGAAAATAGAGTTTAGAGACGTGTGGTTTCACCTATTTTGATCTACTCATGATAATGGTGTCACAATTTCATCATGTTGGTTACAAATTATTTGATAAAATTTAGGAAAGAAGTCTACACACATTTGACCCGAGTGCTGTGAGACGTTCTTTTATGATTTTGAGTATGGTAACTTGTACGATTGAATTTTTAATGAAGGATACGGTAAGATCAGTGGAGAGGCGATCAATTATAGGATAAGATATGTGAATTCATAATGATCTTCGATCTATGAGCTTGTGTTGATAGATAATGACATTGTTTTATATAGTTGGAATTAGAATTTAAGTTATTCATCGAAAGTCTACTATCATGTTAGTATGTGTTGTCAAGTTATGGATTGGTAAGGTAAAAAAGGATCGATCACATCAGATATTGAGCATTTTAGAGAACTTATGCATTGTTTGGGTCGTAAAGTTTGTTACTTTTGATTGTTATAGGACATTAGGAACGTTTTCATTTAAAAGTGTTGGATGAAAGTATAAGGTAACATTAGTGGGATCTATTTTAGTCATTGGAAAGACGCGATAGAGACCAAATACACTTACTTTGAGTGCAAGGACAAAAGATGTATCTATTGATTGTAGAAAATGAAGTTTAGCGAAGTGTGGTTTCATCTATTTTGATCTACTCATGATTATAGTGTCACAATTTCATCATGTTGATTACAAACTATTTGATAAAATTTAAGAAAGAAGTCTAAACACATTTGACCCGAGTGTTGTGATATGATCTTTTATGATTTTGAGTATGGTAACTTGTATGATTGAATTTTTAATGAATGATACGGTAAGATCAATGGAGAGGTGATCAATTATAGGCTAAGATACGTGAAATCATAAAGATCTTCGATCTTTGAGCTTGTGTTGATAGATAAGTAGATTGTTTTATATATATTAGGATTCAGAATATAAGTTATTCATCGTAAGTCTACTATCAGTTATTGAGCATTTTAGAGAACTTGTGGATCGTGTGGGTCATAAAGTTTGTTACTTTTGATTGTTATGGGACCTCAGGACGGTTTCACTTAAAAGTGTTGGTTGAGAGTATAAGGTAAAATTAGTGGGATCTATTTTAGTCATTGGAAAGACGCGATCGAGACCAAATACAATTACTTTGAGTGCAAAGACAAAAGATGCATCTTCTTATAGTAGAAAATGGAGTTTAGAGACGTCTGGTTTCATCTATTTTGATCTACTCATGTTCATAGTGTCACAATTTCAGCATCTTGGTTACAAACTATTTGATAAAATTTAAGAAAGAAGTCTACACACTTTTGACCCGAGTGTTGTGATTCGTTGTTTTATGATTTTGAGTATGGTAACTTGTACGATTGAATTTTTAATGAAGGATACGGTAAGATCAATGGAGAGGCAATCAATTATCGGCTAAGATACGTGAACTCATAAAGATCTTCGATCTATGAGCTTGTGTTGATAGATTATGAGATTGTTTTATATAGTTGGAATCATAATTTAAGTTATTCATCGTAAGTCTACTATCATGTTAGTATGTGTTGTCAAGTTATGGATTGGTAAGATAAGAAAGAATCGATTGCATCAGTTATTGAGCATTTTTGAGAACTTGTGCATCGTTTGGGTCATAAAGTTTGTTACTTTTGATTCTTATAGGACCTTAGGAAGGTTTTCACTTAAGAGTGTTTGTTAAGAGTATACGGTAACATTAGTGCGATCTATTTTAGTCATTGGAAAGACGCGATCGAGAACTAATACATTTACTTTGAGTGCAAGGACGAAATATGTATCTTCAGATAGTAGAAAATGGAGTTTAGAGACCTGTGGTTTCATCTATTTTGATTTACTCATGATAATGGTGTCACAATTTCATCATGTTGGTTACAAATTAATTTAGAAAATTTAAGAAAGAAGTCTACACATATTTGATCCGAGTGTTGTGATATGTTCTTTTATGATTTTGAGTATGGCAAGTTGTACGATTGAATTTTTAATGAAGGATACGGTAAGATCAGTGGAGAGGCAATCAATTATAGGCTAAGATATGTGAATTCATTAAGATCTTCGATCTATGAGCTTGTTTTGATAGATAATGACATTGGTTTATATAGTTGGAATTAGAATTAAAGTTATTCATCGAAAGTCTACTATCATGTTAGTGTGTGTTGTCAAGTTATGGATTGGTAAGGTAAAAAAGGATCGATCGCATCCGTTATTGAGCATTTTAGAGAACTTGTGCATTGTTTGAGTCGTAAAGTTTGATACTTTTGATTGTTATAGGAGATTAGGAAGGTTTTCATTTAAAAGTGTTGGTTGAGAGTATAAGGTAACATTAGTGGGATCTATTTTAGTCATTGGAAAGACGCGATCGAGACCAAATACACTTACTTTGAGTGCAAGGACAAAAGATGTATCTATTGATTGTAGAAAATAAAGTATAGAGAAGTGTGGTTTCATCTATTTTGATCTACTCATGATTATAGTGTCACAATTTCATCATGTTGATTACAAACTATTTGATAAAATTTAAGAAAGAAGTCTACACACATTTGATCCGAGTGTTGTGATACGATCTTTTATGATTTTGAGTATGGTAACTTGTATGATTGAATTTTTAATGAATGATACGGTAATATCAATGAAAAGGCGATCAATTATAGGCTAAGATACGTGAATTCATAAAGATCTTCGATCTTTGAGCTTGTGTTGATAGATAAGTAGATTGTTTTATATATAGTCGGATTAAGAATTTAAGTTATTCATCGTAAGTCTACTATCAGTATTTGAGCATTTTTGAGACCTTGTGGATCATTTGGGTCATAAAGTTTGTTACTTTCGATTGTTATAGGACCTTTGGAAGGTTTTCACTTAAAAGTGTTGGTTGAGAGTATAAGGTAACATTAGTGGGATCTATTTTAGTCATTGGAAAGACGCGATCGAGACCAAATACATTTACTTTGAGTGCAAGTCAAAAGATGTATCTTCTTATAGTAGAAAATGGAGTTTAGAGACATCTGGTTTCATCTATTTTGATCTACTCATGATCGTAGTGTCATAATTGCAGCATGTTGGTTACAAACTATTTGATAAAATTTAAGAAAAAAGTCTACACGCATTTGACCCGAGTGTTATGATACGTTGTTTTATGAATTTGAGTATGGTAACTTGTACGATGGAATTTTTAATGAAGGATACGGTAAGATCAATGGAGAGGCAATCAATTATAGGCTAAGTTATGTGAATTCATAAAGATCTTCGATCTATGAGCTTGTGTTGATAGATAAGGAGATTGTTTTATATATAGTAGGAATCAGAATTTAAGTTATCCATCTTAAGTCTACTTTCATGTTTGTATCTGTTGTCAAGTTATGGATTGGTAAGGTAAGAAAGGAACGATCACATCAGTTATTGAGCATTTTACAGAACTTGTACATCTTTTGGGTCGTAAATTTTGTTACTTTTGATTGTTATAGGACCTTAGGAAGGTTTTCACTTAAAAGTGTTGGTTGAGAGTATAAGGTAACATTAGTGGGATCTATTTTAGTCATTGGAAAGACACGATCGAGACCAAATACACTTACTTTAAGTGCAAGGACAAAAGATTTATATTCTTATAGTAGAAAATGGAGTTTAGAGACGTCTGGTTTCATCTATTTTGATCTACTCTTGATCATAGTGTCACAATTTCTTCATGTTGGTTACCAACTATTTGACAAAATTTAAGAAAGAAGTCTACACACATTTGACCCGAGTGTTGTGATATGCTGTTTTATGATTTTGAGTATGGTAACGTGCACGATTGAATTTTTAATGAAGGTATGGTAATATCAATGGAGAAACGATCAATTATAGGTTAAGATACGTGAGCTCATAAAGATCTTCGATCTATGAGCTTGTGTTGATAGATAATGAGATTGTTTTATATAGTTGGAATAATAATTTAAATTATTCATCATAAGTCTACTATCATGTTAGTATGTGTTGTCAAGTTATGGATTGGTAAGATAAGAAAGGATCTATTGCATCAGTTATTGAGCATTTTAGAGAACCTGTGCATCGTTTGGGTCATAAAGTTTGTTACTTTTGATTGTTATAGGACGTTAGGAAGGTTTTCACTTAAAAGTGTTAGTTGAGAGTATAAGGTAACATTAGTGGGATCTATTTTAGTCATTGGAAAGACGCGATCGAGACCAAATACACTTACTTTGAGTGCAAGGACAAAAGATGTATCTTTTGATAGTAGAAAATAGAGTTTAGAGACGTGTTGTTTCACCTATTTTGATCTTCTCATGATCATAGTGTCACAATTTCATCATGTTGATTACAAACTATTCGATAAAATTTAAGAAAGAAGTCTGGACACATTTGAGCTGAGTGTTGTGATACGATATTTTATGATTTTGAGTATTGTAAATTGTACGATTGAATTTTCAATGAAGGATACAGTATGATCAATGAAGAGGCGATAAATTATAGGCTAAGATACCTGAATTCATAAAGATCTTCGATCAATGAGTTTGTGTTGATAGATACTGAGATTGTTTTACATAGTTGGAATCATAATTTAAGTTATTCATCGTAAGTCTACTATCATGTTAGTATGTGTTGTCAAGTTATGGATTGCTAAGGTAAAAAAGGATCGATCGCATCAGTTATTGAGCATTTTAGAGAAATTGTGCATTGTTTGGGTCATAAAGTTTGTTACTTTTGATTGTTATAGGACATTAGCAAGGTTTTCATTTAAAAGCGTTGGTTGAGAGTATAAGGTAACATTAGTGGGATCTATTTTAGTCATTGGAAAGACACGATCGAGACCAAATACACTTTCTTTGAGTACAAGGACAAAAGATGAATCTTTTGATAGTAGAATGTAGTTTAGTGACGTGTGGTTTCATCTATTTTGATCTACACATGATTATAGTGTCACAATTTCATCATGTTGGTTACAAACTATTTGATAAAATTTTAGAAAGAAGTCTACAGACATTTGACCCGAGTGTTGTTATACGATCTTTTATGATTTTGCATATGGTAACTTGTACGATTGAATTTTTAATGAATGATACGGTCAGATCAATGGAGAGGCAATCAATTATAGGCTAAGATATGTGAATTCATAAAGATCCTCGTTCTATGAGATTGTGTTGATAGATAAGGAGATTGTTTTATATATAGTAGGAATCAGAATTTAAGTTATTGTTCGTAAGTCTACTATCATGTTAGTATCTGTTGTCAAGTTATGGACTGGTAAGGTAAGAAGTGATCGATCGCATCAGTTATTGAGCATATTAGAGAACTTGTGCATTGTTTGGGTTATAAAGTTTGTTACTTTTGATTGTTATAGGACCTTAGGATGGTTTTCACTTAAAAGTGTTGGTTGAGAGTATAAGGTAACATTAGTGGGATCTATTTTAGTCATTGGAAAGACGCGATCGAGACCAAATACATTTACTTTGAGCTCAAGGACAAAAGGTGTATCTTCATATAGTAGAAAATGGATTTTAGAGACGTGTGGTTTCATCTATTTTGATCTACTCATGATCATAGTGTCACAATTTCAGCATGTTGGTTACAAACTATTTGATAAAATTTAAGAAAGAAGTCTACACTCATTTGACCTGAGTGTTGTGATATGTTCTTTTATGATTTTGAGTATGGTAACTTCTACGATTGAATTTTTAATGAAGGATACGGTAAAATCGATGCAGAGGCGATCAATTATAGGCTAAGATACGTGAATTCATAAAGATCTTCGATCTATGTGCTTGTGTTGATAGATAATTAGATTGTTTTATGTAGTTGGAATCAGAATATAAGTTATTCAATGTAAGTCTACTATCATGTTAGTATGTGTTGTCAAGTTATGGATTGGTAAGGTAAGAAAGGATCGATCGCATAAGTTATTGAGCATTTTAGAGAACTTGTGCATCGTTTGGGTCATAAAGTTTGTTACTTTATATTGTTATAGGACGTTAGAAAGGTTTTGACTTAAAAGTGTTGGTTGAGAGTATAAGGTAACATTAGTGGGATCTATTTTAGTCATTGGAAAGACGCAATCGAGACCAAATACACTTACTTTGAGTGCAAGGACAAAAGATGTGTCTTTTGATAGTAGAAAATGGAGTTTAGAGACGTGTGGTTTCATCTATTTTGATCTACTCATTATAATAGTGTCACAATTTCATCATGTTGGTTACAAATTATTTGATAAAATTTAAGAAAGAAGTCTACACACATTTGACCCGAGTGTTGTGATACGATCTTTTATGATTTTGAGTATGGTAACTTGTACGATTGAATTTTTAATGAATGATACGGTAAGATCAATGGAGAGGCGAACAATTATAGGCTAAGATAAGTGAGTTCATAAAGATCTTCGATCTATGAGCTTGTGTTGATAGATAAGAACATTGTTTTATATATAGTATGAATCAGAATTTATGTTTTCCATCGTTAGTCTATTGTCATGTTAGTATCTGTTGTCAAGTTATGGATTGGTAAGGTAAGAAAGGATCGATCGCATCAGTTATTAAGCATTTTAGGGAACTTGTGCATCGTTTAGGTCATAAAGTTTGTTACTTTTGATTGCTATAGGACCTGAGGAAGGTTTTCACTTAAAAGTATTGTTTGAGAGTATAAGGTAACATTAGTGGGATCTATTTTAGTCATTGGAAAAATACATTTACTTTGAGTGCAACGACAAAAGATGTATCTTTAGATAGTAGAAAATGGAGTTTAGAGATATGTGGTTTCATCTATTTTGATCTACTCATGATCATAGTTTCACAATTTCATCATGTTGGTTACAAACTATTTGATAAAATTTAAGAAAGAAGTCTACACATATTTGACCCAAGTGTTGTGATTTGATCTTTTATGATTTTGAGTATGGTAACTTGTATGATTGAATTTTTAATGAAGGATACTGTAAGATCAATGGAGAGGCGATCAATTATAGGCTAAGATACATGAATTCATAAAGATCTTCGATCTATGAGCTTGTGTTGATAGATAATGAGATTGTTTTATATAGTTGGAATCAGAATTTAAGTTATTCATCGTAAGTCTACTATCTTGTTAGTATGTGTTGTCAAGTTATGGATTGGTAAGGTAAGAAAGGATGGATCGCATCAGTTATTGAGCATTTTAGAGAACTTGTGCATCTTTGGGTCATAAAGTTTGTTACTTTTGATTGTTATAGGATCTTAGGAAGGTTTTCACGTAAAAGTGTTGGTTGAGAGTATAAGGTAACATGTCATGGGTTGTTGGCCGAAGAATAAGATTGGTAAAAGAGTCATAAAAGGAACAAGAGTCTGGTGTATTGAAGAGTTCAAGATATTTAGAATTTTGCGTCATGAGAAGAAGTTAAGATAACTGAAGGAATAAGACCTCTCGTGTATACCCTTGGTTCAGAATTTAAGGTTATATGGATTTTTGCCTTTGAATTAAGATATGACTATGATATGTACTGTTCGGCACACACTGACTAAGGATTTATCATCAACTTTTATAAAGATGGAGTTTTTGTTGTGGTTACAAACAATGATGTGTGGGAGATTCTATGTGGTTATGTCGAGTTAGATTGTTGAAAATATGACAGGTAACTTATGGATGTTAAACAGTGTGGACCTACGGTTCTACATGGTTAATGAGAAATTTGAGGGGATTGAAACTACTTTGTTGATGGGACGATATTGACTGTTATGATGTGTTACATAGGCATTTAATGGTGAGTAGAGGTTCTGTGCTTATAGTATATAAAATTATTAGAGTGACTAAGAATTTCTCTAAGTTTGGCATAAGGTATGTGAAGGTTTTGAATGATAGTTGAAACATTGTATGTGAAAGACTGTGTGGAGTTCACATTGTGTGTGATTCAATAGTGTTATCTCGATGAAAATGTTCTATCAATTTTAAAATTAGTGCTATCAGCCTTGGGTGGGATCCATATTTATCATGAAATGCTTACATGGAAAGAGAGGGAGCCATAGTTTGAAATTTTTGGAGACAATAATGTATTTGCTAAGAAGACTTCGATACTAGTGACAGTTGAGAGTAAAGTAGATGGCTGGTGTGGTTATTATGTTCTGTTAGTATTAAGAGTGTTGCACTTAGTGGATTGTTTTTAGGAGCATGTGGGGTTTGATAAATTGAGTATGTGTACGATTGTAATAGTGACCAGATTGATGGATTATAGGTAGATAAAAATCAAAAAGATGGAGTCAACTGAATGTAAATGTTTTATATGGGCTTTTTGGAAGAAGTATTTAGTGTTATTCAACCTTAGTTCTGTATATTCTTAGGGGATCACCTTCTTCATACTGGACATTATTTAGAGTATGATTCACTGCTTATATTACGCATGTTCCACATCATGGGTGAATTTCTAGTGGTGGATCGGATGTACCGATCCTCTTATGTCCTCTTAATATGATAGGATCCTTGAGCAGACTTGCTCATTTTAGTTATAGAATATTTGCTGTTGTTTGGGATACTAGAAGTATACCACTGGTTCTACACACACGATCTTACTTATGAGAATCTATAGAGGAGTTTCTATGAATATATTTCAGTTGTTCGACATTCTTAATGTTCCTCTCGTCGTGGAAGTCACATTCTGGCTATGTGTAACTGAGTGTGGGGATCATTGGGTCTAGTTGTACCGTTCCTAAGGGTTGTTTACAATCACAACTATTGATTTAAGTGCTCCGACAAGTGTTGTTTAAGGTTCTGTATGCTTGGGTGTATCACTCGCTGGGTGGTTACTTGATCATTTTCTTCTTTGAATTAGATAAGTTTGATTCTCCTTTGATGAGTACCCAATGTCTAAAGATTAGATGTTTATAACTTAGGCTCGTGAAAAGATTGTGCTATGAAAAGGAAATCTTGATAAGATATGTGATTTTTTGTGCATTATGAGTGTGTGGTGGTTGATTCAATTTCACTTCTGGTTGTAGCCGCTGTCGATTCAAAATGTTATCTTGGTTATGTGAGAAAATATTTGTCATGATGGTTGTGTTAAGGTCTAATGGGTTTCAGTTTAGATTGAGTCCATGGGTTAGTTTGTGGCTTGATAATATTTGTAGAAATATCAAATTTTGATTCGAAAGTTCTATTCTTAGTAGTTGTTCTTGATGAAATGGTTTCAAAGAGGAGCTCACATAGAGAGATGAACACCGACTGGTAGGTCATAACTTAGACTTTTGGTAACGCCGGTTATTCTTCCTTCTTCTTCCTTATGTTTGAGGACGAACATGATTTTTAGTGGTGGATAATGTAATGACCCAGAAAAACCATTTTTGGAAATTATCATAAAAATTATCGTTTTACCCCTCCCGATAGTAGTTCCGAGTCATTTATGATCAATCGGTGAATTTGGTTTGAAAATTTTAAACTATTTGATAACTACAATTATTTAATTAATGGTTATATATTAAATAATTTATTTATTTTGTTGGTGGTCAATGGGTCGAGTCTAAATATTTATTTAACACTCTATACCCCTTGGCCATGTACACAAATGAATTATAGTTAAGTAAGGTTAATATTATTTATTAGCCAAACCACGAAGAAGTAAAACCCTATCGTAGAGCTCAAATCTCAATTAGGGGGAAAACACAAACCTTATGCGGCATTGAATGGCATGAGAGACAATGGAGGTAAACTTTCTGCCGTAATTTTGATTGCAATAGTTGGCAGTGCACTATTAAGTACTCATATTACTTGTGTAAAGAAAATAGTGAAAAATCACTTGGGAATTTGTTGTAATTTTCCATAAGGCATAAAGACAAACTTTGAAAAGTAATCATGGCATATGAATGACCAATGATTGGAACATAAAGGATAATCAGCGATAGGTAAATTGTTGCGTATTCCTTTGTGGTTTAGCTACTGATTTTCGTGATTAACTTGAATTTAATTTTATAGTTTAAGTTTTTCTATATTGAGATAGGAAATTAAATATTGGATGTATTATATTATATGAAAACTATTAGGATTGTAGTTTTTGGAGAAATTATGACTTAACCCTAGACTGGAAATTTGAGGAAATTGAAAGAGTTGACATGTTAATTGACATCAAGACATTGGGACGTGATTTTAGGTTGGGTGAGTTTTGTGTCTTGGCTAGACACATAGTAACATGGGTGTTGTTAGTTTCGAAATCTTACTATGATTATTTATTTGTATAGATTGTATTGATTTGGAAGCCCAACAAAAAGGGAAGACTCAAGTCCCAAAGTGATTGTTCGATTATTTGAGGCAAATGGATTTCTAAACTCTTGTTAACTGTATGAAATTCGTGTATTTCCCTGTAATATGTGTTTCGGGGTGATGAGACTTGGTGATGGGTTGACTTGTCCACATTAATTAATTCTAATGATGAAAAAGGGGTAATAAAAGGCAATGTGATTAATTGTTTATATGTGATGTGTTGAGAATAGTTTGAAAGGCTTGTTGAATCATTATTGATGTTGTATCATGATTTTGTCGTTGTGAATTGTGCAATGTTATGAAAATGGCCATCTCCTCATTATTTGTGTGAACATGTCATTTGCATTGTTCTGAGACATGGTTGTGACAAGTGTTATGTGAACTGAGAAAGAATAAAATATTAAAGAGGACGTACCATTTCGAGGGACGTATCGTGTGCCGCGATGGATACTATATTTCCAGGGACGTTTCGCACGCTGCATTGGTTACTATTATCGAGGGTCGTATCGCACGTCGCGATGGATGTATGGACAAATATGCCCCCCATAGGTCCCGAACTGAGAGATACCGGGTGTGTATCTTAGGTCAGACATGCAACACTATACTTGACATTGCACTTCATTTCATTGAACTTCTTTATTATTAGTGAACTTGGTCTTGTATGTTGTTGATCTTGTGAGTGCCTTTTTGTGGAACTTGTGACTGATGAATATTGAGCCTGTTGTGAAAGATATGAAATTGTTAGAGTGTTGTTATTGAAGATATGCAATTGTTAGAGTGTTGTTGTTGAGGATATGAAATTGTTAGAGTGTTGATGTTGAGGATATGAAATTGTTTGAGTGTTGTTGTTGAGCTATGTGCTTTGTAAACTGTGAACTGTTAGGTTGGGCTGGTTTTATGCAGGTTGTAGTTGTGGAGGTTGTGATTGATGAATATTGAGCTTATTGTTGAGAATATATGATTGTTATAATGTTGTTGTTGAGATACGTGCTTGTAAATTGTGAACTGTTAGGTTGGGCTGGTTTTATGCAGGTTGTAGTTGTGGAGGTTCGGTTGGGGTGTAGGGAGTACTCGTATTCTATCCCCTTAGCTTGTGTTTAGAGATTTATTTGCTGAGTACCGTGTGGTTTGGTACTCACCCCTTGCTTCTACAATTTTTGTAGGTTACGAGCTTGGATTTTTGTCATACTTTTCATTCTCTTCTTTTCCGAGGCTTCTTGGAGATTTGTGAGGTAGATGTTTGTCATCTCAGTGGACCTACTTACTCCTATTTATGATCTTGTTCTATTCTAGATACAATGTCATTTGATATTGTGTTTTTCTTTTGAATCAATTGTAACACGTTAGAGGCTTGTACATGTGACAACCAACATTTGGGGGTATTTTTGAGTTGATTATAAAATTTCCGCATTTTATTGTAATGGTTGAGTTTTTGACTGACTTGTCTTTGTAGGATAAGATGAGTGCCTATTTTTGGATAGTGACAATACAATAATATTTTATTAAGAATTGAAGGAGTTAGCTAGTTAGGTAGGTTATGGTAATCATTATTAGTATTCACTCTGTACTAAAATTTGAGTATGAATATCTACAAAGAAATATATTGGGCATATGTTTGCCGAATCTAGCTCCTCTTCATTTCTTTTCTCTTCATTTTTCTCAAGTTCTTATTTCAATGTGACACACGTGACATAGGTAAGAACTAATATAGTTAATATTTCATAAAAATAGTAATGCCACAATCATAGAAATATATTATATGTCCATAAATAGTTTTATAATGAAGGAATGAAATATTATTTAATATAGGAACGTGTGTTGTTGTATTCTAATTTATCGATTTATTTTTAATTTATGTAGGTGAATAGTTAAACTATGGTTATATAGGGGTTATTTAGGTGCTTAAATTGTATATTTAAGTTTTAACCTATTATTTTGTTTGTGTGTTCTTGTTTATAACAAGTAAATGAGATCTAAACATCAGATATCAGTATACACATATAACAACACCACACTATTATAGTCATGAATTTTTCAGACAAACACTGCCACTCGGTAGTTGTGATCAAAGGTTGGTAGAACAGGATTGTACCAAGTGAGGTTTGAGAACAATCATATATTATTATAAGTGGGAAGCTCCAAAGTGGAAAGTTGAATTACCATTTTGTCCCTCTACTAAATTAAAATTTTATTAAATATAAATATTTTAATTACATAATGGTAGAATTTGAAGTTCTTAAGCCCTTTAATAATTAAATTATCATTTTATTGATAAATGAGTACATTGATATTGCTTTAGATCGTAATCATAAATCTCATAATGGTAGAATTTTGAAAGGTTATGATATGGAAAATCATTCATCACTTCAATGCAGAAATCAATTTCAAAATTAAAATTTGAATTTAAAGGGTCATTTCCTATTGCTATTTAAGAACCAACTTACAAAGATGAAAGCTCACAATGGAAAATCGAATTAAGAAAATTGCACAATTCAACATGAGAAGATAAGAGAGTCAGAAGTTGCAAGTGAGGAAAACAAAAAAAAAAGCTGAAAATTGGTAATCAAGAAGAAAAAATAGCACCGAAAAAAGAGAGAGTAAATTTAATACATGTGTAGTATTAAGCAGTGAACAGTCTTATGTTGATATGTTGATATGTTGTCTCTAGCAATAACAAACTTTTCTTTTCAGAGCATGAGGACTTTCTTTGCAATATCCTCAACTCTTCGTTCTTGCTTTCTTTCTCCATTATAGAATTTTTTCTTCCATGAAACATTTAGAATTGTATGAGTGTTAGACTGGAAGTATAGATATCAATTTAAGGTATATGTAGAAATTTTCTAGTTGTGTATTTAAACGAGAACCATTAATCATTTTTGTTATTCATTTTTGCACATACTAATATACCATATGTTTGGACCTAATAACTTAAAAATGTAACTCATTATTTTAGTTACCAAACTAAATTTTGCAGGTTCATCAAATGTCTAATTATTTAACATACAATAAAGAAGTTATTTGAATACATTGATTGTTCATCTATTTCAATTTTTCTTTTTTTGGAATAGCTTGTGATAGTGATTAAAATGTGATTTTGACAGTAATTCATACTTTTCATAGGACTCACGTGCAAAGCACGTGTCTAGGACTAGTATAATATAGGGGTAGATAGGTTGTTTCTGATATTCAAGATACGCAATTAGCCAACAACTTGACAACATAAACAGCCAATCAACTCCAATAACATCAAATAAAATCTGCAAACTACATACATGCATCTGTTCTAACCAGCTATACAAGAACATTACCAAGGAATTCCATGTCCGTTGCAACTAGTGTTTGGGTGTTTTTGCTCGAGTTGTACAAGATGAAAGTCCCATACACAATTCTCAGATGGAGAATTTCGTCTATCTCAATAAAGTACCTGATTGGTTCGAATACTCCATGTGATCATCCTTGGATATAAAGTCACTACTATGGAAATTGACATCAAATGCATTTTTCCACCAACACAAATGACCACATTCTAAAGAAAGAAGGATTCAAAGTTGGATGGCATTATATATAAATATGTCCTTCAACTGGCCCTCAAACATTTTGTATGCATAAATAAACACTTGAACTTATATAAAGTTGAACAAGTAGACACACAAGTCCTACGTGTACACAATGTAGGACATGTGTGTCTACTTGCTCAACTTTATACAAGTTTAAGTACCTACTTGTGTAAACTGAAAGTTGGAGGGCATAGATGTCAGTTGATGCCAAGTTTAATGGTATATACTATTTATGTATTATGCCAACTTGGACAAGGGACAAGGATAGTAAATCACATTGAAGGTCGCTAACAGATTAATTGAAGTTGACGTCCTTGAACATTTGAAATAGAAATGGAATTTCTGGAGCAAGGTGAAATATTTGGATCATCAGAGCCTCTACTGCTATGTGTCGGTCGCTTAGGCGAAGGAAGAACTGTGTCACTGCAGACCATGGAAACAATTGTAGCTGTATTTGGCCTGTAACTTGCATGTTCTTGCACACAAAGCAATCCCACAAATCACAATGATGCATATAACAACTTGTGTTGGTGTTTCAAGTGAAACAAACACATTCGGATCTGGAAACTCGAGAATCTTGCCTTCATTCCACAGTTGCCATGCCTAAAATCCATTAATAGTAGTTTTGTCATTTGAAAATAGTAGTAGTATAGGATAGAAGAATATTCAAGTCCATTCAGACCTCTCGATAACAATCATACTCAGCCAAGTTTTTCTCGAACTTTCATATTTTGTTATATTAAGCGTTCTCTATACTACATTTTCATTATAGAGATGCACATTATTATAAAGAGATTTGACTGTATATGAGAAAATAAGAAATTCTTTTAGTTTTTCTTTTTTTTTACCTGGTCCGGGAGGTTCAGAGAGTCTTCAGAGTGACAATAGTTGTTGTTTCTTTAACTGCTGATAATCTCTAACAATATGATACCAAAACTGAAGACATTCGACTTCTCAAAAATAATTCCTTGTATTGCATATTCAGGGGACATGTAACCACTGCATTGATACACAAATATACAATTTAGTTATGATCAATTTCACTGCTATGAACAACTAATACTTACTATGTACCGGCAATCTTGTTGGTATTTGCTATAGTTTGATTCCCTCCGTAAATCCTAGCCATTCCAAAATCTGAGATTTTGGGATTCACATCTTCGTCTAACAGAATATTGCTTGTCGTAAGATCTTTGTGAATGATTTTTAGTTGTGAATCATGATGCAGATTAAGAAGACCTCTAGCAATACCTTCAATGATACTATATCGTTGATTCCAACTCAATGCTGCCTTATCATTAAATCTTGATCCTCCTGCCAAGCACAAACAGTAATTTAACCATCATTCATTAAGAAAAGTATTGTTTAAGTACTCTTCTTAATTAGCTCACCCAATATGAAAATGTCTAAGCTTCTATTGGACATGTATTCATAGATCAGCAATTTTTCCTCCCCGTGAATGCAAAATCCCATCAGTTTGACTAAGTTTCTGTGTTGAAGTCCAGAAATTAGTGTAACCTCATTCTTGAACTCTTCAATGCCTTGTCTTGAGCTCCTCCAAAGTCGTTTAATAGCAACCTCTTGTCCATCAGCTAATATCCCGTATATATGAATCACACATGACTTCAACTAATAAGCAAATGAGTATAAATTATGTGAAATTTCTCTACTTTTTCTGGTGAAGTACGATGATTAAAGAACACACGAGTGATATATATCTACCTTGTAAACAGGTCCAAATCTCCCCTCTCCAAGTTTATTTCGATAGCAGAAGTTCTTAGTAGCAGTTTCTATGCACTTGAAGCTGAAAACTGGTAATTCTGAACTGTTACCTTGAGTAAAACTATTATGAAGCAAATTTGTTGCAGAAGAGTGTTTTGAAGCTATGCAAAAAGGGACTAAACTCCCAATGCTGATAAAATCTAGTAAAAATTAAAGTCTTTCCAAAAGATAGCGAAAAGTTGTGCCTCTAAGAATTGTCAAAATTGACTGTTTTTTTATACATTTTTTCCCCTGATCTTCAACACATATATAGTGCAAACAATAAGAATCAGGCTGAATGTCGCTGAGACAATAATTGCAATATGGGCTCCCGTTAGCATCCTCCTCTTATCTGCATGACAAAAGGCAACTCGATAAGAAAAAACCTAAAACATGAAGCCCAAAACATGAGGTTCAAGTTCAGATTCCGATGGAAGCAAAACCATACTAGGTGTTCTTTCACATCTACCTATGCCTTACTAGGTGTTCTTTCACATTTACCTAAACCTTAGTGAGCAAAATTGGCATAAGACATAAATGTGCCCTTTAACTTGGCCTCATTTCACATTTATACCCTCCAACTTTGGGTGTGCACAAGTAGGCACTTAACTTGTATAAAGTTGAGCAAGTAAACGCATGAGTCCTATGTGGCATAATACACATAGGACACCACATAAGATACAAATTGACATGTAGGATACCACGTAGGACGTGTGTGTCTATTTGCTCAATTTTATACAAATTCAAGCGTCTACTTGTGCACTTTCAAAGTTGGAGGGCATAAATGTAAAATGAGGCTAAGTTAAAGATCATATTTATGTATTATGCCAAGCAGAATTACTCAATATCCCTATTGGTGAGAGGTAGCAAGTACTCGATTGAATAGGTGGAGCTACAAGCCTGTCTACAGAGATCAGAATCTAGTAGCTTTGGCCTAGACCATATATTATTTGTGTTTAAGAATCCATTGAATAAGTATAAATAATTTATTCAAGACCTAGTAATTTGTTTTTTCTAGAATCCAAAATCTATAAACTCAAAATCCTAACTCTATCTCTGAGAATAGTCCAGGCGCACTAAAGCTGGCCCAAACACTACAGTCATAAAAGAGAATGTGAATACAACAAATGATTAGAGACAAATAACATAGGGAAACTACTAAAGCAAATCCAAAATGAAGTGAAGTTTCGTTCGAGTAGTAATAAAATGGGATGTTTATAGAGAAAATTGGTGTTATGTTGCTCAGTCTCTTCAAAAGTATTGTCGTGTGCATGTCGGATGCTCCAATAATAGTGTGTTTTTGGAGGATCCCATATGGGTGCAACAACATTTTTGGAGTGTCCGAGCAATATAGAATTGGTGTATCTGTATCTACCAAGTTGGGAATGTGCAAGGCGAATGTATAGTTGCTGTCCACCACGGGCGTACTCTTAGAGGTCAATAAGTTTTTTCCCCAAATCATGCAGCCTATTCCATCCACATAAGCATATGCCAAACAAGGACAATTCTTCAAGCAAGAATTTTCACATTCCATTTTATCCCAAGTAAGTAGGTAATGTGAGAAATCTAGTAATTTCATCCCTGAAACGGATAAAAACTCATCCCCTCTCTTTCTCTCATCATTAGAATTTGGACTAGTGATCGTCTTCTCACACTGGAATTATGCTCTCCAGATACAACCACTAGTTCAATCCCCCTCGTTCCATTCACCGATAGACTTTGGTTCATAGCCCTTCAAACATTTGCATATTGGTGAATCATTATTCTCGCAACTTCCAAAAGGACCACATGTGCTATACAAGTCACATTGACCTTTAGGTACTACCTGCACCTTTAACCATTTATTCTCTTCTACATCCCTATCCATTTGAATTATCGATCCGTAGGAATCAAAGTACATCAATGTTGGAACAGAGATTAAGTATAGCATAAGAAAAATAAAGTTCCTCCCCATTATTATCCATAAATAGTTGAAAGCCATTGTGGAAGTCTTTAGTCATGCTAGGCACTCCTATGAAACTTCTCCGGTTCTACTGCCCTGATCTGAAATGCTTTGACGAGCCATACAAAATAAGTACTTGTAAAAGTTCACCAGGATCCACCACAGCAGTGCTAAAACTTCCCAGTGATGGATTTTTCTCATCTTTCCACGATGTGACGACTATTTGCTCTGCTGTTCTAGTATTCAGCCCAATCTTCATCATACGAGGCAAGAGAGCATCAGATGGATGATTAAAGCTCTCGCATAACAGTACAGATTCATTCAACTCGTTCTGATCGCGAAGAACAAGATTCCCTTATCAGTCAGTACAACAATTATGTTATTGTTTGATACCAGATTAATTTTTGTAGACGAGACAGGCATATTTTTATCATCCACAAGGACTAAATTTCCATCACTTGCATTAATCATAATTAAGAACTCCATATGATCCAATGCAACCCATGCAACTTTTTCAACTGGTATCCCGACATATTGCCCTTGGGATCCATTAGGACTAAAGAACCCAAGCACAAAGATACCTCCAGCTGAAAATACTGTTTCATCATCTACAACTTGTTGGTTCATTGATATAGTGTCTGTTGCTATGCAAATCGCATTCATGATAAAAGGACATAGATAAGGAATTACAAGGACTATGATTAGCTTTCTAATAGTTCTAGCCATGTGATTTGGAGGTCCAAAATAAAGAAATTTGAACTACTCCTTGTGAAGTTTTCTGATATATGAAAAGGTCTATGTTAGTTATAACATAAACCAATGTGAATAATTACAATCAATGTGAAAAGGACATGCAAAATAGTTAAATCAACAAATGATACTATTTTATGCTTGAAACGTGATCATAATTTATAACAATAGAAAGTCAAACTCTTCTGTTGAGTATGTAATGTTCTGATGACCATATATAAAAGGAATAATTTTAGAAACCTCCCTCTAGAATTGCCCCCAAATCACTCAGGGGTCATTTATTTCAAAACTAGGATATCCAAGATTATAATTAAGAGTAAAGCCGGGATAATAATCCCATAGATAACCATGATTTTCGCATTAACTTTTATCCTCGATTTAGCTAACACCTACAACCAAACATGGGATAAACTAATCTCGAAAATATTTTCTGTTCATCCCTCAAACCAAACGACCACTTAGTTCACTTATGGTTTCAAATATTATAAGTACCTCCCTTATTTTGATTTTTTTTAACCAAAAATGATAAAAATTCTTCATGTTCGAAGACTCTATTCACTCTATCCTCCCCGGACCCCACTTGTGGAATTAAACTAGAGATGTTGTTATTGTTGTATATTGGCCCCTCGCACGGTTATATGAAATTTTTATCAGATAATAATATGAGCTATTTATATTTAGGTTAGTATCGGATATATAAGATAATTAATATTGATATTCCTCTTCATCTACATGAAACATTTTTTTCATTTTTTTTTAAACATATAAAATAGAATTCCTTCTTGCATCTTTTTAAGTGCAAAGTATTCATATGTATATAGTAGAGCAAAATATTCACTATGGTGAAGTAAATGGAATAATAGATAATATTTTGAAATAACAATATATGGTATTATGCTGAAAATATTATATATGTTTTCATTTCCTCTATCTTTTGTAGGAGCACTAATTTTCTATACAAATTCTGATTTCGTAAAAATACTTTTGATTTTTCATTTTTTCATTGTTATTACATTTGTATATTATAATTTTTTAAACACTAATTAAATATTTATAAGAATTATGAAAAATATTTAAGTTTAGAAGCTACAAGTACGATGAAGAGACATGAGTTATAAATAATTCAAATGTACAATTTTATTAGACATTAAATGCATTGATTTTATTTGTAAAATAAATCAAAGAAAATAAAGGGTGAAAATAAAAAAAATTGAACAAAAAAATATAATAATTGGTGGCTGCATAAATATTATAAATACATTTCAAACAAAAAAGACTAAAATAGATTGTTACGTACGCAAAAAAAAAAAAAAAAAGGCATCATGAAATTAATATTTTATTTTTCAATTACATTTTGCATGTATTATAAAAATGAAACTCCTAATCATCATAATCTTTTTTGTTGTTTAAATGGGATAATTATATTAATTGTGCTTCATAATTTTTTTTAAAAAAAGAGGATATAATACTAATGGACCAAATGATAAGCATTGACAATGCATAAAACTATATTATTTATACAAATCAAAATTTAATTTTTTTTAGCTAAAGAATCTAAGTAACTAATACAAGTCAAAGAAAAAAGAATCTAGCAAAAATAGTCTTTAATTGTGCTTCTATTTTTTCCCTTCTACCATGTTCCTTTGCAAGTAGATCCGCCACCATATTTTTCTCCATATGTCAAATATTTATCATGTGCTACCAATTGAATAAAAAAAATTACGAATAAATAAAATATCATATACCAATTAAAAATAATTATATCAAAAGAAAGAAGAAATTTAAAGTATATGTAATACATCTGTATATTAATTTTCCAATAGTACTAACAATACTAAATAATAGTCTTTAACAAATATTATAATCAAAATAAATATTATATCACGAAAACTAACTATTCGAAAGAACAATTACATACTACCAACACATTAATCATTATTAAAAAGGTTTTTTTTTATCGTACTTGCTTAGCGAATGGTAATACATACAGAAATAAAATATTAAGAAAGCATGTCCAAGTAAATGAAAATAAAAAGAAAGACTTGAGAATAAATATATCTTACCTATTGTTGAAGTATACCATCTCATCTAAAAGCTTAAGCTGTTAGAGAGTGCACACTCTTTATTATTTAATTATATTCTCAACATGCCCCCTCACATGCGGGCTTGATTTTTTTCCCAAGGCCAAGCAAGTGAAATACATCACAACTTAACAAATATCTAGAATAGAGCAATTGTGTATAATATATTCTTGTTAATAATCCTAAGTGACACATTCTCTATCCTCAACCTCTCTATCGTGACTCAACCCACCTGGTCGTGCAGACACCTACTCTAACACCTACATAGGAGAACTCTTACCATCCAATTTTTAGAAACGGCAATACAGGGCTTAATAAAACATAAGGTACCTCTTTAATACGTTGAAATAAACATAAAATTCGGATGTAGTAACCATCTTTTTACAATTAATCGAAAACCCTCTCAATGAACTAGTCTAAAAAGGTACAAGAGCTACTAAGAGAGTACAACGTATAAAGGAACATCTTGTTTTGTTTAGTAGAAATATTATTGCAGCTAAAGTTGAGAGACGCTTTAACATGCAATAGTACAAAATTTTCTTTTCTTGCAACGTTATAGGTCAATGTGTTCTTAATTTAGCTGCAATAATATTTCTACCGAATAGAACATGCTTTTCTTCTCTTCTTCTCTACTATGAAGTCATTATTTCTATTAAATTTGTAAAAAGATGATTGAATATTCTTTACATAAATTGTGGACAAAATGTGACGACCCGAGCCTATACACTAGACGTGATCGACAACCGAGAACCATTTCTGATCCCCAAGCGAACCCTTGGCTTGGCTACATGACTTACATGAGTTTAAAAAAATATGCAGAAGCTTAAAATATATGAAAATTTAGACATTTAAGAAGGTCTTAAAATATTGTTTTTCAAATACTTAACATAGGTCATAAGTTACATAAACATCCTAAGAAAACAATAGAAAACATCTACTCCTATTTGTCTCTCTATGACGTCTCTAATAGTTCAAGATAGATGTCGGGACAAGACCCACAACATCTAAAATACTACTAAAAATATAATGGAAATGGAGTCTCCTAAAAGCAAGGAGCCCTCACCAAATATTGTCTACGAGTGTGAGATGATCTCAACGAAATGCCTATTGATGATCCTGAACACCTGTATCTGCATCATAAAAGATGCAGGTCGAATGATGTCAATACATTGAATATACGAGTATGTAATAATGCTAAGTAAAAAAGAAACTGAACTGAAAGCAACCCAATTGAATCAATACATGAATAAGACATGAAAGCTCTTTTCACTTTACAATAAGATATATAATAAAAATAATATAAAATTAGCATACTTTACTTATGAGGAGTTTCTCTAATCAACAACCATTACTTTAATCATAACAATAATACAACGTTTTCCCATGTTGCCAGGGTCATCCTATACCTTCCCGAGGTGTATGATGATATTGGGACTATGATTCAATCTAATAGGCCTTCTTAGAGGCAGTGAGGAGTCGCATGAAGAATCAATGCTATCATATCCTACACTATCTACGTAGTTTTATGGGACTTTAGACTTATAAGATACTTTAACCCAATTTGGTGCTCGATACTACTCCCAAAATAATTAAGATAACTTTATGCTCAATTAACCCTTTACAAAGAAAGGACTTTTTTTTAACTTTACTGAAGTGTCTTTCAGTCGCTAGACATACTTACATATATATATATATATATATATTACAATTAAAAGCCCTTACGTTTTTTATGAAAATAGAGCTTTAAAACTTCCCTTTTAATTTACTTTAACTTTAAGTGAAATGAAAATTAAGACACGTGATTTGGACATGGAGGACATCTCAAGAATTATTGGAACCTATAGGAGTTAATAAGAAGAAGAGAATGTAGTAATGATTCAAAGGAACACTTCCAAAAATGAAGCATGGAAAAAAATGGACCAAGCGACTCTGGTTTATTGAGTGGCGCAGGGCGCCAGGACCTAAACTACTGGCTAAACTTTGAGGTGCACTGCTGGCGCAGTGCGCTAGGCCCCAAACTACAAACCTGTAGTTCTGGCGCGTCGCCCCACTCCATACCCAAAATTCCGCAAATTTTTAACTCAATTTCGAGTCCTAACTCATCTAGAATCGAGTGATTTCTTTTAAACTCTTTTTGATTAACAAACCCACCACAAATTCATCGAAGCTCATATAATCTTTATCAAAAATCGCAACTCATACTCAATATCCTCAACCCCTACAAAGTCAAGAACTTCCATTATTAAAGAATGAACAAGAATGAAGAACATATCAACAATCTTTTAATATAACAATTTCATGGATGAATATATATATGTATGGTGTGACGATGAACATGTCCAACACTATGGGAAGCCTTACATACCTGGAAAGAACGATGTTCTTGGTGAATTCCATAATTCTTGAAGAACGCTTGAACTTAGCCCCTTTTCTCCTCTTAAAACCTCACTCTAAATCCCTAAGTGGTTTGAAACGTGGAAAAAGTGGTCTAAATCAGATTAGACCCTTATTTGGGGTGAGAAAAAATGTATTAGGCCTAGTGGGAAAAGGAAAATCCCAAAATACCCTTTCCTAAAATGGATGGAATCCCTTAAATGAAGAGGCTTCACTCAAACAACCATAACTTTTTACTCGGAGCTCGAAATTTAGCAAACAAGGTGGCGTTGGAAAGAGGACTCAAAGACCTTCAATTTGATAGGTCATGGGCCACCTAATTTTTATATGCTAAATGATATAGTCGTTTGAAGTTGACCTTAAAACTAAAAGCTGATGGGTGACTTACTAAGATATCTATTTAGCTCTTTCGAAGTCTGAGGTGTTACGATATCTCCTAGTTTGGAAAATTCATCCTCGAATGAGATCACACTAGGCAGAACAGGGGTGGAAACAGTGAAAGGCTCAAGAAGTTGTTCCGGGGAAATTTCAAATTTCATGGCCAACATAAGGAGTCATAAAAGACAGACTCGCACCAGGATCAATTAAGGCAGAAACATCGAAGTTAAAGACTTTAAGCATACCAGTGACAACATCGGGTGAGTTCTCCTGATCCTGGTGACTGGTTATAGCATACAAATGGTTTCTCCTCCACCTGACCCTAAAGTAGCTCCTCTTAGAGCAGCTCTATTTGCCGGAGCCATTGAAGAAGACTGGGTTTTATTGCCCCATTAGCCTTCTTGTTCTTAGGGCATTTCCTAGAAAAATTGTCACACCCCGAGCCTACACCCTGGACGTGGCCAATACTCGAGAACCATTGCTGGCCCTAAGTGAACCCTTTGCCTGGCTCAACTCTTAGAAGAAGACTTACTCATCAGTATATGAACTCAAAATAAATTTTTAACTCAAATGGCTCAAATACTTAAATCAGAATATTTAGAAATAAACATTCAACTGGCCAAAGAAGCAACTCAAGTCTCAACTTTAACAAAGGAAATGAAGAAGACTCATGAACTACTATTGTCTGTCTATGAAGCCTCTAATACTATGAGATATGTCAGGACAAGACCGAGATCATCCTAACAAAACTGAAATAATAGAAATAAATAAGGGATCATCCAAAAGCAAGGAGCCTCACCAAACAACTTTGGAACATAACTGGATCAATGGAGCACCAGTTGATATATAATACTGATTTCCTATATCTGCATCAGAAAAGATACAGGCCAAATGGTGTCAGTACATGGAATATATGAGCATGCAAGGGGAAATCTAAAACATGACATAAGCTTGACCTGGAACTGAAGAATCAACTTACCTCGTCTCAACTCAACTCAACCTCAACTCAACATCAACTTAATTCAATATAAAAGCAATGACAATTATACAATATAAAGAAAAATTGTTAAAACAATAGATAACAACTCAATGTTTTGAAAAATATAATAATAACTCAATTTGTATGTAAAAATACAAAATAACTCTATTTGCGAGATTCTCTAACCGACAACTATCATTATGAGCTATGTGATGATATAACGTCTCGCCCACACTGCTAGTACTGTCCTATACCTTGTCGGAGTATAATACATCCTCAACTAACTGGATCCACTAAGCTATGCTTAAAAATGAATAAGGAATCAGCTAAAAAGTATGACCCTTTCTACCCACGTTGGTTACATGATTTATGAGGACTTTAAGTTGTATGAACTTGTCTCCATATCGGTGCTTAACACTACTCCCAAAAATATACTCAACTCATATGTTTAAAAACTTTTCCTCATCCTCAAACTTTGAGATTATTACTCAAAAGATTTTTCTTAAAAGAGATAGTGCTCAAAACTCCTCATGAACTCATTTGAAAATAAATGTTTCCCCTCATTTTAAATGTAAAAACATTTACTCTTTGGGAATACTTAGTTCCCATATATTCATTTGAAAAATGAAAATCAACTATACTCATCCTCATACTCAAGTACTCAAGTCTTACAACAAGTTTTAAAAGATGATAAAATACTTTTCAAAATGACTCGGAAGAACTCTCAAGACTTAACTCTTAACTCTACCTTGAATTTGAATTATGAACTCAAGGTTATGATTCATGTTATGAATGATCACTCTATGGTTAGATGTAGTTTAGAGTAGTTAGAATCAATAGGGAGTAAAGGTACACTTTAAAAGGACTTAGACGGAGCAAACGATAGAAAAAAGGGTGGTGCGAGGCGACCCTGGTTTATTACAGCGCGAGGCGCCAGCCCCTAAACTTCAAAGAACATAATCTGGTGCATTTCTGGGGCGCCGCCCCAGGCCCTCTAGCGCATCTGGGGCGTGCCACTCCAGCCCCTTCCCAGGTCAATCCGACGAATTTTTCTTCTCGTTTTCTGATCCTAAATCATTTAGAATTGATTGATTTCCTCAAATTTTCCTTAGATTCAATTGCTCTATACAAGTACACGAGAATATACTCAAAAACAACCCTCAAACACAACAATATTTATCTCAAGAACTCATCAAACTCATAGCAAACGATTTAAGAACGAAACTTCAAGAAAACTCATCAAGAACTCAAATCATTCAACCTCAAGAATGAAATTACAGATTTAAAATCACATGATTGACGTGTGGGTGAACGAAACCAACACTATCAAAACTTACATACCTCTTAGGGATCAAACCCTTGGCGAAATTCCACAACAAAACTCAAGAATCTTGACGAACGCCTTGAACCTTCCCTTTTTTCTCGTCTTTTCTCTTCTTGACACTACACCATTTTAGACCTACGGCCACACTAAATCTGGACAACACTTGTAAAGTGTTGCCTAAATTATTTTTGGGGACGCTTTTAAAGCGTAGCCCAAGTTTTTAACTTTTGGCTACCATTATATTGGCAACACTTGTAACGCGTACTCTTTAATGGTATACGCTACACTTTATAAGCATTGTTATAGTATGAAATAATTGGCAAGAACTATTTACATATATGGCCACACTTTTAAAGTGTCCTATTTTTATAATTGTAAAAACAACACATTACAAGTGTGGCCTTAAAATTTTCACTAAAATATTATATTCCCTCCAATATTTTTAACTCTCCCTCCCATTTTTATTGGCAAAAAAAAAAATATTAATAAAACATTAATAATTCATAAAAACTTTTCTCTTTCTCCAGACACGCTTTACTCCTTCTCCCTAGAACACACTTTTCTCCATAACTGATCGAAGAGCAGAAGCTGAAGATTTCTCCATACCTACAATTCTCTTCTCCAGAACACTCTTTGCTCTTCGATTCTTTTCTCGAAGAGCTGAAGAGATGAAGCTAAAGAGCTGAAAATCGAAGAACACACTTTTCTCTTTCTTTAAACACGTTTTTCTCTGGAAGAGCTGAAGTTGAAGAACTAAAGATCGAAGAACTGAAGAGAAGAAGCTGAAGAACGGAAGAGCTGAACTAAAGATTTCTCTGATACATACGATTCTCTTCTCCCTGAACTGAAGAGATGAACTAAAGAGTTGAACTGAAGATCTGAGCTTAGCTGAAGATTTCGTCAATCGTAAGTACCGATTCCTTCTTATTCTCACTATTTTTGTCAATATGTTAGAGGATGATGGCAGTATCATAGTGTATTTATGTACAGATACCAGCTTGAGCTAAGATTCATTTGCCCTTTTAAGTTTGGTATAGTTTTTGCCGTAAGATTTTGTAGAAAGATGAGGAAATTAATAAGTTCTTTGAAGAAATGGTGAGATTATACATACTAAACCCTTTTGAATGTAACTAACGAGTAGTTATATTAATGGTGGCCCACATTCATCTTCAAAGCTCTGTATTTCAGAAGCTTCGTGTTTGGTGCCATCTGAAAAATAGACATTGGGAACCAGGATAGGTGCAATCAACTTTTGGAGACAAAGCTTTAATATTGTTCTCTGATGGCAGTGTAAGTTCACCTGTTCTGGCTATTCACTTTGATGAACAATGAAGTTTAAAATAATTGAATTAAAAATATGTACACTTAGACTTCATCAACCTATAGGTTATGGCAGTGCCCGTTGGAGAGCTTTTACCTACAAATCCAAATATTCTTCAGGGCGTGGATGATCTCATACAACTTTGTTATCTTAATGAGACATCGGTTCTTCACAACCTCCAATATAGATATGCTCAAGATAGAATATATGTGTGTACTCTTAAGACAACTCACTGTCTCATCATATGTTGAACACCATGCCTTCATTTTAATGTTTTATGTCCTTATGCTTACAGACTAAGGCAGGGCCTGTTCTAATAGCAATCAACCCCTTCCAATTGTATGGGAGCAAACTTGTTACAGCATACAAGAAGAAACTCTTGGATAGTCCTCACATTTATTCTATTGCTGAAACTGCCTACAGTCAAATGATGGAAGGTCTTTATAATTCCTAAGTTCATTCTTGGTCTCTGAAACTTTTAGATGACATTAGTTGTTCCTTATTTTCTTGTTTTTCCTGTGTGTCTTGCAGATAAAATAAATCAATCCATCATCATAAGGTTGGTTGAAGTGTCTCATTGTTAGAGTTTGTAAAGCGAAGTATCTGATGATAGTAAAAGTGTTCCTCTACATTGGTTGAGTAATTGCATGTCTTGGTCATAATGATCAAATTTGTGGTAAGCCTAATGCTTGTATTTGCAAACAACTAACTTCTCTTCATATCATTTAGGGGGGAAAGTGGATCTGGAAAGACAGAAATGGCAAAATTTGCAATTGAATATTTGGTTATGATTAGTGGAAGCAACAATCATGTAGAAAGTGAGCTGGTGCAGACAAGTTATATATTGGAGGCTTTTGGAAATGCTAAAACCCTCAAGAATAACAACTCCAGTCGATTTGTCAGTCTCTACATCTTCTTCTGTTTCTTTTTGTTTGCTATCTTTTTTTGGGGGTGGGGGTGTAAATGGAATAGCTTCTTTGGATTGGTTTATGGCCTTTTTGGCACTTGGACTAATAGATGCTCTGATGGGTTGTAGGGATGGTTGAATGAAATTTACTTTAGTGCAGAGGGAGGAATTTGAGGTGCTAATGTACAAGCATGTAAGGATGTTTATTGAGATGAATTTCCTTATAAAATACACGTCTTGTCACTTGCTAGTATTGTTTTTGGTATCAATTTGTTGAAATTGTTTTGTAATGTTATTTTGGTCCCATTTTACTGACTTCTTCCAATCTTTGTGCATGTCTAATATGTTGATGCTAAAATAATGGATAGTTCTTCTTGAAAAGGTTGGAGTTTTTCTTTTGTGTATTCTTCCTTGTATTTTCTTGTTATAATTGCGTCTGTTCATCAGAGTTGAATCTTTCTAAGACACGTCTAATTTGGTAGTCAAAAGTGGTTCAACTGGCTCATGGAGAAAATTCTTACCATATCTCTTACCAGCTATGCGCTAGGGCTCCTTCTGCTTTGAGAGGTTTGGATACCAATATTGAACTTTTCATTATAGCCTTCTTTTGTTACTTATTTTACTTGTTCGGGGCTTTACATCTGTCATGGGTTCCACATTTTAGTTTTCTCAGTGGGATATGATTTTTTAGTAATTTATCTGAATTTATTAACATTTTCAAGCCATGAACCATCTTTTATTGTTACTGTTGCATTGTACTTACTACCTGTGAGATGTTTCTCTCCATATCTTTTTCAGAATGGATATTACTATAATTTTCTGAATAAGTTCTTTTCATTATCAGAAAACATTAGTTGAAGAACTTTTGTTGATGATGGTGATCTTTTGTTTGAATTTGTGATATTTTAATGGTAAATATGCATGAACTTGCAATCACAAGTGTGTAGTTATTTTTTTACTAGATGCTATTGAATGTGGAATACAATAGGTTATCTGCTTGGTGCATGTAAGTTTGAGTAGGAAAATTTGGAATTTGAGCATAAACTAGATGGAGTAGAGTAGATTATATCAAATAGCTGGAAACACCTGCAACACTATCTTTGAATGAAGTTCTTTGAGTTCTATGTACATACATGTGTGCTTTTTTCTTTTTGGTTAAAAAGACCACCTGAAGACATAATATTAGGCATTTCAGCTTCTTTGGCTTTCGATTATTCTAGAAATGGGACCACTGTTTCTTGGCTAGATGTGTGATTGAATACTCTACAACTCTGAATAATTCCCTTTTGTCTCTTTTTTAAAAGGAGAGGTGGGTGTTAAACAAAGAAGTCCTCGAAATATTTGTACCTTTGAATTCAGAACATTTGTGTGATTCTTTTGTCAGATAAACTTAAGCTGAAAGGTGCTTCGGAGTACAACTTTCTCAACAAGAGTAATTCGTTGGTGATCCATAATGTTGATGATGCAAAAAAGTTTCATATGCTTGTGGTGAGCTCAAGGGATCAGATTGGTTAATTTATATTTTAATTCATTTGCTTTCAATTCAAAGTCATGTTGGATCTTTTTGTTGTTAATTCCTTTCATGCACTCCCTTTTTCAGAAAGCCCTAAACACTACGGGGATTTCTGAAAAAGACCAAGAGCATGCTTTTCAGATGGTTGCTACAGTGCTATGGCTGGGAAACATAACATTCCAAGCAATTGGCAATGGAAACTATGTTGAAGTTGTGCAATGTGAAGGTGAGCTATTTATTTGAAGTACAATTTTGCTAATTTTGCTCCTTTTGAATTCTTGTTCTCCTTGAAATAAATAATACAGTATCATATTTTATTTCTATACTTGTGTCATCATTGATCTCTGATCCTATTCTTAGTAGTCTATTGCAGCCTAGATTTCTTAATTTATAAAAAAAATGGAGTTCCATTACAAAAAGATGAATAATTCTTGTTAATTAAAAGTATTCATAGCTAATCATGCAAGATATTAGCAGTAACTAAACTATTCCATTGCTAAAGAACCATATGATACCTACAATTATTACATGTGGTTCTATAACACAAAGGTTAATTTGGTAAAGGAAAATATCACGTCCAAGGAGAGCCGTGATCGGGACCCGACTATCTGACTCTAGAAGGTCAAACCAGTAGAACTTTAGTACCTATTAATTGTCAACAACTGCAGAAGGACATTCGCTTACCCAAACCAAGATTCATATACTTACATCTATGCATGAATAATCCTCAAAATGTGAATCCATAGCACAATCACATGCATAATACATCCTGGTCACCAAGCGTTCCCATCACGCCTCCCTAGGAGGTCCAGATTTTCTACTCGCATGATTGGAAAAGTTGTGCTAGCACCTCCACCCTCCAGTAAGAAGTCAGAACTTCTTATAGAGAACTCCAAATGACAAACCTTTCTGATTGTTAGAAACTAGTTTTCAAGTGCTTCAATTTTGCTTCAGAAATCATGGCCAAATCTACCATATTTATAACAAGATATGCATTTTTAAAGTTGGTCCTTGTTTCAATTTTATAGATTTCTTGCTCCTTGTGTTATTTTCCTACTTCTCTTATTCCTAAAGTACATATTTAAATCCAAAATACTTTCGTTTCATAACAATCATTCACCAAATATATCCACATCGTTCCAACACATTAAACCAAGCACTTCTCACTTTTCACCATATAGATGGCTCCTTTGAGGGAAGTGGAAAGTGTTACAAACAAATTAGTTTGGGATACTCATATTTACTTAACCTTATATTATAACTGAAGATAGATTTGTATCTCATGTTGTATCTATTACTATGATACTAGAATGCAAGAATATGTATTTCCTTTATCCCATTGCAGTGTCCCCTTATTTTATTCCCCTTCTTCAGTTTTATTCAAGTAATTTTCTGCCATACAAGGGTCAATTTGGTACCATCCCTCATGCCATGCTCTAAAAATAATGGTCAATGTTTATTTTGTTAACACACATAATTAATGAAATTCACAATCACAGAGATGTTCTGTAGTTATAAATTTTTGTGAAGAGGATGAAAGAGTGTAGAGAAAATGCTTAGGTCTGTCCACAATCAACTCTTTGTTGTCTTTTCCGCGGTGTAGCCTATCTGTAATTTCCTTCTGTGTCAAACACTATAATGTTCTTTCTCCTTTGAGTAGGAGAGACAGTGTGTCTTGTTTTGTCATTGTCAGTTTTGCTACTTTTTCCTAGACTTGTATTTTTAACTGCAAGTTTAATCTTTTGTAATCATCTTTTTCTCTGAGCCTTTGAGGTTCTATTTAAGTTTTTTTCCACTCTTTTAGGCCATGAGCATGATATAGCGTCATAAAACCTCCTTTTTAGGCTTTATGGGAAAATCTTTTGCTTTCTCAAGATAATTCTTTTCTTTCCCCTTTTTCCTTGTGTTATTCCGGTTATGACTATTTTGATTCTTGTGTTTCTTTCATGCGAGGATTTTGAATTATGCCCTATTGTGCTAGTTCCCTAAAACAGTTTTATATGTTTGTTATAAATGTGCTTAACTGGAGGCACTAAAGCTGACATGTATCTCTGGTGTTGTAGTCGTTATAAATGTTTCTAGCTTGATGGGCTGTAGTGCCAATGAACTCATGCTAGCTTTATCAACCAGGAAAATACAAGCTGGCAAGGATAAGGTTGTCAAGAGTTTAACCATGCAACAGGTTCGTTACTTAGTTGTATAGGCTCTGCATCAAATACGTTATTTCTGCAAATTTTGATTTTGGAACTCGTACATTTTCTTTAAAGAACCTTAATGGAATGGTTTTAACTCTGATTCAGGCAATTGATACAAGAGATGCAATAGCCAAGTTCATCTATGCAAACCTGTTTGAATAGATAGTGGATAAAATTGATAGATCTCTTGCAATGGGTAAAGAGAATACTGGTAGAAGCATAAATATTTTAGATATTTATGGTTTCGAATCATTTGAGGTAAACTGATTTCAAGATGTTGTTACTATTGTAAAACATAAAAATATATCTATTATCCCACTTGCCATTTTTTCTTTGCAGAAAAATAGCTTTGAACAATTTTGCATTAACTATGCAAATGAGAGGCTCCAACAACATTGTTACCGACATCTCTTCAAACTTGAGCAAGAAGTAAGCACATCAGCATGCTTTGTAGTTACTGACTTCTTGTTTCTTCATGCATTTTCTTTTGGGATAATGTTCTTATTTCTTTATTCCTTTCAGTTACTCACTTCTTGTTACATAAATAGGAAAACAAAGAACTAAGCTTTTGTTGACTTTGCATCAAATGATTATAATATAAGTGAAGTTTTTACCTTGTAAAAGAAAGAGTGAATTTTTTTATGAAAACTGGAGTGAGAAAGTTTGAGCACATATTTTATGACCACGGGTGCTGTCTGTAAATGTTGTTATGTTGTGCAGACAAAATAAGGATCATTGTCAGACACATTTCTCTCTGATTTGTGGCATATCTAAGCCTTATTCCGACTCTTGTAGATACTAATTACAACTTATGTTGGATAGTGACCCCAAAACTGATGTATTGTAATTCAGGAATATGAATTGGATGGAATTGATTAGACAAAAGTAGATTTTCAAGATAATCAAGAGTGCTTGGATCTTTTTGAGAAGGTATGTTTGACTTTTGGTTCTTTTCTTCCACTCATTTTGCATTAAAGAATGTTCTTAGTCTACTAAATTTCTGCGCTTCAGATTACTCTTCTAACACTTCAGCACAACACAGTCATTATCTTGTTTTGTTTTCTCTTGTCATGTTCTTACTCTTTCTCATATTCAATTGTTGATTTGGATAAGAAGAGACACTTGTTCCCTTTAAATTAGTTGTGTTCTCCTAAAACCCTCCTTCCAACCCTCCAATAACTTCAACAGCCCCATCCAAACAATTAACAAGGGGGTTCTGGGGTAGGGGAGTAGTAGAGTCAATACATGTGATCCTTTTGCTTTGATTATCAAAATTTTTTCTTTTTTTCCTTGTCGAAATTATTTGACAATTGGTTGGCTATGGAAGGTAAGTTAGTGGTTGACTTATTATTAATTTGTGTCTCCATTATATCCTTATTTTTTGCATTCTGATTTTCATCTCCTTCTTGATTGTTTTGTTGATCCTGCATAGAAAGATCAATGAAATTATTAGAAGTAGGGAGTGCAGAATTAGTAGTCATACCTGTGTGATGAGTCTGCTGCTGCTGCAATGTTTCCTTAGGAGATTTTGTCTGTTCATGCTATGTTGAACTGGCCTGTAAGCTTTCCTCTTCTGAGTCTACCATTCTTCATCAGCTGGCTTGTTGTTATTTCCTTTTTTTGGTACTGCTGGTATTGTGAACTGGTGTTTCCATCCTCTCTATTTGTGTATTGCATTTGCAGGTTTCTGTAATCTTGTTTGCCTTGTTCCCCTTTGTTTTTGTTCTTCCTATCAGCCTCCAACTCTTTTGTTTTTTTTTAAATTCCTCATCTCTTTGCTTAATAGTACAGACATGTAACAAGTGTCCTTGGTGTTTACAATACATGCAGTAATTCGGAATATGCTCATATTCAATAGTTTACCACCTCCCTATGTTGAGATCTTGTTCATTCAACCCCATTCACATATGAGGAGGTCTTTCTTTGGTAAGATCGATTTGGACTTTGACCCTAGCAGCACTTCCTCTAGTTTTTTGGATAGAAGCAGTATCCAAGTACAAAACTTTGCCAATAGGACCCAATAGGGCTGACAAGATGCCCTTGTGATAGCAATGCCAAGGTAACTCTGGTAGAGAAATCCAAATGGGACTATAGGTGTTTCCTCCTCAGGCCTAAAAGTAGGAGTCCCCTTTTGAATTGGTTGGCTTACAGTGAATACTCTCCAATTATGCACTTCCACATCTTTATTGTTATGAATTGGTTTGGCTTACTGTGAATTTAAGCATATTAAATACATTATTTATTTCACTAACTTATAATTTTATTTTGAATGTGCAGAAAAATGACGGTAATTAAACTCGATCTATTTTAGTGAACGATGAAGAGTTTTTGTACTATTGTCATATATCTTTGAATGCATTTGGTTTTGTTGAATTTATTTATAGTAGAGATCTTTAAGCAATCACTTTCTAAGTATTGGCTGTACAAGACATGTTTCTTGAAGTTTATTTGAAATATATAACTTCGATTTAATTATTAGTTAATTTTGTGCTTTAGATCACTTGTATATTTAATTATGTGATTATTTAATATATGCAAATAAAAATTATTATTCTTAAAAATAAAAAATTGTGGCTACAAAATTCTACACAACATTGCCACACTTCAAAAGTGTTCCTGTAGGACGTCCAATGTTATCTTGTACATAAGAAAAGTTACACTTTATAAGTGTTGCTCTAGATGAGATATAAAAGGCAACACTTTTTAAGTGTGACCAATAACAAAGCAAAGGCAACACTTTTAAGTGTAGTATAATAAAAAAAAATGTGTCGCTAATACAACTACAAAGTGTGCCCTTATACCTATTTGGCTACGCTTTATAAGCGTAGCTGTGATAGCAACATTTAAAAATGTCAAAGGCTATGATTCATTAGGCCACCCCCTAAAATGTGTTGCTTAAAGTCCAAAAGTGTAGCCTTTTATCAAAGGCCACACTTTTTGCTAGTTTAGGCTACACTTTACTGGGGTGGCCGTAGGCGTAAAATGGTGTAGTGAACTCTCTTCTAAAACCCTAAGATTAAATTAGGATTGTGAAACTAAACCAAATCAGTTTTTACCCCTAAAATATTATTAAAATTGTTTTAAGCTAATGGGGTAAGGAAAAGACCGAAATACCCCTCATTAATTCGGGTAACTTTCCTTAATGGATAGGCTGACTTCAAATGGACATCTCACTTATCCTAACTTGAAACATAGCAAACTTGGTGGCGTTGGAAAGAGGATTCCAAGACCTTTATTTTTGATATTGTATGGGCCACCTAAGTCATCATGTACTGAAAGTTATGGTCGTTTGAAGTTGACCCAAAACTCACAACTTAAGCGTAACTTGCAAAATTCTCAATTTAGCTATTTCCAATTTAGTTCTTTATAAATGTAACATCCCGCCTAAGAAATGACTATAATTTTAAAGAAAACTATTTTTGGAGAGAATAACATTTGGAAATTTTGGCAAGTTATGCTAAGTATGAGTTTTGGGTCAACTTCAAATGACCATAAGTTTCAGTACAGGAAGAGTTAGGCGGCCCATAAGATATCAAATAAAAGGTATTTGAATTATCTTTCCAACGCCACTGAGTTTGATAAATTTCGAGTTCGTATAAGGGAGATATGATCATTTGAAAATATGCCTGTCAATTAAGGAAAATTACCCAGATTTAAGAGAGGTATTTTGGTCTTTTCCTTACCTAATTGAGTTAATACAAAATTTATTAATATCTAGGGGTCTAAACTGATTCGGTTCAGTTTAACAAATCTTAAAATACGCTAGGGCTTTGAGAGAAGTTCAAGAAGAGGAGAAAAAGGAGAAAAAATCAAGCATTTGTCAAGTTCTTGAGGACTTTCATTGCGGATTTTTCCAAGGGTTGATCCCTAAGCGATATGTGAGTTCACATAGCATTGGGTTCATTCACCCATGCTCCAATCATGATTAATTCAGCATAATTTCGTTCTGGGAAGTAAAGGATTTGAGTTCTTGATGAGTTTTGTTGAAGTTTCATTCATAATCTTGATTGTTGAGTATTGATGAGTTCTTGAGTAAATAGCAAGATTTTTAAGGTTATTTTTTAGTAGATTCTTGTACAATAATGATGGGTATTCAAATCTAAGTGATTGGGGAAGAAACTACTCGATTCTAGATGAATTAGGGTCGAAAAATGAGTAAGGAAATTCATCGAACTTTCTGGGAAATGGGGTGGGGTGCTGCGCCCCACATCAAGATCTGTAGTTTGGGCTCTGGATGCCGCGCCACTAAGTGTGCCCCAACCCAGGTTCTGTAGTTATGGGTCTGGCGCCCTGCGCCACTCAGTACGCCAGGGTCGCCAGGTCCTCTACCCTTTCCCACTTCTTTCCGTTTGAGTTTCCTCGAATCATACCTATATTTTCTAGTTGATTTCTACAATCTAAGGTATGTATAAACATCTAGAAATAATCCATAAACATGAATGATAACCTTGAATCCATAAATTCAAATTCAAGGAAAGTTAAGAGCCAAGTCTAGAGAGCTCTTAGAGTGTTTTCAAAAGTCTTTTACAAATGCTTTAAACTTGTTTTAGGACTTGAGCATCAGTTGATTAAGAGTAAAAGTGAAGTTCATTTTCTTCAAAAGATTTTATGGGAACTAAGTATTCCCAAAGAGTAAATGTTGTCGCATTTAAACAAGAGAGGAAATACTAATTTCGTAGAGAGCTTTAGAGCTAGTTTTTGAGTAATTATCTCAAACCGCATAAAGAGTTATGTTTTTAAACATATGAGATAGTTACATTTTGGGAGTAGTATTGAGCACCGATTTGGGGAAAAGTTTGAGTTCAGATAATTCAAAGTCTCCATAAATCATGTAGCCAACATGGGTAGAAAAGGGTCATACATTTTTAGATGATTCCCTAATGCTTTTAGCATAGAGTAGTGGATTCATTTAGTAGTTAGGTTCTATACACTCGGCAAGGTATACGACAACCTTAACAACATGAGGCAAGACATTGTATCATCACATAACTCATAGTGATGGTTGTCGATTTGAGAAACTGTCACAACGATATTTTGTATTCTTATATACACAGAGTTACTTATATTTTCATATACAAACCAATTTATTATTGTATTTTTTCAATACAGTGAGTTGTTATCTATATGTTTTAAAGTTTTTCTTTACATTTCATTTATATTACTGCTTTATATTGAAATGAGTTGAGTTGAGTTGAGACCAGGTAAGTTCTTTCAATTCCCTCTCAGGCTTATTTCTTATTTTAGAATTCCCCTCGCATGCTCGTACATTCAATGTACTAATGTCATTTGGCCTGCATCTTTTATGATGCAGATACAGGTAACCAGGATCAGCATTTGTTGATCTAGTTGAGCTTTAGAGTTGTTGGTGAGCCTCCTTCCTTCCGGAGGATCCCTTTTTTATTGTTTCATTATTCTAGTTCATTAGGATGTCGTGGGTCTTGTCCCAACATCCATCTTAGTTATTAGAGGCTTCATAGATAGTTAGACATTATTAGTTCTTGTGTCTTTCATTTTCAATTGTTATGACTTGAGTTGTCACTTTTGCTAGTTGAATGTTTATTTCTAAAACATTCTAAGTTGTCTATTGAGTTACAGTTCACTTTTCAAAGTTCTTTTATCATGACTAAGTCTTCCGCTAAGAATAAAGCTAGGCCACATGTTTGCTTGGGGCCAAAAATGATTCTCGACTGCCAGCCAAGTTGAAGGTGTAGGCTCGGGGCATGAAAAACTGTCATGACCAAAGGGTACCCCCTAGATGTAACAAGACACATAATGCCCCTAAAGACATCATGTAAGCCACTTAGCATATCATAACATAAGTAAAGAATAAAAAAGAGTAAAACACATTTTCAAGTCTTAAGAAGTTTTCATAAAAACAAAGCGGAAATCTAGACATTAACTCATTTAGCCATCTATTTCAATCGAAGTCTCAAATAGGGTCACAACCCTTACAACAAATCTGAAAGTCTAGTACAATGAAAGAAAAAGAACAACATGACATCACTTGTCCCCGGATCCATGAGGATTCACCATAAGCTAGGAGGATAGTCAATCCAAGCTTGTATCAAAGATGATCACCTTAAATACCGGAACCTACACTTTGTGGAAAAATGTAGAAGAAATAGGGGTTAGTACAAAAATGCACCAAGTATGATAGCCATGCATAAAAATCCTTGAAACATGCTAAAAAGGACATTTTAGTAGAAAAACATGTGCTTATCAAGTTAGAGAATCATCGTGCACTTTTAGTATAAAAGCATAAGTCACAAGCATATTGAACATTTAATTCATCATAGTATAATGCAAACATACAATAAGCACCCTCAAAGTCTACTTGTGCAATGCATAAGTAAGATCCCATAATCCTACCCATGCTAAGTAAAGCTTCTTGAGCAATCATAGTTAATAATTCATCTTCTTCATTATATTGGGAATAAGCCTTAACCGACATAGACCATGTGAGCTTAACATGGAATCCGATGTCATGCCCCACACCGAAAGGAGGTGTCCTACTTGCCTAAGGTAGAACTAAATGTATTAGATTTTAGGTGGATCCACTAGCTAAAGACCTATCAGGGCACATAGTTCTATGATAAGGAGATTGTTACTAGAAACCTAACCTTTCTTAGTAGGGGAGCTTCCATGTCATGAGATTAACTTTAGAAACCCAGACTTTCTTAACAGGGGAGCCTCTATCTCATATTCAATATCCACTCGGTGCTAATCATTACTTCCCACAATTACATGTTTAGTCTTGAATTGAATTTACATGCATGGAGGAGTGTCTTAACCTCCATCCAACACAACTCATAAAATAGCTCATAGATTCAATAGGTGAGAATGGACTTTCAACCGTAGAATCATCATATAGTGAGAAGAACTTTCACATCATGTTCATTATGAGTTTATGTGAATGAACTTTCAATTAACACAATAACTAGATTATAATCATGTTCCTAAGGTATATATACATGAAGCCCACAATTTGACATAATTCTCATGTTTTACCCTTCTTGGATCAAGGAGAATATTCAGCCAACCACATCTAGGGTTACTTCATTAAACATGGATAATAACATGATTAGAATGACTAAATTACAGCAAGTACAATTCTATAGGATTCACCTTACTACAATTCATCCACATCACAAAAGGCATAAATTAGGGATATGTGGATTCATGGATTCATGGGAGATTTTATCATAAAACCACCATAAAACAGAAATTCAACCATAATATAGGATAATTAAATCATAAAAATATTTTTAGAAAGAATCCATGACTTGGAGTGAAAACCCTAGCTTTTAGGGAATTTCTTACTTTCAAATTGAGAGTTTGAGGGTTTCATGGATGAAAGCTATCCATGAATCAAAGACTACCATACTTAGGTGAAGAAATCCAACAAATTCGTGTGAGAAAGCCTCCTTCTTGTAGCCCTAACTTGATCTTCTTCTTCGTCTTCTTCTTCTTCTTTGGAATCCTAGAGAGAATATTTTTGGGGAAAATTGATTTGATTTGGGAATTTGGTAGTTATGATTTAGAAGACTAAGTTTAAGGGCTTAAAATGCTTATATACTTAGTCTAAATAATACAAAATGATGTCACTCAACCAACTCCCAAATCCCAACTTCCAGGTGTGACCCACGACCATGGACCAATGGACCGTGGGTGGGACCACGGCCCATGCTGGCAAACTGTAGGTCAGTGGTCTGGGGCTTGTTCTGGGAGCATACTTAGTAGGCCTCATCCATGATTCCCATCTACGGGGCATGGGCTGACTTACGAGGCGTGGGTGCCCTCCTTGGGTCACTGACAGGCAGCCTCTTTGAGGCTTTTCCTCAAGGACCTAGGGTGGGTCCTTGGGGTTTTGACCTTGATGTTTCAACAATAATACATGATTTTTAGGGTAAGAGAAGATACTTTCAAGGTTCTAACCCTAACATCAAGCTTTAACAGTTCATATTAGTTTTATGCTAGACTCTAGCTTAGTTTACAAATTTCCAGAATGTTACATTCATCCTCGAATGATGATCTAAACGCCTTACGGAAATAAAGACCCAAGACTAGCAGCCCATTATGCATGAAACGTCAAACAAATGCACAATTCAAAGGAGGAAACATCAACTCCATCTCAAACATGATCAATGCAACACAAGGGAGTAGGAACTACACCTAGCAACCCAAATATGCATGAAACTCAACATTTCACATAATCATAGGAGGAACTAACTTCTCCAACTCAAATAATGCTCAACACAATATTATGGAGCCAATATGCAATTACTCTCAAAAGCATACAAAGGCATGTTCATCAAGACATCTCATGAAGTCAAATAGGCAACTTACACATGACTCCCAGACACTAAACTCAAGAGGAACTAATTACCTCAAGCTTGAATAAGAGTAGAAGGAAAGAGACGAGGATATCGGGACTTCATATTAGCATCAGCCTCCCAAGTAGCACCCTCAATTAAATGGTTTCTCCACAAAACTGTTACAGAAGCTATTTCCTTGTTTCTCATTCTCTTGACTTGCCGGTCAAGGATCTTTACCGAGACCTCTTCATAGGAAAGGCTCTCATAAACTCCCAACCCTTCTAGGGAATTAATGGATACTCGATCTCCAATACACTTCTTTAACATAGAAACGTGAAATACCAAATGGACCAGTGCCAACTCATTTGGCAAGTCCAATTCATAGGCAACTTTCCCAATATGCTTCAAAAGCTGATATGGGCCCACATATCGGGGACTAAGTTTCCCCTTTTTGCCAAACCTCATCACACCTTTCATAGGTTAGATTATCAAATAGACCCAATCATTAACTTCAAATTCTAGCTCCCTTCTCCTCACATCGGCATAAGACTTTTGTCTACTTTGAGCCGTTCTCAACCTCTCTCTAATGAGCTGAGTTTTCTCAATAGCCTCAAAAACCAATTCGCGACCAATAAGAGCAACATCACCTACTTCAAACCAACCAACCAAAGACTTGCATTTCCTACCATACAAGGCTTCAAACGGAGCCATACCGATACTTGAGTGGTGACTATTATTGTAGGCAAACTCTATTAATGGCAACTGGTCGTCCCACTTACCCTTGAAATCTATAACACACACCCTCAACATGTCCTCTAAAGTTTGAATAATGCGCTCTGCTTGACCATCCGTTTAAGGGTGAAAAGCAGTGCTAAGCTTTACCTTGGTACCAAGCCCTTTTTGGAATGACTTCCCAAAGTGTGAAGTAAATTGAGTACCCGATCTGAAATGATAGATAAAGGAATTCCATGTAACTTCACTATCTCCCTTATATACAAATTTGCATAGTCTTCCACTGAAAGGGAAACCTTGACTGGAATAGAGTGGGCTGACTTTGTCATCCTATCAACAATGACCCAAATAGAATCATGTTGCCTTCGAGTACGAGGCAAACCCACAATAAAATCCATATTGATCTCTTCCCACTTCCAAGTGGGAATTGGTATATCTTGTAATGAGCCTCCTGGCCTTTGGTGCTCAACCTTAACTTGTTGACAATTAGGACATTTTGCTACAAATCCCGCAATATCTTTCTTCATACCGTTTCACCAATAGACTTCCCGTAGATCACGGTACATCTTGGTGGCTCCCATATGAATAGAATACTGAGAACTATGAGCCTCTTCTAAGATTTTCTCCCTCAATCCATCAACATTCGAAACACATAATCGACCTTGGTACCAAAGTACCCCATCTCCCCCTTGGGAGAAAGCCTCAATGGACTTTTCGAGTACTGATTCTTTCAACTCAACTAAGATAGGATCTAGGTATTGTTTAGACTTCACATCCACTACAAAGGATGATTCAGAGCAATTATGAACCGTGAAACCACCCTTGGTGGAATCCACTAGTTGGACACCTAGTCGGACCAATCTATTCACCTCGCAAACCAATTATTTCTTCCTATCCTCTATATAAGCCACACTACCCATGGATAATCTACTAAGTGCATCCGCTACAACATTAGCATTACCGAGGTGGTAAAGGACACTCATGTCATAATCCTTCAAAAGTTCTAACCACCTTCTTTGTCAGAGATTCAAGTCTTTTTGAGTAAACACATATTGAAGACTTTTGTGATCGGTGAAAACATCCACATGGATTCCATACAAATAATGTCTCCATTTTTTTAAAGAAAACACAACCACCGCTAGTTCAAGATCATGGGTCGGATAATTCTTCTCATGGACCTTAAGTTTCTTTGAAGCATAGGTAATCACCTTACCATATTGCATAAGCACACATCCCAACCCAACTCTAGAGACATCACAATAAACAACAAAACCATCCGTACCCTCCGGTAAGGTCAATATCGGAGCGGAAGTAAGTCTATCTTTTAATTCTTGGAAGCTTTTCGCACAAGTCTCCGACCACTCAAACTTAGCTTTCTTTTGAGTCAAAGCCATCAACGGAGAAGCGATGGAGGAAAAACCCTCAACAAACCTCCTATAGTAACCAATCAAACCCAAAAAATCTTCTAATATCAGAGGTAATTAGAGGTCTAGGCCAATTCTTGACCGCATCCTTGTTTTTAGGATCTACGTCAATCCCCTTGCTTGACACAATATGACCAAGGAAGGCTACAAACCTCAACCAAAACTCACACTTACTAAACTTACAAAATAGTTGGTGGTTTTTAAGGACTTGCAACACAATCCTCAGATGGTCCATATGATTGCCCTCACTCCTTGAATAGATCAAAATATCATAGCTAAACATGATCACAAGCATACCAAGGTATTGCCTAAACACCCTATTCATTAGTACCATAAATATCGTTGGGACATTAGTTAGGCCAAATGACATCACAAGGAATTCATAATGCCCATACCTAGTTCGGAAAGTCGTCTTGGGTATATAATCCCCTCTCACCCTTAGTTGGTGATACCCCGAACGAAGCTCAATCTTTCAGAAGTAACTATCCCCTTGGAGTTGATCAAATAAGTTATCTATCCTTGGAAGGGGATATTTATTCTTTATGATCACTTTGTTCAATTGGCGATAGTCGATGGACATTCTAAGAGACCCATCCTTCTTTCTAACAAACAACACCGGAGCACCCCATTGAGAGATACGTGGTCTAATAAAACCCTTATCTAGCAAATCCTTTAATTTCTCCTTCAACTCTTTCAAATTAGTTGGAGCCATTCTATAAGGAGGAATGGAGATAGGTTGCGTATCCGGTAAAAGATCAATGCCTAAATCTATTTCGTGCTCGGGAGGAATACTAGGTAAGTCATCGGGGAAAACTTTTGGAAACTCATTCACTACCAGGACCACTCTAGAGAAGGGGTATCATACTCAACATCCCTTACCCTAAAAAATGGTAAATGCACCCTTTGGAGATCATTTTCCTAGCTTTGAGACAAGAAGCAAATTGACCTCTAGGGATAGAATTCTCCCCTTTCCACTCTATAATTGGATCATTTGGAAATTGGAATTTGATAGCCTGAGTCCTACAATCTATAGAGGAATAACATGAATGCAGCCAATCCATACACAAAATCACATTAAAATCCAACATATCTAACTCTACTAAATCCAACAAAGTGACTTTATGAGACAAAATAATGGGACAACTTCTATACACTTTCTTAGCCACCACGGAATCACCAACCGGGGTAGAAACCGGAAAAGGCTCTAATAATACTTTGAGGAGTATTTCAAACTTCATGGCCACAAAAGGTGTAACAAAGGACAAAGTGGAACCGGGATCTAACAAATTATATACATCAATAGAAAAGACTTGTAACATATCGGTCACCACATCCGAGGAGCTCTCTTGGTCTTCTCAGGATCAAAGAGCATAGAAATGGTTTTGCTTTTGAGCATTGGAGTTTGAACCGCTTGGACGGGTTTGCTTATCTTTTCTCCCCTTGGCCATGAGTGTTGGGCAATTCTTCAATTGATGGCCACTCTTACCGCAACCATAACAAACACCCAAATAGGCTAAACATTTACCTATTTCTTTCCACAGTTTGCACAAGTAGGTTTTTCTATAGGAGTCCCCTTGTCATAACCTCCTTGAGGCTTAGGGTTAGACACACTATATTTGTTGACCATTGGGGTAGCACTAGAGGAACCTTGGTTGGAGAACCTTTGTTTGAACCTTTGTCGACCTTGCCCATCAAACTTAGCATTGGAAAAGTTCCCATCACCGGCTCTAGCTCTTTTCACCACCCTATTCATTTTCTTGAGATTTTTCTCCTCAATTTGTTCGGCATGGACCATAAGACTTGAAATATTCATACGTGGAATAAGCATTGCCGAACAACATTCATTGACTAACAAGTCGGACACTCCCATTACAAATTTATTCATTCTAGCCCTCAAGTCATCCACCATGGTTGGAACATACTTGGATTGTTGGGTGAACTTTAGAGCACACTCTTTCACACGTATACCCCTTGATGAAGGTTAATAAATTCATGCATCTTTCATTCCCTCAACTCTAGGGGAAAGAATTTATCAAGAAATGCTTCCTTGAACACCTCCCAATCTATGGGACTCGCTCCTATTGGCTTCTCACCCTTTCATTGTTCATACCAAACTTGAGCTATATCTTTTAGTTGGTAGGAGGATAGATCCACCTTCTCCTCCAAAGACACCCCCATAGCATTAAGTATCTTGCAAACCTCATCAATAAAACTTTAGGGATCCTCTTCCACCTTGGAACCAAGAAACTCAAGAGGATTCATCCTAGCAAAATTCCTCAATCTAGAAGTTGTGGAATTCATATTCTGGTTCACATGAGGGCCAACATCTCTATTGGCTTGAGCCGTCATAGCTTGGGCTTGAGTTGTCACGGCTTGAGCTTGAGCCATCATGGCTTGAGTTATTATTTGGATAGTAGATCTAAACTCTTCTTGAGTTACATTTTCGGCCACAGGATCAACCAGAGGTTGATTGACTTGAGGAACTTGATTACCTTGAGGAACTCCTTGATTCACATTCTCCTCTTCCACCCTTTTAGCATTCACCCTTCGTGTATTCATTTCCTGATGACACAAGAGAAGGGTTAGGAGAGGGAATTTTATAGAGTTAAAATCTAATGCATGACTCAAGAATAATGAAAGAAGTGAAATTTCCTAATCATCTTGTAGCCTCTCACTCAAAAATGTGGCGCACTTTACACTCATGAACAAGACTCTACTAGACGTGGCTTATGAGACATCATCCTAGAATCATTCTAAACCTTGTGCTTTGATTACCAAATTTTTCATGACCCAAGGGTACCCACTAGACGTAACAAGACACATAATGCCCCTAAAGGCATCATTTAAGCCACTTGTCATATTATAACATAAGTAAAGAATAATAAAGAGTAAAACACATTTTCAAGTATTAAAAAGTTTTCATAAAAAAAAGCAAAAATCTAGACATTGTCTCATTTATGCATCTATTACAATCAAAGTCTCAAATAGGTTCACAACCCTTACAACAAATCTAAAAGTCTAGTACAATGAAAGAAAAAGAATAACATGACATCACTCTTCCTCAGATCCATGAGGACTCACCACAAGCTAGGAGAATAGTCAATCCAAGCTTGTATCAAAGAAGATCACCTTAAAAACCGGAACCTACACTTTGTGGAAAAATGTAGAAGAAATATGGGTTAGTACAAAAATGCACTAAGTATGATAGCCATGCATAAAAATCCTTGAAACATGCTAAAAAGGACATTTTAGTTTAAAAGCATGCATTTATCAAGTTTGAGAATAATCATGCACTTTTAGTGTAAAAGCATAAGTCACAAACATATTCAACACTGAAATGATCAGAGTATAATGGAAACATACCATAAGCACCCTCAAAGTCTACTTGTGGAATGCATAAGTAACATACCATAATCCTACCCATGATAAGTAAAGCTTTATGAGCAATCATAGTTAATAATTCATCTTTTTCATTATATTGGGAATATGCCTTAACCGACATAGACCATGAAAGCTTAACATGGAATGTGGTGTCATGCCCCACACCAAAAAGAGGTGACTTACTTGCCTAAGGTAGAACTTAATGCATTAGCTTTTAGGTGGATCCACTAGCTAAAGACCTATCACGGCACATAGATCTATGATAAGGAGATTGTTACTAGAAACCCAACCTTTCTTAGTGGGGGAGCTTCCATGTCATGAAATTAACTTTAGAAACCCGGTGTTTCTTAACAGGGGAGCCCCTATCTCATATTTAGTATCCACTCGGTTCTATGCATTACTTCCCACAATTACATGTTTAGTCTTGAATTGAATTTACATGCATGGAGGAGTGTCTTACCCTCCATCCAACACAACTCATAAAATAGCTCATAGATTCAGTAGGTGAGAATGAACTTTCAACCTTAGAATCATCATATAGTGAGAATAACTTTCACATCATATTCATTATGTGTTTATGAGAATGAACTTCCAATTAACACAACAACTAGATTATAATCATGTTCATAAAATATATAGACATGAAGCCCATAATTTGACATAACTCCCATGTATTACCCTTCTTGGATCAAGGAGCATATTCATCCAACCACATCTAGGTTACTTCATTAAACATGGATAATAACATGATTAGAATGACTAAATTACAACAAGTACAATTCCATAGGATTCACCTTACTACAATTCACGCACATCACAAAAGGCATAAATTAGGGATATGGGGATTTATGGATTCATGGTATATTTTATCATAAAACCACCATAAAACAAAAATTCAATCATAATATAAGATAATTAAATCATAAAAAATGTTTTTAGAAAGAATCCATGAATTGGAGTGAAAACCCTATCTTTTAGGGAATTTCTTACTATGAAATTGAGAGTTTCAGGGCTTTATGGATGAAAGCTATCCATGAATCAAAGACTTCCACACCTTAGGTGAAGAAATCCAACAAATTTGTGCGAGAAAGCCTCCTTCTTCAAGCCCTAACTTGATCTTCTTCTTCTTCTTCTTCTTTGGAATCCTAGAGAGAAGAGTTTTGGGGAAAATTGATTTGTTTTGGGAATTTGGTAGTTATGATTTAGAAGACTAAGTTTAGGGACTTAAAACACTTATATACTTAGTCTAAATAATACAAAATGATGTCACTTAATGTTTAATGAAAATGGAAAACCCAAAACTACCCCTCAACCAACTGCCAAAACCCAACTTCCAAGTGTGACCCACGACCATGGACCCGCGGACTGTGGGTGGGACCACCGTCCATGGGTGGGACCACGACCTGTGTTGGCAAACCGTAGGTCAGTGGTCTTGGGATGGTTCTGGGAGTAGACTTGTTAGGCCTCACCCACGACTCTCATCTACGGGGCGTGGGCTGACCCACGAGGCGTGGGCTGACCCACGAGGCGTGGGTGCCCTCCGTGGGTCACTGCCAGGCATCCTCTTTGAGGATTTTTATCAAGGACCTAGGGTGGGTCCTTGGGGTTTATACCTTGAAGTTTCAACACTAATACATGAATTTTATGGTACAGAAAGGTATGTCAAGGCTATAACCCTAACGTTAAGCTTTAACTATACCTATTAGTTTTATGTTAATCTCTAGCTTAGTTTACAAATTTCCGAAATGTTACAAAAACTTGTTATTAGAGCCCAGAGTTCAAGAGTCCTAGGGATTCTATGAAGTCGTGTCTGCAGAGTCCCAGTTATAGTCTAAAGCGCGCCACATCTATAATTAGGAGGCTACAACATTTAGGAACTATGTCATATCTTTCATACTCATTTTGTGTGATACAGTTTATCTCTATAAAGTTTCTTTTTAATTCGTGCTTGCACGTGTCTTTCAAATCATGCCTCCATGAAGAGCTGTCAGAGGTCGTCCCGCTAGTAGAAATATTGAACCACAAGATCAAGGGGTACCTAATGCACCAGAAGTGCAACCCCAAGGAGAGGTCACTAATGCTGAGTTCTAGGAAGCTATCCAGATATTGAGTCAAGGTGTGACCAATCAAGCTGGGCAAGAAAGAGAAAATCGACAGGAAGTGGCTCATACTTCAAGGATATGTGAGTTATTAAGAATGAATCCTCCAAGCTTCACTGGTTCAAATGTCAATGAGGATCCAGAAAAATTTGTAGGGGAACTACAAAAAGTTTTTGAGGTTATGCGTGTTGCTGATGCTGAGCGAGTAGAACTAGCTGCATACTAACTGAATGGTGTTGCTAGGATCTGGTATGACTAATGGAAGAAGGGTAGAGCTGAGGGTGCACCGATTTTGAGCTGGGTTGTGTTCGAGAGTGCTTTCATGGGGTGTGTCTTTTCCCTGTGATCTAAGAGATGCAAAGGTAAGAGAATTACTCACTCTTAAATAGGAATCTATGAGCGTTCATGAGTATAGCCTTAAGTTCACTCAACTTTCCTATTATGCTCCGAAGATGGTTGCTGATATGAGGATCATGATCATTCTGTTTGTTGCTGGGTTGTCTCGTCTATCAAGTAAAGAAGGCAAGACATGTATGCTAATAATGGACATGGACATAGAAAAACTTATGATCCATGTGCAGTAGGTTGAGGAAGAGAGCTGAGAGATAGGGAAGAGTTTCGAAACAAGAAAGCTAAGACAAGGAATATGTCCAAACAACAGAACAGTAATGCCAATTGGTCACCTTTCTAACAGAAACATAAGGGACGTGCTCCATCATCTCCTAGTGCACCTGAACAAAGGAACAAAGGTAAGTTCAATAATTATAATTCATAAAATTTCAGAGCTAGACCTGTGCAGTCTCAAAGTTGTGTGGCACAAGGAGTTAATGAGAATCCTGCATGTGCTAAGAGTGGTAAGAGCCACTCAGGGGTGTGTCGTGATGGCTCCACTAAATACTTCAAATTTGGTTGGAACGGTCATTTTATGAAAGAATTCCCTAAGAACAGGAAAGGAAATAGTAATGGGGGCAATAGAGCCCAAGCTTCTTTAGTTGCTCCACCAGACAGAGCTGCATCTAGAGGAGCTACTTCATGGGCAAGCGGAGGAATGAACAGTCTGTATGCTATCACTAGTCGCCAAGAGCAAGAGAATTCACCAGATGTTGTCACTGGTATGATCAAAGTCTTTAATTTTGATGTTTATGCTTTGCTAGATCCAGGAGTGAGTCTATCTTTTGTGACTCCTTATGTTGCGCTGACTTTTGATGTTCTTTCTGAGAAATTTCTTGAGCCATTCAATGTTTCTACATATGTTGGTGAGTCTATTCTATCTAAAAGAGTCTATCATGAATGTACCATTTCCGTCTATCACAAGAGCACCATGGCTGACTTAGTTGAGTTAGACATGGTAGATTTTGATGTTATTCTAGGTATGGACTACCTTCATCCCTATTATCCCTCAGTTGATTGTAGAACTCGAGTAGTTAAGTTCTAGTTTCCGAATGAGCCAGTATTAGAGTGGAAGAGTAGTTCAGCAGTGCCTAAAGGTCATTTTATTCGTACCTCAAGGCAAGAAAGTTAGTTTCCAAGGGGTGTGTCTATCACTTAGTCAGAGTTAATGACTCTAGTGTTGAGACACCACCTATTCAGTCAATTCCAGTAGTAAGAGAGTTTCCAGAAGTCTTTGGAGATGATCTTCCTGGAGTCCCTCCTGAGAGAGAAATAGACTTCAGTATAGATATTCTTCCCGATACTCGTCCTATCTCTATTCCACTATATGGAATGGCACCAGAAGAATTGAAAGTGTTAAAATAGCAATTGAAAGATCTCCTTGAGAAGGGTTTTATTCGACCAAGTGTCTCAACTTGGGGAGCTCTAGTCTTATTTGTGAGTAAGAAGGATGGTTCCCTTAAAATGTGTATAGATTACTGTCATTTGAACAAGGTTACTATCAGGAATAAGTAACCACTTTCGAGAATTGATGATCTTTTCGATCAACTTCAGGGTGCCACTTGTTTTTCTAAGATAGACCTCAGATCTGGTTATTATCAATTGAGGGTAAGAGAAAGTGATATCTTTAAGACAACTTTCAGGACCCACTATGGTCATTATGAGTTCATAGTTATGTCTTTTGGTTTGACTAATGCTCCTACAACATTCATAGACCTTATTAATAGAGTATTCAAGCCTTATTTAGATATGTTTGTTATCGTATTCATTGATGACATTCTAATCTATTCTCATGCTAGTCATCTCAGAGTAGTTCTCCAAACTTTAAAGCATAAAGAGTTGTATGACAAATTCTCTAAGTGTGAGTTTTGGCTTGAGTCTATGGCATTCTTAGGCAGCATTATTTTCGGTGATGGAATTAGAGTGGATACTCAGAAAATAGAGGCAGTGCAGAATTAGCCTAGACCCATATCTCCAACTGATATTTGGAGTTTCTTGGGATTGAATGGATATTATAGAAGTTTTATCGAGGGGTTCTCATATATTTCATCCCTTTTGACCAAGTTGACTCAAAAAATAGTTAAGTTTCAATGGTCTGAAACTTGTGAGAAAAGCTTTCAGGAATTGAAAACTAGGTTGACTACTGCCCCTGTGTTGACCTTACCAGAAGGTACGGAAGGCTTTGTGGTATATTTTGATGCGTCTAGAGTTGGACTGGGTTGTGTGTTGATGAAAAATGTTAAAGTTATAGCTTATTCCTCCAAACAACTTAAGGTTCACGAGAAGAATTACCCAACCTATGATCTAGAGTTGGCTGCTGTAGTGTTCGCTTTGAAGATCTGGCTTCACTCTCTTTATGGTGTTCATGTAGATGTGTTCACCAATCACAAAATCCTTCAGTATGTGTTTAGTCAGAAAGAACATAATCTCAGACAGAGAAGGTGGCTGGAGTTACTCAAGGATTATGACATAAGCATTCTCCATCACCCAGGTAGGGCTAATGTTGTTGCTGATGCTTTGAGTAGGTTGTCAATGGGTAGAACCACCCATGTTGGGGAAGAAAAGATAGAGTTAGCAAAATATGTACACAGACTTGCACGATTAGGAGTTCGACTAATGGATTCGACCGAAGGAGTAGTAGTGGTGATGAATGAGGCGGAATCATCATTAGTGTTTGAAGTGAAAGAGAAACAAAACTAAAATCCTATTTTGCTTGAATTGAAGGCAAATGTTCATAAGCAAAAAGTAATGGCTTTTGAACAAGGGAGAGATGGTGTATTAAGGTATCAAGGTAGGTTGTGTGTACCAACGATGGATGAACTCCAAGAGAGGATCATGGAGGAATCTCATAATTCCAGATATTCTATCTATCCGGGTCCCACAATGATGTATCGTGACTTGAGAGAAGTATATTAGTGGAATAGTATGAAGAAAGCTATTGCTGAGTTTATTGCTAAATGCCCGAATTGCCAACAAGTTAAGGTAGAGCACCAAAGCCCCGGTGGTATGGTTCAGAATATTGAGATTCTGAAATGGAAGTAGGAGATTATCAATATGGACTTTATTACTGGTTTGTCGCAGTCTTGCATGCAGCATGATTCCATTTGGGTGGTTGTTGATGAAATGACTAAATCAGCCCACCTTTTGCCGGTAAAGACTACCCATTCAGTAGAGGATTATGCCAAGCTATATACTCAAGAGGTAGTAAGACTTCATGGAGTTCCAGTTTTGATTATTTCAAATAGAGGTAAACAATATACTGCACATATCTGGAAGTCTTTCCAGAAATGTTTGGGTTCGAAGGTGAACTTGAGTACTACTTTCCATCCTCAGACAGATGGTCAAGCAGAGTGCACAATTGAGACTTTAGAAAATATGTTGAGGGCTTGTGTGATTAATTTCAAAGACAATTGGGATGATCACTTACCTCTCATAGAGTTTGTTTACAACAATAGTTATCACCAGTGATTTCAAAAACGTGTTTAGGGCAAGTCTCGAGGTGGGGCGTACCAAAAATACTTCGAGACGTAAATTAAAGATGTAGATCCATACGATGTAAGTTCTAAAATTTGAGGCGTAAGCCTTGAGCATAAAAACGTAAGTCCTGGGCGTAAAACCGTAGGCCTGGGCGTTTTTAATTTATTTTTTGAACATTTTTTGCTTTGAATCATATTTTTATTATTGGTGTAATGATATTTATCAAATAGTAATTATAATACTTTTTTTCTTCATTATTTATTATTAATACTTATCTCAAATAAAAATCGTAATATAATTTCTATATATTATAGGTTATTTATAAAAAAAATAATTGTAAAATCATTGAAAGGTTTACTTTTGCTGTTTCATTAGTAATAAACCTATAAAATTGAATATACATGAGACTATGCCCCGTATATCCATGGGACTTACGCCCCGTGTTTGGAGGCTTACGCCTATCCTCGTATGGTGTAAAACGCCTCGCCTCATGCCCCGCCTTTTAAAACACTGGTTATAACTCTAGCATCCAGATGGCTCCTCATGAAGCTCTTTATGGGAGAAGATGCAGATCTCCTATTATATGGTTTGAGGTTGGTGAAGCTAGGTTGATTGGACCAGACTTAGGTCACCAAGCTATGGAGAAAGTGAGAATTATTCAAGAAAGATTGAAAACAGTGCAAAGTAGTTAGAAATCCTACACTGATGTTAGGATAAGAGACTTAGAGTTTGAAATAGACGATTGGGTATACTTGAAAGTTTCACCCATGAAGGATGTGATGAGATTTGGTAAAAGGGAGAGCTTAGTCCCTTGTATATTGGTCTTTACAGAATATTCCAAAGGATTGGTAATGTAGCTTATGAGTTGGAGCTACTGATTTAACATTTCAAGTCACCTCATCCGATTCTAGGTGTAAACGATCGTTAACTAGTATAAAACCTAACGAAGAGTTGGGGTCGAACCCACTGGGAGCGGTATGTGTCTAAATTCAGTTATGAAGTTATAAAGTGGTTTATTCGGTTATAGGGATAGAACTTATCGAAAATATGTAAGCAAGTCTAAGGGGATGACAATGAATGTAAGATGGGGGGGGGGGATTTGGATTGTCAATTATCAGCTACATCACAATCAAACACGAAGGAAATAACAATATAGAGAGGAGTTCTCGGGATGTGATCGATTATAAGCATATTTCGCTATATGGGTAATTGAAATCACGAATAAATAGCTAAATATTACTGGGTAGGCTAGACTATAAGAAAAATAGTTTCTCTCAAACAACTATCACGATTCAAGTGATTTCTTTCGAACATCAACAAGCTTAGCAAATAAAATGGCCCATGCCTTAATTTATCTACTCTCTCGAGCTAGATAGGTAGAATCGAGATTAAGATTTACTCTTTCGAGCTAAACCCATATCAACCCAATAACTACAATCATCAATTGAAAGCTTTGATTCTAAAACCTCTTTATCAAGCAAGCCCATAATTCTAAGTTCGAAATGCATTGGCAACTACAATTCTTAGTTTAAAACACAACTATCAATTAAACCCACTTCAATTAAGCATTTAAATCAGTAATTAACAATACCCATAAGCTAATTCAGCCCATAATCACATGATCACATCCCAAGAATTGGGGTTTTAGCTACACATCATAAAAATAGAGAAACTATTACCAAATACATTAGCCATGATCTGGGTAAAGGTTCTCAAGTCTTTACAATGGTCCAAATTCAGTAAATTCAAAAACCCACTTGCAAATCTTAAAGTTTGAGCCTCAATAGCTTCAAAGTCTACAATGGAACTCAAAAAGTAAGAGAAAACTCTAACTCTATAACTTGGGGATCAGCACTCTCTAATAACTTTCGGAACTCCTCAAAATTCCTTTCAAATTCCAATTTATAGTTGCCCACTTTTTGGCCTAAAAGTCCATTTGGCAGTGTAAGTCACACCTCGCCTAGTGGTTCGGCGGATCCGCCCTTTTCTCCCTTCCATCACCATTTTCCATTAGTCATCAACTTCCCAGGTCCTGTAACTTGGGGCGATCAAACTTGTTGTCGCGGAGTGGACAAGCGATGCGCCACTGGCCATTTCTGTCGTTAACTTGCTTTTTCTGCAGGACTGGCACGCTGGAACTTTGGGCGAGCTAAAGAGCAACTTGACGGTTCCCCATTATTTTTCATTCTTTTAACACACTTTATTTCACAACTTTTTCTCTTTTTAGTCCTTTTCTTTTATTTCTTCTCATTTTCTTCTTTCTTTCTTTTTTGTTATATGGAAGGGTTCCATCTTTTTCAAAACAATCCATCAAAGGGGGGATCTTTACACTTCTTGACTTTCCTTTTTTTTTCACCACACCCCCCAACTTAGGCTTTTGGCCTAAGTTGGCTATTTAAACATACCAAAACTTTATGAAGGTTATGGGTGATTGGATAAAGAGGTCAAAGTTGTTCAAGTTTCTTCCAAGAAAAGGACAGGGTCAAAAGGTGTCAATCAAGGTTCACACATCTCGCAATGTGGGCCACAAAGAGGTATATTGTCAAATTGGCTCTCTTGCCTAAGATCATTTCAATTGCTCGCTTCACTCAATGAATCAGACCAACATGGCGAATTCTAGGTGTCATCAAGCACAATGTTCAAGGTAGTCTCACCACACAAGGCATTGATACAATTATCAAACAAGAATCCACACTTTCTAGCTAGCGTGCAATGTTCATCACAAGAGACTCAATCGACAACCGGCTAGTCACACGAGATGCTTAAAGTTCACATATTGCCTATGTAACTTAGTTTGCCTCATCGTAGTTTTACATTCATTTCATTCAATTAAGATCACTAGTCAAGTCATCGGTATTGACCGCAACCAACACTCAAATTTGCACAAGAACAACCACAATCACACACAAGAGGTCGCAAAATTATAAAATTTGGTTCAAAACCATTTTCTTATCAAAACAATGGGCCACAATTTATCAACAACCACACTTCCACAAGTAAGATATATATATATATATATATAACCCAATAAGCTCAATATTCACAAAAACACAATTGAAATCAATATTGACAAAACACCCCACAAAAGAGGTAGGTATGGAAATATCTCACCCAACCAACAAAAAAAATGTAGTTGTCCTCAAATGCAACTAAAACATAACAATCAATAAAACAACAAAGAGGGAGGTAAAAATAATCATCCTTCTAGGCTAGGCCTGGGTGAAGTCTGCATATTAGTCACTCCATCTGTTGGGGCATCAATGCTCGTAGTCTCGAACATAGCACCCTCCAAGTCAACCAGGTCCTCATAGACAGCCTCTTCACGAACACCAAGCTGCTCCTCATCAGTCTCAGCCTCGGACTCTACAGCAACATCATCAGCTCTAACCTCATCTCCGGTGGTAGCCAGAGGCACATCAGAATAAGCTGGAACATCGGTGCTCGGGCCATCTGGGATCTCCACCATCCCAAATAATGAAGTAAAATCAATGGACTTTGGTGGTCCACATCCTTTCTCAATCTAATAATATCAGCCTTTAAGGCCGTCACAACATCAATGGCTCCCTTTCCTCTCTCACACACCTCTACTCTTGCACTAAGGGCATAAATCAAAGCTCTGAAGGGGTGTCAATGAAGCACCAATAGCTCTCTTGATCATCCCAGGAATAGCGTCCTATGACCAGGAGGCACACACATCAGTAGATTGGGCCAGATGCCCCATATTGAACAACATCACATAGATGATCGGAGGTCTAAAAGCAGGGGAAGCGGCATATCCAGGAGGAGAAGGTGCAACAGAAGTGCCGGGAGTACCTAAAAGAGTGAAGCTAGAAGTACCTGAAGGTCTAGTGGCCAGAGTAGGTAGGACTATATCTGTAGGCAGCATATCAACATTAACCTCCGGGGATGTGTCCACCAGACCTACCCTCCTCCTTGGGTTAAGATAATTTCTCAAAAGTCCTCTTTGAAAGGTAACTAAAGTTGTACAAACTCCTTTTGAAATATTCTGACTCTTTATACTTTTCTTGAAATAATACTGTCTTTCTAAATGTAAAAGTGATACATTTGGAATAATATCAGTCCCCTTTAACTCTATTTTTTTTTTAAAAAAATAATGCTTTAAACATTTCTCTTAAACTCGCTTTAGTTTCAAAAATCAATGTAAGGAATATTGCTGGTACGAAATACTTTTAGGAAAAGTTAATAGATAGGGTTCATGTTAAAATACATTCATAAAAAATAATTTCAAAATTTCAATGCATAAAGTATCACAATCTCATAATATATGAAATTCATAAAACTGAGGGCAGAACTATCAATTAGTGTTCATGTGAAATAAGAGCATGAACGCCAACACAAGGTTATCAATATATGGAATATCATAATCTCATAATACAAATTCAAACTTGGAAATTGAACGCAATTCAAGTAAAAGAAAATCATAGAACTTTGAGTAGAACACTAGATTTAATTCTTATTGCCTGAATTGAAATGTAGGGCATGAGGAGGAGCGAGTCTAACACTATCAATAACCTTACATACCTGATTATGAAGCTATTAAAATGAAAACTTTGATGGAGACTTGATTTATCTTGAGCGAGTAAGAACACTGCCTTTCTTGGATGAAATATTTGGTCTTGGAATCTTGAGGCTTGATCTTGATAAAAGAAACTCATTTTTGGAGTTTCTCGAGTGGAAGAACTTGGGAAAACCTTGGGTGGAAGACTTCTCTTTATATCTTGAATTTTTGACTTGAAGGTCTTAGGGTTCTTGACGGAGAAGAGAAACCCTAGGTTAGTTTTGACATCATTTCTAGATACTTGAATGTTTAGATTGATGATTTCGAGAGGAAAACTGGTTAGTTGAATGCTAGTCAGTTAAAATACCCAAAACAACTTAGAATAGGGCTAAAAACTTAGGAAAAGACCAAAATAACCCTTGGAATATGTGCATGAAGTTTTTGATTCTCATAAGGCTCTACAGTTTGTGGCTGATTCCACCGTCTATTGTTCCGAACATAGAACATTGACTGCTTGACTGGGCTTACTAAAATAAGCATAACCTTTGATCTTATCTAAACAAGTCTATATTCCCTTTACACTAATACTCGAGAAAATGCTAATCTCATGTGTTCTAAGCTACTTCTCTTTAAATTTTCCTGGTTCTATAGAAGTTTTTATATAATCTTTACCCACATTAGCTTGTAAAGCCGCTTAACCTAAATCTTAATAGTCCGACTTCTAATTCTTGGCCCACCAACACCTTCCTTCTAACTTCATATCTACCTAGCTACAGGAAACTTGAACTATATTTAAGAGGCTCATCATTGGCTATATATGATACCTTCGACCAAACTCTAAAGTATAATAAATAATGCTTACATCAGCCTACTCCACATTGAGAACTCAAATATAATATCTAGGCATACATGAAAAATCATAAACTTAATTAGAACATTGTCTGACTACATATGATCTCATGTACACCTCGCAATGCTATTGTTAATCTAATGATTTAGCCACACTTCATTCCTCTCATCTAAGGGTCATAATATTACACTTGTACCACTCACATTCCTTTCCACAATCTAAGTACTATTTACCAGTCACTATACATCATAGCCTAATTAGTTCTATAACGCTCTAAATATTATGAGGCTTTCCCTTGAAAAAATCACAAGTGTAACTTGGTTCTATCACCTCATGAATACTCTTCTCTTTTATTCGACACTTGTACTTAGTCTTCACTAACACAATGGCACATTGATATAAGCTCCCCTTCTATATATAGTATACTCTAACTCATCCTAACAAGTAACTACTCCTCTACCTTCTACTGTGAAATCCACAACAAATTATGACTCCTTAGCCTACACATTAGGGAAAAACACCTCGCTAATTACTTGCAGTGTACGTTGCTACAACTACATACTCTACTCAACTTATACCCATTCTAAGGTTACTACACTTCTAAATGCATACCTCTAACTCTGGGCACTTCTACTACTGCTGGCTTATAACATCACAACTAATACTATATTTCGAGTGAAAAATACTACCCAAGCATTTTCAACACACTCCCCTCTTAAGGGTCTCATATGGAACAAGGTTTGGAGAAGAGAATATGAGAGCACATCTTAATTTTAGCTCAAACACATGATTTATATGAAAAAGGGTGCAATATTTCGAATCAATACACTTAATGTACACTAATGGGGTTCTATCCAGCCCTGGATAATCTCTTTACTTTCTGAAAACATTACATGACAGTAACTCATTGATAAGGATCTAGGCATTATTATTTCAACCACCTTGAGTATGAGGGGTATTCAAAAGGATTCAAGAAACGCACGAGTTTGAATAAGTTTCTTACGGCACAACTCTATTGCATTATCTAGAGTATAAAAGAAAGAGAAACTTTTTGTAAGTATATGTAGTCCCTCATTTATAAAAGTGTCCATAAATAAGATCCTAGTGACACAACGTTATAGATACCCCAGAATACTTGAACTCTGGGCTCTGATACCAAGCCTATCATGCCCTGAGCCTACATCCTAGACATGCTCGACACTCGAGAACAATTCTTGGTACCCAAGTGAACCCTTGTCCTCACTAACTAATAAGAGGAAGTCTAACTCAAGCATACAAAAGCATCAAAACTGAAGAACTTTTTAAAACACAGTTTAATAAATACCAAAGTTATATGAAAATATTGAGTATTAAATGTAATGTTATAAATAAAATATCTGAAACTTAATACTAAAAGACTGACCAAGACTATCTGTCTATAAAGCCTCTATTTTATAAACATAGGTATCAAGAAAATACCCACTACACCTCAAAATGATACTACTAACGAATCATAAAACTAGAATCCTTTGAAAGCAAGGAGATCTCACCAAAAACTGAGGAGCAGATAGTGTGATCTCAATAGAACTCTTATTGATGATCTTAAGTACCTAAATCTTCGTCATGAAACGATGAAGGTCGAATGACATTAGTACATTGAACTTATGAGTATGTAAAAGGGCTGGATAAAACAAATAACTGAACTTAAAGACTGAAAGTAACTCAACTGAAATAAAGTATAAATCATGATGAAAAAAATTCAAACTCTTTTTGTAAGGATGCAATAATAGTAAATGCTAAATTGATATATATATATATATATATATATATACACACGCACATTACTTTACTTTACTTTAATTAGGAGTTTCTCTAGCTGACAACTATCACTATGAGCCTTATGATGATACAACGTCTTATCCACGTTGCTAGAGTTGCCCTATATCTTGCCAGAATATAGAAGGAAACTGAACTAGTGGATCCACTAAAAAGCCTTCTTGAGGCAGGTAAGGAGTCGCTTGTCTTGTGGTATGATCCTATCTACGCTAGCGGTGTAGGTTATGGAGTTTGAGTTATCTTAACTCGTACCCCAAATCGGTGCTCAATACTACTCCCAAAATATAATTGTATGCTCCTATAAAAGTACTCTCTGGGTTGAGATAATTTCTCAAAAGGTAACTCAAACTGTACTAAATCCTACTGAAATACTAAGAAAATTCTTTACACTTTCTTGAAATAATACTTTCTTTGTAAATGTAAAAGTGATACATTCAGAACCATTTAAGTTCCCTTAAACTCTTTTTTTTTTTTTTTTTTAAATAATGCCTTAAACTTTTCTCTTAAACTCGCTTTAGTTTCCAAAATCAATGTAAGAGAAATTTACTAGCTTGAAATACTTTTAGTAAAACTCAATCTATAGGGTTCATGCGGAACTACATCCATGAACAATAATTTCAAGAATTTCAATGCATAAAGTATCACAATCTCATAATATAGAAATTTAATGAAAGTGAGGGCAAAACCATCAACTAGGGTTAATGTGAAATAAAAGCATGAACAACAACTCAAGGTTATCAAAATATGTAATATCATAATCTCATAATTACAAAGTCAAAATCGAAAATAGAATGCAATTCAAATTCAAGAAAATCATGAAACTTTGAGTCAAACACTAGATTTAATTCTTACTGACTGGATTGAGGATGTAGAACGTGATCAAGAACTAGTCTAATACTATGAATAACCTTACATACCTGATTAAGAAGCTACTAGACGGAAAACTTTGATGGAGACTTGATTTTTCTTGATCCCGAGTAAGAACACTACCTTTCTTGAATGAAATCTTTGGTAATGGAATATTGGTTCTTGATTTTAAAAAAAGAAATTCTTTTATGGAGTTTCTAGAGTGAAAGAACTTGGGAAAACCTTGGGTGGAAGGCCTCTCTTTGAATCTTGAATTTTTCACTTTAAGGTTTTAGGGTTCTTGATGGAGAAGAGGAACCCTAGGTTAGTTTTGAGAGAATTCATAGATACTTGAATGTTTAGATTGATGATTTTGAGTGAAAAACTAGTTAGTTGAATGATATAGTCAGTTAAAACACCCCAAAAATGACTTGTAATAGGGCTAAAAAGCTTTGGAAAGCACCAAATTAACCTTGGAAGATGTTCACGAAGTTTCTGAAAAACAATTCATAGAAATCCTTCACAGAAGACTCAACGGTTAATGGAACATTCTATTGTCTGTAGTTTCAGTCGTAGAACATCGAGTGCTTGACGGTGCTTTACTTAAATGAGCATAACGTTTTACTCTGAACTAGAAATGAGGTAAACTAGGTTGCGTTGGAAAGGACTTATAGAACTTTATGTTTATAGGTCATTGGGCGCCTTATTCATTATATGATGAGAGATATGTTTATTTGAAGTTGGTCTAAGTAGCATCTTATATAAAAATATTAATCGGTAAGAAAGCTTTTAACTCAATTTAGTGCTAGGGGATTCTTGTGACCTTAATTAGGTGTGAAAATGTCAGGGTTTATATTTATAAAGGGTGGGTAAAGACTATAATAACTCCTCTTAAAAACTGATAGAAGCCATCTGTGAAAGGCCATCTATGGTCCGTAAAAAGTCTACGAGGTGTAGACCCTCTCGTAGGAACATGCTGAGTTTTCTAGAATTCTAAAATTGGGGATTACAAATATGTTCTATGGCCCGTAGAAAGTTTGACAGGAAATCTTGCTTGCTCATACAGAGCTTACTGTGAGTGCGCATAAGGAATTTATTTCCACGAGACCTTTTGTCGGACCGTAGGAACTTCTACGATCCGTAGTCTGGTCTGTGAAACTTAGATCTATGAACCAACATTCAAGGGCCTACTTCCATTTGTCTACAACCCGTAGAAAGCTTCAGTGACAGCAGACTGCTGAAATTTTCATCGTTAGAATATGGGGGAGAATTTCAGGGGTGTTACAATATTCATAGAGTGTACACTAGTTGGGTCCCCTCCATTGACATGGACACGATTTTTTGAGGCCTTTTTAGCGAGTTCGTACCCGTTAGCATCAGAGATAGATAGATAGATCAGTTCTCTAGGTGGAATTCTACTTTGATTTTTCAAGAACTTACAATATTGATAGAGGGCCTTTAACTAAAATTTTAACTATTATGTATATAAATTTCCTAAAGTCATGTTTCAAGAATCTCATTGGGTTAAAATTATTGTTATTGTTATTATTTTTGAAAAATTTTATGCTACTGTTGAATTTTTCGGTTCTTATTATCCTACCATTTGTAATATTTTAGCTTACTACATAGCCAACCTTTCTTTATTACTTGGTGAATATAAATTTAATGTAGACTACAAAGAGTTTTATTGAAATTATTGAAAAAATTTAGAAATACTTTTTTTCTATTCTTTCCATTTATTTGATTGGTGTTATGTTAAATTTTTGTATCAGATGTTGCTACGATGGATGAATTGTTAGCATTATATATAGTTCTTTAGAAGTTAAAAATGAAGAAGAACCTAGTACGTTTAAGACAATGAGTGATACAAATGATTATATTCAAACATTATATAATCAGTATGTCACTTTACTTGATAATGCTACACCTTCTCATATTGTTCGTCTATCTTGCCTTCTGGTATGCCTGTCCATTATGCTATTAAATTATCTATTTGAAATATAATACAACCTACATCAAATATGAATGCAAATTGAGATGAGTATTTGAGATAGTCTCTAGAGTCCTATCAAAATAATTATAGCACACTATATTCGTGGAAGAACAACCAAAAACAATATCCAGTACTTTCTACAATAGCTAGGAATGTGCTAAATAGTCCAATGTAAATTGTTGCATTAAAGAGCACATTTAGTCAAGGAAAGCAACAGATTGTAGATGATCGACACTCATTGGGGAGCAATGTCATGCATGTTTTAGTTTTGCTCAGAGATTGGATTAAATCAGAGCAAATAAATAAAGGAAAATAATAAGATATTGAAGGAGGAGGACAACAAGAAAAAATATCGATCTATTAATAATGTTAGAGACTTATTGAGTCTTTGCATTTCTTAATTTCTCTTTAATAAAATTTGTATATCTTCAGTGAAATAATTTTAATTACTTTACATAGCCATATATTGAAAGTTAAATATGCAGTCACTATAATAAGTAAATACTTAAAAAAATAATGTTAGCAAATATTACTTAAACAAGTGTTGATATAAAAATTCAAAATACTATTATTTTAGTATCTTCTAAGTCGTAAGTAGTACCTTTTCTATATTGTAAGATTTATTTCTTGTATATATACTATTATTATAGATATTATATTGTGTGTATATTTGGTATATGTTGTAAGGGTATATATATAATAAAATATAGATGTTATATTATAATAGGTAGTATATATGTTGTGAGTGTATAATATATTGTACACACACACATATATAAGTATTCTAATATTATAAATAGTTATAATTATTTCAAAATTTAATAGTTCACAATACATTAAATTGATGATTAAATCAAACTTTCAAATAAATAAACATTGATAGAGAATTAAAAATTATATAATGACTCAACCCGTTAAGTTCATTGGGCCAAAACTCGACCCGACTTAGTTGGCCTGAGAAAATTGGGCTAACGTGCTATGGGATTGGCTAGACAGAAATTTTGCATTGTTAAGCCCGGACCAGACCAACCCAGTTATAGGAGATCCTTCTCGGTCCGGGATTGGAGAGTGGAGACCAGTATAATTTTTTTAATGGGCCAGACTTACTAGCGCGGCCCACTTAACAAGCTTAATGTCAATATATGATAAACTTTTAATTTTTTGCAATCATATTCTCTTTTAGGCTAAAAAGGTTGTGCCTCAATTATGCTATCCTCCTAAACCCTAAAAATAAAAAAGAACATGAAAAAAGGCTTCTTCAAGGTTTTCATCCCTGAAACCAGTGAGAAACAGCTAGTAAGTATACTCCCCTCTGGCATGGTCTTTGATGGGACTTTTTTCTTGAATTTTTTCTTCTTTTTGGAGATGTGAGCAGAGGATATATATGAGGGAGGGGAAGGCCGTAAAACTTGAATACGTCGTGTTATTTTATATATTTTGTTATTGTACTTTCCCTTTCATCCTCTTTGTATGTTCTTATATTCATATATTTGATCAATGATTGTTGTTGATTCTTCTTCTCAAAACATTTTCAATTAGTACTTTTTCAATATATGTGCTTTGAATAAGGGGAGGGTAAGTAAAGGGTGGATAGATGTCATTTTGTGATGCAAATAAATATTATACAATTTTCTATAGATGTAAATCCCTATTTTTCTTATCAATATTATGTTTAATTTAGTCAATAAATGTTAGAAATTGCATATATCATTTCAAACTAACAATATTATTAGTGTTGAAGGAAGTAATTTTATAGTAAAACTATGTATATGTCTCAAATTTTATTTTATAGATTCTTAAATAGGTATTGTTGAATTCAAACCGCAGAAGTCTCAAACTTTGAGTTTATTTGAAATACTTTTTCATCTTAAACTTGTTGCTTTTATGACATGGTTAAGGTCATTTAATGAAATTAATGTTGCTCTACATTTATTTTTCAAAAGTCAAGTTTTTTTTCTTCGCAGAAAGTTCCCATAGGTTATACTGATTACAAGAATGGAATATTACCTAGGAATGTTCTTCTTCGAGATCGGTTTGAAAATATGTGGCCAACAGGGGTAACCAAATCAGAAAAACATATTTATTTTGAATATGGATGGGAAAAATTCATTGAGAACAACAACTTAGAGCTTGGAGACTTCTTTATTTTTGACTATGATGGAACTAGAACTTTTGACTTCAAACTACTTGGAAGAAATGGATGTGTAAAGAAAGGAGTTGGAGGTTTAAAACTCGTTATGAAGGAGGAGGAAGCAGAAGAAATGAATATTGAACATCAAAAGAGTATGGAGCCAAAGGAGAATACTTGGGCTAGAGATAGCAAGGACATTTTTTCTGATGATGATAGGGATGGGATTAACTTGGTAAAAGATAAAGAGGATGAAGACAAGGAATGTGAAAAGATAGAAAATGTGCCATCAGAAGATGATGATAAGGAAGAAGATGAAGATGAAGATGATGAAGAGGATGAATACAAAGAAGAGGATAAGGAAGAGAAAGAAAGGGCTGGCATATTCAACAAAAAGGCACCACGTTCAAAAGGTAAACACAAATTAAAGATCTTTAAATCTACTCATATGTTTCCTTTTATATGCAATTCAATTCCTCTCTTGTTAGTATATTACTACAAAAATGACATCTATGAATATTTAGACATAATCTTATATTCAAATCACTGTCATGATAGATTAAAGGATACAAGTTTCAAAATGATTTTTGAAAAGGGCACTTTTTTTTTTTTTAAATTTTGGAATAACAAAGTATAATCAAGTTAAATATAATTTTCTAATACTTTTGGTATGTGTCAAACATCTGATTTTTTTTCTTATAATCCATGTTCAATAAAAGAAGACCTTGTAAAATAAAATATATAGAGTAACTCTGAGTATCCATGCTATTTTTGTTCGTGAACTTGACCTTTTAACTTTTTTTTTTGATTCAGTCAAATGTAAAAGTGCGACTGCTAGAAAGCAGAATGATCCCCTTGACAAATTTGCTACAGACATATTTAGAAGTGGATGTGCAACTAAACCAAAAAGTCCTTACTTTATAACAATAATACGTCCAGATTGGAGAAATCAACTGGTAATTATTAACCTATACCTATTTTAGTTGATTGTTTTATAGTTCAATCTTATAATATCCTCATTTAACGTAGACTTTTTTCCTAATTGTAGTACATTCCGACTAATGTGGTGAGAGACTACCAACTTGAACTCCCTTCAAGCATGACCATTCGTGACTCTTTTGGCAGAGAATTTGATGCAAAACTCAAGATTTGGCAAGATGGTAGAATATGGCTAATTGGTGGGTGGCGCAGTTTATGTAGGCAGAACCTTTTGGAGAAAAATGATACGTGTTTTTGTGAATTTGTGAGAGAAAAGCACAACAAAGACCTTTACTTACAAGTTCACGTTGTCCATGAAGGAGAAGGTTCCCATCCCAACAAGAAATAATATCGTGCTATTTAACATGACTTTTATGGCCTTTAGTGTTTCTATATGCAGACAAATTTTGAAGACAATAAGTATTATTGTTTGTTGACCAAACATTGAAGGATATTTTAGTTTTTATTGATGGATCTGGAAGTTGAGCTAATTAATTGGCATTAAGACTTAAGTCTAGTTTATTTACATTCAAATGTTAAACCATTATTGGTCTACATTGATTGGTTCAAAACATGGAATGTCCTGTACTTTAGTAGCAAAATACTGAATTTGCTATGTTTTTTTTTCTGTTCACATAATCTATATCTTAGGTAATCCTCTTGTCATTTTCTTTGAAATAATTTTCACTCAAAAAAGGCCTGACGTAGCGCGCCATGTAATAGGGCACACAATGTGCCAAGCAGTGCGCCAGCCTTGTTGAATTTTGTGTTTCTGATGTTTGGCACTTGGGGTAGCTCATTAATTAGTTTAATTTAGCAAATGGTTGATTGACAAGTCTTTGAGGGTATGATATCTGGACTAAAACATCTATAATATTTATACGATTGCGTACACTTGGGTGGTCAGTTGGACACAACAAGTTTGCATCTTCTTCTTTTTTTAATCTTTAATTATGTTTGTTATTACATTTTGTTAATTATGTCTTGATTTTTTCCATGAAAAATCATAATCCTTATTGATTTAGAAAAGGAATATAATTACTTGGGATCTATATATAGGGGATGCAGTTGGAGATTCTAAAGGATTGTACACTTTGTTTTTTCATAGTGAAAAACTCTCTACTTTTTCTTGGAGGATTAATCTAGCCTAACCTCCTTTAATCCTTGTGTTTTTTTTCTTTTCTATTTTATTTGCTTGTGATTGTGTGAGAGTTAATAACCCACAATATTTTCACAACATATTTTATCTTGTATTTTTCATTTCTAGTATGAATAGCTAAACCCATTAGCTGAGGTTGTAGACTCTTATGTATAATTATAATATGAATGAGTATTAGTTTATCTTTCTTATTTACAACTTCGGCCCCGTTAAAAAAAATAGTTTTTTGACACGTGCGTTGCATGTGATTATCAATTTCAAAAAATTTAAGTGAAGATTTGAATAATAAGCTTTGCACAAAAAAAATATTGTAGATTCATTTGTGAATGTTAAATGTGGATCATCATATATATCTCTTATTCACACGAACCTATGAAGATGGTCAATGAAAAATTTTATTAGTTAAATGACATAATGTATATATTTATTTCAATTTGATGAGATTCAATCATGTAATTAGTCGTATCTCACTAATATTATCTTATAGACGATATTTGTTGTGTATTTTTCTTTTCATCTAACCACATGTGTTTTGCACTTGTCCTATGAACATGTGGGAAACAACTACATTTTATTTTTTAGAACTATTTTTGTATATTAATTTTTATTTTATAAGTTATAACGTAATAGATGACGTTTTTCTTATTGGCTCTCATATTTGACTTTTACTGTCCATAGTTAACTGAGAAAGGTTTCCTTTTTTTCTTTTACAGAAAAGACTAAAAATTAAAATTAAAAAATATATTATATCTGTGAACTCATATATATAATGACATGTTTATCTCACACACAACAAAGATATACTTCATATACTTGTAAACAATTTTCAATTTATTCAACCAAGCATAATTCGTCCAAGGAAAATTAACAACACCGTGTTATCACATATATAGGGGCGGTATAATAATATGAAAAATTATTGGTCAAAAGTCAATACAGGGAAAGATGAAAGATAGAAATAATTAATGTAATAACTATGAGAATTCATAATATTATAACTAAAGAGTGTAAAAGAATGTGAATAACATTTGCAATAATTTGTAATAACTAAGAGAATTTATAGTGTTATACTAAAGAATTAATGTGCAATAGAAGAATTTCTAATAAATTTTATATTTACATAAATAAATAGGACTTTTAATTTATTTTACTCTTTTTTTCTCTAGGTATTAGATTTTAATTTAGTGTAGGGACAAAATGAAAATGTTTATTTCATATTATTAAATATAAAATTTATTTTGTTAATGATAAATTTTAAATGATTCATATATATATTAACATATTTTCACATTTGTTGTGAATTTTTTTTTTTTTAGAAAAAAGAACTCAAAAAATTTTAAAATAATATATTTTGAAGTTAGAATATCTTGTTAACTTGAATGTATATGTTTGCATTAATAAAAATATATATCTCATAAAAATTAGCTATTAAATAAATAATAAAAATTAAACGAATACAAACTTCAACTGGTGTTGTTACAAATCATATGAACTTTTCTTCCTTGAAAATACTGAAATATTAAGAAATAGAAAATCAATAAAAACAAAGGGGCAATCTTTATATAGTAATAACTACTTTGAAGCAAACTTCCTACCAATCTAAATCACATAAGTAGCATTGATAAATAAAGTCTTTCTTTTGTCTTGAGAATCAAAAAAAAAAAATCGTGACAATTCTATAACTCTTGAGAAGTTTAATAATTTTGGGGAAAATATTCAGAAACATATATCTACATCACAAAAGAAATTGTTAACAAAAATAAATCTTAGTTATATCTTAGTTATTACAAAGTCACAACCTAAGTTAGGAATATTATAGTAATTTAACATTCAAGTTAGGAGTTCATGCTTTAAAGGTAATATAGATAATAATAAACAAGTCAAATTCAGGGTTGGCATGCTAAATCTAAGGGCTTAATTACTTTATAAGTTATTAAAGGTTAGATGATTTTTTTATTCAACACACATTGCAATCAATAAAATAAATGGGAGGAAAGGGATACAATTAGTTGTCCCAACATAGTAGAATAAATCCTTCATAAGTCTTAAGCCCTAAAGAAGGCACGAATAAAATATTGTCTTGCATGAGGTTGCAATTTCGCGTCTCAAATAAGGAAATATAAACAAAAGGACAAGGTAACATTTACGCATCTTGACCTACACACTTTTAATACAATAATAACTTTTAGTTTAAGACGAATAGGCTTAAATTAAGGATGTGATACACAAGGTGAGGTCGCGTTTATGCATTCTAACCGGTGTATATCAAAGCCATGATTGCAATTCCGCGTCTTAGTTAAGACTAAAAAAATTGAACAATTTAAGCAAACCATAGGTATAATCAACAATTTTATTTGTCCAACACTAATTTATGTCAACTCTAAGTTGATAAAAGAGACTGCGTTAGAACCACGTGATTTAATAGTGACTCATACCTTTACATGGATTAGTAGAATTCCTTACATGGTCTTTTATTTTCACTGACCAATGAAAATAGTCATTTTCTTTTGATTAGGGATTCAAAAAGATGACTTGGAACACCATAACTAAATTTCAAGTGACGACTCTATTTCGGTAAATAAAATAATCTCTTCTCAACAACGTTGTTTTAATCGGAAAAATCTGAAAAGGGGTGTCACAAAGTTATCCTACCAAAGTCATATTTCTAGGCGAACACAAGTAAGTTGAAAGTTTTGAGCAATGATGCAAAATATTTATAATGATGATGATTGTAACTTCAACTAGGATATGGATATAACAATTCTTTGATGCAAGATTCTTCGGATGTTATTAGCAAGCCTTACTGACTTGATAATACCCTATAATTAGATTTAACAGAATATATTTAATTAAATCAAGACGTAAGTTAAGAGAACTTTTAGCTGTCTCACATAAGTTATGTAGTAATTAAGTTATACGACATAAGTTGTGCAGTTTTTTAAGACATAGTTCGCTAGACTTAAGTTTAGAAAATATTTTTCTCACTCAACATAAGCTTTAGTAGGAATTAAGTTATGCAGTACAACATAACCTATTATACCTTTTAGGGGATAACTTGTTGTTTTAGAAATTGAACTTTTGCCTCACTCAACATGAGTTGTGCAGAAATTAAGTTTTATAGTACGACATAACTTGTTATGCCTTTTGTGACATAATTTATGGGTTTTGAAATTGAATGTTTACCACCATATAAGTGCAAAAAGCTCGGGTCATGTTTTGATGGGTTAATTTGGCCACCCTTAAACGGTCCAGAAAAGCTCCTTCAAATAGTTGGGTGGTTAAAAACCCCAATTCTCATAGAGCTATGTACTGTGTTATTATCTAAAATTTAGAAATCTATAGAGGTCTTTTTTTCCTCATTTTTTAAATTTATTACTAAGCTTATTTATTCCAAATGTTTCATTTTTCTTTACATCACATTTTCACTTTGGACATCAAAATTTCAAGTATGATCAATTATTTTACTAAAATACCTTCTAAAATTATTCCTTTTCATTAATTTATTCAATGACTTACTACATCGCTTATAACTACACTGTTGGTAGCATTCCTTTCTTTTATTAAGCCGCCACATTAGTTATAATTGTTCAATTCCAAATGAGGAAAAACTTCTCTCACTTAGAATAAGTCATCACATTTCCTATGATTATTATTCTACATTGGCTACATGATAGGAAATTATGATATCTATATCATTATTTACTACATAATAGAAGTCAGTAGGTCAATTGGTTGATTACCTAAACTTTGATCATCTTATTGGCGACGGTTCAATTCTCCATCTCGTAACCCTTTCCCTAATTTCTTCTCCCCCTACCATTATGTAATAAAAGAACTTTTTTTTTTCAAACCAAAATCTACACGACCAGAGGAAAAATCAAATGGTCAATATATGAGAATCTTCCAATTTTTGAAACCTTCTTCTCACATATTCTTCTTTTAATATAAAGAAACTTATTGGTTAAAAAGGTTGCGCCGTCAATTCCACCATTCTCCTAAAGTTTGTAAACCAATGTATAATGACCAGGAAGGTCATTTTTGGAATTTTTGTAAAATAACAATTTTACCCCTCCCGATATTGACCCTGAGTCATTTTTTATTGGATTTTGAATTAGGTTTTGAACTTTGAGTAAAAAATTGTGAGTTATGAAACCTTTATAATTCAGAAGGCTAAAGTTGCTTAAAAGTGAGTTTCGGTGTCTTTTGGAGTTTCGGATCTCTGAATGGATTTCCATTAATTCCAACAGTCCTGGAATGGGTAAATTTGTTCTAGAGAGTTGTCGGCTTCAGATTCAAAATCTTTTTGTGGATTTGAGGTCATAAGTTGGAGATTTGAGAAATTTTAGTCTTTAGGTTGACTTTGGTCAACATTTGGGGTTCAGATGCTCAGATTAGATCTCTGACAGTTCCGTTGGATAATGGAAGATTTTAGGCCTAGAGGAGGTTTTGGTTGAATTTATAGAGGTTTTGGTTTAATTTCCAGAGGCCTGGAGTTTGTTTTGGCCTTTTAAGGTGTTATGTTTGTTCATTGCGACTTTAACGAGTTTCGGGTCAAGTAAACCTCATATTCATGTTTCAATTATTCCATTGAATCTAAAACATCAAGTTTACTAAAGTTGCATATGTGTTTTGTGTGTAATAGGTTCTGAATGAATCTCGAGGGTCCATTTAGAAATTTGAGAATTGGTTGAGTTTTCTGATGTCAGGTGTGCCTGGCTTTCATGAAGGGTCGTCGCTTTCATGACCTTCGTGTTAGTGAAGGCTAGCTTGTGTGTGCGAGGGGTTAGGTTGTCTGACCAACACATTCATGAAGGCTTGCTCGCTTTCGCAAAATTCACGTAAGTGGAGGTTGGTTCATGAAAGCGAGAGTCACATTTTATTTAGGGTTTGCTTTTGCGAGCCAGGGCTCATTTTAGCATTATTCTTAAAAGTGAACCTAAGTCACTTTTGCCATATCAAACAGGGGTTTTGACTGAAATTTTGGGGTTTACCTCATTTTTCTCCATTTTGAGTTTTGGAAAACCCTTAAAGGCAATTTTAAAGAGATTTTCCATGGTGAATCATTCAGGTAGTCTTCTTTGATCATTTGTGGATTTTAATGTCGAAAATTGGAATTTTGATTGGCCAAGTGAAATGTTTTCAAGAACTTGAGTTTTAAAGTAAAATGTTAATTTAGAACTAATTTTGACTTCTTTTTTCGAAATGGTTTTCACCAATGAGTTCCAAATGCCTTGGGTAACATTTCAAGTAAAGATTTTCAAATTAAAACCCCATTTTTGGAATTGTGTTTTTGAGTTGATTTGACCCATTTTTCAAGGTGTAGGATATGGGTGTTGTTATTTCTGGAATCTTATTTTAATTACTTGTTGAATTAGATTCCATGGCTTTAGATATTATTCTGAAAGGAAAAGTCAAGTCTTGGATTGTGTAATGACCCAAAAGGTCATTATAGAAAATTTTGTGGGTTACCATTTTACCATTCCCGATATTTTCCCCAAGTCATTTAGGCCTAGTGGGGAAAGTTGGTTTGAAAATTTTGAACTATTCGTTTAACAATATTTAATTGATTAAGGGCAATTTTTTTTGATAATTAATTAAGTTGGTGGATAATGGGCCAAGTTCATAATTTATGTAATACACTGTACCACTTGGCACATAAATGTTAACTAAGTTCTATAGGAGTTGATAAATTTTTAGTCACAACACGTTGCGGCGGACATTGAAACTACTAAAACAAGATTCAGGTAATGCAAAGTTGGATATGCTCTTTCCCTTTAAAATATTATGCTAATATCTTTTAACCAATCATGTAACGGGGAAGTGGATAATAATCAATGGTCACCATTAGTGTATTTGATTTCTTAAAAGGAATGAAACACAATTGATTGAATATATTGTACCATTTTGTTTTACACGATGCGTCGGAGGGTTGGAGCCTACTGTTTTACTAATAGTAAGTATTGGGATATTATTCAATGTAAAACAATGATTATTCATAATTGGACGTAATAATATTCCAATGATTAGGGTGTAAATTGAGAGTCAAAATATAATTGTCTATTTTTTTTTGTATAAAATTGTAGTATGATTCAAATTTTGATTTATTGAGATAGGTATATTGTATTATATGAACACCATTAGAATTATGATATTGGAGAAGTTGGAACCTAACCTTAGGCTTGAAATTTGGGGGAAAAAAAAGAGAGTTGACATGTTTATTGACATTCAGATTAGGAACTTGCTTATAAATTTGGGTGACATATAGTAATACGAGTGTTATTAATTTCAACATCTTATTGTGATTAGTTATTTAAATAGATTGCATTAATTTAGAAGCCCAACAAAAGGGGGAGACTCAAGTCCCGGATGGATTATTTGATTATTTGAGGCAAGTGGATAGCTCGAGCTTTGTTAAGTGTATATAATCGTGTATTTCCTTGTGGTATGTGTTGGGGAGTAATGGGACTTGGTGTTGGGTTGACTTGTTCATATTGAATGATCATAATAAGGAAAAATGGGTGATAAAAGATGACTTGATTGTATATTGATGTGTGATGTGTTGGGAATGGTATAAAAGGTTTATTGATTCATTGTTGATGTTGTATCACTATTGTGCTGTTGTGAATTGTGCACTGTTATGAAAATGGTCATCTCCTCATTATTTATGAACATGTCATTTGCATTGGTCTTGAGACATGGTTGTGATAAGTGTTATGTGAATTGAGAAAGGACAAGAAATTAAATAGGATGTACCATTTTGAGGGCCATGTCTCATGCCGCGACTAATATTATATTTCGACGGATGTTTCACACACACGAATATATATTCTAATTCAAGTGATGTGTCATATGTTGTGGCAAATTCTGTTATCGTGGGTTATGTTGCACGCCGCAATGGATGCATGGACAAATATGTCCCCCATGGGTCTAGGACTGAGAGACAGTGGATATATATCACTAGGTAAGACATGTGTCACCATACTGGGCATTGCATCTCAGTGCATTGCATATCTATATTATTTGTGAACTTGTGAGTGACTTTATGTGGGAGTTCTGATTAATGAACTTGATCTTGTGTATCGTTGATCCGTAACCATTGAAGTGTTGTTATTGATTTATGTGCTATTTAAATTGTGAACTATTAGGTTGGGTTGGTTTTATCCATATTGTAGTTGTGGAGGTTTGGTTGGGATGCTATAAGTACCCATATTCTATATTACTTGACTTTGTGTTTAGGAGTTCACTTGCTGAGTACCGTGTTGTTTGTTACTCACCTCTTGCTTCTACACTTGTGTAGGTTAGAGCTTAGATCTTTGTGATTACTCTCTTTTCTCTTCTTGTTCGAGGCTTTCTATAGGGAATTTTGAGGTAGTTGTTTGTCATCTCAGTGGACTCTCTTACTCCTATTTATTATTTAGTTATGCTTTAAAGACAATATCATTTGAGACTTGTGTTTTTCTTTGAAATCTATTGTAATACATTAGAGGCTTGTACACGTGACAACCAGGTTTTGGGAGTTTAATTAAGTTGATTATGCCATCCCGTTATTCATTACTGTTAAACTTTCATTCTTAATTTACTGCCATATGTTATCATTATATTTGGGTTTTAGGCTAACTTGTCTTGGTGGGATGAAATGAGTGCCATCATGTCCATTTTTAGGTCTTAAAAATTATATTGGAGCCCCAGGTTCATAAGTCATACGTGTGTACAAACCAAGTCTAATAGAGTTTTGAGGATTGGCACAAAGATGTTTGTTTCTTATCTTCAAGAGGCTATGATGACTTTTAAGAAAAATCCTCACCTTTAATCTCTATCGTGCGTCATTGATTTGATCTTATTCTTATCACTTAATTAAATTCTCTCTCACTCATAGTGATGACTCATGCATAGTTCTTTATGTGAGCAACTGGTGTGTTTTGTATGGCTTGGAGATTTGTTTAGGTACTCTGTAATGTTGGAAACTACAGTAAGTAAAGTTTTCATAATATGTATGGGTTACTTAGTGAATGATGAGAATGATGTTGTGCCAATTGAGGTCAGAATCTCTTCTGTGCTTTCATAGATTGAGTGTATACCAAAGAGGTTTATGATATGACTACTACAATGGTACTAATGCTTACTTGGTTAGACTTATGAAGTGTGTACTTTTGATATCGACCTGATCTATTAAAGAATGCACATCTGTTGGGCTAGAGACGAAACATATTAATAATGTTTAACATTTATTCACTGGACAAAAATGTGTGGGATATTTGGGCACGATCCTCTCGATTTGCATGATGTGTTCTAGTGGTGGGTCTAACGGACTTTCATGGTGTGGTACTAATGGTATATGGAAACGAATATGTCTATTGTCAAGTATGAATTCTAAATATTTAAGAAGTTATCAATTGTATCACATGTTCATATAATGAGGTTCGATGTTACATTAACATTTGAGAAACCAACTGGTTTGTTACTATGGACACACTGAGTTAGGCATCGCGTTTAAGGAAAATTATAGTGGTGGATCTATGAAACGTTATTAACGTGGTCAAGTTGTGAAATGTATTACGAGGATTCTAATTGGGGGCTGGTGGTTTCATTGCAACCAAAAGGAATGGATCGATACTGGAATGACAAGCTTATAGGTAAAGAAAGTCCAAGTGAGTATACTTGTATGAAAACAATTGAGGATTTTACTAAGAAAGTGCATATAAATTGAATTAGTCCTTTGGATTAGATTGGTATTGTTGTATTTGAGATTTCATGTTGATGCTAAGGTTGACTTTGTAGTGATGGCAATGGCTACTGAGCATGATGGTAACAAGAGTTCAAGATAGATTGTGATTGGGATGCAAATATATGATCAGGATTGTTGATTGAACAAATTATGTATGGTAAGGATGACTTGCAAGTATCTAAGGTTGTGGTTTGCTACTATTTGGTGAGTAGCATGGTCGTATGAAAAGTTGTTGGAGGTTTGGTACACTGCTCGAATAGAATAGAGAGGAGCTAGAGTCATAATAGAAATAATTAGTGGGTTGTAGTGTAGCCTTTGCAAGGAGGCAAGAGTGATTAATGACATTTCAAAGACATTTCATCCAATTCTAAGCGTCAACAGTCGTTAATTAGTATATAACCAACTAAATGAGTTGGGGTCGAATCCCACAGGGAGCGGTACGTGTTTAAGATTCAATAGTAAAGTGCGAACATGGTCAAATCAGTCATAGGAATAGATATCATCGAATAAAAAGATAATTCAAATCAGGGGGTCACTACTAGAAATATGGCCTACGACAACAGTTCAAGTTATGTTGCTGTAGATAGGAATTCTGTTGCTATAACCCTATTGGGACGGTTTCAGCAACCCTCCCAATAGATCCCGTTGCTAAAGCTCTGTCGCAACGGTCTAGTGCGACAGTTTGAAAAATTGTTGCAATAGAAGTTCCTATTGAAAAAGTTTATACTACTAATGTATAGGAACAATTCTAACTCTCTATTAGGACAGTTTGTCAGACCGTTCATATTAAGTAATTGCAACACTTATTTTATCATCGCAACAATTCTTATTTTAAAGTATTGCAATGGTTTTAGGACATATTGGGATATTTTGTAACCGTCCTTATAGTATCTTATGCAACACTTATATTAGGATTGCATCAGTTCTTACTTAAATGTATGGCAACAGTTCTAACCCCTATTGTGGCATTTAACAAACCATTACTATAGTGTCCTATGCAACACTTTTTTATACATTAATTGCAACAATTTTCTCTTGTCTATTGCAATGGTTATAGTACCATTGGGAAAGTTTTCTTCACTATTGTGTAAATTATATTTGGCTACTGCTATATATAGCTATTCTAGGGCTATTGCAATCTACAATAAGAGTAATTTGAACCAAAATTATAGGCAACAATACTGTATAAAGCAATATATCATGCACGCTATATATATATACACACATTCAAATTCAATGTAACGTCCAAGGTCAAGTAATATCCAATAAAGCAAAATACACAGTAATTTTTGACCGTTCAAGAGGTTAAACACAAGTTTTCAATGTCCAAAAAACAAAAGACTTCTAGAACACATGTTAAGTTCCAAAGATATCAACTCAATCCTCCCAAGGCGTGCCTTCATGGTTTTCATCCCTTTGTTCACCTTCCCTTCCTGCAAATGGTATTAAAAATGAATTAGAAAATGATAATACTTGAGAAGCAACGATGCATAATGACAAAAATGTGCAGTGGCAAAAAATACTAAAGTAGAAAAACTCCTTACTAAGGCATATGAAGGAAGCTGAAACTAAACATTTCTAGAAGATTTCAAGTATTAGAGAATACGTCTAACTATGTATATGCTAAAACTGATAAAAATGAAAGAGACTGTCAGGCTTAAGAAATTAGTTGGTCACAACATTCAGCAACACATCATGAAAGACAGCAGTCGAGTAACAAGTATCAATAGAAAGCATAAGAGAAAACTGAAGTAATACACACCCACAAATACATATTTCTGTTAAGCAACAAAATCAGAATAAACTTTTGATGGTCTAATCATCAGTGGTGGTATCAATCTCCATCTGAGATTCGTATCGTCAAAGAAAAGTCTTGATAATCGGTAAACCATGTAAAAACTTATAAGATGTCCCAAAGGAGGTTGTGACAAATCTAAGAAAAAGAGTGCAATCTAAGTAATTTCGGTAGCACCAGGACAATAGGCTACACATCAGAATTATATCCAACAAGAAATTCATAATCAATTTGAAATTTAAGGATCTAAGTATAAAAAAAAAAAGACTTGAAATTCATAAATACTGAGAACTAGTAAAATAAAACTATGAGAAATGTTAAACATGTGAACCTTAAGGGAATATTGTTAATCTTATTCTCGCGGCTCACTGCATAGTATGGGAAACATTAAACATGTGAACCATAAAAATATATATTATCTCTTAACATATACTGCATATGCAGAACTAGAAACACATCAACACCTATATTATGCTTGTACCTTCTCACAAAGGATGTGGCAGAAACTATCCATCAAAAGAGGCAGCACAAAATGGTCTGAAGAGTTGGCATGGGCTAAAGAGCATGCTTCAAGAAAATCAATACAAGCAGAAGGGTAACACTGGCAGCAACAATATAATTCATTTTGCTAGAGAGTAATCACATTGTATTTCATTTGTAGAACTAGTATGATTTCCAGATGGGCATACTTTATGCATAGACATGGATTCATCAACTTTCTCTGTTCTCTCAACAATAATAAAATTTATAGCTCCACGATTATTGCAATCACAAAAATATACTTTAAATTGAACTTGCGACAATGATTTAGTGCAAAGAAATTTTAAGAAAAACGTTTATGAAACCCACAGTGCTGCTAACATGTCTGCAATAATCAATATCCTCCATTTCAACCTAACAAAACAAATTCAAGTAAACAGAAATCACGAACAAACAAAGGTCTAAAAAGAAATTGCAAGTATGTAATATTCGTACAATTTTACTGATGGAGTCTTCATTCGAGTCTTTGTATGAACATTCAGGGTATCCATTGATAAAATACCCAGTATGTCTTTTGGCAACTTTATTAGGCCCTCTAGCTAGCCATATTAAATGTTTAGGAACTTCAACATGCTTTACTTTCTCTTGCAACCAATTGGCAAATTCTCGACAATGAATTTGTGCTTTTGCCCATGCATTTCCTCTAGCGCTATTATCAATAAAGCTTTTATGTTCCCTGTTAGCACATACATCAAATTTAACTTTTAGGTATTTATAAATCAAACTACAAACATATAATAATAAAAAAATAATGAAGTTTAAAATATAAATGATTATTACATCTTACTTGGTAAATGCATCTACTTGTTCATCTCCAGTATTGAATAAAACATATCGATGGGCTTCAGACCACTGATGAATATCCATCTCAAAAGTCTTCCCTTTTCTTTTTTTCTCACTTTCAATTGGATGGCCTGTCTTACCAAACATATGTGAAAAATCATCTCCCTCTGCTTGAATGTCCTCATCATCCTCCATTTGGTACCTACTGAATCTTGTCTTCACCCCAACATGTAGGTGTTTTGAACAAAAAGTCAAGCAGTCATCAGCCCGAATACCCTCTGCTATGTATCCTTCTGAATTAGATCGATTACGAACCAGCCCCTTGAACTTGCACATGTAATGCTCAGAAGAATACATCCAATGTAAATGAGTTGGACCCCCAAGCTTAATTTCATTTACCAAATGAATCGGAAAATGTATCATTATATCAAAAACTTGGAGGAAAAATATTTTCAAGAATACATACTATATCTATGATTTTAGCCTGCAATTTATCAAGATCACTTCTTCTTATTACCTTACGAAATATGGCTCTAAAAAAATTTACCAACCTAATCAAGGCCAACGACACTTCCCTGGGTAGCACTTTTCTAACTGTAACCTGGAGTAAATACTCCATTATGACATGAGCATCATGGATTTTGTATCTTGATACTTTCATCTCTTCCACATGTACACGACTAGATATATACGAGGCAAACCCTCTTGGTAATTTGGCATTTTTTAAAACAGTACAAAACAACCTTTTCTCCTCTAGTTTCATCGAGAAACAAGCTTTTAGCCAAATGAACTTTTCCAGTGTCATTATCTTTTTTTGGTTGAAGATCCTTGCGTAACCTCATCTCATGCAAGTCGTATTGAGAATTCACATGATCTTTGGACTTTCCAGGCATGTCTAACAAAGTCCCAAGCAAACTATCACAAAAATTCTTCACTATGTGCATCATATCATGATTATGCCTTAATTTGTTATGTCGCCAATATGGCAATTCAAAATATATTGATCTTTTCTTCCATGGACCATCATTCTTTTGAGCTCTTTTCTTTTGACCCTTTCCAAAGACATTATTAAATTCACGTAGCTCTTCAAGAATGTCTATGCCACATAATGGAGTAGGTGCAGTTTTATGATCCTCTTTATCATCAAATGATTTCTCATCACTTCGAAATGGATGATATAGAGGTAAAAAGGCCCGATGACCCATGTAACACATCTTACGACTATGTTTGAGATATTGAGAGCAAGTACCATAATTACAAGTGGGGCATGCCCATATCCCCTTAGTGCTCCATCCATAAAGCATTGCTAGTGCAGGAAAATCACTAATTGTCCACATTAAAGTTGCACGTAATGAAAATGTTTGGTTAGTTACAACATCATATGTTTCCATTCCCACTTCCCGCAGTTCATTCAACTCTGCAATTAGTGGTTGAAGGTACACATCTATATCCTTTCCCGGAGACGTTGGACCTGGTATGATCATTGACAACATCATATACTCTGGCTTCATGCAAATCCATGGTGATAAATTATAGTTCATTAACATAATATGCCATGTGCTATGAGAAATACTCATGGTTTGAAATGGATTGAAACCATCACTTGACAGACCGAATCTAACATTATGAGGATCATTAGAGAAGTTTGGATGTAAGGAAACAAAATTCTTCCAAGCTTCTCCATCAACAACATGTCTAAGATTCCCATCATTGGGACGTTCAGTAGCATGCCATCTCATAGCTACAAATGTTTTAGAATACATGAATATCCTCTAAAGCCTAGGCTTTAAAGGGTAGTACCTTAAAATCTTTGCTGGAATTTTAGTGTTCTTATTAGTCAATTCATTACGAACATTCTTCCATCCGGAAGACCCACACACGGTGTAATTGTTTATCTTTTCATTGTCTTTCCAAAACAACATACAATTGTTAGGGCACACATGAATTTTTTCATAATAGAGACCCAAATCATCTATCACCTTTTTTGTCTTGTTGAAAGACTCAGGTATCTAAGCAAACAAAAATGCCTCTTTTAACAAGTATAGTAAGTCTAAAAAGGCAACATTACTCAATCCGTGGATGCATTTAAACAAGAACAACAAAATGGTGAAACTCAGCTTAGAAAAAGTCTTGCATTCTGGATATAACTATTGTTTTACTTCCTCTACTAACTTAAAAAATTTATTTGCATCTTTAGATGGTCCCTCTCGCACTCCTTCATTCCTCTGCTCACCTTCTACATTTCTAAAAGTAGCATGAAGTAGTCCATCAATGTCATCTTGCATGTTTGATCTTTCATCATCAATGTTTTGTTGTGGTGTAGTATTTGAGGAAAATCATTCTCCATGGAAAATCCAGTTGGTGTATCCACCACGAGAAAATCGAAAAGCAATCAAGTGATTCTCCACCACACTTCGATAATGCCAATAACGATTAAAGCATTTTCTACAAGGGCATATATTTCATTTCCTTGGGAAGCTCGTTCAAATGCTTTATCAAGAAAAGCATTCACTCCACGTTCATATTCATTAGTGGATCATGGGAGATTCATCCAACTTTTATCACTCATATCCATTGGATATCCCTACACGACACAAGTACAATATCAAAACCAAAATTCAAATTTTACAGTATCAAAATAAACCAATTTCAACTAAGACTTAGAAATAAACTACCTTACTTTGTAACAAGAACCTTATTGTAGTACCCTATAAAATGTACCCTCCCTGTTTATACAGATCCAACTATGTGACAATGTTTGTCTGGCTAAGGGCGAAAAAACACAAGTATACTATAATAAGTTGCATGTTAACAGATAGAAATTGCATGACAAGACTAATAATATCAAGATATCCAAGATAAACCAACAGAAAAAAATTGACAAGCAGCAAGCTAACCTAATCGATTTTACGAGATGTATAAAGCAAAATGAGGTCATTCAGAACAATCATTGGAAAGAATAGAACTTCTGGAATAAGAGTTTACTTACGATGAAAGTAAGAGATTTAATTCTATCCGCAAGTTTTAGAATAGTTGACTGTACTGACCTGTAATAGTAACAAACATCAACACACATCAATAAGTCAATTACAAGATAAAAGCAAAACATACTTAAAAATAAAGCTATAAACAAAGATATCTTAAATAAATAGCAAACAAGGTATATGCATTGTATTCATTTTCTTCGCAACTTATAAAATTTGCTTGTGCAAGTATCAATATAACTAAAAAAATAAGAGATACATGTATACATACACATTCTTAACTAAAATAAAAATAAAAGCAGATTACACATATCAGATTTTGGCAAAACAAGTATCATTTGATGACACATTGAAAATGTGGAGATTTCAATTTGCATCTACATACTACTATTGTCAATAAGAGACTATGACATGTCTTCTTAAAGTCTAATATGGCACAAACAATCTAGAAACATGTCTATGGACCTACTTGAGTGAGAATTTCAGAACTTTAATTAACTCAAGAAACTATCGTCATTGTGGCAGGCACAAGTAAATTATCATGTAAGGAAGATTTATCACATAATACGAATGATTATGATTTGGGAGTAATAAAAATAATAAGAAACACTTTGTTACATAGAGGAAAGATGTCAGTCAACAAATTAAATATCAAATCATGTATTCTGTAATTGTATTCATGAACAGGAGGAAATCATTGCAATCTTTCTGTCACATAAGGACATTACAAAGAACTTCTCCTATTATGATGACAACTCAAGTATTTTCCAAAAGATTTTGAGGCATTTGGATTTGGTTCTAGCTTACCCAACAGAACACATAATGGACGTGTTCAATTACTTATACTGTCAAGCTGACCAAACGAACGTCGATTTACGGTAACACAATATCGAAGATGACCAAACTGATGTCAACTTATAGTAACACAATATCGAAGCTGACCAAACTATACAACATAACACTACATTCTATTACATATTAGAATTAAATGATAAAATAAAATTAGAATACTTTTTTTTGGCATTCGACTAATTTTACTACCACTCTAGCAACAAATGTTTTCGATATAAAAAAAGGATCCACAATACAACACCTAAAACAGATCTTTTCAATACAAAAATAAAAAACAATTGTTTCAACTATAGAATCAAAATTAGCTATTATCCTAAAAATAGAAAATTTTAGTATTGAAACCAATGTGAATATCTAACTTCTCAAAAAAAGCCCTAACCCATAATTTTCATAATAACCTTTAACAAATTTGAGGTACAAACTTTAAATACAAAAAGATTAAACCAAAGATATAAAATAGAACAAACAATATCTATTTCATAGAAACCCATTTATGCATTTCAACAACCCTTCAATTGTGTTGAAAAAGTTGAAGAGCAGAAGCTCTTTCAAAAACCCATGAAAATGTAGAGACAAGGGAAACTAAAAAAGAATGAAATAAATAGAATATCACACCTTTTGGTGAAGATTAAGCTCTAGAGGAGCACCACAAGTCACTTGTTGAAGCTGAAGGAGATGACACTTTCGTTAGAAAAAAATTCTTGGTTCTTTTCAGAGATGACCAAGACGAGCTGCAGGAGATGACGTTGTTGAGACGAGCTATTGTAAGATATGATTTTGATGGCAACCCACAAAGGTCGACTTCTTGGTTCTTTTCAGAGATGACCATGGAGAAACCCTTGATTTTTTCTCCACTGATATAACAAATTCCTCAATTTTAATTTCTAAATGACCACTAAAAGAGTTACTTTGCAACTAAAAAAAATAAATTTTATGGTCTTCTAAAATTAGAGGAGGAAAAAATATACATATCAATAAAAAAAATCAAAAAACAGTCCCTATAGTATTTAGGATTGCAACAGTAAAAAATATTGTTGCAAAAAGTATCTTGTGGCAACAGTTACAGATTGATGCAATGATTTATTTTAACAAGTGTTGTATTAGGTCAAAGGGTCTATGGGAACGATTAAAAGTGTTGCTATAGAATATTTATGGCAACAATTATTAAACTATTACATAATCATTGTTGCCGTAGGCCATATTTCTAGTAGTGGGTGACGCGAATGTCAAATCAGGGGGTTCTGGTTTTAATTATCATCTACAACAACAGCAAATAATACGAAATAACAATAATGAGACGGTTTCTTGGGATGTGATTCGATTATAGGTTAATGTAGACAAATGGATAATTGCAACTATCAGAAAATAGCTAGGTATTAGTGATGAAGCTAGACTATAGAGAAGGTGAACTTTCTCTCAAACAATTTACCCCGAATCAAGTCGATTTCTCTCAAACATCGACAGACATGCAAAATAAGAACACCCTATGCCTTAGTCCATTCATTCTCTCGAGCTGAATGTGTGGAAAAAGGTTTAGGATTCACTCTCTCGAGCTGAACCCATGACAACCCAATACCCACAGACCATCAATCAATAATCTTAGTTTTAAAACTTCTCTCTCGAGCAAGTAAAAAACACAAGGGTAGAACTGCATTTGCAACTACAATTCTTAAATTAAACCACAATTAATGATTGAAATCACTTCTAAACAACATTTAAACTAACAATTAGCAACACCCATAAACTAAATTAGCCCATAATCACATAATCACACCCTAAGAATTGAAGTTTTAGATAGACATCATAAAAAGATAAAAATCTTTACCAAATTGAGTTTCCATCAACTAGGTAAGATTGATTTCGTCTTTACAAAGGTCCAAATCAAAGAATCTCAAAGACCCCTTTCAATTTCTCAAAAGTGAAAAACTTCAATTCTTCAAAAGCTAAGGAAAAACTCTCTAAATATGAACACATATACTATTCAGAATTAAGAAATGATTCAATGATATAATTGATTAGAAGATGTATTTATAGTCGCCAAAAATATGCTGCGAAGAGCCACTCGGCGAAGTAAGTCGGGCTCGCCGATCAACTCGGCGATCTACCCTTGGTCATTTCCATCGCCTTTCTTCCTTGACCTTCAACATCCTTAAGTTCTGTAACTTTGGGCGATCTAACACTACATCGTGGAACGACTCGGTGATCTGCCGACTGCTCCTTTCTCTTGCCGACTTGGTAACATTAGACGGTCAAGAAGCCGTTCGGCGAATTACCAAGTAGACTTGGTGATCATCAGGCTTACTTTTCTTTATTGTTTCAGCTCACTTTGTTCCTTTTTGCAAATTAGTGTCCTTGCTTTGTTCCTCAATCCAAGTACCTGGAAATCAAGGGTTTTACATCAGTTATTAGCACAAAATAAACATTTGAGGACACTAAATATATACAAATAAATGCCTAAATAAGTCTAAATCTAGGACTCATCAACATCCCTTACTTAAACTTTTGCTTGTCCTCAAGTAAAACTCAAGTTCAGTAGTTCAAAAACGATGCCTCAAATAGTGCTACACAAGACTCAATCATGAATGCACACAACAAGACTCAACTTACTCATGCAAGGATCAATTGTGCACTCAAAGATTCAAGTTATGACTCACCATTATCAAAGATTCTGAAGTTCACAATACTTACTTCAAATGCAAGTTCAAGCTCAACTAAGGAACTCAAATGCCCTCACACAAAGATGATTCCATATGCACACACAATGGTTCAACAATTTATAGTTCTAGAATCACAAACAACTCTCACACTCATAAAGATGAACACATGCATGACTTACCCCATAGGTTTTCACTTATTTTCCCTCCACTATTCGTTTCAATTCACTCAAGATAAAAAATGTCTTTTCAAGGAATGTAATGGGACTAAGTGTAAATGTATGTTCATTTAGGTTTAGTGGCTGCTATCCTCATGAAATGTGGTATGAACAACATCACTTCCTTTCCTTTTCTTCATCAATCTCATTCATTCTCAAAATTCACCTCATTATTCACTTTCCATGGAATACCGGACACCCCATTTGTTTTGCAACTTTCACAACTTTATTCCATGACTTTTTCATTCTTTTTTTCTGTATGAAGGGGTTCCATATTTCTCAAAACCATGGGTAAAGGGGGATTTCTTCACACTTCTTGATTTACCTTCTCTTTTCACCATGGCCCCAACTAGGCTTTTGGCCTAAGTTGGCTATTCCAATAAATCACATCTCATGAGGATTATGGCTGAAGGGATAAAGAAAGGTCATAATTTCATCAAGTTTCTTCCAAGAAAAGGGTAAGGCTCAAAGGGTGATCAAGCAAAGTTCACACACTCACAAGGTTGGCCACAAAAGAGGTATATTGTCAAATTGTTTCACTCTTCAAGATTGTTTCCTAAGATCATTTCAAGAGCTTGCATCACTTAGTCAAAAGGACCAACGAGGCAAATTCTAGGTGTCATCACACAAGGTTCACGATAGGCTCATCACACAAGGCATTGACACTAATATCAAACAAGACTCCACACTTTCACTAGTGTGCAATGTTCATCACAAGAGACTCAATTTGATAACCGTCTAGTCACAATGAGATGGAAAAAGTTCACATATTGCCTATGCAACTATCTTTGGCCTCATCGTAGACGCACATTCATTTTTGTTCGATTGAGAGCACTATTCAAGTCATCGGTATTGATCACAATCGATACTCAAATTTGCACAAGAAGTGCCATAATTAAATACACAAGAGGTGGGAAAAATATTCAGATGGGTCCAACAATTATTTGCAATTAAAACAAAGAGCCATAAGCTCAAACATCCACAAAATAGTGCTAAAACATAATTTACAACACAAAACCCAATATATAAACAAAAGTAATCAAAAGAGGCAGGTATGGGAATACCTTACCCTACCACAAATAAAAAACAATTTGTCCTCAAATGCAATAAAGTACTAAAAAACAATAAAAATGACAAAGATGGAGGTAAAGAAAATCATGTCTATGCAGTCGCTCCATCATCGGGGTATCAGTGCCCAGTGCAACACTCTGATCTTGGGCATCAGGCAGCCTGGGGTATCAGTAACACTAGATCCGGCCATGGTGGTATCTACCAAAGAAATTTGTACGGCCGAATATATCATCGCCTCCTCAACCTTTGTCAGGCCCTTATAAGAAGTTTCCTCATCAACACCAAGCTGCTCCTCATCGGTCTCAGCCTCAGACTCGGCAGCAGCTACCTCCTCATCTCCGGTGGTAGCTAGAGGCACATATGTATCAGTTGGCATATCAGGGATCTCCACAGTCCTGAAAGTCATCGACATGCCGATGGACATCAACTGGTCCATATCTCTCCTTATCTCAGCAATAGTGGCCTTTAGAGCAGTCACCTCCTCAATGGCCCCTTGGGCCATGCTCGCACACTACTATCCTTGCCGCAAGGGCACAATAGTAGAACTCAGAGTGTCACAGCATTAGCAATGGCTTTCTCGATCATGCCAAGAATGGTGGCCTTATGTCTGAAGGGACGTCTATCAGTAGAATGGGCTAGCTGCCCCATCCATAGCAATGTAACCTAGGTGAGTGGAGGTTGGGCAGCAGCAACAATAGTAGACCTAGGAGGCAAGAGAACTGCAGAGGAACTAGGCATCATCGAAGGGGCAGTACTAGATATATGTGACTTTCTAAGGGCTGGAGTAGGCAAAGGTGCCTCTGCAGGTAATGCATCAGTTTCCATAATTGGGGATGTATCCACCGGGGCTACCTTCTTCTTCTCGGCCTCATCCTTCAAGTATTCCACCTCAATCCTCCTGATGTCGGTAGAGATATGGGAATCACTTCCACATCTTTTTTTCTCATCTCGAGGCACCTGAGCTCTTCTGCATAACTCGGTGATCAACACCGGAAAAGGGAGAGAAGTGTGGTGTTTCTTGGCCCTCATGACCATCTCCAATTCAATGATCATCCCCAAGTTCAGCCTTGTCCCAACAATGATGCAACTGCTTTTGTGTGGTGGAGAATCGACTCATTCTGGGATGGCATGATAGTACTGCTGATGAAGCCAAACCAAAACCTTGCTGCTATATTTAGGTCATTCTTTTCAATGGGTGCTCTATAACCTCGAGCCACTTGGGAGTGCCGTCAGATATCAAAGGATCCAACCACTTATTCATATTTTCTAATGTTTTTGTCCTGATCTTTTATTGGTAGTCATCCTCAATTTGTTTTGAAACCCCCAGAATTGCATTGATAATATCACTATGACATTTCACCTTTTTACCCCTGACAACCACATAGTCTACCAGCTTGAATTTGGCTGCCGACTTCTTCCCTTGTAGCACTAAAGCTCCATAATAAATGTAGAACTCCCGAACCTAATTTTGAATATAAGGGCCTCGGGGTCGAGTGAATAACTGAAACTTATGATACCTCAGGCAGCTAATGATCTCCGAATATCTATCTATGAATCCATCAGTAGCAGCCTCTTCTCCTCTATAATGGTCCTCAGCCCCTCAGTCTTCAGTCTGTTCATAGATCAGGGAGGAGTACCGGTGGTGCTAGGACCACAGCATGTGCTGGAGAAGAAGGAGTAGTGGTGGCCTGGGGAGTCCTGATCCTAGATGGATAATTCATCCTCTTGGATCATAGCTCTGCCCTCTAGGATGCTAGTATCTCATCATTCTCAAGCTCAGAAGTGGTATCCTGAGGATCCAAGTGCTCACCCTCACTCTCAGAATTGGTGAGGTGAGTGCCATAGATCCCATCGCTATCAGAGCTTGCTTCTGGTAATGCAGGAGCTGGTGTTTTGCCTTTCCCTTTTCCCTTCAACCTGTGGTGGGACGTTTGGTAGCCTTAGCCTTGGATATAGATGCATCCTCATTGAATTGATTCCCTTGGCCCTCTTGCGGGGCGGCATCTCTCTGCCAGCCACTTTTGGTCTAGCCATATCTGCAAACACATCATAGAAAATAAGGAATAGTTCAAACAAAGTTGTAGAAAAATAGTTGCAGACAGACTCATCGAATCGATCGGTGAGTCACTGAATCACTTTAGTGAGCAAAATTGGGATCGCCGAAAGGATTAGGTAAAAAATTCTCAGAAAAATTGGCATGTTGATGATGGGAGGGGCCTTTCGGTGAATCGCCGATAGTATTCAACGAGCATAGACAAGCCCGCCGAAAGTTAAAGTGTATTTTAGGGGTTAGGGGCGCAGAAAGGGCGATCGAATAAGACTTTCGGTGAGTTTTCGAGTGCATTCGATGAACTCAAGCTTCTCGCCAAAAGTTACTGATGAGTCATATATTTGGAATAATTTAGGGCATTATTTGGATAGATTTAGTGTCCTCAAATGCTTATTTTGTGCCAATAACTGATGTAAAATCCTTGATTTCCAGGTATTTAGATTGAGGAACAAAGCATGGACACTGATTTGCAAAAAGGAATGAAGCGAGCTAAAAGAAGGAAGAAATGAAGTTCCGGTGATCGCCAAGTCCCTTTGCCGAGTCGCCTAGTGGCCTCTTGACCGCCTAAAGTTCCAGTGTACCAAGCCCTAAAGGAGAAAATCAATTTGGCGAGAGAAATGAGCAATTGGCTTGTTGCTGAGTGGTTCCGCGATACAGTGTTGGATTGCCCAAAGTTAAAGAACTCGAGGATGCTGAAGGCCAAAGCAAAAAGGCGATGGAACTAACCAAAATGCATATCGCCGAATTGATCGGTGAGCCCGACTTACTACGCTGAATGGCCCTTTGCAGCATATTTTTGGCGACTATAAATACATTTTCAAACATTAATCTTAAAGAGTTATTTTTGGATCAGAGCTTTTTACCATAAGTTTTATCATTAGTTTGAACTCTGAGTATTGAGACTAGTTTTCCTTAGCTTTGAAGAATTGAAGTTTTCCATTTTTGAGAAATTAGAAGTGGGTCTTTGAGATTATTCAATTTGGACCTTTGTAAAGACAAAATTAATCTTACCTAGTTAAGGGAAACACAATTTGGTAACGATTTTTATCTTTTTATGGTGTCTAGCTAAAACCCCAATTCTTGTAGTGTGATTATGTGATTATGGGTTGATTTAGTTTCTAGGTATTTCTAATTGTTAGTTTAAATGCTGTTTAGAAGTGATTTCATTCAGTAATAGTGGTTTAATTTAAAGGATTGTAGTAATAAATGCAATTCTACCTTTGTGTTTTTGGCTTGCTCAAGAGAGAGATTTTAAAACCAAGATTATTGAATTGATGGTCTGTGGGTATTGAGTTGCAATGGGTTCAGCTCGAGAGAGTGAATCCCAAATCTTTTCCCACACATTTAGCTCAAGAGAGTGAATGGACTAAGGCATAGTCTATTCATATTTGCTTGCTTGTTGTTGTTCGAGAGAAACCGACTTGACATTCGTGTCTCCCCCTAATTTGAATTATGTTTTTATTCGATAATGTCTATTCCTATGGCTGATTTGAACATATTCATGCTTTTCCATTGATTCTCAAACACGTACTACTCCCTGTGGTATTCAACCCCAACTCATTTAGTTGGGTTATATACTGACTAACGATCGTTGACGCTTAGAACTGGATTAAGTGTCTTTGATAGCGTTATAAATCAAAATGACACCGCTGCCGGGGAGTGGTGTAGTTTAAGAATTTTTAGTTAAGTTGAATTTTGTTCTTGTTAGTCTTAGTTAAATCTACTTAGTTTTAGTTTTGTTTTGTGTGTTGTTGTTGTAAACAGGGAGTATGAATGTGAACGGAAGCAATGGTAAACAAGTGGGCCACCAGGATAAAATCGGTAACCTCAACAATATTAATGAGCCAAATGCTAATGACCCTCATCTTATGGGTGGAATTGGTGCCATTCGCTTGCCTCCGATTGAAGGGAACGTTGTGTTCCATATCACAACTACTATGGTGCAGCTCTTGCAATTGAAGGGGTTGTTCGGTTGTTTGGCTCAGGAGTATCCCCATGAACATATTAGAAACTTTGTTGATGTTTGTCCGTTCTACTTCAAGAACAAATCCTAAGAGTCGGTCTGGTTGATGTTGTTGCTGTTTTCTTTAATGGGAGAAGCATGTAAGTGGCTAGCTGAATTTCCACGAGAATCAATCACTTCGTGGGATGAGCTTGTCACTGCATTTCAAGTGTGTGATTTTTCCCTCCTTCAAAGATGATGACTCTTTAGGACAACATTCAGAGCTTTAAACATTTGGAGGGTGAGCCAATTCATGAGACTTGGTTGCGATTCAAGAAGTTGGTGCTGCAATACCCAACTCATGGTTTGGCCGACAACATTTTGCTGCAATATTTTTACCGAAGTCTTGATTCGGTGAACAAGGGCATAGCGGACCAACTTTCTCTGAGAGGTTTGATGCAACAACCTTACATTATAGAAGCCTAATTTTTGGATGGAATGACCACAATTAATCGGGCTTGGTACAACCACGAAGATCAGGTCTCCCCTCTCACGTTTAAATTGACCAAGGAACAACTTGAGAAACACCAAGAGAGGGACCAGAACATGGCCAAGATCATGACACAACTTGACATTTTGTCCAAAAATGTCATGGGAGCTGGTGCTTGAAGTGTCAATGTTGTAGGTGTCGGGTGTGTTAATCCTGATGATGCCAAGTTTGAGGCATTATATAGCGAAAATGTGAATTTCCTAGCCAACCAAGTGGTGGTTATCGTTCAAACTACTCGAGGTAAGGTGGTAACCAAGGTTGGAACAGGTATGAATGCTGGAAGGATCATGATAGAGAGTGCAGGGATCGAAATCCCAATTGGAAGGATGGGGAGAAGGATAAGTATGTGCCTCCCCACGAGAGTCAAAAGCCAGAGGATTCGAAAGGTGGCCGGTCTAAGGATATGCTATCTCGTATTCTCCACAAGGTTGAGGGGTCTGACAAAATTTTGAAAGAGATGAAGGAAGATGTGTCGACCCTTAGCTAGACGGTTATTTCCCATTCCGTCTCTATCAAATAGTTGGAGACCCAGATGGGTCATATCTCATCTCATTTAAACCCGAGACAGCAAGGGGAGGGAGGGGGGTTACCTAGTGACACTATGGCCAACCCCAAGAATAATGTTTGAGCATGGACTTGCCTTGTTGATGAGTCCACGATTTGGACTCATTTGGGCTTTATTTTAATAGATTTAGTGTCCTCGAATGCATATTTTGTCTCAATAACTTATGTAAATCCTTGAATTTCAGGTATTTGGACTTAGGGACAAAGCATGGACACTATTAAGAAAAAAAGGAATGAGGTAGCTGAAAGAACGAAGAAAAGAAGGCCTGAGGATTGCATAAACCATTGGGCGAGTCGCTGAATGGCCTAGGTCTCGCTTAATGTTCCAGTGTGCCAAACCCTGAAGGAGAAAATCAAGTCGGTGATAGAAAGGAGCAATCAGTGAGTCGCCGAACAGTTCCACGATGCAGTGCCATATCGCCTAAAGTTACAGAGCTTGAAGTGCTGAAGGCCAAAGTGAAAAGGCGTAGGAATGATCAAAGGGCGGATCGCCGAGTGGATCAGCGATCCCGTCTTATTGCGCTGAATGGTCCTTCGCAGGACATTTTTTGACAACTATAAATACATGTTTGAATTTTTAGTTTAGTATGCAATTTTCAATCTATTAATTTTAGTATTAGTTTCTGAATAAGAAGCTTAGAACTGAATAGAGAGACAATTTTTCCTTAGCTTTGAAGATTTGAAGATTTCCATTTCTAAGAAATTGGAAGTGGGTGTTGAATATTCTTCACTAAAGACTATATCAATCCTACCCAGTTGATGGAAACACAACTTGGTAACGACTTTTACCTTTTTACTATGTCTAGCTAAAATCCCAATTCTTGGGCGGGGGGGGGGGGTGATTATGGGTTGATTTAACTGTTGGGTATAGTTAATCGATAGTTTATTCGATGTTTAAAAGTGATTTCGTTCAATAAGTTTGGTTGAATTTAATGGGTTGTAGTTGCAAATACAATCTTAACTTCGTGTTTTTGGCTTGCTCAAGAGAGAGGTTTTAAAACCAAAATTACTGAATCGATGGTCTGTGGGTATTGGGTTGTCATGGGTTCAGCTCGAGAGAGTGAACCCTAAACCCTTTTCAACACATTCAGCTCGAGAGAGTGAATGGACTAAAGCGAAGGCTGTGCTTCATTGCTCTTATTGGTGTTCGAGAGAAACCAATTTGATTCGGGGTAAATTATTCAAGAGAAAGTTTACCCCCACTAAAGTCTAGCTTATTCACTGATTTGCAGTTGTTTACTATTAATTGCAATTACCCGATTGTTTACCTTAGCCAATAATCCTATCACATCCCAAGAATCCCGTCTCTATATTCGTATCTTCGTGTTATTTATTGTTTTAGTCAATAATCAATACAAAACCCCCTTTGATATTTGACACTTGTGTCATCTATGATTTAAACCATGTTTTTCCTTATAAATGTTTTTAGCTATGATTGATTAGAGCATATTCTTACTTGCCTATTGATTCTCGATTATGGACCACTCCCTTCGGACTTGACCCCAACTTACTAGTTGGGTTATATTACTACCGAACGATTGATGATGCTTAGTATTGGATGATGCATCTTTGATAGCATTTTATTAAAATGCCCGTGACGTTAACTAAGGCGCTGCTTGGGAGGCAACCCAGGTTTTATTTGCTTTCCTTTTAACTTTGAAATAATGGTGTGTTGAATGTGCAAGTTAAAGTTTGGAATGTGTTTGAAAATAGCATATGGACAAGCAAAAGTCCAGTCGGTGACTTGCCAAAGAGGTCGACAAACCCGACTTGGACCATCGTTAGACTCAAAGAATTTTTAAATTGGAGTCTGTAAAACACGGCGAGCCTAGGAGAAATTTGGTGAATCATCGATTAGGTCGGCGATCTCGACTTTGTTTGCTGTTTGGACCCCCATATTAATTGAAGGTCGTGTAAAACTCAGCGAGGTAAGTGCCCACTCGGCGTGTCATCGAGTGGGTTGGCGAGCAAGACTAATGTTGCTGAATGGGCGAGAACTGGACAGTTTTTTCATGGCCATAAATTCAAAAGTTCAAAATCTTTCACATTCGCTCACTTTTTAACTTCCAAAACTCACACCAATACATTATTTTCCAAGTTTTCTTGTGTTTTTATCATATATTAGTCGTTGATTGTGTGTTCAGAGTTGGATTCTTTGCCACCTAGCTTTTCAACTTGATTATTCGGCTTCTAAGGTTGGTTTTCCGAACCCCGAATCCTTATATTGCGATTTTACTCATTTGCAAATGATTTTTATCTTAGTGATATGTGTTGGGCCTCTTTGAATTAATGTTTTATGCTGGTGTGCTTGAATGCATGTTTTAATTCGAATATCATTAATCTGAATATCATTCCTATAATGACTTTAATGTTAAATTCCCAATTTTTTCGTGCTTAAAAGTGATTAAAATTGTTGGGTGTTGCTTTGTTGTTGTTGGGTCTAGTCGGGTGACGTCTAAGTAACCTGCATTTGTGCCAAATGATGTAATTATCCCAATAATGGATCGGTTGACGTCATTCTTAAGGGCAAAAGTTATCAAATAGCCTAATTTGGCCAAACCGGGAGAAGTCTGAGTATCCCAAGGGCATGGGTGTAATGGGTCTTAGCTTAATTCATTGGGTACATCTTTTAATTTTGTTTTCAGCAGCTGCGGTGTTGAATTTGGAAAATGGGGTTGAAAATAGGCACGTTGGGCTGTTTGGTGGGCTAAGTCGAGCTCGTCGAACCACTCAGCGGTTCGCCGAACCCCCCTTATTGCCTTTAATTTCATGCTAAATCTTGAGTTTGGTTCTATAACTTTCGGCAAGAAGCCTGAGTTTGCCGAGTGCACTCGGCGACTCACCGAAAGTCCTTCTTGATCGCCCTTTTTGCGCCCCTAATCCTTAGAAATGCACTGTAACTTTTGGTAGGCTAGTCCTTGCTCACTGAATGCTATCGACAATTCATCAAAAGGTCCATCCCATCGCCGACATGGCAAATTTTCTGGGAATTTTTGAGCAAATACTTTCGGCAAGCCCGATCTGCTTGCCGAAGTGATTCAGCGAGTATGTTTGCCACTATTGTCTGTAGCTTTTTTTGAACTGTATGTAACTTCTTTTGATGTTTTTGCAAATATGGCTAGGACTAACCTTGACATGCCGCCCCATAAAAGAGCATGGGGTATTGTTATCAATGAAGAGGCAGCAAACCCTTCTAAAAAGGGAAGGACAGAGCCTCCAAAGGGAGGCAAGGGCAAAGGAAAAAGGGTCATATATGAGGTTCTGGAGCACAATTCCGGCAGCGAGGGAGAAACATTTAACTCCCAAGCTGCATTATCTGAGTCGGAGGATGACCAACCATTGCATTCCCGAAGAGCGAAGATCCGTGCTAGATCTCGTCCTGACTCAGCGAGAGTCCCAGCAGCCTCATCTCCAGCGGATACAGTGCCAGCTCCGGCACCTCGTATAGTTCCAGTGCCACGAATGGTCCCTCATCCCAGGCTACTCAATAGATTAAAAGTCGATGGGTTGCGAACTATTCTTGAGAAGACGCTACTTTCTACGGAGGGCCTAGAGGGTAGATACTCCACTGTGAGGGACACCCTCCATTTTCACCATTGCGAGCAGTTCACCAGGTCCCGAGGCTCCTACATTCCTATATGGGTCCAAGAGTTTTATACTACATACGGGGAGCTGGTGCCCAAGAGGAAGAAGAAGGCCAGTGCCTTTAGACCTATGAAGTCGGTCATGGTTAGGGGGAAGGAAGTCGGGTGCAATAGTGATTACATTAACACTGTACTTCATAGGGCTCTAGTTGCTACACTAGCATATGAGGACCTGCCTACTACTTAGTCTCTGGATCACTTGAAGGGCTGGCTTGCACCATTGATTTTCGATACCACCCCAAGGTAGATTGAGGCAGGGGTCCCCATCGAGAAGAAGGACCTGAATATTTCCTCTCGTTTCTGGTTTAGTTTTATCAACAACATCATCATGCCGTCTCAAAATGAGTCTATCCTCCACCACCCTAAGGCGGCCTGCCTTGGGTTGATCATTTCTAGGAAGAGCATCAACATAGGTCTTATTATTGAGTAGGAGATGGCCATGACGGCCAAACAGAGGCAGACCTCCCTTCAATTCTAGGTGCTAATCACAAGTTGTGCCGGCGTGCTAGAGTACCCCGAGATGCAACTAGAGATATTGAGGTTACCCCTTCATCCTCCACTGACATCTAGTGTATTGAGGTTGAGTACAATCGGGAGGAGGCCGACAGGAGGAGAACAACTCCGGTGGATACATCTCCGGAGGTGGAAATTGACTCTATACCTGTAGAGGTATCTTTGCCTACTTCGACCTCCGGGCCTTCAAGTACATCTGCTCCTACTTCTTCTACCCAGGCTCCTGTTGCTTCTACCTTTTCCCAGCCCGCCAAGATTACTCAGGCTATGATCCTGATGATGGGGAACCTTGCCCATTTGGCTGATGTTAGGGCCACCCAACTAGATGCATCTATCCCATAGATGATTGAGAGTGCTATCCTTTCTGCACTAACCCCCATCCGTACATCTATTGACGATTTGAGTGCGAGAGTCGCTTCTTGTGAGAGTAGATATGGGGAGTCTTCTGAGGTTACATCTATGAAAGCCGAAGTGGCAGATCTGAGGAAGGATGTAGACTATCTCAAGGATGTAGATGCCCCAGAGACTTCTGAGATTCCTCCGACCACCACCGGAGACATACATAGGGATAGAACAAAAGCTGATGAGTTGGAGGCAGAGACCAACGAGGAGAATATAGAGGTGAGGGAGGAGGGTATATATGGAGACTTTCCAGATCTAGGGGAGATGATTGTGCAGTCGGTGATCTATACATCGCTGATAGAGACGTCTATAGCAGCTCCTAGCGGATCCGGTACTGTTGATGTGACTCCAGGCATTGAGGCCCAAGATCAGAGTGATGCACCGGGCATTGATGTCTAGACATATGGAGAGATTATTTAAATAGGATTTCTCTTTACCTCCCTCTCTGTTGTTTTTATTCATTTTTGGATATTTTCATGCATTTGAGGAAAAATTGCTTTTGTTTGTGGTGGGTTGAGGTACTTCCATACCTACCTCTTATTTTGATGACATTTTTTGTATATTGGGTTTTTGAGCTATGAATTGTGTTTTGGTACTATTTTTGTGGATGTTTGAGCTTGTGGCTCCTGATTTTATTTGTAAATGATTTTTGACCCTTTTTGAAAATTTTGTGCCACCTCTTGATTGTGTTCGAATGTTGCTGTTTTTTTGCAAATTTGAGTATCGGTCTTGTTCAATACTGATGACTTGAATAGTGCTCATAATTGAACAAAAATGAATGTGCGGCTACGATGAGACCAAATGAAGTTGCATAGGTAATATGTGACCTTTTTTCATCTCGTTGTGACTAGCTAGTTATCAAATTAAGTCTCTTGTGATGAACATTGCAAACTAGTGAAAGTTTGGAGTCTTGTTTGACATAGGTGTCAATTCCTTGTGTGATGAGCTTACCGTGAACCATGTGTGATGACACCTAGAATTTTCCCCGTTGGTCCGGTTGACCAAGTGATGTGAGCTCTTGAAATTATCTTATACAACAAGTTTAGAGAGTGAAACCATTTGACATTATACCTCTTTTGTGGCCTACCTTGTGAGTGTGTGAACTTTTCTTGAACACCTTTTGAGCCTTAGACTTTCCTTGGATGAAACTTGATGATATTGTGACCTTTCTTTATCCCTTCACCCGTAATCCTCATTAGATGTGGTTTGTGTGAATAGCCAACTTAGGCCAAAAGCTTAAGTTTGGGGTGTGGTGAAAAGAGAAGGTAAATAAAGAAGTGTAAAGAAGTCCCCTCTACCCATGGTTTTGAGAAAGATGGAACCCCTCCATATAAAAAATAGGAAAAAGAAAAGAAGAATAAAAAAGAAAAAGGATGAAAAAGTTTTAAATAAAGTTGTGAAGGTACAAAAGAAATGGGATGTCCAGTATCCCATGGAAAGTGAATAATGGGGTGACTTATTAGCATAAATGACAATGATGAGGAGAAGGTAAGGAACTGTTCATACCACATTTCATGAGAATAGAAGACAGTGAGCCTAAAATGACCATACCTTTACACTCAGCCCAGTTACAAGCCTTGAAAGACCTTTTTGATCTTGAGTGAGCTGAAACAAGTGTCGACTGTAAAATAAGGGCAAACTTATGGGTGAAATCATGCATTGTTTTCATGTTTGTAAGTGTGCGTATTGTATACAATCGCCTTTTTGCTTGTTGGTGTTCGAGAGAAACCGACTTGATTTGGGGTAAATGTTCGAGAGAAAATTTACCTCATTTTTGTAAATTAGTGTCCTTGCTTTGTTCCTCAATCCAAATACCTGGAAATCAAAGGTTTTACATCAGTTATTGGCACAAAATGAGCATTTGAGGATACTAAATCTATACAAATAAAGCTCTAAATGAGTCCAAATCTAGGACTCATCAGAGAGCACGGATGTTTACTGTAATTGCAAAGGACAAAGATGTATATTCAGAGGGTTGAGAATTCGGTTTGGAGACACGTAGTTCCATCCATTTTTCTCTGGTTATGATAATTGTGTCACGGGTTCATCAGATTGGTTAAAAATAATTGGATAAGATTTGAGAAAGAAGTCTATAGGCGTTTGGTTTGAGTGTGGTTATAAGTGTTTTTATGTTATCGACTTTGGTAACTGGTACGGTTGGAATCTTTATGCAAGTTTTTAATTGTCAATATATGTTTGTGGTAAAATGTATTTTCTAGATATGAATTGGTAAGGTAAGAAATGACCGACTGCATTGGATATTGAGCATTTCGAATGACTTGTGCATAGTTTAGATCATAAAGTTTGTTACTTTTCATTGTTAAAGGAACTAAGGAAGGGTTCACTTGAAAGTGTTGGTTTAGAGTATAAGTCAATATTTCATGGATTGTTGATCAAATTATAAGATTGGTAAGCAAGTTAGTGAAAATAATTAGAGTCTGGTGTATTGAAGAGTTCACGATATTTAAAATTTGTGTCATGGGAAGAATTTGTGAAATGTGAAGGTATATGACCTCTGGTACAGACCCTTAATTCAGAGTTGAAGGTTGTATGAATTTTCACCTTTGAATTTAGATATGACTATGAGATGTTAATTATCCCGGCATAGACTTACTAAGGGTTTATCAATGACTTTTATGAAGATTGGGTTTTGATTTTTGTTACAAAAGGGATCTGCAGAAGATTTTCAATCGATATAAGGGATTTGATTGTTTAAATTTTGATAGGTATTGTGGATGAGCAACGGTATGGACCTAAAGTTCTACATAGTTATTTGGGCTTTCAAAAGGATTGAAACTATGATGTTAAATGGGACTACATAGACTGTTGTGATGCTTTACATAAAACCTTGATGGTAAATAAAGATATGTGCTCATAGTATACATAATTATTGAGGTGGCGAAGAATTTCTCTAAGTTTTGGCATGGTATGTATGATGGTGTGATTGGTATTTGAAACTTGGTATGTGAAAGATTGTGTGGAGTTGAAATTGAGAGGTTCAATAGCTTTATCTCAATGGAAAGGTACTACCATATTTGGAATTAGTGTTATCAACATTGTCTCGGACCCGTATCTGTCATATAATGCTTGCATGGAAAGAGAGGGAGCCATAGTTCAGAATTTTTGGAGGCGACAGTGTGTTTTCTAAGAAGACTTTGATACTAGTAAAAATTTGAGAGCAATGTAAATGACCGATGTGGTTATTATGTTTTGTTAGTATTAAGAGTATTGGTTTCATTGGAATACTATGAGGAGTATGTGGGGTTTAATATATTGACTATGTACGATTTTAATGGGGACCAGACTGATTGATTGTGGGTAATTAAAAGAAGAGATGGATTTAGATGAATGGAAATTTTTGATATGGTCATTATGGAAGGAGTATCTTGTGTTATGCAACCTTGGTTTTGTATATATACCTAATTTAAAGTATATATTTATGTATTAGGTCAATTCTGTATTCTGTAAAAGGCATAACACATAAATGTGCACTTTAACTTAGCCTCAACTGACATTTATGTCCCAACTCACACATAATTATAAGCATCTTCATGGATATGATTTTTACATTATTTCAGAGGGTTTTTGGTAACTTTAATCCAAAAATAGATACAACTAAATTGTACCTTGTTGATCCACCTCTCAAAATTACCTCCAGTCTACCTGTTAATGGATTGACAGTCATCAGATTTGTAGCAGAAATCCATGTATGAGAGAAATTATATGCTAATTTTCCCAACTCTTTTCTATACAACACCACATTTTAATTGTTCAAACATAAGAATATTAACTGAAACTGGAGCGTGGCTAATGCATTATCACTTGGACGTTCACATTATGCGGGGTTTGGCCCTGGCGTTCCCCGTGGAAAATGGAGTTAGTGAACTATAATCATTGGAGGCTCCTCCAGTAGATTATCCTATTTGTTGATGACTATAAGAAGCAACATAATATTAAAATACAGAGTCAAAGAGATATTATTTTAATAGATTTAGGCATTCAATATGATATTCCCTACATATTTTTACCCTTTTTCTTTGTTTTTTTTTATAGATAACAGAATCAATATGGTCTCATAACTGGTCCTTGAATTCACTATCTGTCGTTGAATTGACGAAGAATATATCCCAGAATAAATCAATTGTATGGTTACGAGTATAATTAATAAAAAATGAATTCATTTGAGTATTGAATTAAATTTGAATGTCAGCTTGCTATAAATAGTAATAACATAAGCAATGTAATCATCAGCAGTAAGAATTTGCTCCTTTTCGTAAATTAGAGAAAAGAGAGATCTTTTGAGAAATGACTTTGTTATCATGATCCACAAAGATTTAGCTCTTTATTGTTCGGATTTGTAAAAAGGGAAAGATGAGTGCACTAAGCTTTCATTATAGGCGGGATCATCAATTTTCTTACTCACAATCGTCCCAACTACTTCATAACCTTCATCCCAATTTTGAATATTTTCCACATGAGAAGTCACCGTCAAATTGACTAATAACGCGGATCAAATGTGTTAATGTGTTGTTGTAGTTCAAATATTTTAATGAAGTCAAATTGAAGTTGTTGATGTATTAAACCTTTAATTGGAGAGTCTTTCATTACGTGATGGTACAATAGTGAATTTAACTACCTTGATGTGCTTATAAGTACGTGCGTTAATTTTTTTTTATTTTTCTTTTGGAAAATCGATCAACAAAATAAATCAAATATAATTGACCTAAATTATATTTTTGGTTTTTGAGTTACAAATAAGTAAGTTATAATATAAGTCTATAGTCACATCAAATATTTATCCCTATGGTTAAATTTTCATTAAATTTCACATTTAAATTGAACATCTAAGACATTAACACTTTGAGCCTTGAGAAATAATAATAAGCATGGAGATTTTTCTAAGCTTGTCAACTTGTATGGGTTGACCCAATTATGATCTAATAAGACCGGCCTACTAAGGGCCTGCCAATGATAAGAGAGGACCAACTCTTTGACCTAACTTTCTTGGGCTGGACCATTAAGCCTGGGAGCCTGATAGACCGACCTAGTAGAGTAACGATAGCCCGCAAGCATGGCCCTATTAAAAAATTAAAATCTTGTTGGATCCAACTATTGGTCCAACTGATTTTCAAAACAAATGGAGCCCAATTCACTCCCAAATCTAAAACATATTTTTAACACTCAAATTTCAATTATTACATTGTAACCCGTTTTTTTATACTATAAATACTTCCCGCATGTAATCATTTCTTATAACAATCTCCTTATTTCTCTTATAGAGTTGACATTCTCTTATTATAGTGCAATTATCAACATCAAATGGACGTTTTCAACGTTCAAGTGTTAAATTCATTAATTTACGCTTGCCTAATTACTTTTTTGTCTTTGATAATTTTGTATATTCGTCCATCTCTTATTTTTATTTAGTATGTTAATTCTTGAAACTTCAATTATATTATTTTATATTTTAATTTTTTTTAGTTCAATTTGCATAATGTATAAAATAAGAAAAGTAGGTAAAAGTGTTAAAAATTTGTGTCGCAAGAATAGTAGTAGTACTACTAGTAGTAAGAAAAAAAGTGGATTCTGATAGTGGTAAAACAAGTACTAGAAGACATCTCATATCCCTGAAACACTACCTAGTGAAATAGGAAGCCTGGGTGTGGGTGCTCATGATATGAATTAATTTGAGGCACTAAAAATATATGGTATAAAAGAAAGAATAAAGTAAAGGTAGACGTAGATAATTTGTGATGTCGATTATTTAATTTGTGATCTCGAGATGGAAATATTACTCATGATACATTACTATTTCAAAAATATTTAGTATATTGCTATGTATGGTAATCCTACATGAAGCATTAAAGTAGTAAAGATTTCTCATAAGATCTTTGATTTTAGATCTATTCACTTTTTGGTTTTAGATAGATACATTAATTGACAAATTGTAACAAGCTAGCATAATTCAAAAGTCAAAATTCTTCTCCTCATTCTTCCAAAAACACTCTCTATTTTTTAATCAAACTTGTCGACAAATTGTACTAATACAACGTGAATTTATTGATCATTTCGAGACATTTCGGAATCTCGGAAAGTGAAGTGATATATGAACGATACAAAGTGATAGAATTGTTGTTGACCAAAATATTAGTTTTGTGTCTCAAATTAACCATTGCAGCTGAATTAGAGATTGATGAATTGAGGAAAAAATTGTAAATCAAATACATCGTTGAAGTGAAGAAACAAGAGCCTGGATTTTTAATGTATCCGCGATGCATTGATACAACATACAAAAAGGCTGAAGAGATACGTAACTTTGATGGATACATGTTTGTGTGGTAATTTCAATGTATCTGATACATTTATTATAAATTCAAATTTACGTATCATACCTAAAAAAATAGTGCATGATATATGTAACATCTTGGTCGTGGAAAGAAATAATTTTAGCAAGAACTAATTTTGGAAGAGCTAATTTGAGAATTTGACAAGTTATGCTTAAGTTGTGAGTTTTGGGTTAACTTCAGATGACCATAACTTTCAGTACATGACGAGTCAGGTAGCCATAAGGTATCAAATGAAATGTCTTTGAATCCTCTTTCCAACACCATTGAGTTTGCTAGATTTCGAGTTCGGATGAGGGAGATATGCTCGTTTCAAGTCAGCCTGTCTAGATAAGGAAATTTACCCAAATTAATGATGGGTATTTTGGTCTTTTCCTTACCCCATAAACTTTAAATATTTTTGGTAATATTTTGGGGGTTTAAACTGATTTGGGTTAGTTTTCACAAATCTAAAATACACTTAAGGTTTTGAGAGGAGTTCAAGAGGAGAAAACACACACGAGTTCAAGCATTCGCCAAGATTTCTAGCGAATCGAGGATTTGTTTCGCAAAAGTAACGTATGTAAGTTTTCATAGTGTTAGGCTTCGTTCACCTATACGCCAATCATGTGAATTCCATCTGTAATTTCATTCTTAAGGTTGAATTATATGAATTCTTGATGGGTGTTCTTGATGTTTTGTTCTTCATGCTTTGTTTATGGAGTTGATGAATTCTTGATGTGAGGATTTTGATTTTGAGAGTTGTTCTTGAGGAAAAATAAGTAGATTCTCGTGTACTTGTATTGGGTAATTGAATCGAAGGAAAATTTGAGGAAAACAATCTATTCTAGGTGTGTTAGGGTCAGAAAACAAGCAAAAGAATTCATTTGGTCATTCTGGGGGAGGGGTGGCACGATGCACCACTGATGCACCAGGAAGGCTGGTGTGCCATGCCCGCAGAATGCCAAATGAGCTCTCTAAAGTTTAGGGGCTGGCGCTCCACGCTAGCAGTGCACCAGGGTTGCCTTCCGCACACTTTTTTCCATTGTTAGTCTCATCTGAGTTCTTTCAAAGTGTACCTTTACCCCTTTCTAATTCTAACTACTCTAATCTACATCTAAAAATTGAGAGGTCCTTCATAACATAAATCATAACTCTTGAATTCATAATTAAAATTCAAGGTAGAGTTAAGAGTAAAGTCATGAGAGTTCAATAGAGTCATTTTGAGAAGTAATTTACAAACCTTTAAAACTTGTTTTATGACTTGAGTACTTGAGTTTGACGTTAAGGAGAGTTAAGTTCATTTTTTAAAAATCTATATTGGAACTACGTATTCCCAAGAGTAAATGTTTTCACATTTAAATTGAGAGGAAACCTTGATTTCTAAATGAGTTATGAGGAGTTTTGAGTATTGTCTCTTTTAAGAGAACCTTTTGAGTAATAAACTCAAAGTTAGAGGATGAGGAAATATTTTTTAACATATGAGCTGAATATATTTTGGGCGTCGTATTGTGCACTGATATTGGCACGAGTTCAAACAACTCAAAGTCCTCATAAATCATGTAGGAAACGTGGGTAGAAATGTTCATACTTTTTAGATGATTCCTTATTATTTTTTAAGCATATCTTAGTGTGTCCACTTAGTTGAGGATGTCTTATACTCCGGCAAGGTATAGGAAAGTTCTGACAGCGTGGGCGAGATGTTGTATCATCACATAGCTCATAGTAATGGTTGTTAGTTAGAGAATCTCTCAGATTGAGTTATTTTGTATCTTTATATACAAATTGAGTTGTATTGTATTCTTAAACACATTGAGTTAATATGTACTATTTTAAAAGCTTTCTTTATCATGCATCTTTATTTTGCTTTATATTGAACTAAATCTAGCATCCCTGAGTTAGTGTATCCTTGATTACTTCTGAGTTGAGTAGATTTTGAGTATCCTTGAGTATTCCTTGAGTTGAGTTAGTTTTATTTGAGTGAGTTTGAGATGAGGTAAGTATGTTTCCTTCGATTTAGGTTCAAGCTTATTTTATGCTTTAGATTTCCCCTTGCATGCTCGTACATTCCATGTACTGGCATCATTTGGCTTGCATCTTTTATGATGCAGATACAAGAAATCAAGGTCATCAACAAGCACCACGTTGATACAATTTGCAGTCCCAAAGTTGTTTGGTGAGCCTCATTTTTTTCGAAGGATCCCTCATTTATTTATATTATTTCAGTTTTGTTAGGATGATCTGGGGTCTTGTCCCGACATCTCTTATAGTATTAGAGGCTTCATAGACAATATTAGTTTTAGAGTCTTTTCATCTCTATTGTTATTGTTGAAGACTTGAGTTGCCTCTTTTGGCCTATGTATGTTTTTAAATATTATGTGTTATCTATTTTGAGATATTTGAATTAAAACTTTATCTTTTAGTTCATCTTATGTTGAGTAAGTCATTCATTGAGAGTTGAGCTAGGCCAAGGGTTTGCTTGGGGCAAGCAATGGTTCTCGAGTGTCGACCACGTCCAGGGTTTAGGCTCGGGGCGTGACAAACTTTGTATTAGAGCACAAAGTTCAAGAGTCCTAGGGTGTCTATGAAGCCGTGTCTGTAGAGTCATAGTTATCCATATGAGGTGCGCTATATCTATAATTAGGTGGCTGCAATATTTAAGAAATAATTCCTTTCTTTCTTACTCTTTTTCATGCGATAGAGTTCAACTCTATGAAGGTTCTTTCTAATTCGTGCTTGCGCGTACCTTTCAGATCATGCCTTCATGAGCAACTATTCGAGGTTGTCCTGCTAGGAGAAATGCTGATCCTAAAGATCAAGGAGTACCCAATGCACCAGAAGTGAAACCCCGAGGAGAGGTCACTAATGGTAAGTTGTAGGATGCTATCCGTATGTTGAGTTATGTTGTGACCAACCAAGCTGGGAAACAAAGAGGGAATCGACAGGATAGGGCTGATACATCAAGGATCCGTGAATTCTTAAGGATGAATCCTCCAGACTTTACTAGTTCAAGTGTCACTAAGGATATGGAGAACTTTGTAGAAGAGTTGTAGAATGTTTTTGAGGTGATGCATGTTGCAGATGCTCACCATGTGGAACTAGTTGCATACCAACTAAAAGGTGTTTCTAGGATTTGGTACAATAAATGGAAGAAGAGTAGAGATGAAGAGGCACCAATTGTGAGCTGGGATGTATTCGAGAGTGCCTTCATAGGGCTTTTTTTTCCCCGTGAGCTGAGGGAGGTGAAGGTAAGAGAGTTGTTTAACTTGAAGCATGAATTCATGAGTCTGTATGAGTACATCCTCAAGGTCATTCAACTACCCCGCTATACCCCAAAGATGGTTGCTGATATAAGGAGCATGATGAGCTTGTTTTTGTCTGGGTTGTCTCGTCTGTCAAGCAAAGAGGGTAAGGCTGCAATGTTGATAGGGGACATGGAAATAACAAGTCTTATGATCCATGTGCAGCAGGTTGAGGAGGACAAGTTTAGAGAGAGGGAAGAGTTACGCAACAAGAAGGCTAAGACAACATGTAATGAGTTTGCGCAGCATAAGGGTAATATGAACTATTCATCTTTTCAGCAAAAGCCAAATGGACATGCTCCATCATCTTCTAGTGACCCTGTACCAAGGAGCAAATGTGAGTTCAATAACCAGAATTCTCAGAACTTCAAAGATACACTTGCATAGTTTCAAGGTAGTGTGGCACAAGGACGTAAGTGGACTCTGCATGTGTTAATTAGTGTGGTAGGAACCACCCAGGAGCATGTCGTGATGGCTACACTGGTTGCTTTAAGTGTGGTCAAGCGGGTCACTTTATGAGAGAGTGCCCAAAAACCAAGCAGGGAGGTGGTAATAGGGGCAATAGAGCCCAATCTTCTTCAGCGGATCCACCAGACAGAGCTACACCTAAAGGAACTACTTTAGGGACAGGCAGAAGAGAAAACCATCTGTATGATATCACCAGTCTCCAAGAGTAAGAGAATTCACCTAATGTTGTCACTGCTATGATCAAAGTCTTTACATTTGATATATATGCATGGCTTGATCCTGGAGCGAGTCTATCTTTTGTGACTCCATCTATTGCTATGAATTTTGATATACTTCCTTAGAAACTTCTTGAGCCCTTCAGTGTTTCCACACTTGTTGGTGAGTCTAGTCTAGTTGAGAGAGTTTATCATGGTTGTGTCATCTTTGTCAATCACAAGGACACCATGGTTGACTTAATTGAGCTAGATATGATGGACTTTGATGTTATTCTAGGTATGGACTAGTTGCATGTGTGTTATGCCTCAATTGATTATAGAACTCGAGTAGTTAAGTTCCAGTTTCCTAATGAGCCAGTTATAGAGTAGAGGAGTAGTTCAACAGTGCCTAAGGGTCATTTTATTTTGTACCTTAAGGAGAGAAAGTTAGTTTCCATGGGATGCATCTATCACTTAGTCCGAGTTAATGACTCTAGTGTTAAGACACCACCTATTCAGCTAGTTCCAATTGTGAGTGAGTTTCCAGAGGTTTTTCCATATGATCATCTCGGACTCCCTCCTAAGAGAGAAATAGACTTTGGTATAGATATCCTTCATGATACTCGACCCACCTATCTCTATTCCTCCATATAAAATAGATCCAGCTGAGTTGAAAGAGTTAAAAAAGTAGTTGAAAGGTCTCATTGATAAAGTTTTCACTCGACTAAGTGTCTTACCTTGGGGCGCCCGATCTTTTTTGTAAGGAAGAAAGATGGTTCACTTAGGATGTGTATTAATTACCACCAATTGAACAAGGTTACTATCAAGAATAAGTATCCTCTTTTGAGAATTTATGATCTATTTGATCAACTTTAGGGTGCCATTTGTTTTTCTAAGATAGACCTCAGATCAGGCTATCACTTGTTGAAGGTAAGAGAGAGTGATGTTCCAAAGACAACATTTAGGACCCGTTATGGTCATTATGAGTTTCTTGTCATGTCATTTGGTTTTACCAACGCTCTTGAAGTGTTTGTGGATCTTATGAATAGAGTGTTTAAGCCTTATCTTAATATGTTTGTTATCATATTCATTGATGACATTCTAATTTATTCAAGGAATGAGGAAGATCATGCTAGTCATCTTAGAGTAGTTCTCTAAACCCTCAAGGATAGAGAGTTGTATGACAAATTCTCTAAGTGTTAGTTTTGGCTTGAGTGTGTGGCATTCTTGGGCCACATTGTTTCCGGTGATGGGATTTGAGTTGACACTTAGAAGATTGAGGTAGTGCAGAAAAGGCCTAGAACCACATCTCTGACTGATATTAGGAGTTTCTTGGAATTGGTTGGTTATTAGAAAAGGTTTGTCGAGGGGTTTTCATCTATTTCATCCCCGTTGACCAAGTTTACTGAGAAGACAACGAAGTTTCAATGGTCTAAAGCTTATGAGAAAAGCTTTCATGAATAGAAAACTAGGTTGAGTATTGTCCCAATATTGACCTTACCGGAGGGTACACAAGGCTTGGTTGTGTATTGATGTAGAATGATAAAGTTATAGCTTATGCCTCCACACAACTTAAGATTCATGAGAAGAATTACCCAACCCATGATCTAGAGTTTGTTGTTGTGGTGTTTGCTTTGAAAATATGGCGTCACTATCTCTATAGTGGTCATGTAGATTTGTTCAGTCAGAAAGATCTTATTCTCTGATAGAGAAGGTGATTGGAGTTACTCAAGGAATATGACATGCGTATCCTCTATCACCTAGGTAAGGCTAATGTTGTTGCTGATGCATTGAGAAGGTTATCCGTGGGTAGTACCACCCATGTTTAGGAAGGCAAGAAAGAATTAACCAAAGATCTGCACATCCTTGCACGATTGGGAGTTTGGTTAATGGATTCCAATAAAGGTGAAGTGGTGGTGATGAATGGGCCTAAATCATCTCTAGTGTCCGAAGTGAAAGAGAACAAGACCAAGACTCTGTTTTGCTTGAATTGAAGGCAAATGTTCATAAGCAGAGAATGATGGATTTTTAAAAAGAGGGAGATGGCGTGTTGAGATATCAAGGTAGGTTGTGTGTACCAAGGGTAGATGAACTCCAAGAGAGGATCATGGAGAAAGCTCATAGTTATAGATACTCTACTTATCCTGGTTCCACGAAGATTTACTGTGACTTGAGAGAAGTCTATTGGTGGAATAGCATGAAGAAGTGTATCACAGAGTTCATTACTAAGTGCCCGAATTGCCAATAAGTCAAGGTAGAGCACCAAAGGCTCGATGTTATGGCTCAGAATATAGATATTTCAAAATGGAAGTGGGAGATGATAAATATGGACTTTATTACTGGTTTGTCATGGTCTCTCAAGCAATATGATTCGACTTGGGTGATTGTAGATCGAATGACTAAATCAACCAAATTTTTACCTGTAGAGACTACCCATTCTTCATAAGATTATGCCAGATTATATATTCAAGAGGTAGTCAAACTTCATGGAGTTCCGGTATCCATCATTTTAGATACAAGTGCACAATTCACCACATAATTTTGGAAGTCTTTCCAGAAAGGTTTGGGTTCAAAGGTAAATTTGAGTACTTGTTTTAATCCTCAGACTGATGGTCAAACAGATCACACGATTCAGACTTTAGAGGATATATTGAGGGCGTGTGTGATAGATTTCAAGGGTAGTTAGGATGATCACTTACCTCTTATAGAGTTTTCTTACAACAATAATTATCACTATAGCATTGAGATGGCTCCTTATGAAGCTCTTTATGGGCGAAGATGTAGATCTCCTATTAGATTGTTTGAAGTTGGTGAAGCTGGGTTGATAGGGCCATACTTGGTTCATCAAGCAATGGATAAAGTGAAGACTATTCAAGAAAGGTTGTAAACAACGCATAGTCGTCAGAAATCCTATATAGATGATAGGGGAAGAGACTTGGAGAATGAGGTGGATGATTGGGTTTATTTGAATATTTCACCCACGAAGGGTGTTATTAGGTTTGTTAGGATGGGGAAACTTAGTCCTTGGTATATTGTCCTTACAGGATATCCAAGAGGTTTGGCAATGTAGCGTATGAGTTGGAGCTACCGTCAGAGTTAGTAGCAGTCCATCCGGTGTTTCATATTTCAAAGTTGAAGAAGTGTATATGCGATCCTTCATTAATTATACCTACTTTACATATTGGTATTAAGGACAACCTATCTTATGAAGATATATCCATTAATATACTTGGTCGTCAGGTTCGCAAATTGAGAACCAAGGAGGTTACATCAGTCAAGGTATTATGGAGGAACAAGTTTGTTGAGGAAGCTACTTGGGAGGCTGAGGAGGATATGAAGAAGAGATACCCACATCCCTTTCATTCTGCAGAAATTCCAGACCACAATAATGATTTATAAATAACACTCTTGTGATTTATATGCTATGTTGTGTTCAATTGCATATTGGGTATTTGAGTTGGTTGTTAGATGTTTCCACCCTTAGTCATACTTTAAAGTGATCTCATTCGAGGAGGAATGTTCCCAAGGGGAAGATAGTATAATATCTCGGTCTTGGAAAGAACTAACTTGAGCATGAACTTATTCGAAAAGAGCTAATTTGATAATTTGACAAGTTATGCTGAAATTGTGAGTTTTAGCTCAAGTTCAAAAGACCATAACTCTCATCAATGGATGAGTTAGCTTGCCCATAACATATTAAATGAAAGGTCTTTGAATCCTCTTTCCAACGCCACCAAGTTTGCTTTGTTTGGAGTTCGGATGAGGGAGATATGCCTGTTTGAAGTCATCTTGTCCAGTTAAGGAAACTTATCCGAATTAATGAGGCTTATGTTGGTCTTTTCCTTATTCAATCATCTTTAAACGTTTTTGGTAATATTTTAGGGGTCTAAACTGATTGGGGTCAGTTTTCACAAATCTAAAATACGCTAAGGGATTTGAGACGAGTTCAAGAGGAGGAAACAAGGAGGATTTCAAGTGTTCGCCAAGATTTCTTGCCAATCGAGGATTTGTTTCACCAAATTAAGGTATAAAAGTTTTCATAGTATTGGGTTCATTCACCCACACGCCAATCATGCAAATTCCATCCGTAATTCTTTATTGAGGTTGAATGACGTGAATTATTGATAGGTGTTCTTGAGGTTTTGTTCTTCATGCTTTGTTTAGGGAGTTGTTGAATTCTTGAGGTGAGGATTTCGACTTTGAGAATTGTTCTTGAGGAAAAATAAGTAGATTCTCATATACTTCTATTGGTTAATTAAATCTAAGAAAAAATTGAGGAAAACAATCGATTCTAGGCGAGTTAGGGTTAGAAAATGAGAAGAAAAATTTGTCGGGTCATTTAGGGGGAGGGGTGGTGCGACGCACCACTGATGTGCCAAGAGGGCTTTCACGCCGCGCCTGTAGTGCGCCAAAATGAGCTCTTTGAAAATTAGGGGCCAGCGCCCCGTCCCAACAATGCACCAGGGTCACCTGCCCCCACTTTTTTTCCGTCATTTGTCCCGTCTAAGTTGTTTTAAAGTGTAACTTCACTCTTTTCTGATTATAACTACTCTAAACTACATCTAAACATCATGAGATCCTTCATAACATGAATCATCACCCTTGAATTCATAATACAAATTCAAGGTAGAGTTATGAGTAAAGTCTTGAGAGTTCATCAGAGTCATTTTGAGAAGTCTTTTACAAACCTTTTAAACAATTTTTGAGATTTGAGTACTTGAGTATGAGGTTGAGGAGAGTTGAGTTCATATGTTAAAAATGAATATATAGGAACAAAGTATTCCCAAGAGTAAATGTTTTCACATTTAACTTGAGAGTAAACCTTGATTTTCAAATGAGTTACAATGAGTTTTGAGTACTATCTCTTTTAAGAGAAACCTTTTGAGTAATAATATCAAAGTTTGAGGATGAGGAAAGGTTTTTCAACATATGAGTTGAGTATATTTTGGGAGTAGCATTGAGCACTGATATATGGATAAGTTCAAACAACTCAAAGTCCTCATAAACCATGTAGTCAACATGTATAGAAAGGGTCATACTTTTTAGATGATTCCTTATTTCTTTTTAAGCATAGCTTAGTGCATCCACTTAGTTGAGGATGTCTTATACTCTAGCAAGGTATAGGACAATTCGGGCAGCACGGACGAGACGTTGTATCATCACATAGCTTATAGTGATGGTTGTCTGTTAGAGAATCTCCCAGATTGAGTTATTTTGTATCTTTATATACAAATTGAGTTATTATTGTATTCTTAAATACTTTGAGTTCCTATCTGCTATTTTAAAATCTCTCTTTTAATGCATTTTTATTTCTGGTTTATATTGGACTGAGTTGAGCATCCTTGAGTTTGAGTATCCTTACTTATTAGCTGAGTAAATTTTGAGTATCCTGGAGTATTCCTTGAGTTGAGTGAGTTTGAGATGAGGTAAGTATGTTTCCTACGATTTCAGTGCAAGTTTATGTTATGCTTTAGATTTCCCCTTGCATGCTCGTACATTCTATGTACTGACGTCATTTGGCCTGCATATTTTATGAAGCAGATACAAGAAATCAGGATCATTAATAGGCACCCCGTTAATACCACTTGCAGTCCAGAGTTGTTTGGTGAGCCTCATTGCTTTCGGAGGATCCCTCATTTATTTCTAATATTTTAGTTTTATGTTAAGATGATCAAGGGTCTTATCATGACATCCCTCATAGTATTAGAGGATTCATAGATAGTAGTAGTTGAAGAGTCTTTTTCATTTCTATTGGTAATGTTTAAGACTTGAGTTGCGTCTTTTGACGAGTGAATTTTTTAAAATATTCTGAGTTCACTATTTTGAGACATTTGAGTTAAAGCTTTATCTTTGAGTTCATCTTATGTTGGGTAAGTCTTTTGCTTAAAGTTGAGTCAGGCCAAGGGTTCGCTTGGGGCTAGCAATGGTTCTCGAGTGCCAACCACTTCCAGGGTGTAGGCTCAGGGCGTGAAAATATATTACTATTTATGTATCTTATTTTATTTGAGAAATAACGTATTTTATAAAAGATACATTATACATGTAATTATTTCAAATAGCTTTTTTATGTGTGTGTGATACATAACACAGTGGTTATCAGTTGATATGTATATAATACATGTAATAAAGTTTGGAAAATATTGAATTTGATATATATTATGTATCTGTAACATCTTGATGTTTAAAAAAAACTAGAAAGAGTTAGAATTAAAAAGAGTCATTTTAGGAAAGAAGGAAAAAATCTGGAAAATTGGTCAAGTTATGTTTGAGTTTTTGGTCAACTTCAAACGACCATAACTCCTAGCTCAAGATTATTTAGGTGTGCTTCCAGATACCGTAGGAACGATCTTGGAATTATCTTTCCAACGCTGCTAAGTTTATGCGATTCTGAGTTCGTATGAGTCAGATGTGCCTATTTGAAGTTGGGCTGTTCAAATAAGAAAATTCTTATCCGAATTTTGGAAGGGTAGTTTTGTCTTTTCCTTACCCAATTATTTTATTTCATTTTTTGGTAATTAGTTGGGATCTAAACTGAACTTGGTCAGTTTATGCTTTTGAAAACTAAGTTAGGGTTTTGAGAGAAAAGAAAAAAGAGGAGAAAAAGCAAGGAAATCGCCAAATCTTGAAGCTAAGGTCGTGGATTTCGTCAAGGGGTGACCCTTATGAGGTATATGAGATCACATAGCATAGGGTTAGTTCACCCACATGCCAATCATGATTTTTTAAGTGAAATTATGTTCTTGAAAGCATTGAAATTGAGTTCTTGATGGATTTGTTTGAAGTTTCTATTGGGTTCTTGATTGTGGAGGTTGTTGAGTAGTTCTTGATTTTAATTCATGAAATTAGGTGTCGTTGTGAGTAGATTCCTGCATATTTTGGTTATGTAGTCAAATCTAAGTGTTTGGGAAAAGACCTAATTGAGTTTAGAGGGTTTAGAGTTGAAAAACGACTAAGGAAATTCATCAAAAATATGAGAAATGGGGGTGGAGCGCCGCGCCTCTCAGCGCACCCCAATGAGTCCTATGAAGTTTTGACCCTGGGGTGCCGCACTAGCCAGCGCGCCCTAACTTAAGCTCTGAAGTTTTCTGTATGGCGCCCCGCGCAACTCAGAGCGCCAGTGACGCCAGGTCTTCTACTTCTTTCCCATTCTTTTCGTACTAGTTCCCTTGAAACATACCTATGTTTCCTAGTTGATTCCTATACTCTAAGGTACATTTAAACAGCATGATATCATTCATAACATGAGATCATGACCCTTGAATCCATAGTTCAATTCAAGGAAAGTTAAGATCAAAGTTAAGAGAAGTAAGAGTCATATCAAGAGATGTTCATAGAGTTTTCCAAATGTTTTAACTTTTTTTTAAGACTTAAAGTTCAAGTTGAGTATAGAGTAAAGATGTAAATATTGAAGTTCATTTCTTCAAAGAGTATATGGGGACTATGTATTCCCAAAGAGTTTAAAATGCTTTCGCAATTAAGCAAGAGAGGAAACTTTGATTTCCAATATAGCCCTTGAGCTAAGTTTTTGAGAAATTATCTCAAATCACATAAATAAGTTTATTATTAAACATAAGAACTAGTATCATATTTTGGTAGTAGTATTGAGCATCGATATGGGGGAGAGTTCAGACAACTCAAAGCCCCCATAAACCATATAGCTACTATGGGTAGAAAAGGGTCATACTTTTTAGATGATTCCTTAGTAATTTTTAGGATAGACAAGTGGATTCACTTATTAGTCAGGTTCTATACCTTCGGCAAGGTATAGGACGGCCCTAGCAGCGTGAGGTAAAAAGCTGTATCATCACAATAGCTCTTACGTGATGGTTGTTGGTTAGAGAAACTCCCACAGAAGTATTTGTATTCTTATATAATTGTTTATTTGTATTTTATATACAAATCATAGTTTATATCATATCTTTGCATACACACAAAGTATTATTGTATTTCTAAATACACAGAGTTGATATCCATGTTTTAAAAGCTTTTCTTTATATTGCATTTACATTACTATTTTATATTGAAATGAGTTCAGTTAAGTTGAGTTGAGCTGAGACAGGTAAGTTCTTTTAGTTACTTTCAAGCTTATGTATTATTTTAGAATTCCCCTCGCATACTCGTACATTCAATGTACTGATGTCATTTGGCCCGCACTTTTAATGATGTAGATATAGGTAACCAAGATCAGCATCCAGCGCTTCGTTAATCCAGTTGAGCATTCAGAGTTTTGTGGTGAGCCTCCTTGCTTTTCGGAGGATCCCTTTTATCTATAGCAGTATTAGTTAGTTAATTAAGATGTCGTGGGTCTTGTCCCCATGTCCATCACAGTTGTTTTAGAGGCTTCATAGACACTCATATGCTAGTTCTGGAGTTTTCTATTTCCTGTTTTAATGGTTGAGACTTGAGTTGCCATTATTGGCTAGTGAATGTTATCTTGATACATTCTAAGAGTTTATTGAGCAGTTCAGTTTACTTTTAAAAGTATTTTTCTTTATGAGTTAAGTCTTCCGCTGATTAAGTAAGCCAGACCAATGGTTCTCTTTGGGCCAACAATGGTTCTCAAGTGCCAGTCTCACCCATGGTGTAGGCTGAGGGCGTGACAAACTTGGTATCAGAGCATAGAGTTCAAGAGTCCTAGGGACTATATGAAGCCGTGTCTGTAGAGTCCTAGTTATCGATGTGAAGCACGACACATCTATAATTAGGAGGCTGCAACATTTAGGAATTTCCTTCACTTCTTTCATACTCATTTCGTGCGATAGAGTTCTTCCCTATAAAGTCTCTTTCTAACTCATACTTACGCGTGTCTTTTAGATCATGCCTCCACGAAGGGTTGTTCGGCTAGAAGAAATGTTGAACCACAAGAACAAGGGGTACCTAATGCACCCGAAGTGCAACCCTAAGGAGTGGTCACAAATGCTAAGTTCTGTGAGGCTATCCAAATGTTGAGCCAAGTTGTGACCAACCAAGATGGGCAATAGAGAGCAAATCGATAGGAAGTGGCCGATACTTTGAGGATTCGTGAGATCTTAAGGATGAATCCTCCAAGCTTCACAAGTTCTAGTGTTACTGAGGATCCAGAGAATTTTGTTAAACAGCTTCAGAAAGTTTTTGAAATCATTCATGTTGCTGATACTGAGAGGGTGGAATTAGCTATATACCAAATGAAGGGTGTCGCTAGGATATGGTTCGACCAATGGAAGAAGAACCGAGTTGAATGAGCACCACCTTCAAGTTGGGCTTGTTTTGATGAGGCCTTCTTGGGACGTTTCTTTCCCTGAGAACTGAGAGAGGCTAAGGTATGAGAGTTCCTGACACTTAAGCAGGATTCTTTGAGCGTTCATGAGTATAGTCTGAGGTTCACACAACTTTCCTGCTATTCTCCAGAGATGGTTGCTGGCATGAGGAGCACAATGAGCTTATTTGTTGCTGGGTTGTCTCGTCTATCAAGTAAGGAAGGCAAGGCAGCTATGCTGATAGGGGATATGGACATAGCAATGCTAATGATCCATGTGCAAGAAGTTGAGGAGGACAAGCTAAGAGATAGAGAAGAGTTTAAGAATAAGAGGGCTAAGACAGGGGATGAGTCTGGGCAGCAAAAGAGTAATGCCAATCAATCATCTTTCCAAAAAAACAGAAGGGACCTGCTCCATCATCTGTTAGTGCACTTGCACCAAAGAACAAAAGTGAGTACAATAGTCAGAATTTCAGAGCCAAATGTGCCTATTCTCAAGGTAGTATGGCACAAGGGGGTAGTAAGCCTCCTCCATGTGCTAAGTGTGGTAGGAATCACTCAGGGACGTGTCGTGATGGTTCCACTGGTTGCTTCAAGTGTGGCTAGAATAGTCATTTCATGCGAGTGTGTCCAAAGATCAAGCAAGGTAATGGTATTGAGGGCAATGTAGCCTTGTTTTCTTCAATTGCTCCACCAGACTGAGCTGCATCTAGAGGAGCTACTTCAGGGGCAGGCGGAGGAGCAAACCGCCTATATACTTTCACGAGTCGCCAAGAACAAGAAGATTCGCCCAATGTTGTCACTGGTATGATCCAAGTCTTTAACTTTAATGTTTATGCTTTGATAGATCTAGGACCGAGTTTATCCTTTGTATCTTCGTATGTTGCGATGATATTTAATGTTCTTCCTGAGCAACTTAGTGAGCCCTTCAGTGTTTCTACAACTGTTAGTGAGTCTATTCTAGCAGATAGAGTGTATCGTGATTGTCCCATTTTAATCTATCACAAGAGTACCATGACTGATTTAGTTGAGTTAGACATGGTAGATTTTGATGTCATTCTTGGTATGGACTGGCTTCATGCTTGTTATGCCTCAGTTGATTCTAGAACTCGAGTTATCAAGTTTCAGTTTCCAAATAAGCGAGTCTTAGAGTGGAAAAGTAGTTCAGCAGTGCCTAAGGGTCATTTTATTTCGTACCTTAAGGCAATGAAGATAGTTTCCAAGGGGTGTATCTACCACTTAGTCCGAGTTATGACTTTGGAGTTAAGATACCTCCTATTCTGTTAGTTTCAGTAGTAAAAGTATTTCCAAAAGTCTTTCTAGATGATTTTCCTAGAGTCCCTCTTGATAGAGAAATAGACTTTGATATAGACATTCTTCTAGATACTCATCATATATCTACTCCGCCATATAGAATGGCACCAGTAGAGTTAAAAAAGTTGAAGGAGCTGTTGAAAGACCTCCTAGATAAAGGTTTCATTCGACCAAGTGACTCACCTTTAGGTGCTCCGGTCTTATTTGTGAGAGGAAAAGATGGTTCCCTTAGGATGTGTGTAGATTACTGTTAGTTGAACAAGGTTACCATCAAGAACAACTATCCTTTTCTGCGAATTGATGATCTTTTCAATCAGCTTCAGGGTGATACTTGTTTCTCTAAGATAAGACCTCAAATTAGGCTACCATTAGTTGAGGGTAAGGGAATGTGATATTCCAAACACAACATTCAGGACTCGTTATGGTCATTATGAGTTCTTAGTTATGTCCTTTAGTTTGACCATTGTGCCTGCAACATTTATGGACCTTAAGAATAGAGTATTTAAGCCTAATTTAGATATGTTTGTCATCGTATTCTTTGAGGACATACTACTCTATTCGAGGAATAAAGAAGATCATGCTAGTCATCTCAGAATAGTTCTCCAAACTCTAAAGGATAGAGAGTTGTATGCCAAGTTCTCTAAGTGTGAGTTTTGGCTTGAGTCTATGGAATTCTTAGGCTACATTGTGTCTGGAGAGGGAATTAAAGTTAATACCCAAAAATTAGAGGCAGTGCAGAATTGTCCTAGACCCACATCTCCAACTGATATTAGGAGTTTCATGGGTTTGGATGGCTATTATAGAAGGTTTGTAGAGGGGTTCTCATCTATTTCATCCCCTTTGACCAAGTTAACTCAGAAAACAGTGAAACTTCAATGGTCAGAAGCTTGTGAGAAAGGCTTTCAGGAATTGAAAAAGAGGTTGACTACTACCCCAGTATTGACCTTACTAGAAGGTACACAAGGTTTTGTCTTATATTGTGATGTGTCTAGAGTTGGTTTGGGTTGTGTGTTGATGCAAAATGGCAACGTTATAACTTATGCCTCCAGACAATTGAAAGTTCATGAGAAGAAATACCCAACCCATGATCTAGAGTTGATTGTCATAGTATTTTTCTTTGAAAATATGGTGTCATTATCTTTATGGTGTTCATGTGGATGTGTTCACCGATCACAAGAGTCTTCAGTATGTGTTTACTCAGAAAGAGCTTAATCTCAGACAAAGGAGGTGGTTAGAATTACTCAAGGAGTCTGACATGAGTATTCTTTATCACCCAGGTAAGGCTAATGTTGTTGATGTTGCCTTGAGCAGGTTATCTATGGGTAGTACCGCCCATTTTGAAGAAGATAAGAAAGAGGTAGCACAAGATGTGCACAGAATTGCACGCTTGGGAGTCTGACTAATGGATTCCATAGAAGCAGGAGTAGTGGTGATAAATGGGGCTGAATCATCATTAGTGTCGGAAGTAAAAGAGAAACAAGACCAAGATCCTATTTTGCATGAATTGAAGGCAAATGTTCATAAGCAAAAAGTATTGGCTTTTGAACAAGGGGGAGATGGCCTATTGAGGTATCAAGGTAGGTTGTGTGTACCAAGGGTGGATGAACTTCAAGAGAGGATCATGGAGGAAGTTCATAGTTCCAAATATTCCATTCATCTGTGTTCCACAAAGATGTATCATGACTTAAGAGAAGTCTTTTGGAGTAGTATGAAGAAAGGCATTGCAGAGTTTGTTGCTAAGTGTCCGAATTGCAAACAAGTTAAAGTAGAGCACTAAAGGCCCGGTGGTATGGCTCAGAATATAGAACTTCTAGAGTGGAAGTGGGAGATGATCAATATGGACTTCATCACAGATTTACCAAGGTCTCACAGGCAACATGATTCTATTTGGGTGATTGTGGATTGAATGACCAAATAAACCCACTTTTTGCCAGTAAAGACTACTCATACAACAGAGGATTATGCTAAGTTGTATATTCAAGAGCTAGTTAGACTTCATGGGGTGCAAGTTTCGATTATTTCAGATAGAGGTGCCTAATTTACTGCATAGTTCTGGAAATCTTTTCAGAAAGGCTTGGGTTCAAACGTGAACTTAAGTACTGCTTTTCATCCTCAGATAGATGGTCAAGTAGAATGCACTATTCAAAACTTAGAGGATATGTTGAGGGCTTGTGTGATTGATTTCAAAGGTAATTAGGATGATCACCTACCTCTTATTGAATTTGCTTACAACTATAGTTACTACTCTAGCATCCAAATGGCTCCTTATGAAGCTCTTTATGGGAGAAGATGCAGATCTCGTATTGTATGGTTTGAAGTAGGTGAAGTAGGGTTGATAGGACAAGATTTAGTTCATCAAGCTATGGAGAAAGTGAAAGTCATTCAAGAGAGGTTGAAAACGGCGCATAGTCATCAGAAATCCTACGCTGATGATAGGAGGGAGTTAGAGTTTGAAGTAGATAATTGGGTATACTTGAAAGTTTCACCCATGAAGGGTGTTATGAGATTTGGTAAGAAGAGGAAGCTTATTCCTCGGTATATTGGTCCTGATAGAATATACAAGAGCATTGGCAATGTAGCTTATGAGTTAGAGCTACCACAAGAGTTAGCAGCAGTTCATCCGATATTTTACGTCTCCATGTTGAAAAAGTGCATGGGAGATCCTTTACTTATCATACCAACTGAATATATTAGTATCAAGGATAGCTTTTCCTATGAGGAAATTCTGGTTTAGATTCTAGATCGCCAAGTTCGCTAGTTGGGACTAAGGAAGTAACATCACTCAAAGTCCTTTGGAGGAATCAGTTTGTAGAGGAAGCTACTTGGGAAGCTGAGGAGAATATGAAAAAGATATCCAAATCTCTTTGAGCCCAGAGAAATTCCAGACCAAGGTACTAATTCTCTTCTTAGTACTCTTTAATTTATATACTTGATCTGTTAGATTTGATTGTTCGATGTTTGAGCTGAATGTTAGATGTTACACCCTGATCCTAGTAAGAGTAATCTCATTGGAGGACGAATATTCTCAAGGGGGAGATATTGTAACATCTCGCTATTTGAAAGAACTAGAAAGAGTTAGAATTATAAAGAGTCAGTTGAGGAAAGAAGTAAAAAATCTGGAAAGTTGGTTAAGTTAAGTTAAGTTTGAGTTTTTGGTCAACTTCAAATGACCAGAACTCCTAGCTGAGGATGAGTTAGGTGTGCTTCCCAATACCGTAGGAAAAATCTTGCAATTATCTTTCCAATGTTGTTAAGTTTACGTGATTCTGAGTTCCTATGAGTGAGATATGACTATTTAAAGTTGGGTTGTTCAAATAAGAAAAGTCTAATCCGGATTTTGGAAGGGTAGTTTGGTCTTTTCTTTTACACTTTTGAAAACTAAGTTAGGGTTTAGAGAGAAGAGAAAAGAAGAGGAGAAAAGAGGAGAAGAAGCAAGTAAATCACCAAATCTTGAAGCTAATGTCGTGGATTTCGTCAAGGGGTGATCCTTGAGAGGTATGTGAGATCACATAGCATTGGGTTAGTTCACCCACGTGCCAATATGATTTATTCAGCAAAATTATGTTCTTGAAAGCATTGAAATTGAGTTCTTGATGGGTTAGTTTGAAGTTTCTATTGGGTTCTTGATTGTTGTTGTTGAGGAGTTCTTGATTTTAATTCATTAAATTAGGTGTCATTGTGAGTAGATTCTTGCATATTTTGGTTATGTAGTCGAATCTAAGTGTTTGGGGAAAGACCCAATTGAGTTTAGAGGGTTTAGAGTTGAAAAACAATCAAGGAAATTTGTAAAAAATCTGGGGAATGGGAATGGGGCGCCGCGCCTCTCAGTGCGGCCCAATAAGTCCTCTGAATATTTGACCATGGGGTACTGCGCCAACCAGCGCGCCCTAACTTCAGCTCTGAAATTTTGGGTGTGGTGCCCCGTACCACTCAGAGTGTCAGGGACGCCAGGTCTTCTACTTCTTTCCCATTCTTTTCGTACTAGTAAACTTGAAAGGTACCTATGTTTCCTAGTTGATTCCTACACTTTAAGGTATGTTTAAACAACATGAAATCATCCATAACATGAGATCATGAGTCTTGAATCCATAGTTCAATTCAAGGAAATTTAAGATTAAAGTCAAGAGAAGTAAGAGTCAAGTCAAGAGAAGTTCTTAGAGTTTTCCAAAAGTCTTTTCCAAATGTTTTAACTTTGTTTTAAGGCTTAAAGTTCAAGTTGAGTAAAGAGTAAAGATGTAAAGATTGAAGATCATTTCTTCAAAGAGTATATGGGGACTATTTATTCACAAAGAGTTTAAAATGTTTTCACAACTAAGCAAGAGAGGAAACTTTGATTTCCAAGATAACTTTTGAGCTAAGTTTTTGAGCAATTATCTCAAATCACAAAAAGAAGTATGTTTTTATACATAACAGCTAGTATCATATTTTTGGACTAGTATTGAGCACCGATATGGGGGAGAGTTCAAACAACTCACAGCCCCCATAAACCTTGTAGCCACCATGAGTAGAAAAGGGTCATACTTTTTAGATGATTCCTTAATCCTTTTTAGCATAGACTAGTGGATCCACTTAGTAGTTAGGTTCTATACCCTCGGCAAGGAATAAGACGGCCCTGGCAGCGTGAGGCAAAACATTGTATCATCACAATAGCTCTTACGTGATGGTTGTCGGTTAGAGAAACTCCCACAGAAGTATTTGTATTCTTATATACACAGTTAATTTGTATTTTATATACAAACAAGAGTTTATATCATATATTTGCATACATACAGAGTATTTTTGTATTTCTAAATACACAGAGTTGATATCCATGTTTTAAAAGCTTTTCTTTATATTGCATTTACACTACTGCTTTATATTGAAATGAGTTCAGTTATGTTGAGTTGAGTTGAGCCAGGTTAGTTCTTTCAGTTCCTTTCAATCTTATGTCATGTTTTAGAATTCCTCTCGCATACTCGTGCATTCAACGTACTGATGCTATTTGGCCTTCATCTTTTAATGATGCAGATACAGGTAACCAGGATCATCATCCAACACTTTGTTTATCTAGCTGAGCATTCAGAGTTTTGTGGTGAGCCTCCTTGCTTTCAAGAGGATCCCTTTTATCGCTTTCAGTATTAGTTAGTTCATTAGGATGTCGTGGTCTTGTCCCGGCGTCCATCTCAGTTATTTTAGAGGCTTCATAGACAGTCAGATGTTAGTTCTTGAGTTTCTATTTCCTGTTTTAATGGTTGAGACTTGAGTTGCGACTATTGGCCAGTTAATTTTATCTTGATACATTCTAAGAGTTTATTGAGGATTTCAATTTTATTTTAAAAGTATTTTTCTTCATGAGTTAAGTCTTCCACTAAGTAAGTAAGCCAGACCAAGGGTTCGCTTGGGATCAACAATGGTTCTCGAGTGCCAGTCCTGCCTAGGTAGTAAGCTCACGGCGTGACAGTATTATACACATATCAATTAATTTGATACACAATTCCTTAGTTATAGAACATAAAGGGTTTATGTATAAAGTGTATTTATACGGTAAGATATATAGACACATAGCCTTCTAGTTGAATAATTTTGGTATATGTATCTAGTAGTATAAATTACCATTGATATGTATAATATATCTATTGTTGAATCTGACAGTTCTCCAGTTATAGAACATTATGATTTATGTATCACAAGTGGAAATACATTAGATAACTTGATAAAAGTTAATGATACATTAGGTAGTGTTTATGAATCAAGTACATTTATGTTGAACATTATAAACACTAATTAAAGATTCAATAACATTAAAGTTATGTATCAATACCTTAAATAAGAATATGATACATTGCATAAAACAAAGGATATTGTAGCAATGATGTTTCATGCTAAGTAACCTACGGGGCACGTAGTTTATGGGATAAGGACATTGCTACTAAATACCTGACCTCTACTAACGTGAGGGCTTCAATATGAAGAGATTACATCTAGAAACCTGGACTATACTAACTTGAGGGCTTCCATCTCATATCAATATCCACTCAGTGCTAAAAATTAATTCCCACCGAGTTCATATTAAGTTTTGACTTAAATTCATATTCATGAAAGAATGTCTTGACACTCAGTCCAACATAACTCATAAGATAGCTCCTAGATCATGAGTGAGAATAATCTTTCATCGTCCATGTCTTTATATAGATTCAATAGGTGACAAACCTTTCAACCTTAGAATCATCATATAGTGAGAAAACCTCTCACATCATATCATAATCATACATAAGTGTGTATATGAGAATAACCTTTCAACAACACAACAACTAGATCATGAGCATATTCACTTTACTCTAAAAGTGTTCTTAAAGCATGTACATAACCTTCATAAGACATGCATAATATCATATCTTGCCCTTTCAAGTTCAAAGCTCATATCAAATCAACACATCTAGAGTGACTACATTAGACATGGATATAATCAAAATTCAAGTAGTTCAATTACTACAAGCATAATCTCACACTTGACCTCCTTGAGGTTCAAAACATACTTTCAATCATCACACTTAGGGTTCAAGCACCAGACATGGATATCATCCTAACTCATGTGATTCTATCAGTTTATGCATTCAAACATTCATGAGGTAGATTAGGTGGGTAAGGTCCTTCCACAACAATCATTGCTAATAGTCTACCACGATCATATAATCTTCACTGTCAAAGCCTTAAGATTAATAATTCAACATATAGCTTTGCACTCAAGGCCCTAGAAATCATCATTTATACTACAGGCTTTACTCTCAAGCCATACTTCACATGGTCATCATAAATAGCTATTTCTCCAGACAATCTAACCACATGCTTCATTCTTAAGCAATTCTAATCATATGTCATCATATAACTCAATCTCAACACTACTAATCATGATTCATCATATAAGCCCTAATCACATTCAATTCATATCAACAAGCTTTACTTTTAATAAATTCATATCTAGGTTCTCTAATCTCAAGCAATTCCTAAAGTAATTCATCAATATTAGAAGATCACATCTAAGCCCTCAATTTCCCCTTTCATGGCATAAAACAACACTATCTCAATTTCACCCTAGAATATTACGTTAATCAAGGATACATGAATAATCATACTAAAAGCATGTAATTACATCTTAAACAAACATAAACAACCATTACCCACTCAATTGGATCAATACCCATAATATAGGAAGGAACTCTAACTAGAATTGGGGATTCATCTTCAGAATTAGGGGAAACATGGGGCTTCATGGATGAAAGGAATCCATGAATGCATAAGCCATCATACCTTGATTACAAATGCTAGAAAGCTCGAAACAATGGATTCTTTACCTAGCATAGCCCTCTTCTTCTTCTTCTTCTTCTTCTTGTTCTTCTTCTTCTTACTAGAGAAAGGATTTTTGAGAGGGAATAGGGTTTCTTTTGTGGGTTTAGAAATAATCATTTAGGATGACTTAAATAAGCGTCTAAAGTCTTTATATAGGTGGTCTAAACTAAGGTAAAATGATGCCACTTAATCCCTAATTAATAACAAAAAGTTCCATAAAACCCCACATAACCCTTTAAAACAAAGTCACTGCCTCACCCACAAAACCACGCGCACGGGCCATTGTTGGACCCACGGGGTGTGGTTGGACCTACGGGGCGTGCTGGTGAATCGTGAGTGGATTGGCTGTGGCCTTTTATTGCGACCCTGACCCACGACCTCTCACCCACGGGGCGTGGACCCGTTACGGGGCATGGGTCCCTCTATAGGTCTACTTTTTTTGGGGACAGATTCTAGGGTCCTCCTCAAGGGCCCTTGGTTGGTCCTTGAGGGGTTGTACCTTGACGTTCTAACCTGAAACCCATCATTTTCAGTATGAGGAGTTATGACTCCAACCCTCAGGTCATGCTTTAGTTTAACCTACTAGTTTCTGAGGTGTTGCAATATTTCCCCCTTGGGAACATTCGTCCTGGAATGACGATCTAGACACCTTACGGAAGTAAAAAATCAAAACTAGCAGCCCATTATGCATGCAACACATCTAAATGCACACAAACAAGGAGGAAACATCAACTCCAACTCAAACATGCTCAATACAATAGAAGGAAGTAGGAACAACATCTAACAACCCATTATGCATGAAATTTCAACATTTCTCATATTCTTAGGAGGAATTACCTTTTCCAAGCTTTAATGAATACTAAACATTTATCATGGAGTCTCAATGCAATTTACTCTCAAAAAGCGTCTCAAAACATGTTCATCCATTCATCTCATTAAGTCGAATAAGCAACTCATACTCAATGCACAACAACATAAGGAAATCAAGCATGCAAACACAATTTCTTTCAAAACACAAGTTTTTCATCAACATACACCACATAAGGAAATCATGGAAACATCTAAAACACGCATGACTCCAATACATCATAAAACTAAGAGGAACTTATCATCTCAAACTAATAAGAATAGAAGCAAAAAGGATGACGATATCAAGAGATATCATTGGCCCTCGGCCTCCCAAGTAGCACCCTCAACTAAAACCTTTACTAAAATACCACTCATTTCATGGAAGCAACCTCCTTGTTCTTCTATGTCATAACTTTCCGATCTAAGATCCCTATTGATATTTCTAAATTAGAGAAATTCTCATTAACTCCCAACTCTTCTTAAGGAATTTATGAATGTCAGATTTCCAACAACCTTCTATATCCAAGAGACATGGAAAATCAGATACGCCGGTGCCACTCATTAAGCAACTCTAGTTCACAAGCAACCTTACCAACTCCACTCAAGATCTCTTATGAGCCTACAAAACCGGGACTAAACTTCCCAAACTCACAACACCTCTCAAGGTGAGAATTTCAAGCCAACCTAAATCATGAACATTAAGAACACTCAATGACCTAGCTATCTAAGCGCCTCATCTCCCCCTTGGGAGTAAGCCTATACGGAATCTTCTAAGCATCATTTCTTTCATTTCTAAGGTCAGAGCAAGTCATCACTAAGCCTTCACATCCATCACACTAGATGATTCGAAACATTGGTGAACTACACTTTCTGCCCTTTTTAAAGGAGTCTACTCACTCAACACATCTAGGCATTACTTAAACACCTTATTCATTAAATCTCTCCACATACCCTAAAACTCATCATGACTAAGTCGGGTTCTACCATCAAATACACATAACCATAATGCAACCCATTTGTACCAAAGACAACATCAAAGTCTATCATACCAAGTCTATCAAGTCACAAAAGACAAGCAACACCAGAATCTAAATAAGCATAAAACACATACCGGGAGCAATATTTGGAGGACAGTCTTGTTCACCTCTAGTTTAGAGAGCATAGAACCTAATTTTCTTTAGCGCATTTGCACCCGAACCAGTTGGAATAGATAAAGGGCAGGGTTGAGACCTACAACGACTATCCCCTTCCTTTCTAGCAACCGTAGGACAATGCCCTATCTTGTGGCCCAACTCACCACAACCTAAACAAACATTAGAACCCGCTAGGCATTTACCCACATATTTCTTATCATACCTAGCACAAAAAGGCCATTGGGACTCACTATAATTCCTTGTGGTTTAGGGTTAGACTACCTATCTTCACTAAATCTGAGGGGAAGCCTAGAATAACCTTGTCCGAATAATCTTTCAAGAGGAGAATTATCATTTTCAATCCTACCCTCATTTTATCCCTCAAACTTTCTTCAAGTTTCTCTTCTTCAATTTGTTAAGCATAAATCATAAAGGGAGAAATATTTATATCATGATCAAGCATGGCAGTACGATATTCTTTTACTACTAAGTCGGACACTCCCGACATACTCATTCCCGAAATAGGATTGAACACTAGAACTAGAGCATACTTAGACAAGTGGATGAACATCAATGCATATTCCTTAACCCTCATATTACCTTCCCTAAGGTTAATAAACTCAAGCACTAAAGCTTCTCTCATCTCTAAAGGGAAGAACCTATCTAGAAAAGCTTTCTTCAACTTTTCCCACTCTATGGGACCCTCTCCTACCGGCCTAGCTTCTTTTTGTTGATCATACCATATTTTTGCAACATCCCTTAATTAGTAAGCAACTAATTCCTCCTTTTCTACCGGAGTCACTCCCACAAAGTCCAATACCCTAGAAACCTCATCTATAAACTCTTGAGGATCTTCCTCTATCTTTGACCCATAAAATTTTGGAGTTTATATCCCAGCCTAAGTCAACAATTGAAAACCAAACCTAAACTTCTCATTTGTTACTTTCTCTTTCAAAGGGTCAATTGAAGCTTGAGGAGGAACTTCTCAATCCACACTGTCTTCCTCATTCCTTCTAACGTTAGCCCTTGTAGTAGTCATTTATAGAAAACCATCGGGCACGGATTAGGAGAAAGACCAAATAGAGTTTAACTCTATAGCATGACTTAGATAACGAAGAAGTGAAGTTTCCTAACATCCAATAACCTCATATTCATAAATATGGCGCACTTCACATTTATGAACAAGACCCAAGGGTACTCCTTAGAAGTAACAAGGCACATAGAACTTGGAAAGACTCCATGTAAGCCACTTAGCATATCTCATAATAAGATAATAGAAAAGTATGGAAATTTAAATTATTTTTCAATACAATCAAAGTTTCATAAAACAATGTGGAAGTCTATTACACTTGTCTCAAACCTTCTAATACTTGAAAAGAGTTAGAGACATAGCCCATACAAAAGTTCTATCATGAAATAAAGACATAAAAGAAAGGGTGATCAAGTCCTCGATACTATGAGGATTGACCAAAACTTCTATTATTGATCTACTATGAACCTAGCCACGAGGATGGAAGTCAATATTGCCGAACCCTACATTTGATAAGAATGTAGGCAAAAGTATGTGTTACTACAATAATGTACAAAATATGATGGCTAGCATAAATCATCAACATAAGCATATAAGAGGCATCAGTCAACATAAGACATATACCATCATCATAAGAGACAATACCATAAGTTATAAGCAAAAGACTAGACATCATCATAAGACATAGGCTATTACATGATAGACAATAATCATAACTTGTGAGCATAAGAGATAACATCATAGTCATAGGCATAATCAAAGCATTTAGAACAACATAACATAATAGAAACACTACATAAGTCACCACAAGGCAAGCTTTTGCAATGCATGGATAAGACCCCATAATCCCACCTATGCTACGCAAGTCACTTTAGGCCCTCTTTCATATTTATCATCTTTTGATCTCATCCTTAGCTTATTTCTCATAGACAAGGGAACATTCACCTTTAGTCACACATATCAAGGAAGACAACTATAGCAACAACCAATTTAGCCATACATCATACAAGTAGTCCTCATATCAAAAGATACTTTCAATACTTAACAACATATAGATCATCATAACATAAGAGAACATACCATAATTACCCTCAAAGAATACTTGTGCAATGCATGAATAAGACCCCATAATCCCATCCATGCTAAGTTAAGCTTCTTGATTAACCATATTTGATAATTCATATTCTTCTATGGGAATAAGCCTTAACAGACATAGACCATGTGAGCTTAGCATGGAATTTTGTGTCTACCCTACACCGAAAAGGGGTTTCTCTACTTGCCTAAGGTAGAACAATACTCTTAGCTTAGGTGGATCCAATAGCTAAGTAACCTACAAGATCACATAGTTTATGGGATAAGGAGATTGCTACTAGATACCCGGCCTCTACTAATGTGAGGGCATCTATCTCAAGAGATTACTTCTAGAAACCCGGCATCTAATAACGTGAGGGCTTCCATCTCATATCAATATACATTTGGTGCTAAGCATTAATTCCCATGGAGTTCATATTAAGTCTTGACTTTAATTCATATTCATGGAAGAATGTCTTAGCACTCAATCCAACATAACTCATAAGATAGCTCCTAGATCATGCATAAGAATAACCTTTCACCGTCCATGTCTTCATATAGATTCAATAGGTGACAAACCTTTCAAGATGAGAATCATCATATAGTGAGAAAACCTCTCACATCATATCATAATCATACATGAGTGTGTATATGAGAATAACATTTCAACAACATAATAACTAGATCATAAGCATATTCACTTTACTCTCAAAATGATCTTAAAACATGTACATAACCATCATAAAACATGCATAATATCATATCTTTCCCTTTCTAGGTCAAAGCTCATTTCAAATCAATACATCTAGAATGACAACATTAGACATGGATATAATCATAATTCAAGTAGTTCAATTACTACAAGCATAGTCTCACACTTCACATCCTTGAGGTTCAAAATTTACATTTAATCATCCCACTTAGGGTTCAAGCACTAGACATAGATATCATCCTAACTCATTTGATTCTATCACTTCATGCATTCAAACATTCATGTGGTAGACTAGGTGGGTAAGGTCCTTCCACAACAATTCTAGCTAATAGTCTACCATCATCATATAAGCTTTACTATCGAAGCCTTAACATTAACAATTCAACATATTAGCTTTTACCCTCAAGGCCCTAGAAATCATCATACATACTACAAGCTTTACTCTCAAGTCATACTTCACATGGTCATTATATATACCTAATTCTCAAGACAATCTAACTGCATGCTTCATTCTTAAACAATTCTAATCATATATCATAATATAACTGAATCTCAACACTACTAATCATATTCATCATATAAGCCCTAATCACATTCAATTTATATCAACAACCTTTACTTTTAAAAAATTCATATCTAGCTGCTCTAATCTCAAGCAATTCATAAAGTAATTCATCAATCTTAGAAGATCACATATAAGACCTCAATTTCCCCTTTCATGGCATAAAACCAAACTATATCAATTTCACCCTAGAATTTTATGTTAATTAAGGATGCATGCATAATCATACTCAAAACATGTAATTACATCATAAACAACCATTATCCACTCAATTGGATCAACGTACAACAATACCCACAATATAAGAATGAACCCTAACTAGAATTGGGTATTCATATTCACAATTGGGGGAAACATAGGGCTTCATGGATGAAAGGAATCCATGAATGAATAAGCCATCATACCTTGATTACAAATCCTAGAAAGCTTGAAACAATGGATTCTAGAGAGAGGATTTTTTAGAGGGAATTGGTTTTCTTTTGGGGGTTTAGAAATAATTATTTAGGATGGCTTAATTAAGGCTCTAAAGTCTTTATATAGATAGTCTAAACTAAGGTAAAACGACCCACCCACTTAATCCCTAATTAATTTCAGAAAGTTCCATAAATCCCCCACTTAACCATTTAAAACAAGGTCACTGCCTCACCCACGAGACCACGCCCACGGGCCATGGGTGGACCCACGAGGTGTGCTAGTCAATCGCGGGTTAATTGGCTGGGGCCTATTTTTGGGACCCTGACCCACGACCCCACACCCATGGGGCGTGGACCACACTACGGGGTGTGGGTCCCTCCTTAGGTATACTATTTTTTGGGCAGATTCTAGGGTTCTCTTCAAGGGCCCTTTGTTTGTCCTTAATAGGTTGTACCTTGAAGTTCTAACCTAAAACCTTTCATTTTAAGTACAGGGAGTAATTCACGACTCTAACCCTCACATCAAGCTCTATTTTAGCCTACTAGTTTCCGGGGTGTTACAATATCTCCCCCTTGGGAACATTCATCCTAGAATGATGATCTAGACACCTTACGAAAGTAAAAACTCAAGACTAGCTGCCTATCATGCATGCAACAGTTCTAAATGCACAAAAACAAGGAGGAAACATCAACTCTAACTCAAACATGCTCAAGACACCACAAGGAAGTAGGAACAACATCTAACAACCCACTATGTCAACATTTCTCATATTCTTAGGAGGAATTACCTTCTCCAAGCATTAATGAATACTCAACCCTTATCATGGAGTCTCAATGCAATTTACTGTCAAAAAGCGTCTCAAAACATGTTCATCCATTCATCTCATGAAGTCAAATAGGCAACTCATACTCCATGCACAAAACCATGAGGAAATCAAACATGCAAACTCATTTTCTTTCAAAAACACATGTTTTTTCATGAACATTCACCAAATAAGGAAATCATGGAAACATCTAAAACACGCATGACTCCAAGACATCATAAAACTAAGAGGAAATTATCATCTCAAACTAAAGGAGGAATAGAAGGAAAAAGGATGACAATATCGGGAGATCTCATTGGCCCTCGGCCTCCCAAGTAGAACCTTAAACTAAAACCTTTATTAAAATACCACTCCTCAACATTTCATGGAAGCAACCTCCTTGTTCTTCTATTTCATAACTTGCCGGTCTAAGATCCCTACCTGTATCTCTAAATTAGAGAGATTCTCATTAACTCCCAACTTTTCTTAAGGAATTTATGAATGTCAGATTTCCCACATCCTTCTATATCCAAGAGATATGCAAAACCGGATACGCCGATGCCACTTATTAAGCAACCCTAGTTCACAAGCAACCTTACCAACTCTACTCAAGATCTCTTATGAGCCTACAATACCGGGACTAAACTTCACAAACTCACTACACCTCTCAAGGTGAGAATTTCAATCCAACCTAAATCATGAACATCAAGAACACTGAACGACCTAGCTATCTAAGCGCCTCATCTCCCCTTTGGGATTAAGCCTAAACGGACTCTTCTAAGCATTATTTCTTTCAATTATAAGGTCACAGAAATTCATCACTAAGCCTTCACATCTATCACACAAGATGATTCGAAACCATGGTGAACTATAGTTTCTACCCTTTTTAAAGGAGTCTACTCACTCAACACATCTATTACTTAAACACCTTATTCATCAGATCTCTCCACATACCCCAAAACTCAACATGACTAAGTCGGGTTCTACCATCAAATACACATACCTAACATGAAACCCATTTGTACCAAAGACAACATCAAAGTCTATCACACCAAGTCTATCAAGACACAAAAGACAAGCAACATTGGAATCTAAATAGGCATAAAACACATACCGGGAGCAATATTTGGAGGATGCTCTTGTTCATCTCTAGATTGGAGAGCATAGAACCTAATTTGCTTTGGAGAATTTGCACCCGAACCACTTGGACTGATAGAAGGGTAGGGTTAAGACCTTCAATGACTATCCCCTTCATTTCTATCAACCATAGGGTAATGCCTTATCTTGTGGCCCAACTAACCACAACCGAAACCAACATTGGAACCCGCTAGACATTTACCCACATGTCTCCTATCACACCTAGCACAAAAAGGCCTTAGGGACTCATTATAATTTCCCTGTGGTTTAGGGTTAGACACTTTATCTTCACTAAATCTTGTGGGAAACCTAGAATAACCTTGTCCGAAGAACCTTTCAAGAGGAGAAATATCATCTTCAATCCTAAACCTCTAATTCTCCCTCAACCTTTCTCCAAGTTTCTCTTCCTCAATTTGTTGAGCATAAACCATAAGGCAAGAAATATTCATATCATGATCAAGCATGGTCGTACGAAATTCTTTTACTACTAAATCAGACACTCCCGACACAAACTTACTTATTCCCGACCTAGGATCATACACTACAAAAGGTGCATACTTAGACAATTGGGTGAACCTCAATGCATATTCCTTAACACTCATATTACCTTCCCTAAGGTTAATGAACTCAAGCACTAAAGCTTTTCTCATCTCTAAAGGGAAGAACCTATCTAGAAAAGCAATATTCAACTTCTCCCACTCTATGGGACCCTCTCGTATCGGCCTAGCTTCTTTCCATTGATCATACCATATGTTTGCAACATCCCTCAATTGGTAAGCAGCAATTTCCACCTTCTCTACCGGATCACTCGCACAAAATCCAACACCCTAGAGACCTCATCTGAAAACTCTTGAAGATCTTTCTTTATCTTTGACCCATAAAATTTTGGAGTTCATATCCCAGCCTGAGTCAACATTTGAATACCAAACCTATACTTCTCATTTGTTACTTTCTCTTTCAAAAGGTCAATTGGAGCTTGAGAAAGAACTTTTTGATCCACATTGTCTTCCACATTCCTTATAATGTTAGCCCTTGTAGTAGTCATATCCTCAAAACCATCGGGCACGGATTAGGAGAAAGACCTAATAGAGTTAAAATCTATGGCACGACCTAGACAATGAAGAAGTGAAATTTTCTAACATCCAATAGCCTCCGATTCATAAATGTGGCACGCTTCACAT